>OZ005757.1:21999504-23212272 GCA_963930825.1 Silvanus unidentatus
TCAAAAATCTTATAACCATTTAATAATTTTTAATGTACAGCTATTAGAAATCTGAAAAAAATTACAATCATACATCGTTAGGTGCTGAAGCCTTATGGACCATCAGCTTTTTTCCATCTGAAATACTTATCTGGGAAAAATAAATTAATATGAAAAAGATTCAAATTTCCACGACCTACTTATGCAACCAACCATACACATTAAATTTGAAAATTTGAAAATAAATGGAATAAAAGATTAAAGTCTATTTAAATGTAATAAATGAAATGATTTTGAAACCTCATTGTAACATTAAATCCAATTTTAATTTACTTTTATATATCACAATATCATAAAATTGCTGGAACATACAACATAATTCATAAAGAATGCTCAAATTCAAAAATATTATTTAGCTTTATCTTCCCGAGTCCCGTTCAAAAAAAAATTACATGAAATATTTAAAATATATATATGGAAAAAGGATAAAAGTGATATGTACAATTGTGATTTATTTAGTAAATTTATTTATAAAGTATAATAATATTAAAAAACTCCATATTTAAATTTAAAATAACTTTTGCACGGAGTAGTTCAAATGTAAACATGTTTGTATGTTCCCTTAAGGGCGTACATGATGAAATTCTAAAAAATTAAGGGGCGATCAAACAAATGTTTTGTTTCAAAATTTTGGTCATGGCCATCTCGCAAACACATTCTTAACCTTATATAAACGAACCTATAGGTAAAAACTGTACAAACACGAGCCCGTAGGGCCGTGAATGGCTTCTAGTATTTTAATATAGTTTTTGTTGCAGTTTTCAAATATGTAATTGGTTTTTCCACTGGGCAATAAATTAGATCCGTTGGCTGGACATCGGCACATTAGTTTTTGGAATCCTCTAAAACGCTCATTTCTAAAAATCTAAGCTTATAACAATTTTCCTAATTGACGGACAGATTTTATATTGTGCAATTTTAATATAGTTTTTGTTGCAGTTTTCAAATATGTAATTGGCTTTTTCACTGGGCAATAAATTAGATCCGTTGGCTGGACACCGGCACATCAGTTTTTTGAAACCTCTAAAACGCTCATTTCTAACAATCTAAGCTTATAACAATTTTCCTAATTGTGGGACAGATTTTATATTGTGCAATTTTAATATAGTTTTTCTTGCAGTTTTCAAATATGAAATTGGTTTTTTCACTGGGTAATAAATTAGATTCATTGGCTGGACACCGGCACATCAGTTTTTAGAAACCTCTAAAACGCTCATTTCTAAAAATCTAAGCTTAAAACAATTTTCCTAATTGACGGACACAATTTATATTGTATATTTTAATATAGTTTTTGTTGCAGTTTTCAAATATGTAATTGGTTTTTCAACTGGGCAGTAAATTAGATCCGTTGGCTGGACATCGGCACATCAGTTTTTAGAAACCTCTAAAACGTTCATTTCTAACAATCTAAGCTTATAACAATTTTCCTAATTGACGGACAGATTTTATATTGTGCGATTTTAATATAGTTTTTGTTGCAGTTTTCAAATATGTAATTGGTTTTTCAACTGGGCAGTAAATTAGATCCGTTGGCTGGACACCGGCACATCAGTTTTTTGAAACCTCTAAAACGCTCATTTCTAACAATCTAAGCTTATAACAATTTTCCTAATTGTGGGACAGATTTTATATTGTGCAATTTTAATATAGTTTTTCTTGCAGTTTTCAAATATGAAATTGGTTTTTTCACTGGGTAATAAATTAGATTCATTGGCTGGACACCGGCACATCAGTTTTTAGAAACCTCTAAAACGCTCATTTCTAACAATCTAAGCTTATAACAATTTTCCTAATTGAGGGACAGATTTTATATTGTGCCATTTTAATATAGTTTTTCTTGCAGTTTTCAAATATGTAATTGGTTTTTCCACTGGGCAATAAATTAGATCCGTTGGCTGGAAACCGGCACATCAGTATTTAGAAACCTCTAAAACGCTCATTTCTAACAATCTAAGCTTATAACAATTTTCCTAATTGAGGGAAACAGTTTATATTGTGCAATTTTAATATAGTTTTTCTTGCAGTTTTCAAATATGTAATTGGTTTTTTCACTGGGCAATAAATTAGATTCATTGGCTGGACACCGGCACATCAGTTTTTAGAACCCTCTAAAACGCTCATTTCTAACAATCTAAGCTTATAACAATTTTCCTAATTGAGGGACAGATTTTATATTGTGCCATTTTAATATAGTTTTTCTTGCAGTTTTCAAATATGTAATTGGTTTTTTCACTGGGCAATAAATTAGATTCATTGGCTGGACACCGGCACATCAGTTTTTAGAACCCTCTAAAACGCTCATTTCTAACAATCTAAGCTTATAACAATTTTCCTAATTGACGGACAGATTTTATATTGTGCAATTTTAATATAGTTTTTCTTGCAGTTTTCAAATATGTAATTGGTTTTTTCACTGGGCAATAAATTAGATCCGTTGGCTGGACATTCGGCACATTAGTTTTTAGAATCCTCTAAAACGCTCATTTCTAACAATCTAAGCTTATAACAATTTTCCTAATTGACGGACACAATTTATATTGTGCAATTTTATTATAGTTTTTGTTGCAGTTTTCAAATATGTAATTGGTTTTTTTACTGGGCAATAAATTAGATCCGTTGGCTGGACATCGGCACATTAGTTTTTAGATCCTCTAAAACGCTCATTTCTAACAATCTAAGCTTATAACAATTTTCCTAATTGACGGACAGATTTTATATTGTGCAATTTTAATATAGTTTTTGTTGCAGTTTTCAAATATGTAATTGGTTTTTCCACTGGGCAATAAATTAGATCCGTTGGCTGGACATCAGCACATCAGTTTTTAGAAACCTCTAAAACGCTCATTTCTAACAATCTAAGCTTATAACAATTTTCCTAATTGAGGGAAACAGTTTATATTGTGCAATTTTAATATAGTTTTTGTTGCAGTTTTTAAATATGCAATTGGTTTTTCAACTGGGCGATAAATTAGATCCGTTGGCTGGACACCGGCACATCAGTTTTTAGACACCTCGAAAACGCTCATTTCTAACAATCTAAGCTTATAACAATTTTCCTAATTGACGGACAGATTTTATATTGTGCGATTTTAATATAGTTTTTGTTGCAGTTTTCAAATATGTAATTGGTTTTTCAACTGGGCAGTAAATTAGATCCGTTGGCTGGACACCAGCACATCAGTTTTTAGAAACCTCTAAAACGCTCATTTCTAACAATCTAAGCTTATAACAATTTTCCTATTTGAGGGATACAGTTTATATTGGGCAATTTTAATATAGTTTTTCTTGCAGTTTTCAAATATGAAATTGGTTTTTTCACTGGGTAATAAATTAGATTCATTGGCTGGACACCGGCACATCAGTTTTTAGAAACCTCTAAAACGCTCATTTCTAACAATCTAAGCTTATAACAATTTTCCTAATTGAGGGAAACAGTTTATATTGGGCAATTTTAATATAGTTTTTGTTGCAGTTTTCAAATATGTAATTGGTTTTTCCACTGGGCAATAAATTAGATCCGTTGGCTGGACACTGGCACATCAGTTTTTTGAAACCTCTAAAACGCTCATTTCTAACAATCTAAGCTTATAACAATTTTCCTAATTGAGGGAAACAGTTTATATTGGGCAATTTTAATATAGTTTTTGTTGCAGTTTTCAAATATGTAATTGGTTTTTCCACTGGGCAATAAATTAGATCCGTTGGCTGGACACCAGCACATCAGTTTTTAGAAACCTCTAAAACGCTCATTTCTAACAATCTAAGCTTATAACAATTTTCCTAATTGAGGGAAACAGTTTATATTGTGCAATTTTAATATAGTTTTTGTTGCAGTTTTCAAATATGTAATTGGTTTTTCCACTGGGCAATAAATTAGATCCGTTGGCTGGACACTGGCACATCAGTATTTTGAAACCTCTAAAACGCTCATTTCTAACAATCTAAGCCTATAACAATTTTCCTAATTGACGGACAGATTTCATATTGTGTGATTTTAATATAGTTTTTGTTGCAGTTTTCAAATATGTAATTGGTTTTTCAACTGGGCAGTAAATTAGATCCGTTGGCTGGACACCAGCACATCAGTTTTTAGAAACCTCTAAAACGCTCATTTCTAACAATCTAAGCTTATAACAATTTTCCTAATTGAGGGAAATAGTTTATATTGTGCAATTTTAATATAGTTTTTGTTGCAGTTTTCAAATATGTAATTGGTTTTTCCACTGGGCAATAAATTAGATCCGTTGGCTGGACACCAGCACATCAGTTTTTAGAAACCTCTTAAACGCTCATTTCTAACAATCTAAGCTTATAACAATTTTCCTAATTGAGGGAAACAGTTTATATTGTGCAATTTTAACATAGTTTTCGTTGCAGTTTTCAAATATGTAATTGGTTTTTTCACTGGGCAATAAATTAGATCCGTTGGCTGGACATCAGTACATTAGTTTTTAGAAACCTCTAAAACGCTCATTTCTAACAATCTAAGCTTATAACAATTTTCCTAATTGACGGACACAATTTATATTGTATATTTTAATATAGTTTTTGTTGCAGTTTTCAAATATGTAATTGGTTTTTCCACTGGGTAATAAATTAGATCCGTTGGCTGGACATCGGCACATTAGTTTTTAGAAACCTCTAAAACGCTCATTTCTAACAATCTAAGCTTATAACAATTTTCCTAATTGAGAGAAACAGTTTATATTGTGCAATTTTAACATAGTTTTTGTTGCAGTTTTCAAATATGTAATTGGTTTTTTCACTGGGCAATAAATTAGATCCGTTGGCTGGACACCGGCACATTAGTTTTTAGAAACCTCTAAAACGCTCATTTCTAACAATCTAAGCTTATAACAATTTTCCTAATTGACGGACACAATTTATATTGTGCATTTTTAATAGAGTTTTTGTTGCAGTTTTCAAATATGTAATTGGTTTTTCCACTGGGCAATAAATTAGATCCGTTGGCTGGACACCGGCACATCAGTTTTAAGAAACCTCTAAAACGCTCATTTCTAACAATCTAAGTTTATAACAATTTTCTTAATTGAGGGAAACAGTTTATATTGTGCAATTTTAATATAGTTTTTGTTGCAGTTTTTAAATATGTAATTGGTTTTTCCACTGGGCAACAAATTTGATCCGTTGGCTGGACACCGGCACATCAGTTTTAAGAAACCTCTAAAACGCTCATTTCTAACAATCTAAGTTTATAACAATTTTCTTAATTGAGGGAAACAGTTTATATTGTGCAATTTTAATATAGTTTTTGTTGCAGTTTTTAAATATGTAATTGGTTTTTCAACTGGGCGATAAATTAGATCCGTTGGCTGGACACGGGCACATCAGTTTTTTGAAACCTCTAAAACGCTCATTTCTAACAATCTAAGTTTATAACAATTTTCCTAATTGAGGGAAACAGTTTATATTGTGCAATTTTAATATAGTTTTTGTTGCAGTTTTTAAATATGTAATTGGTTTTTCAACTGGGCGATAAATTAGATCCGTTGGCTGGACACGGGCACATCAGTTTTTTGAAACCTCTAAAACGCTCATTTCTAACAATCTAAGTTTATAACAATTTTCCTAATTGAGGGAAACAGTTTATATTGTGCAATTTTAATATAGTTTTTGTTGCAGTTTTTAAATATGTAATTGGTTTTTCAACTGGGCGATAAATTAGATCCGTTGGCTGGACACCGGCACATCAGTTTTTAGAAACCTCTAAAACGCTCATTTCTAACAATCTAAGTTTATAACAATTTTCCTAATTGAGGGAAACAGTTTATATTGTGCAATTTTAATATAGTTTTTGTTGCAGTTTTTAAATATGTAATTGGTTTTTCAACTGGGCGAAAAATTAGATCCGTTGGCTGGACACCGGCACATCAGTTTTTTGAAACCTTTAAAACGCTCATTTCTAACAGTCTAAGCTTATAACAATTTTCCTAATTGAGGGAAACAGTTTATATTGTGCAATTTTAACATAGTTTTTGTTGCAGTTTTCAAATATGTAATTGGTTTTTTCACTGGGCAATAAATTAGATCCGTTGGCTGAACACCGGCACATCAGTTTTTAGAAACCTCTAAAACGCTCATTTCTAACAATCTAAGCTTATAACAATTTTCCTAATTGACGGACACAATTTATATTGTATATTTTAATATAGTTTTTGTTGCAGTTTTCAAATATGTAATTGGTTTTTCCTCTGGGCAATAAATTAGATCCGTTGGGTGGACATCGGCACATTAGTTTTTAGAAACCTCTAAAACGCTCATTTCTAACAATCTAAGCTTATAACAATTTTCCTAATTGACGGACAGATTTTATATTGTGCGATTTTAATATAGTTTTTCTTGCAGTTTTCAAATATGCAATTGGTTTTTCCACTGGGCAAAAAATTAGATCCGTTGGGTGGACATCGGCACATTAGTTTTTAGAAACCTCTAAAACGCTCATTTCTAACAATCTAAGCTTATAACAATTTTCCTAATTGTCGGACAGATTTTATATTGTGCGATTTTAATATAGTTTTTGTTGCAGTTTTCAAAGATGTAATTGGTTTTTCCACTGGGCAATAAATTAGATCCGTTGGCTGGACACCGGCACATCAGTATTTAGAAACCTCTAAAACGCTCATTTCTAACAATCTAAGCTTTTAACAATTTTCCTAATTGAGGGAAACAGTTTATATTGTGCAATTTTAATATAGTTTTTGTTGCAGTTTTCAAATATGTAATTTTTTTTCCACTGGGCAATAAATTAGATCCGTTGGCTGGACACCGGCACATCAGTATTTAGAAACCCCTAAAACGCTCATTTCTAACAATCTAAGCTTTTAACAATTTTCCTTATTGAGGGAAACAGTTTATATTGTGCAATTTTAATATAGTTTTTGTTGCAGTTTTCAAAGATGTAATTGGTTTTTCCACTGGGCAATAAATTAGATCCGTTGGGTGGACATCGGCACATTAGTTTTTAGAAACCTCTAAAACGCTCATTTCTAACAATCTAAGCTTATAACAATTTTCCTAATTGAGGGAAACAGTTTATATTGTGCAATTTTAATATAGTTTTTGTTGCAGTTTTCAAATATGTAATTGGTTTTTCAACTGGGCAATAAATTAGATCCGTTGGCTGGACATCGGCACATTAGTTTTTGGAATCCTCTAAAACGCTCATTTCTAAAAATCTAAGCTTATAACAATTTTCCTAATTGACGGACAGATTTTATATTGTGCAATTTTAATATAGTTTTTGTTGCAGTTTTCAAATATGTAATTGGCTTTTTCACTGGGCAATAAATTAGATCCGTTGGCTGGACATCGGCACATTAGTTTTTAGAAACCTCTAAAACGCTCATTTCTAAAAATCTAAGCTTAAAGCAATTTTCCTAATTGACGGACACAATTTATATTGTATATTTTAATATAGTTTTTGTTGCAGTTTTCAAATATGTAATTGGTTTTTCAACTGGGCAGTAAATTAGATCCGTTGGCTGGACATCGGCACATCAGTTTTTAGAAACCTCTAAAACGCTCATTTCTAACAATCTAAGCTTATAACAATTTTCCTAATTGAGGGACAGATTTTATATTGTGCAATTTTAATATAGTTTTTCTTGCAGTTTTCAAATATGAAATTGGTTTTTTCACTGGGTAATAAATTAGATTCATTGGCTGGACACCGGCACATCAGTTTTTAGAAACCTCTAAAACGCTCATTTCTAACAATCTAAGCTTATAACAATTTTCCTAATTGAGGGACCGATTTTATATTGTGCCATTTTAATATAGTTTTTCTTGCAGTTTTCAAATATGTAATTGGTTTTTCCACTGGGCAATAAATTAGATCCGTTGGCTGGAAACCGGCACATCAGTATTTAGAAACCTCTAAAACGCTCATTTCTAACAATCTAAGCTTATAACAATTTTCCTAATTGAGGGAAACAGTTTATATTGTGCAATTTTAATATAGTTTTTCTTGCAGTTTTCAAATATGTAATTGGTTTTTTCACTGGGCAATAAATTAGATTCATTGGCTGGACACCGGCACATCAGTTTTTAGAACCCTCTAAAACGCTCATTTCTAACAATCTAAGCTTATAACAATTTTCCTAATTGAGGGACAGATTTTATATTGTGCCATTTTAATATAGTTTTTCTTGCTGTTTTCAAATATGTAATTGGTTTTTTCACTGGGCAATAAATTAGATTCATTGGCTGGACACCGGCACATCAGTTTTTAGAACCCTCTAAAACGCTCATTTCTAACAATCTAAGCTTATAACAATTTTCCTAATTGACGGACAGATTTTATATTGTGCAATTTTAATATAGTTTTTCTTGCAGTTTTCAAATATGTAATTGGTTTTTTCACTAGGCAATAAATTAGATCCGTTGGCTGGACATTCGGCACATTAGTTTTTAGAATCCTCTAAAACGCTCATTTCTAACAATCTAAGCTTATAACAATTTTCCTAATTGACGGACACAATTTATATTGTGCAATTTTATTATAGTTTTTGTTGCAGTTTTCAAATATGTAATTGGTTTTTTTACTGGGCAATAAATTAGATCCGTTGGCTGGACATCGGCACATTAGTTTTTAGAATCCTCTAAAACGCTCATTTCTAACAATCTAAGCTTATAACAATTTTCCTAATTGACGGACAGATTTTATATTGTGCAATTTTAATATAGTTTTTGTTGCAGTTTTCAAATATGTAATTGGTTTTTCCACTGGGCAATAAATTAGATCCGTTGGCTGGACATCAGCACATCAGTTTTTAGAAACCTCTAAAACGCTCATTTCTAACAATCTAAGCTTATAACAATTTTCCTAATTGAGAGAAACAGTTTATATTGTGCAATTTTAATATAGTTTTTGTTGCAGTTTTTAAATATGCAATTGGTTTTTCAACTGGGCGATAAATTAGATCCGTTAGCTGGACACCGGCACATCAGTTTTTAGACACCTCTAAAACGCTCATTTCTAACAATCTAAGCTTATAACAATTTTCCTAATTGACGGACAGATTTTATATTGTGCGATTTTAATATAGTTTTTGTTGCAGTTTTCAAATATGTAATTGGTTTTTCAACTGGGCAGTAAATTAGATCCGTTGGCTGGACATCGGCACATCAATTTTTAGAAACCTCTAAAACGCTCATTTCTAACAATCTAAGCTTATAACAATTTTCCTAATTGACGGACAGATTTTATATTGTGCGATTTTATTATAGTTTTTGTTGCAGTTTTCAAATATGTAATTGGTTTTTCAACTGGGCAGTAAATTAGATCCGTTGGCTGGACACCGGCACATCAGTTTTTTGAAACTTCTAAAACGCTCATTTCTAACAATCTAAGCTTATAACAATTTTCCTAATTGAGGGACAGATTTTATATTGTGCAATTTTAATATAGTTTTTCTTGCAGTTTTCAAATATGAAATTGGTTTTTTCACTGGGTAATAAATTAGATTCATTGGCTGGACACCGGCACATCAGTTTTTAGAAACCTCTAAAACGCTCATTTCTAACAATCTAAGCTTATAACAATTTTCCTAATTGAGGGAAACAGTTTATATTGTGCAATTTTAATATAGTTTTTGTTGCAGTTTTCAAATATGTAATTGGTTTTTCCACTGGGCAATAAATTAGATCCGTTGGCTGGACACTGGCACATCAGTTTTTTGAAACCTCTAAAACGCTCATTTCTAACAATCTAAGCTTATAACAATTTTCCTAATTGAGGGAAACAGTTTATATTGGGCAATTTTAATATAGTTTTTGTTGCAGTTTTCAAATATGTAATTGGTTTTTCCACTGGGCAATAAATTAGATCCGTTGGCTGGACACCAGCACATCAGTTTTTAGAAACCTCTAAAACGCTCATTTCTAACAATCTAAGCTTATAACAATTTTCCTAATTGAGGGAAACAGTTTATATTGTGCAATTTTAATATAGTTTTTGTTGCAGTTTTCAAATATGTAATTGGTTTTTCCACTGGGCAATAAATTAGATCCGTTGGCTGGACACTGGCACATCAGTTTTTTGAAACCTCTAAAACGCTCATTTCTAACAATCTAAGCCTATAACAATTTTCCTAATTGACGGACAGATTTCATATTGTGTGATTTTAATATAGTTTTTGTTGCAGTTTTCAAATATGTAATTGGTTTTTCAACTGGGCAGTAAATTAGATCCGTTGGCTGGACACCAGCACATCAGTTTTTAGAAACCTCTAAAACGCTCATTTCTAACAATCTAAGCTTATAACAATTTTCCTAATTGAGGGATACAGTTTATATTGGGCAATTTTAATATAGTTTTTGTTGCAGTTTTCAAATATGTAATTGGTTTTTCCACTGGGCAATAAATTAGATCCGTTAAGCTTATAACAATTTTCCTAATTGAGGGAAATAGTTTATATTGTGCAATTTTAATATAGTTTTTGTTGCAGTTTTCAAATATGTAATTGGTTTTTCCACTGGGCAATAAATTAGATCCGTTGGCTGGACACCGGCACATCAGTTTTTAGAAACCTCTTAAACGCTCATTTCTAACAATCTAAGCTTATAACAATTTTCCTAATTGAGGGAAACAGTTTATATTGTGCAATTTTAATATAGTTTTTGTTGCAGTTTTCAAATATGTAATTGGTTTTTCCACTGGGCAATAAATTAGATCCGTTGGCTGGACACTGGCACATCAGTTTTTTGAAACCTCTAAAACGCTCATTTCTAACAATCTAAGCCTATAACAATTTTCCTAATTGACGGACAGATTTTATATTGTGTGATTTTAATATAGTTTTTGTTGCAGTTTTCAAATATGTAATTGGTTTTTCCACTGGGCAATAAATTAGATCCGTTGGCTGGACACCAGCACATCAGTTTTTAGAAACCTCTAAAACGCTCATTTCTAACAATCTAAGCTTATAACAATTTTCCTAATTGAGGGAAACAGTTTATATTGGGCAATTTTAATATAGTTTTTGTTGCAGTTTTCAAATATGTAATTGGTTTTTCCACTGGGCAATAAATTAGATCCGTTGGCTGGACACCAGCACATCAGTTTTTAGAAACCTCTAAAACGCTCATTTCTAACAATCTAAGCTTATAACAATTTTCCTAATTGAGGGAAACAGTTTATATTGTGCAATTTTAATATAGTTTTTGTTGCAGTTTTCAAATATGCAATTGGTTTTTTCACTGGGCAATAAATTAGATCCGTTGGCTGAACACCGGCACATCAGTTTTTAGAAACCTCTAAAACGCTCATTTCTAACAATCTAAGCTTATAACAATTTTCCTAATTGACGGACACAATTTATATTGTATATTTTAATATAGTTTTTGTTGCAGTTTTCAAATATGTAATTGGTTTTTCCACTGGGCAATAAATTAGATCCGTTGGGTGGACATCGGCACATTAGTTTTTAGAAACCTCTAAAACGCTCATTTCTAACAATCTAAGCTTATAACAATTTTCCTAATTGACGGACAGATTTTATATTGTGCGATTTTAATATAGTTTTTGTTGCAGTTTTCAAATATGTAATTGGTTTTTCAACTGGGCAGTAAATTAGATCCGTTGGCTGGACACCGGCACATCAGTTTTTTGAAACCTAAAAAACGCTCATTTCTAACAATCTAAGCTTATAACAATTTTCCTAATTGAGGGAAACAGTTTATATTGTGCAATTTTAATATAGTTTTTGTTGCAGTTTTCAAATATGTAATTGGTTTTTTCACTGGGCAATAAATTAGATCAGTTGGCTGAACACCGGCACATCAGTTTTTAGAAACCTCTAAAACGCTCATTTCTAACAATCTAAGCTTATAACAATTTTCCTAATTGAGGGACACATTTTATATTGTGCAATTTTAATATAGTTTTTGTTGCAGTTTTCAAATATGTAATTGGTTTTTTCACTGGGCAATAAATTAGATCCGTTGGCTGGACACCGGCACATCAGTTTTTAGACACCTCTAAAACGCTCATTTCTAACAATCTAAGCTTATAACAATTTTCCTAATTGACGGACAGATTTTATATTGTGCGATTTTAATATAGTTTTTGTTGCAGTTTTCAAATATGTAATTGGTTTTTCAACTGGGCCGTAAATTAGATCCGTTGGCTGGACATCGGCACATCAATTTTTTGAAACTTCTAAAACGCTCATTTCTAACAATCTAAGCTTATAACAATTTTCCTAATTGAGGGACAGATTTTATATTGTGCAATTTTAATATAGTTTTTCTTGCAGTTTTCAAATATGAAATTGGTTTTTTCACTGGGTAATAAATTAGATTCATTGGCTGGACACCGGCACATCAGTTTTTAGAAACCTCTGAAACGCTCATTTCTAACAATCTAAGCTTATAACAATTTTCCTAATTGAGGGAAACAGTTTATATTGGGCAATTTTAATATAGTTTTTGTTGCAGTTTTCAAATATGTAATTGGTTTTTCCACTGGGCAATAAATTAGATCCGTTGGCTGGACACTGGCACATCAGTTTTTTGAAACCTCTAAAACGCTCATTTCTAACAATCTAAGCCTATAACAATTTTCCTAATTGACGGACAGATTTCATATTGTGTGATTTTAATATAGTTTTTGTTGCAGTTTTCAAATATGTAATTGGTTTTTCAACTGGGCAGTAAATTAGATCCGTTGGCTGGACACCAGCACATCAGTTTTTAGAAACCTCTAAAACGCTCATTTCTAACAATCTAAGCTTATAACAATTTTCCTAATTGAGGGATACAGTTTATATTGGGCAATTTTAATATAGTTTTTGTTGCAGTTTTCAAATATGTAATTGGTTTTTCCACTGGGCAATAAATTAGATCCGTTGGCTGGACACCAGCACATCAGTTTTTAGAAACCTCTAAAACGCTCATTTCTAACAATCTAAGCTTATAACAATTTTCCTAATTGAGGGAAATAGTTTATATTGTGCAATTTTAATATAGTTTTTGTTGCAGTTTTCAAATATGTAATTGGTTTTTCCACTGGGCAATAAATTAGATCCGTTGGCTGGACACCGGCACATCAGTTTTTAGAAACCTCTTAAACGCTCATTTCTAACAATCTAAGCTTATAACAATTTTCCTAATTGAGGGAAACAGTTTATATTGTGCAATTTTAATATAGTTTTTGTTGCAGTTTTCAAATATGTAATTGGTTTTTCCACTGGGCAATAAATTAGATCCGTTGGCTGGACACTGGCACATCAGTTTTTTGAAACCTCTAAAACGCTCATTTCTAACAATCTAAGCCTATAACAATTTTCCTAATTGACGGACAGATTTTATATTGTGTGATTTTAATATAGTTTTTGTTGCAGTTTTCAAATATGTAATTGGTTTTTCCACTGGGCAATAAATTAGATCCGTTGGCTGGACACCAGCACATCAGTTTTTAGAAACCTCTAAAACGCTCATTTCTAACAATCTAAGCTTATAACAATTTTCCTAATTGAGGGAAACAGTTTATATTGGGCAATTTTAATATAGTTTTTGTTGCAGTTTTCAAATATGTAATTGGTTTTTCCACTGGGCAATAAATTAGATCCGTTGGCTGGACACCAGCACATCAGTTTTTAGAAACCTCTAAAACGCTCATTTCTAACAATCTAAGCTTATAACAATTTTCCTAATTGACGGACACAATTTATATTGTGCAATTTTAATATAGTTTTTGTTGCAGTTTTCAAATATGTAATTGGTTTTTTCACTGGGCAATAAATTAGATTCATTAGCTGGACACCGGAACATCAGTTTTTTGAACCCTCTAAAACGCTCATTTCTAACAATCTAAACTTATAACAATTTTCTTAATTGAGGGAAACAGTTTATATTGTGCAATTTTAATATAGTTTTTGTTGCAGTTTTCAAATATGTAATTGGTTTTTCCACTGGGCAATAAATTAGATCCGTTGGGTGGACATCGGCACATTAGTTTTTAGAAACCTCTAAAACGCTCATTTCTAAGAATCTAAGCTTATAACAATTTTCCTAATTGACGGACAGATTTTATATTGTGCGATTTTAATATAGTTTTTGTTGCAGTTTTCAAATATGTAATTGGTTTTTCAACTGGGTAGTAAATTAGATCCGTTGGCTGGACACCGGCACATCAGTTTTTTGAAATCTCTAAAACGCTCATTTCTAAGAATCTAAGCTTATAACAATTTTCCTAATTGACGGACAGATTTTATATTGTGCGATTTTAATATAGTTTTTGTTGCAGTTTTCAAATATGTAATTGGTTTTTCAACTGGGCAGTAAATTAGATCCGTTGGCTGGACACCGGCACATCAGTTTTTTGAAACCTCTAAAACGCTCATTTCTAAGAATCTAAGCTTATAACAATTTTCCTAATTGACGGACAGATTTTATATTGTGCAATTTTAACATAGTTTTGGTTGCAGTTTCAAATATGTAATTTGTTTTTCCACTGGGCAATAAATTAGATCCGTTGGCTGAACACCGGCACATCAGTTTTTAGAAACCTCTAAAACGCTCATTTCTAACAATCTAAGCTTATAACAATTTTCCTAATTGAGGGAAACAGTTTATATTGTGCAATTTTAATATAGTTTTTGTTGCAGTTTTCAAATATGTAATTTGTTTTTCCACTGGGCAATAAATTAGATTCATTGGCTGGACACCGGCACATCAGTTTTTAGAAACCTCTTAAACGCTCATTTCTAACAATCTAAGCTTATAACAATTTTCCTAATTGAGGGAAACAGTTTATATTGTGCAATTTTAATATAGTTTTTGTTACAGTTTTCAAATATGTAATTGGTTTTTCCACTGGGCAATAAATTAGATCCGTTGGCTGGACACTGGCACATCAGTTTTTTGAAACCTCTAAAACGCTCATTTCTAACAATCTAAGCTTATAACAATTTTCCTAATTGAGGGAAACAGTTTATATTGTGCAATTTTAATATAGTTTTTGTTGCAGTTTTCAAATATGCAATTGGTTTTTTCACTGGGCAATAAATTAGATCCGTTGGCTGAACACCGGCACATCAGTTTTTAGAAACCTCTAAAACGCTCATTTCTAACAATCTAAGCTTATAACAATTTTCCTAATTGACGGACACAATTTATATTGTATATTTTAATATAGTTTTTGTTGCAGTTTTCAAATATGTAATTGGTTTTTCCACTGGGCAATAAATTAGATCCGTTGGCTGGACACCAGCACATCAGTTTTTAGAAACCTCTAAAACGCTCATTTCTAACAATCTAAGCTTATAACAATTTTCCTAATTGAGGGAAACAGTTTATATTGGGCAATTTTAATATAGTTTTTGTTGCAGTTTTCAAATATGTAATTGGTTTTTCCACTGGGCAATAAATTAGATCCGTTGGCTGGACACCAGCACATCAGTTTTTAGAAACCTCTAAAACGCTCATTTCTAACAATCTAAGCTTATAACAATTTTCCTAATTGAGGGAAACAGTTTATATTGGGCAATTTTAATATAGTTTTTGTTGCAGTTTTCAAATATGTAATTGGTTTTTCCACTGGGCAATAAATTAGATCCGTTGGCTGGACACCAGCACATCAGTTTTTAGAAACCTCTAAAACGCTCATTTCTAACAATCTAAGCTTATAACAATTTTCCTAATTGAGGGACAGATTTTATATTGGGCAATTTTAATATAGTTTTTGTTTCAGTTTTCAAATATGTAATTGGTTTTTCCACTGGGCAATAAATTAGATCCGTTGGCTGGACACAGGCACATCAGTTTTTTGAAACCTCTAAAACGCTCATTTCTAACAATCTAAGCTTATAACAATTTTCCTAATTGAGGGACAGATTTTATATTGGGCAATTTTAATATAGTTTTTGTTTCAGTTTTCAAATATGTAATTGGTTTTTCCACTGGGCAATAAATTAGATCCGTTGGCTGGACACCAGCACATCAGTTTTTAGAAACCTCTAAAACGCTCATTTCTAACAATCTAAGCTTATAACAATTTTCCTAATTGAGGGAAACAGTTTATATTGGGCAATTTTAATATAGTTTTTGTTGCAGTTTTCAAATATGTAATTGGTTTTTCCACTGGGCAATAAATTAGATCCGTTGGCTGGACACCAGCACATCAGTTTTTAGAAACCTCTAAAACGCTCATTTCTAACAATCTAAGCTTATAACAATTTTCCTAATTGAGGGAAACAGTTTATATTGGGCAATTTTAATATAGTTTTTGTTGCAGTTTTCAAATATGTAATTGGTTTTTCCACTGGGCAATAAATTAGATCCGTTGGCTGGACACCGGCACATCAGTTTTTTGAAACCTCTAAAACGCTCATTTCTAACAATCTAAGCTTATAACAATTTTCCTAATTGAGGGACAGATTTTATATTGGGCAATTTTAATATAGTTTTTGTTTCAGTTTTCAAATATGTAATTGGTTTTTCCACTGGGCAATAAATTAGATCCGTTGGCTGGACACCGGCACATCAGTTTTTTGAAACCTCTAATACGCTCATTTCTAACAATCTAAGCTTATAACAATTTTCCTAATTGAGGGACACATTTTATATTGTGCTATTTTAATATAGTTTTTGTTGCAGTTTTCAAATATGTAATTGGTTTTTGCACTGGGCAATAAATTAGATTCATTGGCTGGACACCGGCACATCAGTTTTTAGAAACCTCTAAAACGCTCATTTCTAAAAATCTAAGCTTATAACAATTTTCCTAATTGAGGGAAACAGTTTATATTGTGCAATTTTAATATAGTTTTTGTTGCAGTTTTCAAATATGTAATTGGTTTTTTCACTGGGCAATAAATTAGATCCGTTGGCTGAACACCGGCACATCAGTTTTTAGAAACCTCTAAAACGCTCATTTCTAACAATCTAAGCTTATAACAATTTTCCTAATTGACGGACACAATTTATATTGTATATTTTAATATAGTTTTTGTTGCAGTTTTCAAATATGTAATTGGTTTTTTCACTGGGCAATAAATTAGATCCGTTGGCTGAACACCGGCACATCAGTTTTTAGAAACCTCTAAAACGCTCATTTCTAACAATCTAAGCTTATAACAATTTTCCTAATTGAGGGAAACAGTTTATATTGTGCAATTTTAATATAGTTTTTGTTGCAGTTTTCAAATATGTAATTGGTTTTTTCACTGGGCAATAAATTAGATCCGTTGGCTGAACACCGGCACATCAGTTTTTAGAAACCTCTAAAACGCTCATTTCTAACAATCTAAGCTTATAACAATTTTCCTAATTGACGGACACAATTTATATTGTATATTTTAATATAGTTTTTGTTGCAGTTTTCAAATATGTAATTGGTTTTTTCACTGGGCAATAAATTAGATCCGTTGGCTGAACACCGGCACATCAGTTTTTAGAAACCTCTAAAACGCTCATTTCTAACAATCTAAGCTTATAACAATTTTCCTAATTGAGGGAAACAGTTTATATTGTGCAATTTTAATATAGTTTTTGTTGCAGTTTTCAAATATGTAATTGGTTTTTTCACTGGGCAATAAATTAGATTCATTGGCTGGACACCGGCACATCAGTTTTTAGAAACCTCTAAAACGCTCATTTCTAACAATCTAAGCTTATAACAATTTTCCTAATTGAGGGAAACAGTTTATATTGTGCAATTTTAATATAGTTTTTGTTGCAGTTTTCAAATATGTAATTGGTTTTTCCACTGGGCAATAAATTAGATCCGTTGGCTGGACATCGGCACATTAGTTTTTAGAATCCTCTAAAACGCTCATTTCTAAAAATCTAAGCTTATAACAATTTTCCTAATTGACGGACAGATTTTATATTGTGCAATTTTAATATAGTTTTTGTTGCAGTTTTCAAATATGTAATTGGTTTTTCTACTGGGCAATAAATTAGATCCGCTGGCTGGACATTCGGCACATTAGTTTTTAGAAACCTCTAAAACGCTCATTTCTAAAAATCTAAGCTTATAACAATTTTCCTAATTGACGGACAGATTTTATATTGTGCAATTTTAATATAGATTTTGTTGCAGTTTTCAAATATGTAATTGGTTTTTCCACTGGGCAATAAATTAGATCCGTTGGCTGGACATCGGCACATTAGTTTTTAGAATCCTCTAAAACGCTCATTTCTAAAAATCTAAGCTTATAACAATTTTCCTAATTGACGGACAGATTTTATATTGTGCAATTTTAATATAGATTTTGTTGCAGTTTTCAAATATGTAATTGGTTTTTCTACTGGGCAATAAATTAGATCCGTTGGCTGGACATCGGCACATTAGTTTTTAGAAACCTCTAAAACGCTCATTTCTAACAATCTAAGCTTATAACAATTTTCCTAATTGAGGGAAACAGTTTATATTGTGCAATTTTAATATAGTTTTTGTTGCAGTTTTCAAATATGTAATTGGTTTTTCCACTGGGCAATAAATTAGATCCGTTGGCTGGACATTCGGCACATTAGTTTTTAGAAACCTCTAAAACGCTCAATTCTAACAATCTAAGCTTATAACAATTTTCCTAATTGAGCGACACATTTTATATCGCGCAATTTTAATATAGTTTTTGTTGCAGTTTTCAAATATGTAATTGGTTTTTCCACTGGGCCATAAATTAGATCCGTTGGCTGGACACCGGCACATCAGTTTTTTGAAACCTCTAAAACGCTCATTTCTAACAATCTAAGCTTATAACAATTTTCCTAATTGAGGGAAACAGTTTATATTGTGCAATTTTAATATAGTTTTTGTTTCAGTTTTCAAATATGTAATTGGTTTTTCCACTGGGCAATAAATTAGATCCGTTGGCTGGACACCGGCACATCAGTTTTTTGAAACCTCTAAAACGCTCATTTCTAACAATCTAAGCTTATAACAATTTTCCTAATTGAGGGACACATTTTATATTGTGCAATTTTAATATAGTTTTTGTTGCAGTTTTCAAATATGTAATTGGTTTTTTCACTGGGCAATAAATTAGATTCCTTGGCTGGACACCGGCACATCAGTTTTTTGAAACCTCTAATACGCTCATTTCTAACAATCTAAGCTTATAACAATTTTCCTAATTGAGGGAAACAGTTTATATTGTGCAATTTCAATATAGTTTTTGTTGCAGTTTTCAAATATGTAATTGGTTTTTTCACTGGGCAATAAATTAGATTCCTTGGCTGGACACCGGCACATCAGTTTTTTGAAACCTCTAATACGCTCATTTCTAACAATCTAAGCTTATAACAATTTTCCTAATTGAGGGACAGATTTTATATTGTGCAATTTTAATATAGTTTTTGTTGCAGTTTTCAAATATGCAATTGGTTTTTTCACTTTGCAATAAATTAGATTCATTGGCTGGACACCGGCACATCAGTTTTTAGAAACCTCTAAAACACTCATTTCTAACAATCTAAGCTTATAACAATTTTCCTAATTGAGGGAAACAGTTTATATTGTGCAATTTTAATATAGTTTTTGTTGCAGTTTTCAAATATGTAATTGGTTTTTTCACTGGGCAATAAATTAGATCCGTTGGCTGAACACCGGCACATCAGTTTTTAGAAACCTCTAAAACGCTCATTTCTAACAATCTGAGCTTATAACAATTTTCCTAATTGAGGGACACATTTTATATTGTGCAATTTTAATATAGTTTTTGTTGCAGTTTTCAAATATGTAATTGGTTTTTCCACTGGGCAATAAATTAGATCCGTTGGGTGGACATCGGCACATTAGTTTTTAGAAACCTCTAAAACGCTCATTTCTAAGAATCTAAGCTTATAACAATTTTCCTAATTGACGGACAGATTTTATATTGTGCGATTTTAATATAGTTTTTGTTGCAGTTTTCAAATATGTAATTGGTTTTTCAACTGGGCAGTAAATTAGATCCGTTGGCTGGACACCGGCACATCAGTTTTTTGAAACCTCTAAAACGCTCATTTCTAACAATCTAAGCTTATAACAATTTTCCTAATTGAGGGACAGATTTTATATTGTGCAATTTTAATATAGTTTTTGTTGCAGTTTTCAAATATGTAATTGGTTTTTCAACTGGGCAATAAATTAGATCCGTTGGCTGGACATCGGCACATTAGTTTTTGGAATCCTCTAAAACGCTCATTTCTAAAAATCTAAGCTTATAACAATTTTCCTAATTGACGGACAGATTTTATATTGTGCAATTTTAATATAGTTTTTGTTGCAGTTTTCAAATATGTAATTGGCTTTTTCACTGGGCAATAAATTAGATCCGTTGGCTGGACATCGGCACATTAGTTTTTAGAAACTTCTAAAACGCTCATTTCTAAAAATCTAAGCTTAAAGCAATTTTCCTAATTGACGGACACAATTTATATTGTATATTTTAATATAGTTTTTGTTGCAGTTTTCAAATATGTAATTGGTTTTTCAACTGGGCAGTAAATTAGATCCGTTGGCTGGACATCGGCACATCAGTTTTTAGAAACCTCTAAAACGCTCATTTCTAACAATCTAAGCTTATAACAATTTTCCTAATTGAGGGACAGATTTTATATTGTGCAATTTTAATATAGTTTTTCTTGCAGTTTTCAAATATGAAATTGGTTTTTTCACTGGGTAATAAATTAGATTCATTGGCTGGACACCGGCACATCAGTTTTTAGAAACCTCTAAAACGCTCATTTCTAACAATCTAAGCTTATAACAATTTTCCTAATTGAGGGAAACAGTTTATATTGTGCAATTTTAATATAGTTTTTCTTGCAGTTTTCAAATATGAAATTGGTTTTTTCACTGGGTAATAAATTAGATTCATTGGCTGGACACCGGCACATCAGTATTTAGAAACCTCTAAAACGCTCATTTCTAACAATCTAAGCTTATAACAATTTTCCTAATTGAGGGAAACAGTTTATATTGTGCAATTTTAATATAGTTTTTCTTGCAGTTTTCAAATATGTAATTGGTTTTTTCACTGGGCAATAAATTAGATTCATTGGCTGGACACCGGCACATCAGTTTTTAGAACCCTCTAAAACGCTCATTTCTAACAATCTAAGCTTATAACAATTTTCCTAATTGACGGACAGATTTTATATTGTGCAATTTTAATATAGTTTTTCTTGCAGTTTTCAAATATGTAATTGGTTTTTTCACTAGGCAATAAATTAGATCCGTTGGCTGGACATTCGGCACATTAGTTTTTAGAATCCTCTAAAACGCTCATTTCTAACAATCTAAGCTTATAACAATTTTCCTAATTGACGGACACAATTTATATTGTGCAATTTTATTATAGTTTTTGTTGCAGTTTTCAAATATGTAATTGGTTTTTTTACTGGGCAATAAATTAGATCCGTTGGCTGGACATCGGCACATTAGTTTTTAGAATCCTCTAAAACGCTCATTTCTAACAATCTAAGCTTATAACAATTTTCCTAATTGACGGACAGATTTTATATTGTGCAATTTTAATATAGTTTTTGTTGCAGTTTTCAAATATGTAATTGGTTTTTCCACTGGGCAATAAATTAGATCCGTTGGCTGGACATCAGCACATCAGTTTTTAGAAACCTCTAAAACGCTCATTTCTAACAATCTAAGCTTATAACAATTTTCCTAATTGAGGGAAACAGTTTATATTGTGCAATTTTAATATAGTTTTTGTTGCAGTTTTTAAATATGCAATTGGTTTTTCAACTGGGCGATAAATTAGATCCGTTGGCTGGACACCGGCACATCAGTTTTTAGACACCTCTAAAACGCTCATTTCTAACAATCTAAGCTTATAACAATTTTCCTAATTGACGGACAGATTTTATATTGTGCGATTTTAATATAGTTTTTGTTGCAGTTTTCAAATATGTAATTGGTTTTTCAACTGGGCAGTAAATTAGATCCGTTGGCTGGACATCGGCACATCAATTTTTAGAAACCTCTAAAACGCTCATTTCTAACAATCTAAGCTTATAACAATTTTCCTAATTGACGGACAGATTTTATATTGTGCGATTTTATTATAGTCTTTGTTGCAGTTTTCAAATATGCAATTGGTTTTTCAACTGGGCAGTAAATTAGATCCGTTGGCTGGACACCGGCACATCAGTTTTTTGAAACTTCTAAAACGCTCATTTCTAACAATCTAAGCTTATAACAATTTTCCTAATTGAGGGACAGATTTTATATTGTGCAATTTTAATATAGTTTTTCTTGCAGTTTTCAAATATGAAATTGGTTTTTTCACTGGGTAATAAATTAGATTCATTGGCTGGACACCGGCACATCAGTTTTTAGAAACCTCTAAAACGCTCATTTCTAACAATCTAAGCTTATAACAATTTTCCTAATTGAGGGAAACAGTTTATATTGGGCAATTTTAATATAGTTTTTGTTGCAGTTTTCAAATATGTAATTGGTTTTTCCACTGGGCAATAAATTAGATCCGTTGGCTGGACACCAGCACATCAGTTTTTAGAAACCTCTAAAACGCTCATTTCTAACAATCTAAGCTTATAACAATTTTCCTAATTGAGGGAAACAGTTTATATTGTGCAATTTTAATATAGTTTTTGTTGCAGTTTTCAAATATGTAATTGGTTTTTCCACTGGGCAATAAATTAGATCCGTTGGCTGGACACTGGCACATCAGTTTTTTGAAACCTCTAAAACGCTCATTTCTAACAATCTAAGCTTATAACAATTTTCCTAATTGAGGGAAACAGTTTATATTGGGCAATTTTAATATAGTTTTTGTTGCAGTTTTCAAATATGTAATTGGTTTTTCCACTGGGCAATAAATTAGATCCGTTGGCTGGACACCAGCACATCAGTTTTTAGAAACCTCTAAAACGCTCATTTCTAACAATCTAAGCTTATAACAATTTTCCTAATTGAGGGAAACAGTTTATATTGTGCAATTTTAATATAGTTTTTGTTGCAGTTTTCAAATATGTAATTGGTTTTTCCACTGGGCAATAAATTAGATCCGTTGGCTGGACACTGGCACATCAGTTTTTTGAAACCTCTAAAACGCTCATTTCTAACAATCTAAGCCTATAACAATTTTCCTAATTGACGGACAGATTTCATATTGTGTGATTTTAATATAGTTTTTGTTGCAGTTTTCAAATATGTAATTGGTTTTTCAACTGGGCAGTAAATTAGATCCGTTGGCTGGACACCAGCACATCAGTTTTTAGAAACCTCTAAAACGCTCATTTCTAACAATCTAAGCTTATAACAATTTTCCTAATTGAGGGATACAGTTTATATTGGGCAATTTTAATATAGTTTTTGTTGCAGTTTTCAAATATGTAATTGGTTTTTCCACTGGGCAATAAATTAGATCCGTTAAGCTTATAACAATTTTCCTAATTGAGGGAAATAGTTTATATTGTGCAATTTTAATATAGTTTTTGTTGCAGTTTTCAAATATGTAATTGGTTTTTCCACTGGGCAATAAATTAGATCCGTTGGCTGGACACCGGCACATCAGTTTTTAGAAACCTCTTAAACGCTCATTTCTAACAATCTAAGCTTATAACAATTTTCCTAATTGAGGGAAACAGTTTATATTGTGCAATTTTAATATAGTTTTTGTTGCAGTTTTCAAATATGTAATTGGTTTTTCCACTGGGCAATAAATTAGATCCGTTGGCTGGACACTGGCACATCAGTTTTTTGAAACCTCTAAAACGCTCATTTCTAACAATCTAAGCCTCTAACAATTTTCCTAATTGACGGACAGATTTTATATTGTGTGATTTTAATATAGTTTTTGTTGCAGTTTTCAAATATGTAATTGGTTTTTCCACTGGGCAATAAATTAGATCCGTTGGCTGGACACCAGCACATCAGTTTTTAGAAACCTCTAAAACGCTCATTTCTAACAATCTAAGCTTATAACAATTTTCCTAATTGAGGGAAACAGTTTATATTGGGCAATTTTAATATAGTTTTTGTTGCAGTTTTCAAATATGTAATTGGTTTTTCCACTGGGCAATAAATTAGATCCGTTGGCTGAACACCGGCACATCAGTTTTTAGAAACCTCTAAAACGCTCATTTCTAACAATCTAAGCTTATAACAATTTTCCTAATTGAGGGAAACAGTTTATATTGTGCAATTTTAATATAGTTTTTGTTGCAGTTTTCAAATATGCAATTGGTTTTTTCACTGGGCAATAAATTAGATCCGTTGGCTGAACACCGGCACATCAGTTTTTAGAAACCTCTAAAACGCTCATTTCTAACAATCTAAGCTTATAACAATTTTCCTAATTGACGGACACAATTTATATTGTATATTTTAATATAGTTTTTGTTGCAGTTTTCAAATATGTAATTGGTTTTTCCACTGGGCAATAAATTAGATCCGTTGGGTGGACATCGGCACATTAGTTTTTAGAAACCTCTAAAACGCTCATTTCTAACAATCTAAGCTTATAACAATTTTCCTAATTGACGGACAGATTTTATATTGTGCGATTTTAATATAGTTTTTGTTGCAGTTTTCAAATATGTAATTGGTTTTTCAACTGGGCAGTAAATTAGATCCGTTGGCTGGACACCGGCACATCAGTTTTTTGAAACCTAAAAAACGCTCATTTCTAACAATCTAAGCTTATAACAATTTTCCTAATTGAGGGAAACAGTTTATATTGTGCAATTTTAATATAGTTTTTGTTGCAGTTTTCAAATATGTAATTGGTTTTTTCACTGGGCAATAAATTAGATCAGTTGGCTGAACACCGGCACATCAGTTTTTAGAAACCTCTAAAACGCTCATTTCTAACAATCTAAGCTTATAACAATTTTCCTAATTGAGGGACACATTTTATATTGTGCAATTTTAATATAGTTTTTGTTGCAGTTTTCAAATATGTAATTGGTTTTTTCACTGGGCAATAAATTAGATCCGTTGGCTGGACACCGGCACATCAGTTTTTAGACACCTCTAAAACGCTCATTTCTAACAATCTAAGCTTATAACAATTTTCCTAATTGACGGACAGATTTTATATTGTGCGATTTTAATATAGTTTTTGTTGCAGTTTTCAAATATGTAATTGGTTTTTCAACTGGGCAGTAAATTAGATCCGTTGACTGGACATCGGCACATCAATTTTTTGAAACTTCTAAAACGCTCATTTCTAACAATCTAAGCTTATAACAATTTTCCTAATTGAGGGACAGATTTTATATTGTGCAATTTTAATATAGTTTTTCTTGCAGTTTTCAAATATGAAATTGGTTTTTTCACTGGGTAATAAATTAGATTCATTGGCTGGACACCGGCACATCAGTTTTTAGAAACCTCTAAAACGCTCATTTCTAACAATCTAAGCTTATAACAATTTTCCTAATTGAGGGAAACAGTTTATATTGGGCAATTTTAATATAGTTTTTGTTGCAGTTTTCAAATATGTAATTGGTTTTTCCACTGGGCAATAAATTAGATCCGTTGGCTGGACACCAGCACATCAGTTTTTAGAAACCTCTAAAACGCTCATTTCTAACAATCTAAGCTTATAACAATTTTCCTAATTGAGGGAAACAGTTTATATTGTGCAATTTTAATATAGTTTTTGTTGCAGTTTTCAAATATGTAATTGGTTTTTCCACTGGGCAATAAATTAGATCCGTTGGCTGGACACTGGCACATCAGTTTTTTGAAACCTCTAAAACGCTCATTTCTAACAATCTAAGCTTATAACAATTTTCCTAATTGAGGGAAACAGTTTATATTGGGCAATTTTAATATAGTTTTTGTTGCAGTTTTCAAATATGTAATTGGTTTTTCCACTGGGCAATAAATTAGATCCGTTGGCTGGACACCAGCACATCAGTTTTTAGAAACCTCTAAAACGCTCATTTCTAACAATCTAAGCTTATAACAATTTTCCTAATTGAGGGAAACAGTTTATATTGTGCAATTTTAATATAGTTTTTGTTGCAGTTTTCAAATATGTAATTGGTTTTTCCACTGGGCAATAAATTAGATCCGTTGGCTGGACACTGGCACATCAGTTTTTTGAAACCTCTAAAACGCTCATTTCTAACAATCTAAGCCTATAACAATTTTCCTAATTGACGGACAGATTTCATATTGTGTGATTTTAATATAGTTTTTGTTGCAGTTTTCAAATATGTAATTGGTTTTTCAACTGGGCAGTAAATTAGATCCGTTGGCTGGACACCAGCACATCAGTTTTTAGAAACCTCTAAAACGCTCATTTCTAACAATCTAAGCTTATAACAATTTTCCTAATTGAGGGATACAGTTTATATTGGGCAATTTTAATATAGTTTTTGTTGCAGTTTTCAAATATGTAATTGGTTTTTCCACTGGGCAATAAATTAGATCCGTTGGCTGGACACCAGCACATCAGTTTTTAGAAACCTCTAAAACGCTCATTTCTAACAATCTAAGCTTATAACAATTTTCCTAATTGAGGGAAATAGTTTATATTGTGCAATTTTAATATAGTTTTTGTTGCAGTTTTCAAATATGTAATTGGTTTTTCCACTGGGCAATAAATTAGATCCGTTGGCTGGACACCGGCACATCAGTTTTTAGAAACCTCTTAAACGCTCATTTCTAACAATCTAAGCTTATAACAATTTTCCTAATTGAGGGAAACAGTTTATATTGTGCAATTTTATTATAGTTTTTGTTGCAGTTTTCAAATATGTAATTGGTTTTTCCACTGGGCAATAAATTAGATCCGTTGGCTGGACACCAGCACATCAGTTTTTAGAAACCTCTAAAACGCTCATTTCTAACAATCTAAGCTTATAACAATTTTCCTAATTGAGGGAAACAGTTTATATTGGGCAATTTTAATATAGTTTTTGTTGCAGTTTTCAAATATGTAATTGGTTTTTCCACTGGGCAATAAATTAGATCCGTTGGCTGGACACCAGCACATCAGTTTTTAGAAACCTCTAAAACGCTCATTTCTAACAATCTAAGCTTATAACAATTTTCCTAATTGAGGGAAACAGTTTATATTGGGCAATTTTAATATAGTTTTTGTTGCAGTTTTCAAATATGTAATTGGTTTTTCCACTGGGCAATAAATTAGATCCGTTGGCTGGACACCAGCACATCAGTTTTTAGAAACCTCTAAAACGCTCATTTCTAACAATCTAAGCTTATAACAATTTTCCTAATTGAGGGAAACAGTTTATATTGTGCAATTTTAATATAGTTTTTGTTGCAGTTTTCAAATATGCAATTGGTTTTTTCACTGGGCAATAAATTAGATCCGTTGGCTGAACACCGGCACATCAGTTTTTAGAAACCTCTAAAACGCTCATTTCTAACAATCTAAGCTTATAACAATTTTCCTAATTGACGGACACAATTTATATTGTATATTTTAATATAGTTTTTGTTGCAGTTTTCAAATATGTAATTGGTTTTTCCACTGGGCAATAAATTAGATCCGTTGGGTGGACATCGGCACATTAGTTTTTAGAAACCTCTAAAACGCTCATTTCTAACAATCTAAGCTTATAACAATTTTCCTAATTGACGGACAGATTTTATATTGTGCGATTTTAATATAGTTTTTGTTGCAGTTTTCAAATATGTAATTGGTTTTTCAACTGGGCAGTAAATTAGATCCGTTGGCTGGACACCGTCACATCAGTTTTTTGAAACCTAAAAAACGCTCATTTCTAACAATCTAAGCTTAAAACAATTTTCCTAATTGAGGGAAACAGTTTATATTGTGCAATTTTAATATAGTTTTTGTTGCAGTTTTCAAATATGTAATTGGTTTTTTCACTGGGCAATAAATTAGATCCGTTGGCTGAACACCGGCACATCAGTTTTTAGAAACCTCTAAAACGCTCATTTCTAACAATCTAAGCTTATAACAATTTTCCTAATTGAGGGACACATTTTATATTGTGCAATTTTAATATAGTTTTTGTTGCAGTTTTCAAATATGTAATTGGTTTTTTCACTGGGCAATAAATTAGATTCATTAGCTGGACACCGGAACATCAGTTTTTTGAACCCTCTAAAACGCTCATTTCTAACAATCTAAACTTATAACAATTTTCTTAATTGAGGGAAACAGTTTATATTGTGCAATTTTAATATAGTTTTTGTTGCAGTTTTCAAATATGTAATTGGTTTTTCCACTGGGCAATAAATTAGATCCGTTGGGTGGACATCGGCACATTAGTTTTTAGAAACCTCTAAAACGCTCATTTCTAAGAATCTAAGCTTATAACAATTTTCCTAATTGACGGACAGATTTTATATTGTGCGATTTTAATATAGTTTTTGTTGCAGTTTTCAAATATGTAATTGGTTTTTCAACTGGGTAGTAAATTAGATCCGTTGGCTGGACACCGGCACATCAGTTTTTTGAAACCTCTAAAACGCTCATTTCTAAGAATCTAAGCTTATAACAATTTTCCTAATTGACGGACAGATTTTATATTGTGCGATTTTAATATAGTTTTTGTTGCAGTTTTCAAATATGTAATTGGTTTTTCAACTGGGCAGTAAATTAGATCCGTTGGCTGGACACCGGCACATCAGTTTTTTGAAACCTCTAAAACGCTCATTTCTAAGAATCTAAGCTTATAACAATTTTCCTAATTGACGGACAGATTTTATATTGTGCAATTTTAACATAGTTTTGGTTGCAGTTTCAAATATGTAATTTGTTTTTCCACTGGGCAATAAATCAGATCCGTTGGCTGAACACCGGCACATCAGTTTTTAGAAACCTCTAAAACGCTCATTTCTAACAATCTAAGCTTATAACAATTTTCCTAATTGAGGGAAACAGTTTATATTGTGCAATTTTAATATAGTTTTTGTTGCAGTTTTCAAATATGTAATTTGTTTTTCCACTGGGCAATAAATTAGATTCATTGGCTGGACACCGGCACATCAGTTTTTTGAAACCTCTAAAACGCTCATTTCTAACAATCTAAGCTTATAACAATTTTCCTAATTGAGGGAAACAGTTTATATTGTGCAATTTTAACATAGTTTTGGTTGCAGTTTCAAATATGTAATTTGTTTTTCCACTGGGCAATAAATTAGATTCATTGGCTGGACACCGGCACATCAGTTTTTTGAAACCTCTAAAACGCTCATTTCTAACAATCTAAGCTTATAACAATTTTCCTAATTGAGGGACAGATTTTATATTGTGCAATTTTAATATAGTTTTTCTTGCAGTTTTCAAATATGTAATTGGTTTTTTCACTGGGCAATAAATTAGATTCATTGGCTGGACACCGGCACATCAGTTTTTAGAAACCTCCAAAACGCTCATTTCTAACAATCTAAGCTTATAACAATTTTCCTAATTGAGGGACACATTTTATATTGTGCAATTTTAATATAGTTTTTGTTGCAGTTTTCAAATATGTAATTGGTTTTTTCACTGGGCAATAAATTAGATTCATTGGCTGGACACCGGCACATCAGTTTTTAGAAACCTCTAAAACGCTCATTTCTAACAATCTAAGTTAATAACAATTTTCCTAATTGAGGGAAACAGTTTATATTGTGCAATTTTAATATAGTTTTTGTTGCAGTTTTCAAATATGTAATTGATTTTTCCACTGGGCAATAAATTAGATCCGTTGGCTGGACATCGGCACATTAGTTTTTAGAAACCTCTAAAACGCTCATTTCTAAGAATCTAAGCTTATAACAATTTTCCTAATTGACGGACAGATTTTATATTGTGCGATTTTAATATAGTTTTTGTTGCAGTTTTCAAATATGTAATTGGTTTTTCAACTGGGTAGTAAATTAGATCCGTTGGCTGGACACCGGCACATTAGTTTTTTGAAACCTCTAAAACGCTCATTTCTAAGAATCTAAGCTTATAACAATTTTCCTAATTGACGGACAGATTTTATATTGTGCGATTTTAATATAGTTTTTGTTGCAGTTTTCAAATATGTAATTGGTTTTTCAACTGGGCAGTAAATTAGATCCGTTGGCTGGACACCGGCACATCAGTTTTTTGAAACCTCTAAAACGCTCATTTCTAACAATCTAAGCTTATAACAATTTTCCTAATTGACGGACACAATTTATATTGTATATTTTAATATAGTTTTTGTTGCAGTTTTCAAATATGTAATTGGTTTTTCCACTGGGCAATAAATTAGATCCGTTGGGTGGACATCGGCACATTAGTTTTTAGAAACTTCTAAAACGCTCATTTCTAACAATCTAAGCTTATAACAATTTTCCTAATTGACGGACAGATTTTATATTGTGCGATTTTAATATAGTTTTTGTTGCAGTTTTCAAATATGTAATTGGTTTTTCAACTGGGCAGTAAATTAGATCCGTTGGCTGGACACCGTCACATCAGTTTTTTGAAACCTAAAAAACGCTCATTTCTAACAATCTAAGCTTATAACAATTTTCCTAATTGAGGGAAACAGTTTATATTGTGCAATTTTAATATAGTTTTTGTTGCAGTTTTCAAATATGTAATTGGTTTTTTCACTGGGCAATAAATTAGATCCGTTGGCTGAACACCGGCACATCAGTTTTTAGAAACCTCTAAAACGCTCATTTCTAACAATCTAAGCTTATAACAATTTTCCTAATTGAGGGACACATTTTATATTGTGCAATTTTAATATAGTTTTTGTTGCAGTTTTCAAATATGTAATTGGTTTTTTCACTGGGCAATAAATTAGATTCATTAGCTGGACACCGGAACATCAGTTTTTTGAACCCTCTAAAACGCTCATTTCTAACAATCTAAACTTATAACAATTTTCTTAATTGAGGGAAACAGTTTATATTGTGCAATTTTAATATAGTTTTTGTTGCAGTTTTCAAATATGTAATTGGTTTTTCCACTGGGCAATAAATTAGATCCGTTGGGTGGACATCGGCACATTAGTTTTTAGAAACCTCTAAAACGCTCATTTCTAAGAATCTAAGCTTATAACAATTTTCCTAATTGACGGACAGATTTTATATTGTGCGATTTTAATATAGTTTTTGTTGCAGTTTTCAAATATGTAATTGGTTTTTCAACTGGGTAGTAAATTAGATCCGTTGGCTGGACACCGGCACATCAGTTTTTTGAAACCTCTAAAACGCTCATTTCTAAGAATCTAAGCTTATAACAATTTTCCTAATTGACGGACAGATTTTATATTGTGCGATTTTAATATAGTTTTTGTTGCAGTTTTTAAATATGTAATTGGTTTTTCAACTGGGCAGTAAATTAGATCCGTTGGCTGGACACCGGCACATCAGTTTTTTGAAACCTCTAAAACGCTCATTTCTAAGAATCTAAGCTTATAACAATTTTCCTAATTGACGGACAGATTTTATATTGTGCAATTTTAACATAGTTTTGGTTGCAGTTTCAAATATGTAATTTGTTTTTCCACTGGGCAATAAATTAGATCCGTTGGCTGAACACCGGCACATCAGTTTTTAGAAACCTCTAAAACGCTCATTTCTAACAATCTAAGCTTATAACAATTTTCCTAATTGAGGGAAACAGTTTATATTGTGCAATTTTAATATAGTTTTTGTTGCAGTTTTCAAATATGTAATTTGTTTTTCCACTGGGCAATAAATTAGATTCATTGGCTGGACACCGGCACATCAGTTTTTTGAAACCTCTAAAACGCTCATTTCTAACAATCTAAGCTTATAACAATTTTCCTAATTGAGGGAAACAGTTTATATTGTGCAATTTTAACATAGTTTTGGTTGCAGTTTCAAATATGTAATTTGTTTTTCCACTGGGCAATAAATTAGATTCATTGGCTGGACACCGGCACATCAGTTTTTTGAAACCTCTAAAACGCTCATTTCTAACAATCTAAGCTTATAACAATTTTCCTAATTGAGGGACAGATTTTATATTGTGCAATTTTAATATAGTTTTTCTTGCAGTTTTCAAATATGTAATTGGTTTTTTCACTGGGCAATAAATTAGATTCATTGGCTGGACACCGGCACATCAGTTTTTAGAAACCTCTAAAACGCTCATTTCTAACAATCTAAGCTTATAACAATTTTCCTAATTGAGGGACACATTTTATATTGTGCAATTTTAATATAGTTTTTGTTGCAGTTTTCAAATATGTAATTGGTTTTTTCACTGGGCAATAAATTAGATTCATTGGCTGGACACCGGCACATCAGTTTTTAGAAACCTCTAAAACGCTCATTTCTAACAATCTAAGTTAATAACAATTTTCCTAATTGAAGGAAACAGTTTATATTGTGCAATTTTAATATAGTTTTTGTTGCAGTTTTCAAATATGTAATTGATTTTTCCACTGGGCAATAAATTAGATCCGTTGGCTGGACATCGGCACATTAGTTTTTAGAAACCTCTAAAACGCTCATTTCTAAGAATCTAAGCTTATAACAATTTTCCTAATTGACGGACAGATTTTATATTGTGCGATTTTAATATAGTTTTTGTTGCAGTTTTCAAATATGTAATTGGTTTTTCAACTGGGTAGTAAATTAGATCCGTTGGCTGGACACCGGCACATCAGTTTTTTGAAACCTCTAAAACGCTCATTTCTAAGAATCTAAGCTTATAACAATTTTCCTAATTGACGGACAGATTTTATATTGTGCGATTTTAATATAGTTTTTGTTGCAGTTTTCAAATATGTAATTGGTTTTTCAACTGGGCAGTAAATTAGATCCGTTGGCTGGACACCGGCACATCAGTTTTTTGAAACCTCTAAAACGCTCATTTCTAACAATCTAAGCTTATAACAATTTTCCTAATTGACGGACACAATTTATATTGTATATTTTAATATAGTTTTTGTTGCAGTTTTCAAATATGTAATTGGTTTTTCCACTGAACCATAAATTAGATCCGTTGGCTGGACATTCGGCACATTAGTTTTTAGAAACCTCTAAAACGCTCATTTCTAACAATCTAAGCTTATAACAATTTTCCTAATTGACGGACACAATTTATATTGTATATTTTAATATAGTTTTTGTTGCAGTTTTCAAATATGTAATTGATTTTTCCACTGGGCAATAAATTAGATCCGTTGGCTGGACATCGGCACATTAGTTTTTAGAAACTTCTAAAACGCTCATTTCTAACAATCTAAGCTTATAACAATTTTCCTAATTGAGGGAAACAGTTTATATTGTGCAATTTTAAAATAGTTTTGGTTGGTGTTTCAAATATGTAATTGGTTTTTTCACTGGGCAATAAATTAGATCCGTTGGCTGAACACCGGCACGTCAGTTTTTAGAAACCTCTAAAACCCTCATTTCTAAAAATCTAAGCTTATAACAATTTTCCTAATTGACGGACACAATTTATATTGTATATTTTAATATAGTTTTTGTTGCAGTTTTCAAATATGTAATTGGTTTTTCCACTGGGCAATAAATTAGATCCGTTGGCTGGACATCGGCACATTAGTTTTTAGAAACCTCTAAAACGCTCATTTCTAACAATCTAAGCTTATAACAATTTTCCTAATTGAGGGAAACAGTTTATATTGTGCAGTTTTAACATAGTTTTGGTTGCAGTTTCAAATATGTAATTGGTTTTTTCACTGGGCAATAAATTAGATCCGTTGGCTGAACACCGGCACGTCAGTTTTTAGAAACCTCTAAAACGCTCATTTCTAACAATCTAAGCTTATAACAATTTTCCTAATTGAGGGAAACAGTTTATATTGTGCAGTTTTAACATAGTTTTGGTTGCAGTTTCAAATATGTAATTGGTTTTTTCACTGGGCAATAAATTAGATCCGTTGGCTGAACACCGGCACGTCAGTTTTTAGAAACCTCTAAAACGCTCATTTCTAAAAATCTAAGCTTATAACAATTTTCCTAATTGAGGGACAGATTTTATATTGTGCCATTTTAATATAGTTTTTCTTGCAGTTTTCAAATATGTAATTGGTTTTTCAACTGGGCAGTAAATTAGATCCGTTGGCTGGACACCGGCACATCAGTTTTTTGAAACCTCTAAAACGCTCATTTCTAACAATCTAAGCTTATAACAATTTTCCTAATTGACGGACAGATTTTATATTGTGCGATTTTAATATAGTTTTTGTTGCAGTTTTCAAATATGTAATTGGTTTTTCCACTGGGCAATAAATTAGATTCATTGGCTGGACACCGGCACATCAGTTTTTAGAACCCTCTAAAACGCTCATTTCTAACAATCTAAGCTTATAACAATTTTCCTAATTGAGGGACACAGTTTATATTGTGCAGTTTTAATATAGTTTTTGTTGCAGTTTTCAAATATGTAATTGGTTTTTCCACTGGGCAATAAATTAGATCCGTTGGCTGGACACCGGCACATCAGTTTTTAGAAACCTCTAAAACGCTCATTTCTAAAAATCTAAGCCTATAACAATTTTCCTAATTGACGGACACAGTTTATATTGTGCAGTTTTAATATAGTTTTTGTTGCAGTTTTCAAATATGTAATTGGTTTTTCCACTGGGCAATAAATTAGATCCGTTGGCTGGACACCGGCACATCAGTTTTTTGAAACCTCTAAAACGCTCATTTCTAACAATCTAAGCTTATAACAATTTTCCTAATTGACGGACACAATTTATATTGTATATTTTAATATAGTTTTTGTTGCAGTTTTCAAATATGTAATTGGTTTTTCCACTGGGCAATAAATTAGATCCGTTGGGTGGACATCGGCACATTAGTTTTTAGAAACTTCTAAAACGCTCATTTCTAACAATCTAAGCTTATAACAATTTTCCTAATTGACGGACAGATTTTATATTGTGCGATTTTAATATAGTTTTTGTTGCAGTTTTCAAATATGTAATTGGTTTTTCAACTGGGCAGTAAATTAGATCCGTTGGCTGGACACCGTCACATCAGTTTTTTGAAACCTAAAAAACGCTCATTTCTAACAATCTAAGCTTATAACAATTTTCCTAATTGAGGGAAACAGTTTATATTGTGCAATTTTAATATAGTTTTTGTTGCAGTTTTCAAATATGTAATTGGTTTTTTCACTGGGCAATAAATTAGATCCGTTGGCTGAACACCGGCACATCAGTTTTTAGAAACCTCTAAAACGCTCATTTCTAACAATCTAAGCTTATAACAATTTTCCTAATTGAGGGACACATTTTATATTGTGCAATTTTAATATAGTTTTTGTTGCAGTTTTCAAATATGTAATTGGTTTTTTCACTGGGCAATAAATTAGATTCATTAGCTGGACACCGGAACATCAGTTTTTTGAACCCTCTAAAACGCTCATTTCTAACAATCTAAACTTATAACAATTTTCTTAATTGAGGGAAACAGTTTATATTGTGCAATTTTAATATAGTTTTTGTTGCAGTTTTCAAATATGTAATTGGTTTTTCCACTGGGCAATAAATTAGATCCGTTGGGTGGACATCGGCACATTAGTTTTTAGAAACCTCTAAAACGCTCATTTCTAAGAATCTAAGCTTATAACAATTTTCCTAATTGACGGACAGATTTTATATTGTGCGATTTTAATATAGTTTTTGTTGCAGTTTTCAAATATGTAATTGGTTTTTCAACTGGGTAGTAAATTAGATCCGTTGGCTGGACACCGGCACATCAGTTTTTTGAAACCTCTAAAACGCTCATTTCTAAGAATCTAAGCTTATAACAATTTTCCTAATTGACGGACAGATTTTATATTGTGCGATTTTAATATAGTTTTTGTTGCAGTTTTCAAATATGTAATTGGTTTTTCAACTGGGCAGTAAATTAGATCCGTTGGCTGGACACCGGCACATCAGTTTTTTGAAACCTCTAAAACGCTCATTTCTAAGAATCTAAGCTTATAACAATTTTCCTAATTGACGGACAGATTTTATATTGTGCAATTTTAACATAGTTTTGGTTGCAGTTTCAAATATGTAATTTGTTTTTCCACTGGGCAATAAATTAGATCCGTTGGCTGAACACCGGCACATCAGTTTTTAGAAACCTCTAAAACGCTCATTTCTAACAATCTAAGCTTATAACAATTTTCCTAATTGAGGGAAACAGTTTATATTGTGCAATTTTAATATAGTTTTTGTTGCAGTTTTCAAATATGTAATTTGTTTTTCCACTGGGCAATAAATTAGATTCATTGGCTGGACACCGGCACATCAGTTTTTTGAAACCTCTAAAACGCTCATTTCTAACAATCTAAGCTTATAACAATTTTCCTAATTGAGGGAAACAGTTTATATTGTGCAATTTTAACATAGTTTTGGTTGCAGTTTCAAATATGTAATTTGTTTTTCCACTGGGCAATAAATTAGATTCATTGGCTGGACACCGGCACATCAGTTTTTTGAAACCTCTAAAACGCTCATTTCTAACAATCTAAGCTTATAACAATTTTCCTAATTGAGGGACAGATTTTATATTGTGCAATTTTAATATAGTTTTTCTTGCAGTTTTCAAATATGTAATTGGTTTTTTCACTGGGCAATAAATTAGATTCATTGGCTGGACACCGGCACATCAGTTTTTAGAAACCTCTAAAACGCTCATTTCTAACAATCTAAGCTTATAACAATTTTCCTAATTGAGGGACACATTTTATATTGTGCAATTTTAATATAGTTTTTGTTGCAGTTTTCAAATATGTAATTGGTTTTTTCACTGGGCAATAAATTAGATTCATTGGCTGGACACCGGCACATCAGTTTTTAGAAACCTCTAAAACGCTCATTTCTAACAATCTAAGTTAATAACAATTTTCCTAATTGAAGGAAACAGTTTATATTGTGCAATTTTAATATAGTTTTTGTTGCAGTTTTCAAATATGTAATTGATTTTTCCACTGGGCAATAAATTAGATCCGTTGGCTGGACATCGGCACATTAGTTTTTAGAAACCTCTAAAACGCTCATTTCTAAGAATCTAAGCTTATAACAATTTTCCTAATTGACGGACAGATTTTATATTGTGCGATTTTAATATAGTTTTTGTTGCAGTTTTCAAATATGTAATTGGTTTTTCAACTGGGTAGTAAATTAGATCCGTTGGCTGGACACCGGCACATCAGTTTTTTGAAACCTCTAAAACGCTCATTTCTAAGAATCTAAGCTTATAACAATTTTCCTAATTGACGGACAGATTTTATATTGTGCGATTTTAATATAGTTTTTGTTGCAGTTTTCAAATATGTAATTGGTTTTTCAACTGGGCAGTAAATTAGATCCGTTGGCTGGACACCGGCACATCAGTTTTTTGAAACCTCTAAAACGCTCATTTCTAACAATCTAAGCTTATAACAATTTTCCTAATTGACGGACACAATTTATATTGTATATTTTAATATAGTTTTTGTTGCAGTTTTCAAATATGTAATTGGTTTTTCCACTGAACCATAAATTAGATCCGTTGGCTGGACATTCGGCACATTAGTTTTTAGAAACCTCTAAAACGCTCATTTCTAACAATCTAAGCTTATAACAATTTTCCTAATTGACGGACACAATTTATATTGTATATTTTAATATAGTTTTTGTTGCAGTTTTCAAATATGTAATTGATTTTTCCACTGGGCAATAAATTAGATCCGTTGGCTGGACATCGGCACATTAGTTTTTAGAAACTTCTAAAACGCTCATTTCTAACAATCTAAGCTTATAACAATTTTCCTAATTGAGGGAAACAGTTTATATTGTGCAATTTTAAAATAGTTTTGGTTGGTGTTTCAAATATGTAATTGGTTTTTTCACTGGGCAATAAATTAGATCCGTTGGCTGAACACCGGCACGTCAGTTTTTAGAAACCTCTAAAACCCTCATTTCTAAAAATCTAAGCTTATAACAATTTTCCTAATTGACGGACACAATTTATATTGTATATTTTAATATAGTTTTTGTTGCAGTTTTCAAATATGTAATTGGTTTTTCCACTGGGCAATAAATTAGATCCGTTGGCTGGACATCGGCACATTAGTTTTTAGAAACCTCTAAAACGCTCATTTCTAACAATCTAAGCTTATAACAATTTTCCTAATTGAGGGAAACAGTTTATATTGTGCAGTTTTAACATAGTTTTGGTTGCAGTTTCAAATATGTAATTGGTTTTTTCACTGGGCAATAAATTAGATCCGTTGGCTGAACACCGGCACGTCAGTTTTTAGAAACCTCTAAAACGCTCATTTCTAACAATCTAAGCTTATAACAATTTTCCTAATTGAGGGAAACAGTTTATATTGTGCAGTTTTAACATAGTTTTGGTTGCAGTTTCAAATATGTAATTGGTTTTTTCACTGGGCAATAAATTAGATCCGTTGGCTGAACACCGGCACGTCAGTTTTTAGAAACCTCTAAAACGCTCATTTCTAAAAATCTAAGCTTATAACAATTTTCCTAATTGAGGGACAGATTTTATATTGTGCCATTTTAATATAGTTTTTCTTGCAGTTTTCAAATATGTAATTGGTTTTTCAACTGGGCAGTAAATTAGATCCGTTGGCTGGACACCGGCACATCAGTTTTTTGAAACCTCTAAAACGCTCATTTCTAACAATCTAAGCTTATAACAATTTTCCTAATTGACGGACAGATTTTATATTGTGCGATTTTAATATAGTTTTTGTTGCAGTTTTCAAATATGTAATTGGTTTTTCCACTGGGCAATAAATTAGATTCATTGGCTGGACACCGGCACATCAGTTTTTAGAACCCTCTAAAACGCTCATTTCTAACAATCTAAGCTTATAACAATTTTCCTAATTGAGGGACACAGTTTATATTGTGCAGTTTTAATATAGTTTTTGTTGCAGTTTTCAAATATGTAATTGGTTTTTCCACTGGGCAATAAATTAGATCCGTTGGCTGGACACCGGCACATCAGTTTTTAGAAACCTCTAAAACGCTCATTTCTAAAAATCTAAGCCTATAACAATTTTCCTAATTGACGGACACAGTTTATATTGTGCAATTTTAATATAGTTTTTGTTGCAGTTTTCAAATATGTAATTGGTTTTTCCACTGGGCAATAAATTAGATCCGTTGGCTGGACACCGGCACATCAGTTATTAGAAACCTCTAAAACGCTCATTTCTAAAAATCTAAGCCTATAACAATTTTCCTAATTGACGGACACAGTTTATATTGTGCAGTTTTAATATAGTTTTTGTTGCAGTTTTCAAATATGTAATTGGTTTTTCCACTGGGCATTAAATAAGACTTGCGGGAAAAACAACGGTGTCCGAAAGACCAAAAAACGTTGTACCTAACAATTGTCTGCCTATAACAATTTTCCTAATTGACGCACACAGTTTATATTGTGCAATTTTAATATAGTTATTGTTGCACTTTTCAAATATGTAATTAGTTTTTCCACTGGGCAATAAATTAGGTCCGTTGGCAGAACACCGGCACATCAGTTTTTTGAAACCTCTAAAACGCTCATATTTAATGATCTAAGCTTATAACAATTTTCCTAATTGACGGACACAGTTTATATTGTGCAATTTTAATATAGTTTTTGTTGCAGTTTTTAAATATGTAATTGGTTTTTCCACTGGGCAATAAATTAGATCCGTTGGCTGGACACCGGCACATCAGTTTTTTGAAACCTCTAAAACGCTCATTTCTAACAATCTAAGCTTATAACAATTTTCCTAATAGACGGACACAGTTTATATTGTGCAGTTTTAATATAGTTTTTGTTGCAGTTTTCAAATATGTAATTGGTTTTTCCACTGGGCAATAAATTAGATCCGTTGGCTGGACACCGGCTCATCAGTTTTTTGAAACCTCTAAAACGCTCATTTCTAACAATCTAAGCCTATAACAATTTTCCTAATTGACGGACACAGTTTATATTGTGCAGTTTTAATATAGTTTTTGTTGCAGTTTTCAAATATGCAATTAGTTTTTCCACTGGGCAATAAATTAGAATAGTTGATGGGACACCGGCACATCTGTTGCTTCAAAAATCTTATAACCATTTAATAATTTTTAATGTACAGCTATTAGAAATCTGAAAAAAATTACAATCATACATCGTTAGGTGCTGAAGCCTTATGGACCATCAGCTTTTTTCCATCTGAAATACTTATCTGGGAAAAATAAATTAATATGAAAAAGATTCAAATTTCCACGACCTACTTATGCAACCAACCATACACATTAAATTTGAAAATTTGAAAATAAATGGAATAAAAGATTAAAGTCTATTTAAATGTAATAAATGAAATGATTTTGAAACCTCATTGTAACATTAAATCCAATTTTAATTTACTTTTATATATCACAATATCATAAAATTGCTGGAACATACAACATAATTCATAAAGAATGCTCAAATTCAAAAATATTATTTAGCTTTATCTTCCCGAGTCCCGTTCAAAAAAAAATTACATGAAATATTTAAAATATATATATGGAAAAAGGATAAAAGTGATATGTACAATTGTGATTTATTTAGTAAATTTATTTATAAAGTATAATAATATTAAAAAACTCCATATTTAAATTTAAAATAACTTTTGCACGGAGTAGTTCAAATGTAAACATGTTTGTATGTTCCCTTAAGGGCGTACATGATGAAATTCTAAAAAATTAAGGGGCGATCAAACAAATGTTTTGTTTCAAAATTTTGGTCATGGCCATCTCGCAAACACATTCTTAACCTTATATAAACGAACCTATAGGTAAAAACTGTACAAACACGAGCCCGTAGGGCCGTGAATGGCTTCTAGTATTTTAATATAGTTTTTGTTGCAGTTTTCAAATATGTAATTGGTTTTTCCACTGGGCAATAAATTAGATCCGTTGGCTGGACATCGGCACATTAGTTTTTGGAATCCTCTAAAACGCTCATTTCTAAAAATCTAAGCTTATAACAATTTTCCTAATTGACGGACAGATTTTATATTGTGCAATTTTAATATAGTTTTTGTTGCAGTTTTCAAATATGTAATTGGCTTTTTCACTGGGCAATAAATTAGATCCGTTGGCTGGACATCGGCACATTAGTTTTTAGAAACCTCTAAAACGCTCATTTCTAAAAATCTAAGCTTAAAACAATTTTCCTAATTGACGGACACAATTTATATTGTATATTTTAATATAGTTTTTGTTGCAGTTTTCAAATATGTAATTGGTTTTTCAACTGGGCAGTAAATTAGATCCGTTGGCTGGACATCGGCACATCAGTTTTTAGAAACCTCTAAAACGTTCATTTCTAACAATCTAAGCTTATAACAATTTTCCTAATTGACGGACAGATTTTATATTGTGCGATTTTAATATAGTTTTTGTTGCAGTTTTCAAATATGTAATTGGTTTTTCAACTGGGCAGTAAATTAGATCCGTTGGCTGGACACCGGCACATCAGTTTTTTGAAACCTCTAAAACGCTCATTTCTAACAATCTAAGCTTATAACAATTTTCCTAATTGAGGGACAGATTTTATATTGTGCAATTTTAATATAGTTTTTCTTGCAGTTTTCAAATATGAAATTGGTTTTTTCACTGGGTAATAAATTAGATTCATTGGCTGGACACCGGCACATCAGTTTTTAGAAACCTCTAAAACGCTCATTTCTAACAATCTAAGCTTATAACAATTTTCCTAATTGAGGGACAGATTTTATATTGTGCCATTTTAATATAGTTTTTCTTGCAGTTTTCAAATATGTAATTGGTTTTTCCACTGGGCAATAAATTAGATCCGTTGGCTGGAAACCGGCACATCAGTATTTAGAAACCTCTAAAACGCTCATTTCTAACAATCTAAGCTTATAACAATTTTCCTAATTGAGGGAAACAGTTTATATTGTGCAATTTTAATATAGTTTTTCTTGCAGTTTTCAAATATGTAATTGGTTTTTTCACTGGGCAATAAATTAGATTCATTGGCTGGACACCGGCACATCAGTTTTTAGAACCCTCTAAAACGCTCATTTCTAACAATCTAAGCTTATAACAATTTTCCTAATTGAGGGACAGATTTTATATTGTGCCATTTTAATATAGTTTTTCTTGCAGTTTTCAAATATGTAATTGGTTTTTTCACTGGGCAATAAATTAGATTCATTGGCTGGACACCGGCACATCAGTTTTTAGAACCCTCTAAAACGCTCATTTCTAACAATCTAAGCTTATAACAATTTTCCTAATTGACGGACAGATTTTATATTGTGCAATTTTAATCTAGTTTTTCTTGCAGTTTTCAAATATGTAATTGGTTTTTTCACTGGGCAATAAATTAGATCCGTTGGCTGGACATTCGGCGCATTAGTTTTTAGAATCCTCTAAAACGCTCATTTCTAACAATCTAAGCTTATAACAATTTTCCTAATTGACGGACACAATTTATATTGTGCAATTTTATTATAGTTTTTGTTGCAGTTTTCAAATATGTAATTGGTTTTTTTACTGGGCAATAAATTAGATCCGTTGGCTGGACATCGGCACATCAGTTTTTAGAAACCTCTAAAACGCTCATTTCTAACAATCTAAGCTTATAACAATTTTCCTAATTGACGGACAGATTTTATATTGTGCAATTTTAATATAGTTTTTGTGGCAGTTTTCAAATATGTAATTGGTTTTTCCACTGGGCAATAAATTAGATCCGTTGGCTGGACATCGGCACATCAGTTTTTAGACACCTCTAAAACGCTCATTTCTAACAATCTAAGCTTATAACAATTTTCCTAATTGAGGGAAACAGTTTATATTGTGCAATTTTAATATAGTTTTTGTTGCAGTTTTTAAATATGCAATTGGTTTTTCAACTGGGCGATAAATTAGATCCGTTGGCTGGACATCAGCACATCAGTTTTTAGACACCTCTAAAACGCTCATTTCTAACAATCTAAGCTTATAACAATTTTCCTAATTGACGGACACAATTTATATTGTGCAATTTTATTATAGTTTTTGTTGCAGTTTTCAAATATGTAATTGGTTTTTTTACTGGGCAATAAATTAGATCCGTTGGCTGGACATCGGCACATCAGTTTTTAGAAACCTCTAAAACGCTCATTTCTAACAATCTAAGCTTATAACAATTTTCCTAATTGAGGGACAGATTTTATATTGTGCAATTTTAATATAGTTTTTCTTGCAGTTTTCAAATATGAAATTGGTTTTTTCACTGGGTAATAAATTAGATTCATTGGCTGGACACCGGCACATCAGTTTTTAGAAACCTCTAAAACGCTCATTTCTAACAATCTAAGCTTATAACAATTTTCCTAATTGAGGGACAGATTTTATATTGTGCCATTTTAATATAGTTTTTCTTGCAGTTTTCAAATATGTAATTGGTTTTTCCACTGGGCAATAAATTAGATCCGTTGGCTGGAAACCGGCACATCAGTATTTAGAAACCTCTAAAACGCTCATTTCTAACAATCTAAGCTTATAACAATTTTCCTAATTGAGGGAAACAGTTTATATTGTGCAATTTTAATATAGTTTTTCTTGCAGTTTTCAAATATGTAATTGGTTTTTTCACTGGGCAATAAATTAGATTCATTGGCTGGACACCGGCACATCAGTTTTTAGAACCCTCTAAAACGCTCATTTCTAACAATCTAAGCCTATAACAATTTTCCTAATTGACGGACAGATTTCATATTGTGTGATTTTAATATAGTTTTTGTTGCAGTTTTCAAATATGTAATTGGTTTTTCAACTGGGCAGTAAATTAGATCCGTTGGCTGGACACCGGCACATCAGTTTTTTGAAACCTCTAAAACGCTCATTTCTAACAATCTAAGCTTATAACAATTTTCCTAATTGAGGGATACAGTTTATATTGGGCAATTTTAATATAGTTTTTGTTGCAGTTTTCAAATATGTAATTGGTTTTTCCACTGGGCAATAAATTAGATCCGTTGGCTGGACACCAGCACATCAGTTTTTAGAAACCTCTAAAACGCTCATTTCTAACAATCTAAGCTTATAACAATTTTCCTAATTGAGGGAAATAGTTTATATTGTGCAATTTTAATATAGTTTTTGTTGCAGTTTTCAAATATGTAATTGGTTTTTCCACTGGGCAATAAATTAGATCCGTTGGCTGGACACCGGCACATCAGTTTTTAGAAACCTCTTAAACGCTCATTTCTAACAATCTAAGCTTATAACAATTTTCCTAATTGAGGGAAACAGTTTATATTGTGCAATTTTAATATAGTTTTTGTTGCAGTTTTCAAATATGTAATTGGTTTTTCCACTGGGCAATAAATTAGATCCGTTGGCTGGACACTGGCACATCAGTTTTTTGAAACCTCTAAAACGCTCATTTCTAACAATCTAAGCCTATAACAATTTTCCTAATTGACGGACAGATTTTATATTGTGTGATTTTAATATAGTTTTTGTTGCAGTTTTCAAATATGTAATTGGTTTTTCCACTGGGCAATAAATTAGATCCGTTGGCTGGACACCAGCACATCAGTTTTTAGAAACCTCTAAAACGCTCATTTCTAACAATCTAAGCTTATAACAATTTTCCTAATTGAGGGAAACAGTTTATATTGGGCAATTTTAATATAGTTTTTGTTGCAGTTTTCAAATATGTAATTGGTTTTTCCACTGGGCAATAAATTAGATCCGTTGGCTGGACACCAGCACATCAGTTTTTAGAAACCTCTAAAACGCTCATTTCTAACAATCTAAGCTTATAACAATTTTCCTAATTGACGGACACAATTTATATTGTATATTTTAATATAGTTTTTGTTGCAGTTTTCAAATATGTAATTGGTTTTTCCACTGGGCAATAAATTAGATCCGTTGGGTGGACATCGGCACATTAGTTTTTAGAAACCTCTAAAACGCTCATTTCTAACAATCTAAGCTTATAACAATTTTCCTAATTGACGGACAGATTTTATATTGTGTGATTTTAATATAGTTTTTGTTGCAGTTTTCAAATATGTAATTGGTTTTTCCACTGGGCAATAAATTAGATCCGTTGGCTGGACACCAGCACATCAGTTTTTAGAAACCTCTAAAACGCTCATTTCTAACAATCTAAGCTTATAACAATTTTCCTAATTGACGGACACAATTTATATTGTATATTTTAATATAGTTTTTGTTGCAGTTTTCAAATATGTAATTGGTTTTTCCACTGGGCAATAAATTAGATCCGTTGGGTGGACATCGGCACATTAGTTTTTAGAAACCTCTAAAACGCTCATTTCTAACAATCTAAGCTTATAACAATTTTCCTAATTGACGGACAGATTTTATATTGTGCGATTTTAATAAAGTTTTTGTTGCAGTTTTCAAATATGTAATTGGTTTTTCAACTGGGCAGTAAATTAGATCCGTTGGCTGGACACCGGCACATCAGTTTTTTGAAACCTAAGAAACGCTCATTTCTAACAATCTAAGCTTATAACAATTTTCCTAATTGAGGGAAACAGTTTATATTGTGCAATTTTAAAATAGTTTTTGTTGCAGTTTTCAAATATGTAATTGGTTTTTCCACTGGGCAATAAATTAGATCCGTTGGCTGGACACCAGCACATCAGTTTTTAGAAACCTCTAAAACGCTCATTTCTAACAATCTAAGCTTATAACAATTTTCCTAATTGAGGGAAACAGTTTATATTGTGCAATTTTAATATAGTTTTTGTTGCAGTTTTCAAATATGTAATTGGTTTTTCCACTGGGCAATAAATTAGATCCGTTGGCTGGACACTGGCACATCAGTTTTTTGAAACCTCTAAAACGCTCTTTTCTAACAATCTAAGCCTATAACCATTTTCCTAATTGACGGACAGATTTCATATTGTGTGATTTTAATATAGTTTTTGTTGCAGTTTTCAAATATGTAATTGGTTTTTCAACTGGGCAGTAAATTAGATCCGTTGGCTGGACACCAGCACATCAGTTTTTAGAAACCTCTAAAACGCTCATTTCTAACAATCTAAGCTTATAACAATTTTCCTAATTGAGGGAAATAGTTTATATTGTGCAATTTTAATATAGTTTTTGTTGCAGTTTTCAAATATGTAATTGGTTTTTCCACTGGGCAATAAATTAGATCCGTTGGCTGGACATCAGCACATCAGTTTTTAGAAACCTCTTAAACGCTCATTTCTAACAATCTAAGCTTATAACAATTTTCCTAATTGAGGGAAACAGTTTATATTGTGCAATTTTAATATAGTTTTTGTTGCAGTTTTCAAATATGTAATTGGTTTTTCCACTGGGCAATAAATTAGATCCGTTGGCTGGACACTGGCACATCAGTTTTTTGAAACCTCTAAAACGCTCATTTCTAACAATCTAAGCCTATAACAATTTTCCTAATTGACGGACAGATTTTATATTGTGTGATTTTAATATAGTTTTTGTTGCAGTTTTCAAATATGTAATTGGTTTTTCCACTGGGCAATAAATTAGATCCGTTGGCTGGACACCAGCACATCAGTTTTTAGAAACCTCTAAAACGCTCATTTCTAACAATCTAAGCTTATAACAATTTTCCTAATTGAGGGAAACAGTTTATATTGGGCAATTTTAATATAGTTTTTGTTGCAGTTTTCAAATATGTAATTGGTTTTTCCACTGGGCAATAAATTAGATCCGTTGGCTGGACACCAGCACATCAGTTTTTAGAAACCTCTAAAACGCTCATTTCTAACAATCTAAGCTTATAACAATTTTCCTAATTGAGGGAAACAGTTTATATTGTGCAATTTTAATATAGTTTTTGTTGCAGTTTTCAAATATGCAATTGGTTTTTTCACTGGGCAATAAATTAGATCCGTTGGCTGAACACCGGCACATCAGTTTTTAGAAACCTCTAAAACGCTCATTTCTAACAATCTAAGCTTATAACAATTTTCCTAATTGACGGACACAATTTATATTGTATATTTTAATATAGTTTTTGTTGCAGTTTTCAAATATGTAATTGGTTTTTCCACTGGGCAATAAATTAGATCCGTTGGGTGGACATCGGCACATTAGTTTTTAGAAACCTCTAAAACGCTCATTTCTAACAATCTAAGCTTATAACAATTTTCCTAATTGACGGACAGATATTATATTGTGCGATTTTAATATAGTTTTTGTTGCAGTTTTCAAATATGTAATTGGTTTTTCAACTGGGCAGTAAATTAGATCCGTTGGCTGGACACCGGCACATCAGTTTTTTGAAACCTAAAAAACGCTCATTTCTAACAATCTAAGCTTATAACAATTTTCCTAATTGAGGGAAACAGTTTATATTGTGCAATTTTAATATAGTTTTTGTTGAATTTTTCAAATATGTAATTGGTTTTTTCACTGGGCAATAAATTAGATCCGTTGGCTGAACACCGGCACATCAGTTTTTAGAAACCTCTAAAACGCTCATTTCTAACAATCTAAGCTTATAACAATTTTCCTAATTGAGGGACACATTTTATATTGTGCAATTTTAATATAGTTTTTGTTGCAGTTTTCAAATATGTAATTGGTTTTTCCACTGGGCAATAAATTAGATCCGTTGGCTGGACACCGGCACATCAGTTTTTAGAAACCTCTTAAACGCTCATTTCTAACAATCTAAGCTTATAACAATTTTCCTAATTGAGGGAAACAGTTTATATTGTGCAATTTTAATATAGTTTTTGTTGCAGTTTTCAAATATGTAATTGGTTTTTCCACTGGGCAATAAATTAGATCCGTTGGCTGGACACTGGCACATCAGTTTTTTGAAACCTCTAAAACGCTCATTTCTAACAATCTAAGCATATAACAATTTTCCTAATTGAGGGAAACAGTTTATATTGGGCAATTTTAATATAGTTTTTGTTGCAGTTTTCAAATATGTAATTGGTTTTTCCACTGGGCAATAAATTAGATCCGTTGGCTGGACACCAGCACATCAGTTTTTAGAAACCTCTAAAACGCTCATTTCTAACAATCTAAGCTTATAACAATTTTCCTAATTGAGGGAAACAGTTTATATTGTGCAATTTTAATATAGTTTTTGTTGCAGTTTTCAAATATGTAATTGGTTTTTCCACTGGGCAATAAATTAGATCCGTTGGCTGGACACTGGCACATCAGATTTTTGAAACCTCTAAAACGCTCATTTCTAACAATCTAAGCCTATAACAATTTTCCTAATTGACGGACAGATTTCATATTGTGTGATTTTAATATAGTTTTTGTTGCAGTTTTCAAATATGTAATTGGTTTTTCAACTGGGCAGTAAATTAGATCCGTTGGCTGGACACCGGCACATCAGTTTTTAGAAACCTCTAAAACGCTCATTTCTAACAATCTAAGCCTATAACAATTTTCCTAATTGACGGACAGATTTTATATTGTGTGATTTTAATATAGTTTTTGTTGCAGTTTTCAAATATGTAATTGGTTTTTCCACTGGGCAATAAATTAGATCCGTTGGCTGGACACCAGCACATCAGTTTTTAGAAACCTCTAAAACGCTCATTTCTAACAATCTAAGCTTATAACAATTTTCCTAATTGAGGGAAACAGTTTATATTGTGCAATTTTAATATAGTTTTTGTTGCAGTTTTCAAATATGCAATTGGTTTTTTCACTGGGCAATAAATTAGATCCGTTGGCTGAACACCGGCACATCAGTTTTTAGAAACCTCTAAAACGCTCATTTCTAACAATCTAAGCTTATAACAATTTTCCTAATTGACGGACACAATTTATATTGTATATTTTAATATAGTTTTTGTTGCAGTTTTCAAATATGTAATTGGTTTTTCCACTGGGCAATAAATTAGATCCGTTGGCTGGACACTGGCACATCAGTTTTTTGAAACCTCTAAAACGCTCATTTCTAACAATCTAAGCCTATAACAATTTTCCTAATTGACGGACAGATTTCATATTGTGTGATTTTAATATAGTTTTTGTTGCAGTTTTCAAATATGTAATTGGTTTTTCAACTGGGCAGTAAATTAGATCCGTTGGCTGGACACCAGCACATCAGTTTTTAGAAACCTCTAAAACGCTCATTTCTAACAATCTAAGCTTATAACAATTTTCCTAATTGAGGGAAATAGTTTATATTGTGCAATTTTAATATAGTTTTTGTTGCAGTTTTCAAATATGTAATTGGTTTTTCCACTGGGCAATAAATTAGATCCGTTGGCTGGACACCAGCACATCAGTTTTTAGAAACCTCTTAAACGCTCATTTCTAACAATCTAAGCTTATAACAATTTTCCTAATTGACGGACACAATTTATATTGTATATTTTAATATAGTTTTTGTTGCAGTTTTCAAATATGTAATTGGTTTTTCCACTGGGCAATAAATTAGATCCGTTGGCTGAACACCGGCACATCAGTTTTTATAAACCTCTAAAACGCTCATTTCTAACAATCTAAGCTTATAACAATTTTCCTAATTGACGGACACAATTTATATTGTATATTTTAATATAGTTTTTGTTGCAGTTTTCAAATATGTAATTGGTTTTTCCACTGGGCAATAAATTAGATCCGTTGGGTGGACATCGGCACATTAGTTTTTAGAAACCTCTAAAACGCTCATTTCTAACAATCTAAGCTTATAACAATTTTCCTAATTGACGGACAGATTTTATATTGTGCGATTTTAATATAGTTTTTGTTGCAGTTTTCAAATATGTAATTGGTTTTTCAACTGGGCAGTAAATTAGATCCGTTGGCTGGACACCGGCACATCAGTTTTTTGAAACCTAAAAAACGCTCATTTCTAACAATCTAAGCTTATAACAATTTTCCTAATTGAGGGAAACAGTTTATATTGTGCAATTTTAATATAGTTTTTGTTGCAGTTTTCAAATATGTAATTGGTTTTTTCACTGGGCAATAAATTAGATCCGTTGGCTGAACACCGGCACATCAGTTTTTAGAAACCTCTAAAACGCTCATTTCTAACAATCTAAGCTTATAACAATTTTCCTAATTGAGGGACACATTTTATATTGTGCAATTTTAATATAGTTTTTGTTGCAGTTTTCAAATATGTAATTGGTTTTTCCACTGGGCAATAAATTAGATCCGTTGGCTGGACACCAGCACATCAGTTTTTAGAAACCTCTAAAACGCTCATTTCTAACAATCTAAGCTTATAACAATTTTCCTAATTGAGGGAAACAGTTTATATTGGGCAATTTTAATATAGTTTTTGTTGCAGTTTTCAAATATGTAATTGGTTTTTCCACTGGGCAATAAATTAGATCCGTTGGCTGGACACCAGCACATCAGTTTTTAGAAACCTCTAAAACGCTCATTTCTAACAATCTAAGCTTATAACAATTTTCCTAATTGAGGGAAACAGTTTATATTGGGCAATTTTAATATAGTTTTTGTTGCAGTTTTCAAATATGTAATTGGTTTTTCCACTGGGCAATAAATTAGATCCGTTGGCTGGACACCAGCACATCAGTTTTTAGAAACCTCTAAAACGCTCATTTCTAACAATCTAAGCTTATAACAATTTTCTTAATTGAGGGACAGATTTTATATTGGGCAATTTTAATATAGTTTTTGTTTCAGTTTTCAAATATGTAATTGGTTTTTCCACTGGGCAATAAATTAGATCCGTTGGCTGGACACCGGCACATCAGTTTTTTGAAACCTCTAAAACGCTCATTTCTAACAATCTAAGCTTATAACAATTTTCCTAATTGAGGGACAGATTTTATATTGGGCAATTTTAATATAGTTTTTGTTTCAGTTTTCAAATATGTAATTGGTTTTTCCACTGGGCAATAAATTAGATCCGTTGGCTGGACACCAGCACATCAGTTTTTAGAAACCTCTAAAACGCTCATTTCTAACAATCTAAGCTTATAACAATTTTCCTAATTGAGGGAAACAGTTTATATTGGGCAATTTTAATATAGTTTTTGTTGCAGTTTTCAAATATGTAATTGGTTTTTCCACTGGGCAATAAATTAGATCCGTTGGCTGGACACCGGCACATCAGTTTTTTGAAACCTCTAAAACGCTCATTTCTAACAATCTAAGCTTATAACAATTTTCCTAATTGAGGGACAGATTTTATATTGGGCAATTTTAATATAGTTTTTGTTTCAGTTTTCAAATATGTAATTGGTTTTTCCACTGGGCAATAAATTAGATCCGTTGGCTGGACACCGGCACATCAGTTTTTTGAAACCTCTAATACGCTCATTTCTAACAATCTAAGCTTATAACAATTTTCCTAATTGAGGGACACATTTTATATTGTGCAATTTTAATATAGTTTTTGTTGCAGTTTTCAAATATGTAATTGGTTTTTTCACTGGGCAATAAATTAGATTCCTTGGCTGGACACCGGCACATCAGTTTTTTGAAACCTCTAAAACGCTCATTTCTAACAATCTAAGCTTATAAGAATTTTCCTAATTGAGGGACACATTTTATATTGTGCAATTTTAATATAGTTTTTGTTGCAGTTTTCAAATATGCAATTGGTTTTTTCACTTGGCAATAAATTAGATTCCTTGGCTTCACACCGGCACATCAGTTTTTTGAAACCTCTAATACGCTCATTTCTAACAATCTAAGCTTATAACAATTTTCCTAATTGAGGGACACATTTTATATTGTGCAATTTTAATATAGTTTTTGTTGCAGTTTTCAAATATGTAATTGGTTTTTTCACTGGGCAATAAATTAGATTCCTTGGCTGGACACCGGCACATCAGTTTTTTGAAACCTCTAATACGCTCATTTCTAACAATCTAAGCTTATAACAATTTTCCTAATTGAGGGAAACAGTTTATATTGTGCAATTTTAATATAGTTTTTGTTGCAGTTTTCAAATATGTAATTGGTTTTTTCACTGGGCAATAAATTAGATTCCTTGGCTGGACACCGGCACATCAGTTTTTTGAAACCTCTAATACGCTCATTTCTAACAATCTAAGCTTATAACAATTTTCCTAATTGAGGGACACATTTTATATTGTGCAATTTTAATATAGTTTTTGTTGCAGTTTTCAAATATGTAATTGGTTTTTTCACTGGGCAATAAATTAGATCCGTTGGCTGAACACCGGCACATCAGTTTTTAGAAACCTCTAAAACGCTCATTTCTAACAATCTAAGCTTATAACAATTTTCCTAATTGACGGACACAATTTATATTGTATATTTTAATATAGTTTTTGTTGCAGTTTTCAAATATGTAATTGGTTTTTTCACTGGGCAATAAATTAGATCCGTTGGCTGAACACCGGCACATCAGTTTTTAGAAACCTCTAAAACGCTCATTTCTAACAATCTAAGCTTATAACAATTTTCCTAATTGAGGGAAACAGTTTATATTGTGCAATTTTAATATAGTTTTTGTTGCAGTTTTCAAATATGTAATTGGTTTTTTCACTGGGCAATAAATTAGATTCATTGGCTGGACACCGGCACATCAGTTTTTAGAAACCTCTAAAACGCTCATTTCTAACAATCTAAGCTTATAACAATTTTCCTAATTGAGGGAAACAGTTTATATTGTGCAATTTTGATATAGTTTTTGTTGCAGTTTTCAAATATGTAATTGGTTTTTCCACTGGGCAATAAATTAGATCCGTTGGCTGGACATTCGGCACATTAGTTTTTAGAAACCTCTAAAACGCTCATTTCTAACAATCTAAGCTTATAACAATTTTCCTAATTGAGGGAAACAGTTTATATTGTGCAATTTTGATATAGTTTTTGTTGCAGTTTTCAAATATGTAATTGGTTTTTCCACTGGGCAATAAATTAGATCCGTTGGCTGGACATTCGGCACATTAGTTTTTAGAAACCTCTAATACGCTCATTTCTAACAATCTAAGCTTATAACAATTTTCCTAATTGAGGGACACATTTTATATTGTGCTATTTTAATATAGTTTTTGTTGCAGTTTTCAAATATGTAATTGGTTTTTGCACTGGGCAATAAATTAGATTCATTGGCTGGACACCGGCACATCAGTTTTTAGAAACCTCTAAAACGCTCATTTCTAAAAATCTAAGCTTATAACAATTTTCCTAATTGAGGGAAACAGTTTATATTGTGCAATTTTAATATAGTTTTTGTTGCAGTTTTCAAATATGTAATTGGTTTTTTCACTGGGCAATAAATTAGATCCGTTGGCTGAACACCGGCACATCAGTTTTTAGAAACCTCTAAAACGCTCATTTCTAACAATCTAAGCTTATAACAATTTTCCTAATTGACGGACACAATTTATATTGTATATTTTAATATAGTTTTTGTTGCAGTTTTCAAATATGTAATTGGTTTTTTCACTGGGCAATAAATTAGATCCGTTGGCTGAACACCGGCACATCAGTTTTTAGAAACCTCTAAAACGCTCATTTCTAACAATCTAAGCTTATAACAATTTTCCTAATTGAGGGAAACAGTTTATATTGTGCAATTTTAATATAGTTTTTGTTGCAGTTTTCAAATATGTAATTGGTTTTTTCACTGGGCAATAAATTAGATTCATTGGCTGGACACCGGCACATCAGTTTTTAGAAACCTCTAAAACGCTCATTTCTAACAATCTAAGCTTATAACAATTTTCCTAATTGACGGACACAATTTATATTGTATATTTTAATATAGTTTTTGTTGCAGTTTTCAAATATGTAATTGGTTTTTTCACTGGGCAATAAATTAGATCCGTTGGCTGAACACCGGCACATCAGTTTTTAGAAACCTCTAAAACGCTCATTTCTAACAATCTAAGCTTATAACAATTTTCCTAATTGAGGGAAACAGTTTATATTGTGCAATTTTAATATAGTTTTTGTTGCAGTTTTCAAATATGTAATTGGTTTTTTCACTGGGCAATAAATTAGATTCATTGGCTGGACACCGGCACATCAGTTTTTAGAAACCTCTAAAACGCTCATTTCTAACAATCTAAGCTTATAACAATTTTCCTAATTGAGGGAAACAGTTTATATTGTGCAATTTTGATATAGTTTTTGTTGCAGTTTTCAAATATGTAATTGGTTTTTCCACTGGGCAATAAATTAGATCCGTTGGCTGGACATTCGGCACATTAGTTTTTAGAAACCTCTAAAACGCTCATTTCTAACAATCTAAGCTTATAACAATTTTCCTTATTGAGCGACACATTTTATATCGCGCAATTTTAATATAGTTTTTGTTGCAGTTTTCAAATATGTAATTGGTTTTTCCACTGGGCAATAAATTAGATCCGTTGGCTGGACACCGGCACATCAGTTTTTTGAAACCTCTAATACGCTCATTTCTAACAATCTAAGCTTATAACAATTTTCCTAATTGAGGGAAACAGTTTATATTGTGCAATTTTAATATAGTTTTTGTTTCAGTTTTCAAATATGTAATTGGTTTTTCCACTGGGCAATAAATTAGATCCGTTGGCTGGACACCGGCACATCAGTTTTTTGAAACCTCTAAAACGCTCATTCCTAACAATCTAAGCTTATAACAATTTTCCTAATTGAGGGACAGATTTTATATTGGGCAATTTTAATATAGTTTTTGTTTCAGTTTTCAAATATGTAATTGGTTTTTCCACTGGGCAATAAATTAGATCCGTTGGCTGGACACCGGCACATCAGTTTTTTGAAACCTCTTATACGCTCATTTCTAACAATCTAAGCTTATAACAATTTTCCTAATTGAGGGACACATTTTATATTGTGCTATTTTAATATAGTTTTTGTTGCAGTTTTCAAATATGTAATTGGTTTTTGCACTGGGCAATAAATTAGATTCATTGGCTGGACACCGGCACATCAGTTTTTAGAAACCTCTAAAACGCTCATTTCTAAAAATCTAAGCTTATAACAATTTTCCTAATTGAGGGAAACAGTTTATATTGTGCAATTTTAATATAGTTTTTGTTGCAGTTTTCAAATATGTAATTGGTTTTTTCACTGGGCAATAAATTAGATCCGTTGGCTGAACACCGGCACATCAGTTTTTAGAAACCTCTAAAACGCTCATTTCTAACAATCTAAGCTTATAACAATTTTCCTAATTGACGGACACAATTTATATTGTATATTTTAATATAGTTTTTGTTGCAGTTTTCAAATATGTAATTGGTTTTTTCACTGGGCAATAAATTAGATCCGTTGGCTGAACACCGGCACATCAGTTTTTAGAAACCTCTAAAACGCTCATTTCTAACAATCTAAGCTTATAACAATTTTCCTAATTGAGGGAAACAGTTTATATTGTGCAATTTTAATATAGTTTTTGTTGCAGTTTTCAAATATGTAATTGGTTTTTTCACTGGGCAATAAATTAGATTCATTGGCTGGACACCGGCACATCAGTTTTTAGAAACCTCTAAAACGCTCATTTCTAACAATCTAAGCTTATAACAATTTTCCTAATTGAGGGAAACAGTTTATATTGTGCAATTTTAATATAGTTTTTGTTGCAGTTTTCAAATATGTAATTGGTTTTTCCACTGGGCAATAAATTAGATCCGTTGGCTGGACATTCGGCACATTAGTTTTTAGAAACCTCTAAAACGCTCATTTCTAACAATCTAAGCTTATAACAATTTTCCTAATTGAGCGACACATTTTATATCGCGCAATTTTAATATAGTTTTTGTTGCAGTTTTCAAATATGTAATTGGTTTTTCCACTGGGCAATAAATTAGATCCGTTGGCTGGACACCGGCACATCAGTTTTTAGAAACCTCTAAAACGCTCATTTCTAAAAATCTAGCTTATAACAATTTTCCTAATTGAGGGAAACAGTTTATATTGTGCAATTTTAATATAGTTTTTGTTGCAGTTTTCAAATATGTAATTGGTTTTTTCACTGGGCAATAAATTAGATCCGTTGGCTGAACACCGGCACATCAGTTTTTAGAAACCTCTAAAACGCTCATTTCTAACAATCTAAGCTTATAACAATTTTCCTAATTGAGGGAAACAGTTTATATTGTGCAATTTTGATATAGTTTTTGTTGCAGTTTTCAAATATGTAATTGGTTTTTCCACTGGGCAATAAATTAGATCCGTTGGCTGGACATTCGGCACATTAGTTTTTAGAAACCTCTAAAACGCTCATTTCTAACAATCTAAGCTTATAACAATTTTCCTAATTGAGGGAAACAGTTTATATTGTGCAATTTTGATATAGTTTTTGTTGCAGTTTTCAAATATGTAATTGGTTTTTCCACTGGGCAATAAATTAGATCCGTTGGCTGGACATTCGGCACATTAGTTTTTAGAAACCTCTAATACGCTCATTTCTAACAATCTAAGCTTATAACAATTTTCCTAATTGAGGGACACATTTTATATTGTGCTATTTTAATATAGTTTTTGTTGCAGTTTTCAAATATGCAATTGGTTTTTGCACTGGGCAATAAATTAGATTCATTGGCTGGACACCGGCACATCAGTTTTTAGAAACCTCTAAAACGCTCATTTCTAAAAATCTAAGCTTATAACAATTTTCCTAATTGAGGGAAACAGTTTATATTGTGCAATTTTAATATAGTTTTTGTTGCAGTTTTCAAATATGTAATTGGTTTTTTCACTGGGCAATAAATTAGATCCGTTGGCTGAACACCGGCACATCAGTTTTTAGAAACCTCTAAAACGCTCATTTCTAACAATCTAAGCTTATAACAATTTTCCTAATTGAGGGAAACAGTTTATATTGTGCAATTTTGATATAGTTTTTGTTGCAGTTTTCAAATATGTAATTGGTTTTTCCACTGGGCAATAAATTAGATCCGTTGGCTGGACATTCGGCACATTAGTTTTTAGAAACCTCTAAAACGCTCATTTCTAACAATCTAAGCTTATAACAATTTTCCTTATTGAGCGACACATTTTATATCGCGCAATTTTAATATAGTTTTTGTTGCAGTTTTCAAATATGTAATTGGTTTTTCCACTGGGCAATAAATTAGATCCGTTGGCTGGACACCGGCACATCAGTTTTTTGAAACCTCTAATACGCTCATTTCTAACAATCTAAGCTTATAACAATTTTCCTAATTGAGGGAAACAGTTTATATTGTGCAATTTTAATATAGTTTTTGTTTCAGTTTTCAAATATGTAATTGGTTTTTCCACTGGGCAATAAATTAGATCCGTTGGCTGGACACCGGCACATCAGTTTTTTGAAACCTCTAAAACGCTCATTCCTAACAATCTAAGCTTATAACAATTTTCCTAATTGAGGGACAGATTTTATATTGGGCAATTTTAATATAGTTTTTGTTTCAGTTTTCAAATATGTAATTGGTTTTTCCACTGGGCAATAAATTAGATCCGTTGGCTGGACACCGGCACATCAGTTTTTTGAAACCTCTAATACGCTCATTTCTAACAATCTAAGCTTATAACAATTTTCCTAATTGAGGGACACATTTTATATTGTGCTATTTTAATATAGTTTTTGTTGCAGTTTTCAAATATGTAATTGGTTTTTGCACTGGGCAATAAATTAGATTCATTGGCTGGACACCGGCACATCAGTTTTTAGAAACCTCTAAAACGCTCATTTCTAAAAATCTAAGCTTATAACAATTTTCCTAATTGAGGGAAACAGTTTATATTGTGCAATTTTAATATAGTTTTTGTTGCAGTTTTCAAATATGTAATTGGTTTTTTCACTGGGCAATAAATTAGATCCGTTGGCTGAACACCGGCACATCAGTTTTTAGAAACCTCTAAAACGCTCATTTCTAACAATCTAAGCTTATAACAATTTTCCTAATTGACGGACACAATTTATATTGTATATTTTAATATAGTTTTTGTTGCAGTTTTCAAATATGTAATTGGTTTTTTCACTGGGCAATAAATTAGATCCGTTGGCTGAACACCGGCACATCAGTTTTTAGAAACCTCTAAAACGCTCATTTCTAACAATCTAAGCTTATAACAATTTTCCTAATTGAGGGAAACAGTTTATATTGTGCAATTTTAATATAGTTTTTGTTGCAGTTTTCAAATATGTAATTGGTTTTTTCACTGGGCAATAAATTAGATTCATTGGCTGGACACCGGCACATCAGTTTTTAGAAACCTCTAAAACGCTCATTTCTAACAATCTAAGCTTATAACAATTTTCCTAATTGAGGGAAACAGTTTATATTGTGCAATTTTAATATAGTTTTTGTTGCAGTTTTCAAATATGTAATTGGTTTTTCCACTGGGCAATAAATTAGATCCGTTGGCTGGACATTCGGCACATTAGTTTTTAGAAACCTCTAAAACGCTCATTTCTAACAATCTAAGCTTATAACAATTTTCCTAATTGAGCGACACATTTTATATCGCGCAATTTTAATATAGTTTTTGTTGCAGTTTTCAAATATGTAATTGGTTTTTCCACTGGGCAATAAATTAGATCCGTTGGCTGGACACCGGCACATCAGTTTTTAGAAACCTCTAAAACGCTCATTTCTAAAAATCTAAGCTTATAACAATTTTCCTAATTGAGGGAAACAGTTTATATTGTGCAATTTTAATATAGTTTTTGTTGCAGTTTTCAAATATGTAATTGGTTTTTTCACTGGGCAATAAATTAGATCCGTTGGCTGAACACCGGCACATCAGTTTTTAGAAACCTCTAAAACGCTCATTTCTAACAATCTAAGCTTATAACAATTTTCCTAATTGACGGACACAATTTATATTGTATATTTTAATATAGTTTTTGTTGCAGTTTTCAAATATGTAATTGGTTTTTCCACTGGGCAATAAATTAGATCCGTTGGCTGGACATTCGGCACATTAGTTTTTAGAAACCTCTAAAACGCTCATTTCTAACAATCTAAGCTTATAACAATTTTCCTTATTGAGCGACACATTTTATATCGCGCAATTTTAATATAGTTTTTGTTGCAGTTTTCAAATATGTAATTGGTTTTTCCACTGGGCAATAAATTACATCCGTTGGCTGGACACCGGCACATCAGTTTTTTGAAACCTCTAAAACGCTCATTTCTAACAATCTAAGCTTATAACAATTTTCCTAATTGAGGGACAGATTTTATATTGGGCAATTTTAATATAGTTTTTGTTTCAGTTTTCAAATATGTAATTGGTTTTTCCACTGGGCAATAAATTAGATCCGTTGGCTGGACACCGGCACATCAGTTTTTTGAAACCTCTAATACGCTCATTTCTAACAATCTAAGCTTATAACAATTTTCCTAATTGAGGGACACATTTTATATTGTGCTATTTTAATATAGTTTTTGTTGCAGTTTTCAAATATGTAATTGGTTTTGGCACTGGGCAATAAATTAGATTCATTGGCTGGACACCGGCACATCAGTTTTTAGAAACCTCTAAAACGCTCATTTCTAAAAATCTAAGCTTATAACAATTTTCCTAATTGAGGGAAACAGTTTATATTGTGCAATTTTAATATAGTTTTTGTTGCAGTTTTCAAATATGTAATTGGTTTTTTCACTGGGCAATAAATTAGATCCGTTGGCTGAACACCGGCACATCAGTTTTAAGAAACCTCTAAAACGCTCATTTCTAACAATCTAAGCTTATAACAATTTTCCTAATTGACGGACACAATTTATATTGTATATTTTAATATAGTTTTTGTTGCAGTTTTCAAATATGTAATTGGTTTTTTCACTGGGCAATAAATTAGATCCGTTGGCTGAACACCGGCACATCAGTTTTTAGAAACCTCTAAAACGCTCATTTCTAACAATCTAAGCTTATAACAATTTTCCTAATTGAGGGAAACAGTTTATATTGTGCAATTTTAATATAGTTTTTGTTGCAGTTTTCAAATATGTAATTGGTTTTTTCACTGGGCAATAAATTAGATTCATTGGCTGGACACCGGCACATCAGTTTTTAGAAACCTCTAAAACGCTCATTTCTAACAATCTAAGCTTATAACAATTTTCCTAATTGAGGGAAACAGTTTATATTGTGCAATTTTAATATAGTTTTTGTTGCAGTTTTCAAATATGTAATTGGTTTTTCCACTGGGCAATAAATTAGATCCGTTGGCTGGACATTCGGCACATTAGTTTTTAGAAACCTCTAAAACGCTCATTTCTAACAATCTAAGCTTATAACAATTTTCCTAATTGAGCGACACATTTTATATCGCGCAATTTTAATATAGTTTTTGTTGCAGTTTTCAAATATGTAATTGGTTTTTCCACTGGGCAATAAATTAGATCCGTTGGCTGGACACCGGCACATCAGTTTTTTGAAACCTCTAATACGCTCATTTCTAACAATCTAAGCTTATAACAATTTTCCTAATTGAGGGAAACAGTTTATATTGTGCAATTTTAATATAGTTTTTGTTTCAGTTTTCAAATATGTAATTGGTTTTTCCACTGGGCAATAAATTAGATCCGTTGGCTGGACACCGGCACATCAGTTTTTTGAAACCTCTAAAACGCTCATTTCTATCAATCTAAGCTTATAACAATTTTCCTAATTGAGGGACAGATTTTATATTGGGCAATTTTAATATAGTTTTTGTTTCAGTTTTCAAATATGTAATTGGTTTTTCCACTGGGCAATAAATTAGATCCGTTGGCTGGACACCGGCACATCAGTTTTTTGAAACCTCTAATACGCTCATTTCTAACAATCTAAGCTTATAACAATTTTCCTAATTGAGGGACACATTTTATATTGTGCAATTTTAATATAGTTTTTGTTGCAGTTTTCAAATATGTAATTGGTTTTTTCACTGGGCAATAAATTAGATTCCTTGGCTGGACACCGGCACATCAGTTTTTTGAAACCTCTAATACGCTCATTTCTAACAATCTAAGCTTATAACAATTTTCCTAATTGAGGGACACATTTTATATTGTGCAATTTTAATATAGTTTTTGTTGCAGTTTTCAAATATGCAATTGGTTTTTTCACTGGGCAATAAATTAGATTCCTTGGCTGGACACCGGCACATCAGTTTTTTGAAACCTTTAATACGCTCATTTCTAACAATCTAAGCTTATAACAATTTTCCTAATTGAGGGACACATTTTATATTGTGCAATTTTAATATAGTTTTTGTTGCAGTTTTCAAATATGTAATTGGTTTTTTCACTGGGCAATAAATTAGATTCCTTGGCTGGACACCGGCACATCAGTTTTTTGAAACCTCTAATACGCTCATTTCTAACAATCTAAGCTTATAACAATTTTCCTAATTGAGGGAAACAGTTTATATTGTGCAATTTTAATATAGTTTTTGTTGCAGATTTCAAATATGTAATTGGTTTTTTCACTGGGCAATAAATTAGATCCGTTGGCTGAACACCGGCACATCAGTTTTTAGAAACCTCTAAAACGCTCATTTCTAACAATCTAAGCTTATAACAATTTTCCTAATTGACGGACACAATTTATATTGTATATTTTAATATAGTTTTTGTTGCAGTTTTCAAATATGTAATTGGTTTTTCCACTGGGCAATAAATTAGATCCGTTGGGTGGACATCGGCACATTAGTTTTTAAAAACCTTTAAAACGCTCATTTCTAAAAATCTAAGCTTATAACAATTTTCCTAATTGACGGACAGATTTTATATTGTGCGATTTTAATATAGTTTTTGTTGCAGTTTTCAAATATGTAATTGGTTTTTCAACTGGGCAGTAAATTAGATCCGTTGGCTGGACACCGGCACATCAGTTTTTTGAAACCTAAAAAACGCTCATTTCTAACAATCTAAGCTTATAACAATTTTTCTAATTGAGGGAAACAGTTTATATTGTGCGATTTTAATATAGTTTTTGTTGCAGTTTTCAAATATGTAATTGGTTTTTCCATTGGGCAATAAATTAGATCCGTTGGCTGGACACCGGCACATCAGTTTTTAGAAACCTCTAAAACGCTCATTTCTAACAATCTAAGCTTATAACAATTTTCCTAATTGAGGGAAACAGTTTATATTGTGCGATTTTAATATAGTTTTTGTTGCAGTTTTCAAATATGTAATTGGTTTTTCCATTGGGCAATAAATTAGATCCGTTGGCTGGAGACCGGCACATCAGTTTTTTGAAACCTCTAAAACGCTCATTTCTAACAATCTAAGCTTATAACTATTTTCCTAATTGAGGGACAGAATTTATATTGTGCAATTTTAATATAGTTTTTGTTGCAGTTTTCAAATATGTAATTGGTTTTTTCACTGGGCAATAAATTAGATTCATTGGCTGGACACCGGCACATCAGTTTTTAGAAACCTCTAAAACGCTCATTTCTAACAATCTAAGCTTATAACAATTTTCCTAATTGAGGGAAACAGTTTATATTGTGCAATTTTAATATAGTTTTTGTTGCAGTTTTCAAATATGTAATTGGTTTTTCCACTGGGCAATAAATTAGACCCGTTGGCTGGACATTCGGCACATTAGTTTTTAGAAACCTCTAAAACGCTCATTTCTAACAATCTAAGCTTATAACAATTTTCCTAATTGAGCGACACATTTTATATCGCGCAATTTTAATATAGTTTTTGTTGCAGTTTTCAAATATGTAATTGGTTTTTCCACTGGGCAATAAATTAGATCCGTTGGCTGGACACTGGCACATCAGTTTTTTGAAACCTCTAATACGCTCATTTCTAACAATCTAAGCTTATAACAATTTTCCTAATTGAGGGAAACAGTTTATATTGTGCAATTTTAATATAGTTTTTGTTTCAGTTTTCAAATATGTAATTGGTTTTTCCACTTGGCAATAAATTAGATCCGTTGGCTGGACACCGGCACATCAGTTTTTTGAAACCTCTAAAACGCTCATTTCTATCAATCTAAGCTTATAACAATTTTCCTAATTGAGAGACAGATTTTATATTGGGCAATTTTAATATAGTTTTTGTTTCAGTTTTCAAATATGTAATTGGTTTTTCCACTGGGCAATAAATTAGATCCGTTGGCTGGACACCGGCACATCAGTTTTTTGAAACCTCTAATACGCTCATTTCTAACAATCTAAGCTTATAACAATTTTCCTAATTGAGGGACACATTTTATATTGTGCAATTTTAATATAGTTTTTGTTGCAGTTTTCAAATATGTAATTGGTTTTTTCACTGGGCAATAAATTAGATTCCTTGGCTGGACACCGGCACATCAGTTTTTTGAAACCTCTAATACGCTCATTTCTAACAATCTAAGCTTATAACAATTTTCCTAATTGAGGGAAACAGTTTATATTGTGCGATTTTAATATAGTTTTTGTTGCAGTTTTCAAATATGTAATTGGTTTTTCCATTGGGCAATAAATTAGATCCGTTGGCTGGAGACCGGCACATCAGTTTTTTGAAACCTCTAAAACGGTCATTTCTAACAATCTAAGCTTATAACTATTTTCCTAATTGAGGGACAGATTTTATATTGTGCAATTTTAATATAGTTTTTGTTGCAGTTTTCAAAAATGTAATTGGTTTTTCCACTGGGCAATAAATTAGATCCGTTGGCTGGACATCGGCACATCAGTTTTTAGAAACCTCTAAAACGCTCATTTCTAACAATCTAAGCTTATAACTATTTTCCTAATTGAGGGACAGATTTTATATTGTGCAATTTTAATATAGTTTTTGTTGCAGTTTTCAAATATGCAATTGGTTTTTCCACTGGGCAATAAATTAGATCCGTTGGCTGGACATCGGCACATCAGTTTTTAGAAACCTCTAAAACGCTCATTTCTAACAATCTAAGCTTATAACAATTTTCCTAATTGACGGACACAATTTATATTGTATATTTTAATATAGTTTTTGTTGCAGTTTTCAAATATGTAATTGGTTTTTTCACTTGGCAAGTTGAACACCTAATATTCCAAAAGTGTCCGTTACAGCCTAACTATAAAAGGCACAGAGTTCATACTGTATATGCAGCGTTATACAGAGTCTTAAAGCATTACTATAACCACATATAAAGCGATCGACAACCCCATGTTGTTGAACACCTAATATTCCAAAAATGTCAGTTACAGCCTAACTATAAAAGGCACAGAGTTTATACTGTATATGCAGCGTTATACAGAGTCCCAAAGCATTAATATAATCAAATATTAAGCATTGGACTGCAACATGTGTTTGAACACATAATATTCCAAAAGTGTCCGTTACAGCCAAACTATTAGAGACACAGAGTTCATATTGTATATGCAGCGTTATACAGAGTCCCAAAGCATTACTTTAACCACATATTAAGCGTTGGACTGCTCCATGTGGTTAAACACCTAATATTCCAAAAGTGTCCGTTACAGCCATACTATTAGAGGCACAAAGTTCATATCGTATATGCAGCGTTTTAAAGAGGTCCAAAGCATTAATATTGTCATTTATTAAGCGTTGAACTGCCCCATGTGGTTGAACACCTAATATTCCAAAAGAGTCCGCTACAGCCAAACTATTAGAGGCACAAAGTTCATATCGAATATGCAGCGTTTTACAGAGGCCCAAAGCATTAATATAGTCACTTATTAAGCTTTTTACGGCTCCATGTGGTAAAACACCTGATATTCCAAAAGTGTCCGTTACAGCCAAACTATTAGAGGCACAAAGTTCATATGGAATATGCAGCGTTTTACAGAGGCTCAAAGCATTAATATAGTCACTTATTAAGCGTTGGACTGCCCCATGTGGTAAAACACCTAATATTCCAAAAGTGTCCGTTCTAGCCAAACTATTAGAGGCACAATATTCATATCGAATATGCAGCGTTTTACAGAGGCCCAATGCATTAATATAGTCACTTATTAAGAGTTGGACTGCCCCATGTGGTTGAACACCTAATATTCCAAAAGTGTCCGTTACAGCCAAACTATTAGAGGCACAAAATTCATATCGAATATGCAGCGTTTTACAGAGGCCCAATGCATTAATATAGCCACTTATTAAGAGTTGGACTGCCTCACGTGGCTGAACACCTAATATTCCAAAAATGTCCGTTACAGCCAAACTATTAGAGGCACAGTGCTCATTTTGTATATGCAGCGCTATACAGAGTCCCAAACCATTACTATAACCACATATAAAGCGATCGACAACCCCATGTTGTTGAACACCTAATATTCTAAAAGTGTCCGTTACAGCCATACTATTAGAGGCACAGAGTTCATTTTGTATAAGCAGCGTTATTCAGAGGCCCAAAGCATTAATATAGTCACTTATTAAGCGTTGGACTGCCCCATGTGGTTAAACACCTAATATTCCAAAAATGTCCGTTACAGCCAAACTATTAGAGGCACAGTGCTCATTTTGTATATGCAGCGCTATACAGAGTCCCAAAGCATTACTATAACCACATATAAAGCGATCGACAACCCCATGTTGTTGAACACCTAATATTCCAAAAATGTCAGTTACAGCCTAACTATAAAAGGCACAGAGTTCATACTGTATATGCAGCGTTATACAGAGTCCCAAAGCATTAATATAATGAAATATTAAGCATTGGACTGCAACATGTGTTTGAACACATAATATTCCAAAAGTGTCCGTTACAGCCAAACTATTAGAGGCACAAAGTTCATATGGAATATGCAGCGTTTTACAGAGGCCCAAAGCATTAATATAGTCACTTATTAAGCGTTGGACTGCCCCATGTGGTTAAACACCTAATATTCCAAAAGTGTCCGTTACAGCCATACTATTAGAGGCACAGAGTTCATTTTGTATAAGCAGCGTTATTCAGAGGCCCAAAGCATTAATATAGTCACTTATTAAGCGTTGGACTGCCCCATGTGGTTAAACACCTAATATTCCAAAAGTGTCCGTTCCAGCCAAACTATTAGAAGCACAAAATTCATATCGAATATGCAGCGTTTTACAGAGGCCCAATGCATTAATATAGCCACTTATTAAGAGTTGGACTGCCTCACGTGGCTGAACACCTAATATTCCAAAAATGTCCGTTACAGCCAAACTATTAGAGGCACAGTGCTCATTTTGTATATGCAGCGCTATACAGAGTCTCAAAGCATTACTATAACCACATATAAAGCGATCGACAACCCCATGTTGTTGAACACCTAATATTCCAAAAATGTCAGTTACAGCCTAACTATAAAAGGCACAGAGTTCATCCTGTATATGCAGCGTTATACAGAGTCCCAAAGCATTAATATAATCAAATATTAAGCATTGGACTGCAACATGTGTTTGAACACATAATATTCCAAAAGTGTCCGTTACAGCCAAACTATTAGAGACACAGAGTTCATATTGTATATGCAGCGTTATACAGAGTCCCAAAGCATTACTTTAACCACATATTAAGCGTTGGACTGCTCCATGTGGTTAAACACCTAATATTCCAAAAGTGTCCGTTACAGCCATACTATTAGAGGCACAAAGTTCATATCGTATATGCAGCGTTTTAAAGAGGTCCAAAGCATTAATATTGTCATTTATTAAGCGTTGAACTGCCCCATGTGGTTGAACACCTAATATTCCAAAGAGTCCGCTACAGCCAAACTATTAGAGGCACAAAGTTCATATGGAATATGCAGCGTTTTACAGAGGCCCAAAGCATTAATATAGTCACTTATTAAGCGTTGGACTGCCCCATGTGGTTAAACACCTAATATTCCAAAAGTGTCCGTTCCAGCCAAACTATTAGAGGCACAATATTCATATCGAATATGCAGCGTTTTACAGAGGCCCAATGCATTAATATAGTCACTTATTAAGAGTTGGACGGCCCCATGTGGTTGAACACCTAATATTCCAAAAGTGTCCGTTACAGCCAAACTATTAGAGGCACAAAGTTCATATCGAATATGCAGCGTTTTACAGAGGCCCAATGCATTAATATAGTCACCTATTAAGAGTTGGACTGCCTCATGTGGCTGAACACCTAATATTCCAAAAGTGTCCGTTACAGTCAAACTATTAGAGGCCCAAAGTTCATATCGAATATGCAGCGTTTTACAAAGGCCCAATGCATTAATATAGTCACTTATTAAGAGTTGGACTGCCCCATGTGGTTGAACACCTAATATTCCAAAAGTGTCCGTTACAGCCAAACTATTAGAGGCACAAAGTTCATATCGAATATGCAGCGTTTTACAGAGGCCCAAAGCATTAATATAATCACTTATTAAGCGTTGGACTGCCCCATGTGGTTGAACACCTAATATTCCAAAAGTGTCCGTTACAGCCAAACTATTAGAGGCACAAAGTTCATATTGAATATGCAGCGTTATACAGAGGCCCAAAGCAATAATATAGTCACTTATTAAGCGTTGGACTGCCCCATGTGGTTAAACACCTAATATTCCAAAAGTGTCCGTTACAGCCATACTATTAGAGTCACAAAGTTCATATCGAATATGCAGCGTTATACAGAGGCCCAAAGCATTAATATAGTCACTTATTAAGCGTTGGACTGCCCCATGTGGCTGAACACCTAATATTCCAAAAATGTCCGTTACAGCCAAACTATTAGAGGCACAGTGCTCATTTTGTATATGCAGCGCTATACTGAGTCCCAAACCATTACTATAACCACATATAAAGCGATCGACAACCCCATGTTGTTGAACACCTAATATTCCAAAAATGTCAGTTACAGCCTAACTATAAAAGGCACAGAGTTCATACTGTATATGCAGCGTTATACAGAGTCCCAAAGCATTAATATAATCAAATATTAAGCATTGGACTGCAACATGTGTTTGAACAAATAATATTCCAAAAGTGTCCGTTACAGCCAAACTATTAGAGACACAGAGTTCATATTGTATATGCAGCGTTACACAGAGTCCCAAAGCATTAATATAATCAAATATTAAGCATTGGACTGCAACATGTGTTTGAACAAATAATATTCCAAAAGTGTCCGTTACAGCCATACTATTAGAGGCACACAGTTCATATCGTATATGCAGCGTTTTAAAGAGGTCCAAAGCATTAATATAGTCACTTATTAAGCGTTGAACTGCCCCATGTGGTTGAACACCTAATATTCCAAAAGAGTCCGTTACAGCAAAACTATTAGAGGCACTAAGTTCATATCGAATATGCAGCGTTTTACAGAGGCCCAAAGCATTAATATAGTCACTTATTAAGCGTTGGACTGCCCCATGTGGTTAAACACTTAATATTCCAAAAATGACCGTTACAGCTAAACTATTAGAGGCACAAAGTTCATATCGAATATGCAGCGTTTTACAGAGGCCCAAAGCATTAATATAGTCACTTATTACCGTTGGACTGCCCGTAGTGGCTGAACACCTAATATTCCAAAAGTGTCCGTTACAGCTAAACTATTAGAGGCACAAAGTTCATATCGAATATGCAGCGTTTTACAGAGGCCCAAAGCATTAATATAGTCACTTATTAAGTGTTGGACTGCCCCATGTGGTTAAACACCTAATATTCCAAAAGTGTCCGTTACAGTCAAACTATTAGAGGTACAAATTTCATATCGAATATGCAGCGTTTTACAGAGGCCCAAAGCATTAATATAGTCACTTATTAAGCGTTTTACTGCTCCATGTGGTTAAACACCTAATATTCCAAAAGTGTCCGTTACAGCCAAACTATTAGAGGCACAAAGTTCATATGGAGTATGCAGCGTTTTACAGAGGCCCAAAGCATTAATATAGTCACTTATTAAGCGTTGGACTGCCCCATGTGGTTAAACACCTAATATTCCAAAAGTGTCCGTTACAGCCAAACTATTAGAGGCACAAAGTTCATATCGAATATGCAGCTTTTTACAGAGGCCCAATGCATTAATATAGTCACTTATTAAGTGCCGTATGTGGTTAAACAGTGAATATTTCAAAAATGTCTATTACAGCCAAGGTGTCGTAGGCAGGCAGTTCATATGGTGTAAGCGGCGGTTTACAGAGACCCAAACCAATACTATATCCACATATTAGTCGTTAGACTTCCGTATGTGGTTAAACAGTGAATATTTCAAAAGTGTCTGTTATAGCCAAACTACCGCAAGCAGGCAGTTCATATTGTGTATGCGGGGTTATACAGAGCCCCAAACCATTACTATATCCACATATTAGGCGTTAGACTGCCCCATGTGGTTGAACAGTGAATATTTCAAAAATGTCTGTTATAGCCAAACTATCGTAGGCAGGCAGTTCATATAATGTATGCGGCGTTAAACAGAGTCCCAAACCATTACTATATCCACATATAGGCGTTAGACTGCCCCATGTGGTTGAACAGTGAATATTTCAAAAATGTCTATTACAGCCAAGGTATCGTAGGCAGGCAGTTCATATTGTGTATGCGGCGTTTAACAGAGCCCCAAACCATTACTATATTCACATATTAAGCGTTAGACTGCCCCATGTGGTTGAACATTGAATATTTCAAAAATGTCTGTTTTAGCCAAACTATCGTAGGCAGGCAGTTCATATAATGTAAGCGGCGTTAAACAGAGCCCCAAACCATTACTATATCCACATATTAGGCGTAAGACTGCCCTATGTGGTTGAACAGTGAATATTTCAAAAATGTCTATTACAGCCAAGGTATCGTAGGCAGGCAGTTCATATTGTATATGCGGCATTTAACAGAGCCCCAAACCATTACTATATCCACATATTAGGCGTTAGACTGCCCTATGTGGTTGAACAGTGAATATTTCAAAAATGTCTATTACAGCCAAGGCATCGTAGGCAGGCAGTTCATATTGTATATGCGGCATTTAACAGAGCCCCAAACCATTACTATATCCACGTATTAGGCGTTAGACTACCCAATGTATTTGAACAGTGAATATTTCAAAAATGTCTATTACAGCCAAGGTATCGTAGGCAGGCAGTTCATATTGTATATGCGGCATTTAACAGAGCCCCAAACCATTACTATATCCACATATTAGGCGTTAGACTGCCCTATGTAGTTGAACAGTAAATAATTGAAAAATGTCTGTTATAGCCAAACTATCGTAGGCAGGCAGTTCATATTGTGCATGCGGGGTTATACAGAGCCCCAAACCATTACTATATCCACATATTAGGCGTTAGACTGCCCCATGTGGTTGAACAGTGAATATTTCAAAAATGTCTGTTATAGCCAAACTATCGTAGGCAGGCAGTTCATATAATGTAAGCGGCGTTAAACAGAGCCCCAAACCATTACTATATTCACATATTAAGCGTTAGACTGCCCCATGTGGTTGAACATTGAATATTTCAAAAATGTCTGTTTTAGCCAAACTATCGTAGGCAGGCTGTTCATATTGTGTATGCGGGGTTATACAGAGCCCCAAACCATTACTATATCCACATATTAGGCGTTAGACTACCCAATGTATTTGAACAGTGAATATTTCAAAAATGTCTATTACAGCCAAGGTATCGTAGGCAGGCAGTTCATATTGTATATGCGGCGTTTAACAGAGCCCCAAACCATTACTATATCCACATATTAGGCGTTAGACTGCCCTATGCAGTTGAACAGTGAATATTTCAAAAATGTCTATTACAGCCAAGGTATCGTAGGCAGGCAGTTCATATTGTATATGCGGCGTTTAACAGAGCCCCAAACCATTACTATATCCACATATTAGTCGTTAGACTTCCGTATGTGGTTGAACAGTGAATATTTCAAACATGTCTATTACAGCCAAGGTATCGTAGGCAGGCAGTTCATATGGTGTAAGCGGCGGTTTACAGAGACCCAAACCATTCCTGTATTCACATATTAGGCGTTAGACTTCCGTATGTGGTTGAACAGTGAATATTTCAAAAATGTCTGTTATAGCCAAACTACCGTAAGCAGGCAGTTCATATTGTATATGCGGCGTTTAACAGAGCCCCAAACCAATACTATATCCACATATTTGTCGTTAGACTTCCGTATGTGGTTGAACAGTGAATATTTCAAAAGTGTCTGTTATAGCCAAACTACCGTAAGCAGGCAGTTCATATTGTGTATGCGGCGTTATACAGAGCCATAAACCATTACTATATCCACATATTAGTCGTTAGACTTCCGTATGTGGTTGAACAGTGAATATTTCAAAAATGTCTATTACAGCCAAGGTATCGTAGGCAGGCAGTTTATATTGTGTATGCGGCGTTATACAGAGCCCCAAACTATTACTATATCCACATATTAGGCGTTAGACTGCCCTATGTAGTTGAACAGTAAATAATTGAAAAATGTCTGTTATAGCCAAACTGTCGTAGGCAGGCAGTTCATATAATGTATGCGGCGTTAAACAGAGTCCCAAACCATTACTATATCCACATATTAGGCGTTAGACTGCCCTATGTGGTTGAACAGTGAATATTTCAAAAATGTCTATTACAGCCAAGGTATCGTAGGCAGGCAGTTCATATTGTATATGCGGCATTTAACAGAGCCCCAAACCATTACTATATCCACATATTAGGCGTTAGACTGCCCTATGTGGTTGAACAGTGAATATTTCAAAAATGTCTGTTTTAGCCAAACTATCGTAGGCAGGCTGTTCATATTGTGTATGCGGGGTTACACAGAGCCCCAAATTATTACTATATCCACATATTAAGCGTTAGACTGTCCCATGTGGTTAAACAGTGAATATTTCAAAAATGTCAGTTATAGCTATATCCACATATTAGGCGTTAGACTGCCCTATGTAGTTGAACAGTAAATAATTGAAAAATGTCTGTTATAGCCAAACTATCGTAGGCAGGCAGTTCATATTGTGTATGCGGGGTTATACAGAGCCCCAAACCATTACTATATCCACATATTAGGCGTTAGACTGCCCCATGTGGTTGAACAGTGAATATTTCAAAAATGTCTGTTATAGCCAAACTATCGTAGGCAGGCAGTTCATATAATGTATGCGGCGTTAAACAGAGTCCCAAACCATTACTATATCCACATATTAGTCGTTAGACTTCCGTATGTGGTTGAACAGTGAATATTTCAAAAATGTCTATTACAGCCAAGGTATCGTAGGCAGGCAGTTCATATTGTGTATGAGGCGTTATACAGAGCCCCAAACCATTACTATATCCACATATTAGTCGTTAGACTTCCGTATGTGGTTGAACAGTGAATATTTCAAAAATGTCTATTACAGCCAAGGTATCGTAGGCAGGCAGTTCATATTGTGTATGAGGCGTTATACAGAGCCCCAAACCATTACTATATCCACATATTAGTCGTTAGACTTCCGTATGTGGTTGAACAGTGAATATTTCAAAAATGTCTGTTTTAGCCAAACTATCGTAGGCAGGCTGTTCATATTGTGTATGCGGGGTTATACAGAGCTCCAAACCATTGCTATATCCACATATTAGGCGTTAGACTGCCCCATGTGGTTGAACAGTGAATATTTCAAAAATGTCTGTTTTAGCCAAACTATCGTAGGCAGGCTGTTCATATTGTGTATGCGGCGTTATACAGAACCCCAAACCATTACTATATCCTCATATTAGGCGTTAGACTGCCCTATGTGGTTGAACAGTGAACATTTCGAAAGTGTCTGTTATAGCCAAACTATCGTTAGCAGGCAGTTCATATTGTGTATGCGGCGTTATACAGAGCCCCAAACCATTACTATATTCACATATTAAGCGTTAGACTGCCCCATGTGGTTGAACAGTGAATATTTCAAAAATGTCTATTACAGCCAAGGTATCGTAGGCAGGCAGTTCATATTGTATATGCGGCGTTTAACAGAGCCCCAAACCATTACTATATCCACATATTAGGCGTTAGACTGCCCTATGTGGATGAACAGTGAATATTTCAAAAGTGTCTGTTATAGCCAAACTACCGTAAGCAGGCAGTTCATATTGTGTATGCGGCGTTATACAGAGCCCCAAACCCTTACTATTTCCACATATTAAACGTTAGACTGCCGTATGTGGTTGAACAGTGAATATTTCAAAAATGTCTATTACAGCCAAGGTATCGTAGGCAGGCAGTTCATATTGTATATGCGGCGTTTAACAGAGCCCCAAACCATTACTATATCCACATATTAGGCGTTAGACTGCCCTATGCAGTTGAACAGTGAATATTTCAAAAATGTCAGTTATAGCCAAACCACCGTAAGCAGGCAGTTCATATTGTGTATGCGGCGTTATACAGAGCCCCAAACCATTACCATATCCACATATTAGGCGTTAGACTGCCCCATGTGGTTGAACAGTGAATATTTCAAAAATGTCTATTACATCCAAGGTATCGTAGGCAGGCAGTTCATATTGTGTATGCGGCGTTATACAGAGCCCCAAACCATTACCATATCCACATATTAGTCGTTAGACTTCCGTATGTGGTTGAACAGTGAATATTTCAAAAGTGTCTGTTATAGCCAAACTACCGTAAGCAGGCAGTTCATATTGTGTATGCGGCGTTATACAGAGCCCCAAACCATTACTATATTCACATATTAAGCGTTAGACTGCCCCATGTGGTTGAACAGTGAATATTTCAAAAATGTCTATTACAGCCAAGGTATAGTAGGCAGGCAGTTCATATTGTGTATGCGGCGTTTAACAGAGCCCCAAACCATTACTATATTCACATATTAAGCGTTAGATTGCCCCATGTGGTTGAACAGTGAATATTTCAAAAATGACTGTTTTAGCTAAACTATCGTAGGCAGGCTGTTCATATTGTGTATGCGGGGTTATACAGAGCCCGAAACCATTACTATTTCCACATATTAGGCGTTAGACTGCCGTATGTGGTTGAACAGTGAATATTTCAAAAATGTCTATTACAGCCAAGGTATCGTAGGCAGGCAGTTCATATTGTATATGCGGCGTTTAACAGAGCCCCAAACCATTACTATATCCACATATTAGGCGTTAGACTGCCCTATGCAGTTGAACAGTGAATATTTCAAAAATGTCTATTACAGCCAAGGTATCGTAGGCAGGCAGTTCATATTGTATATGCGGCGTTTAACAGAGCCCCAAACCATTACTATATCCACATATTAGGCGTTAGACTGCCCTATGTGGATGAACAGTGAATATTTCAAAAATGTCTATTACAGCCAAGGTATCGTAGGCAGGCAGTTCATATTGTGTATGCGGTGTTATACAGAGCCCCAAACCATTACTATATTCACATATTAAGCGTTAGACTGCCCCATGTGGTTGAACAGTGAATATTTCAAAAATGTCTATTACAGCCAAGGTATCGTAGGCAGGCAGTTCATATTGTGTATGCGGTGTTATACAGAGCCCCAAACCATTACTATATTCACATATTAAGCGTTAGACTGCCCCATGTGGTTGAACAGTGAATATTTCAAAAATGTCTATTACAGCCAAGGTATCGTAGGCAGGCAGTTCATATTGTGTATGCGGTGTTATACAGAGCCCCAAACCATTACCATATCCACATATTAGTCGTTAGACTTCCGTATGTGGTTGAACAGTGAATATTTTAAAAGTGTCTGTTATAGCCAAACTACCGTAAGCAGGCAGTTCATATTGTGTATGCGGTGTTATACAGAGCCCCAAACCATTACTATATCCACATATTAGTCGTTAGACTTCCGTATGTGGTTGAACAGTGAATATTTCAAAAATGTCTATTACAGCCAAGGTATCGTAGGCAGGCAGTTCATATTGTGTATGCGGCGTTTAACAGAGCCCCAAACCATTACTATATCCACATATTAGGCGTTAGACTGCCGTATGTGGTTGAACAGTGAATATTTCAAAAATGTCTATTACAGCTAAACTACCGTAAGCAGGCAGTTCATATTGTGTATGCGGCGTTATACAGAACCCCAAACCCTTACTATTTCCACATATTAGGCGTTAGACTGCCCTATGTAGTTGAACAGTGAATATTTCAAAAATGTCTATTACAGCCAAGGTATCGTAGGCAGGCAGTTCATATTGTGTATGCGGCGTTATACAGAGCCCCAAACCATTACCATATCCACATATTAGGCGTTAGACTGCCCCATGTGGTTGAACAGTGAATATTTCAAAAATGTCTATTACAGCCAAGGTATCGTAGACAGGCAGTTCATATTGTGTATGCGGCGTTATACAGAGCCCCAAACCATTACTATATTCACATATTAAGCGTTAGACTGCCCCATGTGGTTGAACAGTGAATATTTCAAAAATGTCTGTTTTAGCCAAACTATCGTAGGCAGGCTGTTCATATTGTGTATGCGGGGTTATACAGAGCTCCAAACCATTACTATATCCACATATTAGGCGTTAGACTGCCCCATGTGGTTGAACAGTGAATATTTCAAAAATGTCTGTTTTAGCCAAACTATCGTAGGCAGGCTGTTCATATTGTGTATGCGGCGTTATACAGAACCCCAAACCATTACTATATCCTCATATTAGGCGTTAGACTGCCCTATGTGGTTGAACAGTGAACATTTCGAAAGTGTCTGTTATAGCCAAACTATCGTTAGCAGGCAGTTCATATTGTGTATGCGGCGTTATACAGAGCCCCAAACCATTACTATATTCACATATTAAGCGTTAGACTGCCCCATGTGGTTGAACAGTGAATATTTCAAAAATGTCTATTACAGCCAAGGTATCGTAGGCAGGCAGTTCATATTGTATATGCGGCGTTTAACAGAGCCCCAAACCATTACTATATCCACATATTAGGCGTTAGACTGCCCTATGTGGATGAACAGTGAATATTTCAAAAGTGTCTGTTATAGCCAAACTACCGTAAGCAGGCAGTTCATATTGTGTATGCGGCGTTATACAGAGCCCCAAACCCTTACTATTTCCACATATTAGGCGTTAGACTGCCGTATGTGGTTGAACAGTGAATATTTCAAAAATGTCTATTACAGCCAAGGTATCGTAGGCAGGCAGTTCATATTGTATATGCGGCGTTTAACAGAGCCCCAAACCATTACTATATCCACATATTAGGCGTTAGACTGCCCTATGTGGATGAACAGTGAATATTTCAAAAGTGTCTGTTATAGCCAAACTACCGTAAGCAGGCAGTTCATATTGTGTATGCGGCGTTATACAGAGCCCCAAACCCTTACTATTTCCACATATTAGGCGTTAGACTGCCGTATGTGGTTGAACAGTGAATATTTCAAAAGTGTCTGTTATAGCCAAACTACCGTAAGCAGGCAGTTCATATTGTGTATGCGGCGTTATACAGAGCCCCAAACCATTACTATATCCACATATTAGGCGTTAGACTGCCCTATGTGGATGAACAGTGAATATTTCAAAAGTGTCTATTACAGCCAAGGTATCGTAGGCAGGCAGTTCATATTGTGTATGCGGCGTTATACAGAGCCCCAAATCATTACCATAACCACATATTAGGCGTTAGACTGCCCCATGTGGTTGAACAGTGAATATTTCAAAAATGTCTATTACAGCCAAGGTATCGTAGGCAGGCAGTTCATATTGTGTATGCGGCGTTATACAAAGCCCCAAACCATTACTATATCCACATATTAGCCGTTAGACTTCCGTATGTGGTTGAACAGTGAATATTTCAAACATGTCTATTACAGCCAAGGTATCGTAGGCAGGCAGTTCATATGGTGTAAGCGGCGGTTTACAGAGACCCAAACCATTCCTGTATTCACATATTAAGCGTTAGACTTCCGTATGTGGTTGAACAGTGAATATTTCAAAAATGTCTATTACAGCCAAGGTATCGTAGGCAGGCAGTTCATATTGTATATGCGGCGTTTAACAGAGCCCCAAACCAATACTATATCCACATATTTGTCGTTAGACTTCCGTATGTGGCCGAACAGTGAATATTTCAAAAGTGTCTGTTATAGCCAAACTACCGTATGCAGGCAGTTCACATTGTGTATGCGGCGTTATACAGAGCCCCAAACCATTACTATATCCACATATTAGTCGTTAGACTTCCGTATGTGGTTGAACAGTGAATATTTCAAAAATGTTTATTACAGCCAAGGTATCGTAGGCAGGCAGTTTATATTGTGTATGCGGCGTTATACAGAGCCCCAAACTATTACTATATCCACATATTAGGCGTTAGACTGCCCTATGTAGTTGAACAGTAAATAATTGAAAAATGTCTGTTATAGCCAAACTATCGTAGGCAGGCAGTTCATATAATGTATGCGGCGTTAAACAGAGTCCCAAACCATTACTATATCCACATATTAGGCGTTAGACTGCCCTATGTGATTGAACAGTGAATATTTCAAAAATGTCTATTACAGCCAAGGTATCGTAGGCAGGCAGTTCATATTGTATATGCGGCATTTAACAGAGCCCCAAACCATTACTATATCCACATATTAGGCGTTAGACAGCCCTATGTGGTTGAACAGTGAATATTTCAAAAATGTCTGTTTTAGCCAAACTATCGTAGGCAGGCTGTTCATATTGTGTATGCGGGGTTACACAGAGCCCCAAATTATTACTATATCCACATATTAAGCGTTAGACTGACCCATGTGGTTAAACAGTGAATATTTCAAAAATGTCAGTTATAGCTATATCCACATATTAGGCGTTAGACTGCCCTATGTAGTTGAACAGTAAATAATTGAAAAATGTCTGTTATAGCCAAACTATCGTAGGCAGGCAGTTCATATTGTGTATGCGGGGTTATACAGAGCCCCAAACCATTACTATATCCACATATTAGGCGTTAGACTGCCCTATGTGATTGAACAGTGAATATTTCAAAAATGTCTATTACAGCCAAGGTATCGTAGGCAGGCAGTTCATATTGTATATGCGGCATTTAACAGAGCCCCAAACCATTACTATATCCACATATTAGGCGTTAGACTGCCCCATGTGGTTGAACAGTGAATATTTCAAAAATGTCTGTTATAGCCAAACTATCGTAGGCAGGCAGTTCATATAATGTATGCGGCGTTAAACAGAGTCCCAAACCATTCCTGTATTCACATATTAGGCGTTAGACTTCCGTATGTGGTTGAACAGTGAATATTTCAAAAATGTCTGTTATAGCCAAACTATCGTAGGCAGGCAGTTCATATAATGTATGCGGCGTTAAACAGAGTCCCAAACCATTCCTGTATTCACATATTAGGCGTTAGACTTCCGTATGTGGTTGAACAGTGAATATTTCAAAAATGTCTATTACAGCCAAGGTATCGTAGGCAGGCAGTTCATATTGTATATGCGGCGTTTAACAGAGCCCCAAACCAATACTATATCCACATATTAGTCGTTAGACTTCCGTATGTGGTTGAACAGTGAATATTTCAAAAGTGTCTGTTATAGCCAAACTACCGTAAGCAGGCAGTTCACATTGTGTATGCGGCGTTATACAGAGCCCCAAACCATTACTATATCCACATATTAGTCGTTAGACTTCCGTATGTGGTTGAACAGTGAATATTTCAAAAATGTCTATTACAGCCAAGGTATCGTAGGCAGGCAGTTCATATTGTGTATGAGGCGTTATACAGAACCCCAAACCATTACTATATCCACATATTAGGCGTTAGACTGCCCTATGTGGCCGAACAGTGAATATTTCAAAAGTGTCTGTTATAGCCAAACAACCGTAAGCAGGCAGTTCATATTGTGTATGCGGCGTTATACAAAGCCCCAAACCATTACTATATCCACATATTAGTCGTTAGACTTCCGTATGTGGTTGAACAGTGAATATTTCAAACATGTCTATTACAGCCAAGGTATCGTAGGCAGGCAGTTCATATGGTGTAAGCGGCGGTTTACAGAGACCCAAACCATTCCTGTATTCACATATTATTCGTTAGACTTCCGTATGTGGTTGAACAGTGAATATTTCAAAAATGTCTATTACAGCCAAGGTATCGTAGGCAGGCAGTTCATATTGTATATGCTTCGTTTAACAGAGCCCCAAACCATTACTATATCCACATATTAGGCGTTAGACTGCCCCATGTGGTTGAACAGTGAATATTTCAAAAATGTCTATTACAGCCAAGGTATCGTAGGCAGGCAGTTCATATTGTGTATGCGGCGTTATACAGAGCCCCAAACCATTACTATATTCACATATTAAGCGTTAGACTGCCCCATGTGGTTGAACAGTGAATATTTCAAAAATGTCTATTACAGCCAAGGTATCGTAGGCAGGCAGTTCATATTGTGTATGCGGCGTTTAACAGAGCCCCAAAATATTACTATATTCACATATTAAGCGTTAGATTGCCCCATGTGGTTGAACAGTGAATATTTCAAAAATGAGTGTTTTAGCAAAACTATCGTAAGCAGGCAGTTCATATTGTGTATGCGGCGTTATTCAGAGCCCCAAACCCTTACTATTTCCACATATTAGGCGTTAGACTGCCGTATGTGGTTGAACAGTGAATATTTCAAAAATGTCTATTACAGCCAAGGTATCGTAGGCAGGCAGTTCATATTGTGTATGAGGCGTTATACAGAACCCCAAACCATTACTATATCCACATATTAGGCGTTAGACTGCCCTATGTGGCCGAACAGTGAATATTTCAAAAGTGTCTGTTATAGCCAAACAACCGTAAGCAGGCAGTTCATATTGTGTATGCGGCGTTATACAAAGCCCCAAACCATTACTATATCCACATATTAGGCGTTAGACTGCCCTATGCAGTTGAACAGTGAATATTTCAAAAATGTCAGTTATAGCCAAACCACCGTAAGCAGGCAGTTCATATTGTGTATGCGGCGTTATACAGAGCCCCAAACCATTACCATATCCACATATTAGGCGTTAGACTGCCCCATGTGGTTGAACAGTGAATATTTCAAAAATGTCTATTACAGCCAAGGTATCGTAGGCAGGCAGTTCATATTGTGTATGCGGCGTTATACAGAGCCCCAAACCATTTCCATATCCACATATTAGTCGTTAGACTTCCGTATGTGGTTGAACAGTGAATATTTCAAAAGTGTCTATTACAGCCAAGGTATAGTAGGCAGGCAGTTCATATTGTGTATGCGGCGTTTAACAGAGCCCCAAACCATTACTATATTCACATATTAAGCGTTAGATTGCCCCATGTGGTTGAACAGTGAATATTTCAAAAATGACTGTTTTAGCAAAACTATCGTAGGCAGGCTGTTCATATTGTGTATGCGGGGTTATACAGAGCCCGAAACCATTACTATTTCCACATATTAGGCGTTAGACTGCCGTATGTGGTTGAACAGTGAATATTTTAAAAATGTCTATTACAGCCAAGGTATCGTAGGCAGGCAGTTCATATTGTATATGCGGCGTTTAACAGAGCCCCAAACCATTACCATATCCACATATTAGTCGTTAGACTTCCGTATGTGGTTGAACAGTGAATATTTCAAAAGTGTCTATTACAGCCAAGGTATAGTAGGCAGGCAGTTCATATTGTGTATGCGGCGTTTAACAGAGCCCCAAACCATTACTATATTCACATATTAAGCGTTAGATTGCCCCATGTGGTTGAACAGTGAATATTTCAAAAATGACTGTTTTAGCAAAACTATCGTAGGCAGGCTGTTCATATTGTATATGCGGCGTTTAACAGAGCCCCAAACCATTACTATATCCACATATTAGGCGTTAGACTGCCCTATGTGGATGAACAGTGAATATTTCAAAAGTGTCTGTTATAGCCAAACTACCGTAAGCAGGCAGTTCATATTGTGTATGCGGCGTTATACAGAGCCCCAAACCATTACTATATCCACATATTAGGCGTTAGACTGCCCTATGTAGTTGAACAGTAAATAACTGAAAAATGTCTGTTATAACCAAACTATCGTAGGCAGGCAGTTCATATAATGTATGCGGCGTTTAACAGAGCCCCAAACCAATACTATATCCACATATTAGTCGTTAGACTTCCGTATGTGGTTGAACAGTGAATATTTCAAAAATGTCTATTACGGCCAAGCTATCGTAGGCAGGAACTTCATATGGTGTATGCGGCGTTAAACAGAGCCCCAAACCATTACTATATTCACATAGTAAGCGTTAGACTGCCTCATGTGGTTGAATAGTGAATATTTCAAAAATGTCTATTACAGCCAAGGTATCGTAGACAGGCAGTTCATATTGTGTATGCGGCGTTTAACAGAGCCCCAAACCATTACTATATAAACATATTAGGCGTTAGACTGCCCTATGTGGTTAAACAGTGAATATTTCAAAAATGTCTATTACGGCCAAGCTATCGTAGGCAGGAACTTCATATGGTGTATGCGGCGTTAAACAGAGCCCCAAACCATTACTATATTCACATAGTAAGCGTTAGACTGCCTCATGTGGTTGAATAGTGAATATTTCAAAAATGTCTATTACAGCCAAGGTATCGTAGACAGGGAGTTCATATTGTGTATGCGGCGTTATACAGAGCCCCAAACCATTACTATATTCACATATTAAGCGTTAGACTGCCCCATGTGGTTGAACAGTGAATATTTCAAAAATGTCTGTTTTAGCCAAACTATCGTAGGCAGGCTGTTCATATTGTGTATGCGGGGTTATACAGAGCTCCAAACCATTACTATATCCACATATTAGGCGTTCGACTGCCCCATGTGGTTGAACAGTGAATATTTCAAAAATGTCTGTTTTAGCCAAACTATCGTAGGCAGGCTGTTCATATTGTGTATGCGGCGTTATACAGAACCCCAAACCATTACTATATCCTCATATTAGGCGTTAGACTGCCCTATGTGGTTGAACAGTGAACATTTCGAAAGTGTCTGTTATAGCCAAACTATCGTTAGCAGGCAGTTCATATTGTGTATGCGGCGTTATACAGAGCCCCAAACCATTACCATATCCACATATTAGGCGTTAGACTGCCCCATGTGGTTGAACAGTGAATATTTCAAAAATGTCTATTACAGCCAAGGTATCGTAGGCAGGCAGTTCATATTGTGTATGCGGCGTTATACAGAGCCCCAAACCATTACCATATCCACATATTAGTCGTTAGACTTCCGTATGTGGTTGAACAGTGAATATTTCAAATGTGTCTGTTATAGCCAAACTACCGTAAGCAGGCAGTTCATATTGTGTATGCGGCGTTATACAGAGCCCCAAACCATTACTATATTCACATATTAAGCGTTAGACTGCCCCATGTGGTTGAACAGTGAATATTTCAAAAATGTCTATTACAGCCAAGGTATAGTAGGCAGGCAGTTCATATTGTGTATGCGGCGTTTAACAGAGCCCCAAACCATTACTATATTCACATATTAAGCGTTAGATTGCCCCATGTGGTTGAACAGTGAATATTTCAAAAATGACTGTTTTAGCTAAACTATCGTAGGCAGGCTGTTCATATTGTGTATGCGGGGTTATACAGAGCCCGAAACCATTACTATTTCCACATATTAGGCGTTAGACTGCCGTATGTGGTTGAACAGTGAATATTTCAAAAATGTCTATTACAGCCAAGGTATCGTAGGCAGGCAGTTCATATTGTATATGCGGCGTTTAACAGAGCCCCAAACCATTACTATATCCACATATTAGGCGTTAGACTGCCCTATGCAGTTGAACAGTGAATATTTCAAAAATGTCTATTACAGCCAAGGTATCGTAGGCAGGCAGTTCATATTGTATATGCGGCGTTTAACAGAGCCCCAAACCATTACTATATCCACATATTAGGCGTTAGACTGCCCTATGTGGATGAACAGTGAATATTTCAAAAGTGTCTGTTATAGCCAAACTACCGTAAGCAGGCAGTTCATATTGTGTATACGGCGTTATACAGAGCCCCAAACCCTTACAATTTCCACATATTAGGCGTTAGACTGCCCTATGTGGTTGAACAGTGAATATTTCAAAAATGTCTATTACAGCCAAGGTATCGTAGACAGGCAGTTCATATTGTATATGCGGCGTTTAACAGAGCCCCAAACCATTACTATATCCACATATTAGGCGTTAGACTGCCCTATGCAGTTGAACAGTGAATATTTCAAAAATGTCTATTACAGCCAAGGTATCGTAGGCAGGCAGTTCATATTGTGTATGCAGCGTTATACAGAGACCCAAAGCATTAATATAATCACATATTAAGCATTGGACTGCAACATGTGTTTGAACACATAATATTCCAAAAGTGCCCGTTACAGCCAAACTATTAGAGGCACAAAGTTCATATCGTATATGCAGCGTTATACAGAGGCCCAAAGCATTAATATATCCACATATTAAGCGTTAGACTGACCCATGTGGTTGAACAGTGAATATTTCAAAAATGCCAGTTATAGCCAAACCACCGTAAGCAGGCAGTTCATATTGTGAATGCGGCGTTATACAGAGCCCCAAACCATTACTATATCCACATATTAGGCGTTAGACTGCCGTATGTGGTTGAACAGTGAATATTTCAAAAATGTCTATTACAGCTAAACTACCGTAAGCAGGCAGTTCATATTGTGTATGCGGCGTTATACAGAGCCCCAAACCATTACTATATTCACATATTAAGCGTTAGACTGCCCCATGTGGTTGAACAGTGAATATTTCAAAAATGTCTGTTTTAGCCAAACTATCGTAGGCAGGCTGTTCATATTGTGTATGCGGGGTTATACAGAGCTCCAAACCATTACTATATCCACATATTAGGCGTTAGACTGCCCCATGTGGTTGAACAGTGAATATTTCAAAAATGTCTGTTTTAGCCAAACTATCGTAGGCAGGCTGTTCATATTGTGTATGCGGCGTTATACAGAACCCCAAACCATTACTATATCCTCATATTAGGCGTTAGACTGCCCTATGTGGTTGAACAGTGAACATTTCGAAAGTGTCTGTTATAGCCAAACTATCGTTAGCAGGCAGTTCATATTGTGTATGCGGCGTTATACAGAGCCCCAAACCATTACTATATTCACATATTAAGCGTTAGACTGCCCCATGTGGTTGAACAGTGAATATTTCAAAAATGTCTATTACAGCCAAGGTATCGTAGGCAGGCAGTTCATATTGTATATGCGGCGTTTAACAGAGCCCCAAACCATTACTATATCCACATTTTATTCGTTAGACTGCCCTATGTGGATGAACAGTGAATATTTCAAAAGTGTCTGTTATAGCCAAACTACCGTAAGCAGGCAGTTCATATTGTGTATGCGGCGTTATACAGAGCCCCAAACCCTTACTATTTCCACATATTAGGCGTTAGACTGCCGTATGTGGTTGAACAGTGAATATTTCAAAAATGTCTATTACAGCCAAGGTATCGTAGGCAGGCAGTTCATATTGTATATGCGGCGTTTAACAGAGCCCCAAACCATTACTATATCCACATATTAGGCGTTAGACTGCCCTATGCAGTTGAACAGTGAATATTTCAAAAATGTCAGTTATAGCCAAACCACCGTAAGCAGGCAGTTCATATTGTGTATGCGGCGTTATACAGAGCCCCAAACCATTACCATATCCACATATTAGGCGTTAGACTGCCCCATGTGGTTGAACAGTGAATATTTCAAAAATGTCTATTACAGCCAAGGTATCGTAGGCAGGCAGTTCATATTGTGTATGCGGCGTTATACAGAGCCCCAAACCATTACCATATCCACATATTAGTCGTTAGACTTCCGTATGTGGTTGAACAGTGAATATTTCAAATGTGTCTGTTATAGCCAAACTACCGTAAGCAGGCAGTTCATATTGTGTATGCGGCGTTATACAGAGCCCCAAACCATTACTATATTCACATATTAAGCGTTAGACTGCCCCATGTGGTTGAACAGTGAATATTTCAAAAATGTCTATTACAGCCAAGGTATAGTAGGCAGGCAGTTCATATTGTGTATGCGGCGTTTAACAGAGCCCCAAACCATTACTATATTCACATATTAGGCGTTAGACTGCCGTATGTGGTTGAACAGTGAATATTTCAAAAATGTCTATTACAGCTAAACTACCGTAAGCAGGCAGTTCATATTGTGTATGCGGCGTTATGCAGAACCCCAAACCCTTACTATTTCCACATATTAGGCGTTAGACTGCCCTATGTAGTTGAACAGTGAATATTTCAAAAATGTCTATTACAGCCAAGGTATCGTAGGCAGGTATCGTAGGCAGGCAGTTCATATTGTGTATGCGGCGTTTAACAGAGCCCCAAACCATTACTATATCCACATATTAGGCGTTAGACTGCCGTATGTGGTTGAACAGTGAATATTTCAAAAATGTCTATTACAGCTAAACTACCGTAAGCAGGCAGTTCATATTGTGTATGCGGCGTTATACAGAACCCCAAACCCTTACTATTTCCACATATTAGGCGTTAGACTGCCCTATGTAGTTGAACAGTGAATATTTCAAAAATGTCTATTACAGCCAAGGTATCGTAGGCAGGCAGTTCATATTGTGTATGCGGCGTTATACAGAGCCCCAAACCATTACCATATCCACATATTAGGCGTTAGACTGCCCCATGTGGTTGAACAGTGAATATTTCAAAAATGTCTATTACAGCCAAGGAATCGTAGACAGGCAGTTCATATTGTGTATGAGGCGTTATACAGAGCCCCAAACCATTACTATATTCACATATTAAGCGTTAGACTGCCCCATGTGGTTGAACAGTGAATATTTCAAAAATGTCTGTTTTAGCCAAACTATCGTAGGCAGGCTGTTCATATTGTGTATGCGGGGTTATACAGAGCTCCAAACCATTACTATATCCACATATTAGGCGTTAGACTGCCCCATGTGGTTGAACAGTGAATATTTCAAAAATGTCTATTACAGCCAAGGTATCGTAGGCAGGCAGTTCATATTGTGTATGCGGCGTTATACAGAGCCCCAAACCATTACTATATCCACATATTAGGCGTTAGACTGCCCTATGTAGTTGAACAGTAAATAACTGAAAAATGTCTGTTATAACCAAACTATCGTAGGCAGGCAGTTCATATAATGTATGCGGCGTTTAACAGAGCCCCAAACCAATACTATATCCACATATTAGTCGTTAGACTTCCGTATGTGGTTGAACAGTGAATATTTCGAAAATGTCTATTACGGCCAAGCTATCGTAGGCAGGAACTTCATATGGTGTATGCGGCGTTAAACAGAGCCCCAAACCATTACAATATTCACATAGTAAGCGTTAGACTGCCTCATGTGGTTGAATAGTGAATATTTCAAAAATGTCTATTACAGCCAAGGTATCGTAGACAGGCAGTTCATATTGTGTATGCGGCGTTTAACAGAGCCCCAAACCATTACTATATAAACATATTAGGCGTTAGACTGCCCTATGTGGTTAAACAGTGAATATTTCAAAAATGTCTATTACGGCCAAGCTATCGTAGGCAGGAACTTCATATGGTGTATGCGGCGTTAAACAGAGCCCCAAACCATTACTATATTCACATAGTAAGCGTTAGACTGCCTCATGTGGTTGAATAGTGAATATTTCAAAAATGTCTATTACAGCCAAGGTATCGTAGACAGGCAGTTCATATTGTGTATGCGGCGTTATACAGAGCCCCAAACCATTACTATATTCACATATTAAGCGTTAGACTGCCCCATGTGGTTGAACAGTGAATATTTCAAAAATGTCTGTTTTAGCCAAACTATCGTAGGCAGGCTGTTCATATTGTGTATGCGGGGTTATACAGAGCTCCAAACCATTACTATATCCACATATTAGGCGTTAGACTGCCCCTTGTGGTTGAACAGTGAATATTTCAAAAATGTCTGTTTTAGCCAAACTATCGTAAGCAGGCAGTTCATATTGTGTATGCGGTGTTATACAGAGCCCCAAACCATTACTATATCCACATATTAGTCGTTAGACTTCCGTATGTGGTTGAACAGTGAATATTTCAAAAATGTCTATTACAGCTAAACTACCGTAAGCAGGCAGTTCATATTGTGTATGCGGCGTTATACAGAACCCCAAACCCTTACTATTTCCACATATTAGGCGTTAGACTGCCCTATGTAGTTGAACAGTGAATATTTCAAAAATGTCTATTACAGCCAAGGTATCGTAGGCAGGCAGTTCATATTGTGTATGCGGCGTTATACAGAGCCCCAAACCATTACCATATCCACATATTAGGCGTTAGACTGCCCCATGTGGTTGAACAGTGAATATTTCAAAAATGTCTATTACAGCCAAGGTATCGTAGACAGGCAGTTCATATTGTGTATGCGGCGTTATACAGAGCCCCAAACCATTACTATATTCACATATTAGTCGTTAGACTTCCGTATGTGGTTGAACAGTGAATATTTCAAAATTTTCTGTTATAGCCAAACAACCGTAAGCAGGCAGTTCATATTGTGTATGCGGCGTTTAACAGAGCCCCAAACCATTACTATATCCACATATTAGTCGTTAGACTTCCGTATGTGGTTGAACAGTGAATATTTCAAAATTTTCTGTTATAGCCAAACAACCGTAAGCAGGCAGTTCATATTGTGTATGCGGCGTTATACAGAGCCCAAAACCATTACAATATCCACATATTAGTCGTTAGACTTTCGTATGTGGTTGAACAGAGAATATTTCAAAAATGTCTATTACAGCCAAGGTATCGTAGGCAGGCAGTTCATATTGTGTATGCGGCGTTATACAGAGCCCCAAACCATTACTATATCCACATATTAGGCGTTAGACTGCCCTATGTAGTTGAACAGTAAATAACTGAAAAATGTCTGTTATAACCAAACTATCGTAGGCAGGCAGTTCATATAATGTATGCGGCGTTTAACAGAGCCCCAAACCAATACTATATCCACATATTAGTCGTTAGACTTCCGTATGTGGTTGAACAGTGAATATTTCAAAAATGTCTATTACGGCCAAGCTATCGTAGGCAGGAACTTCATATGGTGTATGCGGCGTTAAACAGAGCCCCAAACCATTACTATATTCACATAGTAAGCGTTAGACTGCCTCATGTGGTTGAATAGTGAATATTTCAAAAATGTCTATTACAGCCAAGGTATCGTAGACAGGCAGTTCATATTGTGTATGCGGCGTTATACAGAGCCCCAAACCATTACTATATTCACATATTAAGCGTTAGACTGCCCCATGTGGTTGAACAGTGAATATTTCAAAAATGTCTGTTTTAGCCAAACTATCGTAGGCAGGCTGTTCATATTGTGTATGCGGGGTTATACAGAGCTCCAAACCATTACTATATCCACATATTAGGCGTTAGACTGCCCCATGTGGTTGAACAGTGAATATTTCAAAAATGTCTGTTTTAGCCAAACTATCGTAGGCAGGCTGTTCATATTGTGTATGCGGCGTTATACAGAACCCCAAACCATTACTATATCCTCATATTAGGCGTTAGACTGCCCTATGTGGTTGAACAGTGAACATTTCGAAAGTGTCTGTTATAGCCAAACTATCGTTAGCAGGCAGTTCATATTGTGTATGCGGCGTTATACAGAGCCCCAAACCATTACTATATTCACATATTAAGCGTTAGACTGCCCCATGTGGTTGAACAGTGAATATTTCAAAAATGTCTATTACAGCCAAGGTATCGTAGGCAGGCAGTTCATATTGTATATGCGGCGTTTAACAGAGCCCCAAACCATTACTATATCCACATATTAGGCGTTAGACTGCCCTATGTGGATGAACAGTGAATATTTCAAAAGTGTCTGTTATAGCCAAACTACCGTAAGCAGGCAGTTCATATTGTGTATGCGGCGTTATACAGAGCCCCAAACCATTACCATATCCACATATTAGGCGTTAGACTGCCCCATGTGGTTGAACAGTGAATATTTCAAAAATGTCTATTACAGCCAAGGTATCGTAGGCAGGCAGTTCATATTGTGTATGCGGCGTTATACAGAGCCCCAAACCATTACCATATCCACATATTAGTCGTTAGACTTCCGTATGTGGTTGAACAGTGAATATTTCAAAAGTGTCTGTTATAGCAAAACTACCGTAAGCAGGCAGTTCATATTGTGTATGCGGCGTTATACAGAGCCCCAAACCATTACTATATTCACATATTAAGCGTTAGACTGCCCCATGTGGTTGAACAGTGAATATTTCAAAAATGTCTATTACAGCCAAGGTATAGTAGGCAGGCAGTTCATATTGTGTATGCGGCGTTTAACAGAGCCCCAAACCATTACTATATCCACATTTTATTCGTTAGACTGCCCTATGTGGATGAACAGTGAATATTTCAAAAGTGTCTGTTATAGCCAAACTACCGTAAGCAGGCAGTTCATATTGTGTATGCGGCGTTATTCAGAGCCCGAAACCATTACTATTTCCACATATTAGGCGTTAGACTGCTGTATGTGGTTGAACAGTGAATATTTCAAAAATGTCTATTACAGCCAAGGTATCGTAGACAGGCAGTTCATATTGTATATGCGGCGTTTAACAGAGCCCCAAACCATTACTATATCCACATATTAGGCGTTAGACTGCCCTATGCAGTTGAACAGTGAATATTTCAAAAATGTCTATTACAGCCAAGGTATCGTAGGCAGGCAGTTCATATTGTGTATGCAGCGTTATACAGAGACCCAAAGCATTAATATAATCACATATTAAGCATTGGACTGCAACATGTGTTTGAACACATAATATTCCAAAAGTGCCCGTTACAGCCAAACTATTAGAGGCACAAAGTTCATATCGTATATGCAGCGTTATACAGAGCCCCAAACCATTACTATATTCACATATTAAGCGTTAGACTGCCCCATGTGGTTGAACAGTGAATATTTCAAAAATGTCTATTACAGCCAAGGTATCGTAGGCAGGCAGTTCATATTGTGTATGCGGCGTTATACAGAGCCCCAAACCATTACCATATCCACATATTAGTCGTTAGACTTCCGTATGTGGTTGAACAGTGAATATTTCAAAAGTGTCTGTTATAGCCAAACTACCGTAAGCAGGCAGTTCATATTGTGTATGCGGCGTTATACAGAGCCCCAAACCATTACTATATTCACATATTAAGCGTTAGACTGCCCCATGTGGTTGAACAGTGAATATTTCAAAAATGACTGTTTTAGCTAAACTATCGTAGGCAGGCTGTTCATATTGTGTATGCGGGGTTATACAGAGCCCGAAACCATTACTATTTCCACATATTAGGCGTTAGACTGCCGTATGTGGTTGAACAGTGAATATTTCAAAAATGTCTATTACAGCCAAGGTATCGTAGGCAGGCAGTTCATATTGTATATGCGGCGTTTAACAGAGCCCCAAACCATTACTATATCCACATATTAGGCGTTAGACTGCCCTATGCAGTTGAACAGTGAATATTTCAAAAATGTCTATTACAGCCAAGGTATCGTAGGCAGGCAGTTCATATTGTATATGCGGCGTTTAACAGAGCCCCAAACCATTACTATATCCACATATTAGGCGTTAGACTGCCCTATGTGGATGAACAGTGAATATTTCAAAAGTGTCTGTTATAGCCAAACTACCGTAAGCAGGCAGTTCATATTGTGTATGCGGCGTTATACAGAGCCCCAAACCCTTACTATTTCCACATATTAGGCGTTAGACTGCTGTATGTGGTTGAACAGTGAATATCTTAAAAATGTCTATTACAGCCAAGGTATCGTAGACAGGCAGTTCATATTGTATATGCGGCGTTTAACAGAGCCCCAAACCATTACTATATCCACATATTAGGCGTTAGACTGCCCTATGCAGTTGAACAGTGAATATTTCAAAAATGTCTATTACAGCCAAGGTATCGTAGGCAGGCAGTTCATATTGTGTATGCAGCGTTATACAGAGACCCAAAGCATTAATATAATCACATATTAAGCATTGGACTGCAACATGTGTTTGAACACATAATATTCCAAAAGTGCCCGTTACAGCCAAACTATTAGAGGCACAAAGTTCATATCGTATATGCAGCGTTGTACAGAGGCCCAAAGCATTAATATATCCACATATTAAGCGTTAGACTGACCCATGTGGTTGAACAGTGAATATTTCAAAAATGCCAGTTATAGCCAAACCACCGTAAGCAGGCAGTTCATATTGTGAATGCGGCGTTATACAGAGCCCCAAACCATTACCATATCCACATATTAGGCGTTAGACTGCCCCATGTGGTTGAACAGTGAATATTTCAAAAATGTCTGTTACAGCCAAGGTATCGTAGGCAGGCAGTTCATATTGTGTATGCGGCGTTATACAGAGCCCCAAACCATTACCATATCCACATATTAGTCGTTACACTTCCGTATGTGGTTGAACAGTGAATATTTCAAAAGTGTCTGTTATAGCCAAACTACCGTAAGCAGGCAGTTCATATTGTGTATGCGGTGTTATACAGAGCCCCAAACCATTACTATATCCACATATTAGTCGTTAGACTTCCGTATGTGGTTGAACAGTGAATATTTCAAAAATGTCTATTACAGCTAAACTACCGTAAGCAGGCAGTTCATATTGTGTATGCGGCGTTATACAGAACCCCAAACCCTTACTATTTCCACATATTAGGCGTTAGACTGCCCTATGTAGTTGAACAGTGAATATTTCAAAAATGTCTATTACAGCCAAGGTATCGTAGGCAGGCAGTTCATATTGTGTATGCGGCGTTATACAGAGCCCCAAACCATTACCATATCCACATATTAGGCGTTAGACTGCCCCATGTGGTTGAACAGTGAATATTTCAAAAATGTCTATTACAGCCAAGGTATCGTAGACAGGCAGTTCATATTGTGTATGCGGCGTTATACAGAGCCCCAAACCATTACTATATTCACATATTAGTCGTTAGACTTCCGTATGTGGTTGAACAGTGAATATTTCAAAATTTTCTGTTATAGCCAAACAACCGTAAGCAGGCAGTTCATATTGTGTATGCGGCGTTTAACAGAGCCCCAAACCATTACTATATCCACATATTAGTCGTTAGACTTCCGTATGTGGTTGAACAGTGAATATTTCAAAATTTTCTGTTATAGCCAAACAACCGTAAGCAGGCAGTTCATATTGTGTATGCGGCGTTATACAGAGCCCAAAACCATTACAATATCCACATATTAGTCGTTAGACTTTCGTATGTGGTTGAACAGAGAATATTTCAAAAATGTCTATTACAGCCAAGGTATCGTAGGCAGGCAGTTCATATTGTGTATGCGGCGTTATACAGAGCCCCAAACCATTACTATATCCACATATTAGGCGTTAGACTGCCCTATGTAGTTGAACAGTAAATAACTGAAAAATGTCTGTTATAACCAAACTATCGTAGGCAGGCAGTTCATATAATGTATGCGGCGTTTAACAGAGCCCCAAACCAATACTATATCCACATATTAGTCGTTAGACTTCCGTATGTGGTTGAACAGTGAATATTTCAAAAATGTCTATTACGGCCAAGCTATCGTAGGCAGGAACTTCATATGGTGTATGCGGCGTTAAACAGAGCCCCAAACCATTACTATATTCACATAGTAAGCGTTAGACTGCCTCATGTGGTTGAATAGTGAATATTTCAAAAATGTCTATTACAGCCAAGGTATCGTAGACAGGCAGTTCATATTGTGTATGCGGCGTTATACAGAGCCCCAAACCATTACTATATTCACATATTAAGCGTTAGACTGCCCCATGTGGTTGAACAGTGAATATTTCAAAAATGTCTGTTTTAGCCAAACTATCGTAGGCAGGCTGTTCATATTGTGTATGCGGGGTTATACAGAGCTCCAAACCATTACTATATCCACATATTAGGCGTTAGACTGCCCCATGTGGTTGAACAGTGAATATTTCAAAAATGTCTGTTTTAGCCAAACTATCGTAGGCAGGCTGTTCATATTGTGTATGCGGCGTTATACAGAACCCCAAACCATTACTATATCCTCATATTAGGCGTTAGACTGCCCTATGTGGTTGAACAGTGAACATTTCGAAAGTGTCTGTTATAGCCAAACTATCGTTAGCAGGCAGTTCATATTGTGTATGCGGCGTTATACAGAGCCCCAAACCATTACTATATTCACATATTAAGCGTTAGACTGCCCCATGTGGTTGAACAGTGAATATTTCAAAAATGTCTATTACAGCCAAGGTATCGTAGGCAGGCAGTTCATATTGTATATGCGGCGTTTAACAGAGCCCCAAACCATTACTATATCCACATATTAGGCGTTAGACTGCCCTATGTGGATGAACAGTGAATATTTCAAAAGTGTCTGTTATAGCCAAACTACCGTAAGCAGGCAGTTCATATTGTGTATGCGGCGTTATACAGAGCCCCAAACCATTACCATATCCACATATTAGGCGTTAGACTGCCCCATGTGGTTGAACAGTGAATATTTCAAAAATGTCTATTACAGCCAAGGTATCGTAGGCAGGCAGTTCATATTGTGTATGCGGCGTTATACAGAGCCCCAAACCATTACCATATCCACATATTAGTCGTTAGACTTCCGTATGTGGTTGAACAGTGAATATTTCAAAAGTGTCTGTTATAGCAAAACTACCGTAAGCAGGCAGTTCATATTGTGTATGCGGCGTTATACAGAGCCCCAAACCATTACTATATTCACATATTAAGCGTTAGACTGCCCCATGTGGTTGAACAGTGAATATTTCAAAAATGTCTATTACAGCCAAGGTATAGTAGGCAGGCAGTTCATATTGTGTATGCGGCGTTTAACAGAGCCCCAAACCATTACTATATCCACATTTTATTCGTTAGACTGCCCTATGTGGATGAACAGTGAATATTTCAAAAGTGTCTGTTATAGCCAAACTACCGTAAGCAGGCAGTTCATATTGTGTATGCGGCGTTATTCAGAGCCCGAAACCATTACTATTTCCACATATTAGGCGTTAGACTGCTGTATGTGGTTGAACAGTGAATATTTCAAAAATGTCTATTACAGCCAAGGTATCGTAGACAGGCAGTTCATATTGTATATGCGGCGTTTAACAGAGCCCCAAACCATTACTATATCCACATATTAGGCGTTAGACTGCCCTATGCAGTTGAACAGTGAATATTTCAAAAATGTCTATTACAGCCAAGGTATCGTAGGCAGGCAGTTCATATTGTGTATGCAGCGTTATACAGAGACCCAAAGCATTAATATAATCACATATTAAGCATTGGACTGCAACATGTGTTTGAACACATAATATTCCAAAAGTGCCCGTTACAGCCAAACTATTAGAGGCACAAAGTTCATATCGTATATGCAGCGTTATACAGAGCCCCAAACCATTACTATATTCACATATTAAGCGTTAGACTGCCCCATGTGGTTGAACAGTGAATATTTCAAAAATGTCTGTTTTAGCCAAACTATCGTAGGCAGGCTGTTCATATTGTGTATGCGGGGTTATACAGAGCTCCAAACCATTACTATATCCACATATTAGGCGTTAGACTGCCCCATGTGGTTGAACAGTGAATATTTCAAAAATGTCTGTTTTAGCCAAACTATCGTAGGCAGGCAGTTCATATTGTGTATGCGGCGTTATACAGAGCCCCAAACCATTACCATATCCACATATTAGGCGTTAGACTGCCCCATGTGGTTGAACAGTGAATATTTCAAAAATGTCTGTTACAGCCAAGGTATCGTAGGCAGGCAGTTCATATTGTGTATGCGGCGTTATACAGAGCCCCAAACCATTACCATATCCACATATTAGGCGTTAGACTGCCCCATGTGGTTGAACAGTGAATATTTCAAAAATGTCTGTTATAGCCAAACTATCGTAGGCAGGCAGTTCATATAATGTATGCGGCGTTAAACAGAGTCCCAAACCATTCCTGTATTCACATATTAGGCGTTAGACTTCCGTATGTGGTTGAACAGTGAATATTTCAAAAATGTCTATTACAGCCAAGGTATCGTAGGCAGGCAGTTCATATTGTATATGCGGCGTTTAACAGAGCCCCAAACCAATACTATATCCACATATTAGTCGTTAGACTTCCGTATGTGGTTGAACAGTGAATATTTCAAAAGTGTCTGTTATAGCCAAACTACCGTAAGCAGGCAGTTCACATTGTGTATGCGGCGTTATACAGAGCCCCAAACCATTACTATATCCACATATTAGTCGTTAGACTTCCGTATGTGGTTGAACAGTGAATATTTCAAAAATGTCTATTACAGCCAAGGTATCGTAGGCAGGCAGTTCATATTGTGTATGAGGCGTTATACAGAGCCCCAAACCATTACTATATCCACATATTAGGCGTTAGACTGCCCTATGTGGCCGAACAGTGAATATTTCAAAAGTGTCTGTTATAGCCAAACTACCGTATGCAGGCAGTTCATATTGTATATGCGGCGTTTAACAGAGCCCCAAACCATTACTATATCCACATATTAGTCGTTAGACTTCCGTATGTGGTTGAACAGTGAATATTTCAAAATTTTCTGTTATAGCCAAACAACCGTAAGCAGGCAGTTCATATTGTGTATGCGGCGTTATACAGAGCCATAAACCATTACTATATCCACATATTAGTCGTTAGACTTCCGTATGTGGTTGAACAGTGAATATTTCAAAAATGTCTATTACAGCCAAGGTATCGTAGGCAGGCAGTTCATATTGTGTATGCGGCGTTATACAGAGCCCCAAACCATTACCATATCCACATATTAGTCGTTAGACTTCCGTATGTGGTTGAACAGTGAATATTTCAAAAGTGTCTGTTATAGCCAAACTACCGTAAGCAGGCAGTTCATATTGTGTATGCGGTGTTATACAGAGCCATAAACCATTACTATATCCACATATTAGTCGTTAGACTTCCGTATGTGGCTGAACAGTGAATATTTCAAAAATGTCTATTACAGCCAAGGTATCGTAGGCAGGCAGTTCATATTGTGTATGCGGCGTTATACAGAGCCCCAAACCATTACCATATCCACATATTAGTCGTTAGACTTCCGTATGTGGTTGAACAGTGAATATTTCAAAAGTGTCTGTTATAGCCAAACTACCGTAAGCAGGCAGTTCATATTGTGTATGCGGTGTTATACAGAGCCATAAACCATTACTATATCCACATATTAGTCGTTAGACTTCCGTATGTGGTTGAACAGTGAATATTTCAAAAATGTCTATTACAGCCAAGGTATCGTAGGCAGGCAGTTCATATTGTGTATGCGGCGTTTAACAGAGCCCCAAACCATTACTATATCCACATATTAGGCGTTAGACTGCCCTATGTGGATGAACAGTGAATATTTCAAAAGTGTCTGTTATAGCCAAACTACCGTAAGCAGGCAGTTCATATTGTGTATGCGGCGTTATACAGAGCCCCAAACCCTTACTATTTCCACATATTAGGCGTTAGACTGCCGTATGTGGTTGAACAGTGAATATTTCAAAAATGTCTATTACAGCCAAACTACCGTAAGCAGGCAGTTCATATTGTATATGCGGCGTTTAACAGAGCCCCAAACCATTACTATATCCACATATTAGGCGTTAGACTGCCCTATGTGGTTGAACAGTGAATATTTCAAAAATGTCTATTACAGCCAAGGTATCGTAGGCAGGCAGTTCATATTGTGTATGCGGCGTTATACAGAGCCCCAAACCATTACCATATCCACATATTAGTCGTTAGACTTCCGTATGTGGTTGAACAGTGAATATTTCAAAAGTGTCTGTTATAGCCAAACTACCGTAAGCAGGCAGTTCATATTGTGTATGCGGCGTTATACAGAGCCCCAAACCATTACTATATTCACATATTAAGCGTTAGACTGCCCCATGTGGTTGAACAGTGAATATTTCAAAAATGACTGTTTTAGCTAAACTATCGTAGGCAGGCTGTTCATATTGTGTATGCGGGGTTATACAGAGCCCGAAACCATTACTATTTCCACATATTAGGCGTTAGACTGCCGTATGTGGTTGAACAGTGAATATTTCAAAAATGTCTATTACAGCCAAGGTATCGTAGGCAGGCAGTTCATATTGTATATGCGGCGTTTAACAGAGCCCCAAACCATTACTATATCCACATATTAGGCGTTAGACTGCCCTATGCAGTTGAACAGTGAATATTTCAAAAATGTCTATTACAGCCAAGGTATCGTAGGCAGGCAGTTCATATTGTATATGCGGCGTTTAACAGAGCCCCAAACCATTACTATATCCACATATTAGGCGTTAGACTGCCCTATGTGGATGAACAGTGAATATTTCAAAAGTGTCTGTTATAGCCAAACTACCGTAAGCAGGCAGTTCATATTGTGTATGCGGCGTTATACAGAGCCCCAAACCCTTACTATTTCCACATATTAGGCGTTAGACTGCTGTATGTGGTTGAACAGTGAATATCTTAAAAATGTCTATTACAGCCAAGGTATCGTAGACAGGCAGTTCATATTGTATATGCGGCGTTTAACAGAGCCCCAAACCATTACTATATCCACATATTAGGCGTTAGACTGCCCTATGCAGTTGAACAGTGAATATTTCAAAAATGTCTATTACAGCCAAGGTATCGTAGGCAGGCAGTTCATATTGTGTATGCAGCGTTATACAGAGACCCAAAGCATTAATATAATCACATATTAAGCATTGGACTGCAACATGTGTTTGAACACATAATATTCCAAAAGTGCCCGTTACAGCCAAACTATTAGAGGCACAAAGTTCATATCGTATATGCAGCGTTGTACAGAGGCCCAAAGCATTAATATATCCACATATTAAGCGTTAGACTGACCCATGTGGTTGAACAGTGAATATTTCAAAAATGCCAGTTATAGCCAAACCACCGTAAGCAGGCAGTTCATATTGTGAATGCGGCGTTATACAGAGCCCCAAACCATTACCATATCCACATATTAGGCGTTAGACTGCCCCATGTGGTTGAACAGTGAATATTTCAAAAATGTCTGTTACAGCCAAGGTATCGTAGGCAGGCAGTTCATATTGTGTATGCGGCGTTATACAGAGCCCCAAACCATTACCATATCCACATATTAGTCGTTACACTTCCGTATGTGGTTGAACAGTGAATATTTCAAAAGTGTCTGTTATAGCCAAACTACCGTAAGCAGGCAGTTCATATTGTGTATGCGGCGTTATACAGAACCCCAAACCCTTACTATTTCCACATATTAGGCGTTAGACTGCCCCATGTGGTTGAACAGTGAATATTTCAAAAATGTCTGTTACAGCCAAGGTATCGTAGGCAGGCAGTTCATATTGTGTATGCGGCGTTATACAGAGCCCCAAACCATTACCATATCCACATATTAGTCGTTAGACTTCCGTATGTGGTTGAACAGTGAATATTTCAAAAATGTCTATTACAGCTAAACTACCGTAAGCAGGCAGTTCATATTGTGTATGCGGCGTTATACAGAACCCCAAACCCTTACTATTTCCACATATTAGGCGTTAGACTGCCCTATGTAGTTGAACAGTGAATATTTCAAAAATGTCTATTACAGCCAAGGTATCGTAGGCAGGCAGTTCATATTGTGTATGCGGCGTTATACAGAGCCCCAAACCATTACCATATCCACATATTAGGCGTTAGACTGCCCCATGTGGTTGAACAGTGAATATTTCAAAAATGTCTATTACAGCCAAGGTATCGTAGACAGGCAGTTCATATTGTGTATGCGGCGTTATACAGAGCCCCAAACCATTACTATATTCACATATTAGTCGTTAGACTTCCGTATGTGGTTGAACAGTGAATATTTCAAAATTTTCTGTTATAGCCAAACAACCGTAAGCAGGCAGTTCATATTGTGTATGCGGCGTTTAACAGAGCCCTAAACCATTACTATATCCACATATTAGTCGTTAGACTTCCGTATGTGGTTGAACAGTGAATATTTCAAAATTTTCTGTTATAGCCAAACAACCGTAAGCAGGCAGTTCATATTGTGTATGCGGCGTTATACAGAGCCCAAAACCATTACAATATCCACATATTAGTCGTTAGACTTTCGTATGTGGTTGAACAGAGAATATTTCAAAAATGTCTATTACAGCCAAGGTATCGTAGGCAGGCAGTTCATATTGTGTATGCGGCGTTATACAGAGCCCCAAACCATTACTATATCCACATATTAGGCGTTAGACTGCCCTATGTAGTTGAACAGTAAATAACTGAAAAATGTCTGTTATAACCAAACTATCGTAGGCAGGCAGTTCATATAATGTATGCGGCGTTTAACAGAGCCCCAAACCAATACTATATCCACATATTAGTCGTTAGACTTCCGTATGTGGTTGAACAGTGAATATTTCAAAAATGTCTATTACGGCCAAGCTATCGTAGGCAGGAACTTCATATGGTGTATGCGGCGTTAAACAGAGCCCCAAACCATTACTATATTCACATAGTAAGCGTTAGACTGCCTCATGTGGTTGAATAGTGAATTTTTCAAAAATGTCTATTACAGCCAAGGTATCGTAGACAGGCAGTTCATATTGTGTATGCGGCGTTTAACAGAGCCCCAAACCATTACTATATAAACATATTAGTCGTTAGACTTCCGTATGTGGTTGAACAGTGAATATTTCAAAAGTGTCTGTTATAGCAAAACTACCGTAAGCAGGCAGTTCATATTGTGTATGCGGCGTTATACAGAGCCCCAAACCATTACTATATTCACATATTAAGCGTTAGACTGCCCCATGTGGTTGAACAGTGAATATTTCAAAAATGTCTATTACAGCCAAGGTATAGTAGGCAGGCAGTTCATATTGTGTATGCGGCGTTTAACAGAGCCCCAAACCATTACTATATCCACATTTTATTCGTTAGACTGCCCTATGTGGATGAACAGTGAATATTTCAAAAGTGTCTGTTTTAGCCAAACTATCGTAGGCAGGCTGTTCATATTGTGTATGCGGGGTTATACAGAGCTCCAAACCATTACTATATCCACATATTAGGCGTTAGACTGCCCCATGTGGTTGAACAGTGAATATTTCAAAAATGTCTGTTTTAGCCAAACTATCGTAGGCAGGCTGTTCATATTGTGTATGCGGCGTTATACAGAACCCCAAACCATTACTATATCCTCATATTAGGCGTTAGACTGCCCTATGTGGTTGAACAGTGAACATTTCGAAAGTGTCTGTTATAGCCAAACTATCGTTAGCAGGCAGTTCATATTGTGTATGCGGCGTTATACAGAGCCCCAAACCATTACTATATTCACATATTAAGCGTTAGACTGCCCCATGTGGTTGAACAGTGAATATTTCAAAAATGTCTATTACAGCCAAGGTATCGTAGGCAGGCAGTTCATATTGTATATGCGGCGTTTAACAGAGCCCCAAACCATTACTATATCCACATATTAGGCGTTAGACTGCCCTATGTGGATGAACAGTGAATATTTCAAAAGTGTCTGTTATAGCCAAACTACCGTAAGCAGGCAGTTCATATTGTGTATGCGGCGTTATACAGAGCCCCAAACCATTACCATATCCACATATTAGTCGTTAGACTTCCGTATGTGGTTGAACAGTGAATATTTCAAAAGTGTCTGTTATAGCAAAACTACCGTAAGCAGGCAGTTCATATTGTGTATGCGGCGTTATACAGAGCCCCAAACCATTACTATATTCACATATTAAGCGTTAGACTGCCCCATGTGGTTGAACAGTGAATATTTCAAAAATGTCTATTACAGCCAAGGTATAGTAGGCAGGCAGTTCATATTGTGTATGCGGCGTTTAACAGAGCCCCAAACCATTACTATATCCACATTTTATTCGTTAGACTGCCCTATGTGGATGAACAGTGAATATTTCAAAAGTGTCTGTTATAGCCAAACTACCGTAAGCAGGCAGTTCATATTGTGTATGCGGCGTTATTCAGAGCCCGAAACCATTACTATTTCCACATATTAGGCGTTAGACTGCTGTATGTGGTTGAACAGTGAATATTTCAAAAATGTCTATTACAGCCAAGGTATCGTAGACAGGCAGTTCATATTGTATATGCGGCGTTTAACAGAGCCCCAAACCATTACTATATCCACATATTAGGCGTTAGACTGCCCTATGCAGTTGAACAGTGAATATTTCAAAAATGTCTATTACAGCCAAGGTATCGTAGGCAGGCAGTTCATATTGTGTATGCAGCGTTATACAGAGACCCAAAGCATTAATATAATCACATATTAAGCATTGGACTGCAACATGTGTTTGAACACATAATATTCCAAAAGTGCCCGTTACAGCCAAACTATTAGAGGCACAAAGTTCATATCGTATATGCAGCGTTATACAGAGGCCCAAAGCATTAATATATCCACATATTAAGCGTTAGACTGACCCATGTGGTTGAACAGTGAATATTTCAAAAATGCCAGTTATAGCCAAACCACCGTAAGCAGGCAGTTCATATTGTGAATGCGGCGTTATACAGAGCCCCAAACCATTACCATATCCACATATTAGGCGTTAGACTGCCCCATGTGGTTGAACAGTGAATATTTCAAAAATGTCTGTTACAGCCAAGGTATCGTAGGCAGGCAGTTCATATTGTGTATGCGGCGTTATACAGAGCCCCAAACCATTACCATATCCACATATTAGTCGTTAGACTTCCGTATGTGGTTGAACAGTGAATATTTAAAAAATGTCTGTTATAGCCAAACTACCGTAAGCAGGCAGTTCATATTGTGTATGCGGTGTTATACAGAGCCCCAAACCATTACTATATCCACATATTAGTCGTTAGACTTCCGTATGTGGTTGAACAGTGAATATTTCAAAAATGTCTATTACAGCTAAACTACCGTAAGCAGGCAGTTCATATTGTGTATGCGGCGTTATACAGAACCCCAAACCCTTACTATTTCCACATATTAGGCGTTAGACTGCCCTATGTAGTTGAACAGTGAATATTTCAAAAATGTCTATTACAGCCAAGGTATCGTAGGCAGGCAGTTCATATTGTGTATGCGGCGTTATACAGAGCCCCAAACCATTACCATATCCACATATTAGGCGTTAGACTGCCCCATGTGGTTGAACAGTGAATATTTCAAAAATGTCTATTACAGCTAAACTACCGTAAGCAGGCAGTTCATATTGTGTATGCGGCGTTATACAGAACCCCAAACCCTTACTATTTCCACATATTAGGCGTTAGACTGCCCTATGTAGTTGAACAGTGAATATTTCAAAAATGTCTATTACAGCCAAGGTATCGTAGGCAGGCAGTTCATATTGTGTATGCGGCGTTATACAGAGCCCCAAACCATTACCATATCCACATATTAGGCGTTAGACTGCCCCATGTGGTTGAACAGTGAATATTTCAAAAATGCCTATTACAGCCAAGGTATCGTAGACAGGCGGTTCATATTGTGTATGAGGCGTTATACAGAGCCCCAAACCATTACTATATTCACATAGTAAGCGTTAGACTGCCTCATGTGGTTGAATAGTGAATATTTCAAAAATGTCTATTACAGCCAAGGTATCGTAGGCAGGAACTTCATATGGTGTATGCGGCGTTAAACAGAGCCCCAAACCATTACTATATTCACATAGTAAGCGTTAGACTGCCTCATGTGGTTGAATAGTGAATATTTCAAAAATGTCTATTACAGCCAAGGTATCGTAGACAGGCAGTTCATATTGTGTATGCGGCGTTATACAGAGCCCCAAACCATTACTATATTCACATATTAAGCGTTAGACTGCCCCATGTGGTTGAACAGTGAATATTTCAAAAATGTCTGTTTTAGCCAAACTATCGTAGGCAGGCTGTTCATATTGTGTATGCGGCGTTATACAGAACCCCAAACCATTACTATATCCTCATATTAGGCGTTAGACTGCCCTATGTGGTTGAACAGTGAACATTTCGAAAGTGTCTGTTATAGCCAAACTATCGTTAGCAGGCAGTTCATATTGTGTATGCGGCGTTATACAGAGCCCCAAACCATTACCATATCCACATATTAGTCGTTAGACTTCCGTATGTGGTTGAACAGTGAATATTTCAAAAGTGTCTATTACAGCCAAGGTATAGTAGGCAGGCAGTTCATATTGTATATGCGGCGTTTAACAGAGCCCCAAACCATTACTATATCCACATTTTATTCGTTAGACTGCCCTATGTGGATGAACAGTGAATATTTCAAAAGTGTCTGTTATAGCCAAACTACCGTAAGCAGGCAGTTCATATTGTGTATGCGGCGTTATACAGAGCCCCAAACCCTTACTATTTCCACATATTAGGCGTTAGACTGCCGTATGTGGTTGAACAGTGAATATTTCAAAAATGTCTATTACAGCCAAGGTATCGTAGGCAGGCAGTTCATATTGTATATGCGGCGTTTAACAGAGCCCCAAACCATTACTATATCCACATATTAGGCGTTAGACTGCCCTATGCAGTTGAACAGTGAATATTTCAAAAATGTCAGTTATAGCCAAACCACCGTAAGCAGGCAGTTCATATTGTGTATGCGGCGTTATACAGAGCCCCAAACCATTACTATATTCACATATTAAGCGTTAGACTGCCCCATGTGGTTGAACAGTGAATATTTCAAAAATGTCTATTACAGCCAAGGTATCGTAGGCAGGCAGTTCATATTGTGTATGCGGCGTTATACAGAGCCCCAAACCATTACCATATCCACATATTAGTCGTTAGACTTCCGTATGTGGTTGAACAGTGAATATTTCAAAAGTGTCTGTTATAGCCAAACTACCGTAAGCAGGCAGTTCATATTGTGTATGCGGCGTTATACCGAGCCCCAAACCATTACTATATTCACATGTTAAGCGTTAGACTGCCCCATGTGGTTGAACAGTGAATATTTCAAAAATGACTGTTTTAGCTAAACTATCGTAGGCAGGCTGTTCATATTGTGTATGCGGGGTTATACAGAGCCCGAAACCATTACTATTTCCACATATTAGGCGTTAGACTGCCGTATGTGGTTGAACAGTGAATATTTCAAAAATGTCTATTACAGCCAAGGTATCGTAGGCAGGCAGTTCATATTGTATATGCGGCGTTTAACAGAGCCCCAAACCATTACTATATCCACATATTAGGCGTTAGACTGCCCTATGCAGTTGAACAGTGAATATTTCAAAAATGTCTATTACAGCCAAGGTATCGTAGGCAGGCAGTTCATATTGTATATGCGGCGTTTAACAGAGCCCCAAACCATTACTATATCCACATATTAGGCGTTAGACTGCCCTATGTGGATGAACAGTGAATATTTCAAAAGTGTCTGTTATAGCCAAACTACCGTAAGCAGGCAGTTCATATTGTGTATGCGGCGTTATACAGAGCCCCAAACCCTTACTATTTCCACATATTAGGCGTTAGACTGCTGTATGTGGTTGAACAGTGAATATCTTAAAAATGTCTATTACAGCCAAGGTATCGTAGACAGGCAGTTCATATTGTATATGCGGCGTTTAACAGAGCCCCAAACCATTACTATATCCACATATTAGGCGTTAGACTGCCCTATGCAGTTGAACAGTGAATATTTCAAAAATGTCTATTACAGCCAAGGTATCGTAGGCAGGCAGTTCATATTGTGTATGCAGCGTTATACAGAGACCCAAAGCATTAATATAATCACATATTAAGCATTGGACTGCAACATGTGTTTGAACACATAATATTCCAAAAGTGCCCGTTACAGCCAAACTATTAGAGGCACAAAGTTCATATCGTATATGCAGCGTTGTACAGAGGCCCAAAGCATTAATATATCCACATATTAAGCGTTAGACTGACCCATGTGGTTGAACAGTGAATATTTCAAAAATGCCAGTTATAGCCAAACCACCGTAAGCAGGCAGTTCATATTGTGAATGCGGCGTTATACAGAGCCCCAAACCATTACCATATCCACATATTAGGCGTTAGACTGCCCCATGTGGTTGAACAGTGAATATTTCAAAAATGTCTGTTACAGCCAAGGTATCGTAGGCAGGCAGTTCATATTGTGTATGCGGCGTTATACAGAGCCCCAAACCATTACCATATCCACATATTAGTCGTTACACTTCCGTATGTGGTTGAACAGTGAATATTTCAAAAGTGTCTGTTATAGCCAAACTACCGTAAGCAGGCAGTTCATATTGTGTATGCGGTGTTATACAGAGCCCCAAACCATTACTATATCCACATATTAGTCGTTAGACTTCCGTATGTGGTTGAACAGTGAATATTTCAAAAATGTCTATTACAGCTAAACTACCGTAAGCAGGCAGTTCATATTGTGTATGCGGCGTTATACAGAACCCCAAACCCTTACTATTTCCACATATTAGGCGTTAGACTGCCCTATGTAGTTGAACAGTGAATATTTCAAAAATGTCTATTACAGCCAAGGTATCGTAGGCAGGCAGTTCATATTGTGTATGCGGCGTTATACAGAGCCCCAAACCATTACCATATCCACATATTAGGCGTTAGACTGCCCCATGTGGTTGAACAGTGAATATTTCAAAAATGTCTATTACAGCCAAGGTATCGTAGACAGGCAGTTCATATTGTGTATGCGGCGTTATACAGAGCCCCAAACCATTACTATATTCACATATTAAGCGTTAGACTGCCCCATGTGGTTGAACAGTGAATATTTCAAAAATGTCTGTTTTAGCCAAACTATCGTAGGCAGGCTGTTCATATTGTGTATGCGGGGTTATACAGAGCTCCAAACCATTACTATATCCACATATTAGGCGTTAGACTGCCCCATGTGGTTGAACAGTGAATATTTCAAAAATGTCTGTTTTAGCCAAACTATCGTAGGCAGGCTGTTCATATTGTGTATGCGGCGTTATACAGAACCCCAAACCATTACTATATCCTCATATTAGGCGTTAGACTGCCCTATGTGGTTGAACAGTGAACATTTCAAAAGTGTCTGTTATAGCCAAACTACCGTATGCAGGCAGTTCATATTGTATATGCGGCGTTTAACAGAGCCCCAAACCATTACTGTATCCACATATTAGTCGTTAGACTTCCGTATGTGGTTGAACAGTGAATATTTCAAAATTTTCTGTTATAGCCAAACAACCGTAAGCAGGCAGTTCATATTGTGTATGCGGCGTTATACAGAGCCCAAAACCATTACAATATCCACATATTAGTCGTTAGACTTTCGTATGTGGTTGAACAGAGAATATTTCAAAAATGTCTATTACAGCCAAGGTATCGTAGGCAGGCAGTTCATATTGTGTATGCGGCGTTATACAGAGCCCCAAACCATTACTATATCCACATATTAGGCGTTAGACTGCCCTATGTAGTTGAACAGTAAATAACTGAAAAATGTCTGTTATAACCAAACTATCGTAGGCAGGCAGTTCATATAATGTATGCGGCGTTTAACAGAGCCCCAAACCAATACTATATCCACATATTAGTCGTTAGACTTCCGTATGTGGTTGAACAGTGAATATTTCAAAAATGTCTATTACGGCCAAGCTATCGTAGGCAGGAACTTCATATGGTGTATGCGGCGTTAAACAGAGCCCCAAACCATTACTATATTCACATAGTAAGCGTTAGACTGCCTCATGTGGTTGAATAGTGAATATTTCAAAAATGTCTATTACAGCCAAGGTATCGTAGACAGGCAGTTCATATTGTGTATGCGGCGTTTAACAGAGCCCCAAACCATTACTATATAAACATATTAGGCGTTAGACTGCCCTATGTGGTTAAACAGTGAATATTTCAAAAATGTCTATTACGGCCAAGCTATCGTAGGCAGGAACTTCATATGGTGTATGCGGCGTTAAACAGAGCCCCAAACCATTACTATATTCACATAGTAAGCGTTAGACTGCCTCATGTGGTTGAATAGTGAATATTTCAAAAATGTCTATTACAGCCAAGGTATCGTAGACAGGCAGTTCATATTGTGTATGCGGCGTTATACAGAGCCCCAAACCATTACTATATTCACATATTAAGCGTTAGACTGCCCCATGTGGTTGAACAGTGAATATTTCAAAAATGTCTGTTTTAGCCAAACTATCGTAGGCAGGCTGTTCATATTGTGTATGCGGGGTTATACAGAGCTCCAAACCATTACTATATCCACATATTAGGCGTTAGACTGCCCCATGTGGTTGAACAGTGAATATTTCAAAAATGTCTGTTTTAGCCAAACTATCGTAGGCAGGCTGTTCATATTGTGAATGCGGCGTTATACAGAACCCCAAACCATTACTATATCCTCATATTAGGCGTTAGACTGCCCTATGTGGTTGAACAGTGAACAATTCGAAAGTGTCTGTTATAGCCAAACTATCGATAGCAGGCAGTTCATATTGTGTATGCGGCGTTTAACAGAGCCCCAAACCATTACTATATCCACATTTTATTCGTTAGACTGCCCTATGTGGATGAACAGTGAATATTTCAAAAGTGTCTGTTATAGCCAAACTACCGTAAGCAGGCAGTTCATATTGTGTATGCGGCGTTATACAGAGCCCGAAACCATTACTATTTCCACATATTAGGCGTTAGACTGCTGTATGTGGTTGAACAGTGAATATTTCAAAAATGTCTATTACAGCCAAGGTATAGTAGGCAGGCAGTTCATATTGTGTATGCGGCGTTTAACAGAGCCCCAAACCATTACTATATCCACATTTTATTCGTTAGACTGCCCTATGTGGATGAACAGTGAATATTTCAAAAGTGTCTGTTATAGCCAAACTACCGTAAGCAGGCAGTTCATATTGTGTATGCGGCGTTATACAGAGCCCGAAACCATTACTATTTCCACATATTAGGCGTTAGACTGCTGTATGTGGTTGAACAGTGAATATTTCAAAAATGTCTATTACAGCCAAGGTATCGTAGACAGGCAGTTCATATTGTGTATGCGGCGTTTAACAGAGCCCCAAACCATTACTATATCCACATTTTATTCGTTAGACTGCCCTATGTGGATGAACAGTGAATATTTCAAAAGTGTCTGTTATAGCCAAACTACCGTAAGTAGGCAGTTCATATTGTGTATGCGGCGTTATACAGAGCCATAAACCATTACTATATCCACATATTAGTCGTTAGACTTCCGTATGTGGTTGAACAGTGAATATTTCAAAAATGTCTATTACAGCCAAGGTATCGTAGGCAGGCAGTTTATATTGTGTATGCGGCGTTATACAGAGCCCCAAACTATTACTATATCCACATATTAGGCGTTAGACTGCCCTATGTAGTTGAACAGTAAATAATTGAAAAATGTCTGTTATAGCCAAACTATCGTAGGCAGGCAGTTCATATAATGTATGCGGCGTTAAACAGAGTCCCAAACCATTACTATATCCACATATTAGGCGTTAGACTGCCCTATGTGATTGAACAGTGAATATTTCAAAAATGTCTATTACAGCCAAGGTATCGTAGGCAGGCAGTTCATATTGTATATGCGGCATTTAACAGAGCCCCAAACCATTACTATATCCACATATTAGGCGTTAGACAGCCCTATGTGGTTGAACAGTGAATATTTCAAAAATGTCTGTTTTAGCCAAACTATCGTAGGCAGGCTGTTCATATTGTGTATGCGGGGTTACACAGAGCCCCAAATTATTACTATATCCACATATTAAGCGTTAGACTGACCCATGTGGTTAAACAGTGAATATTTCAAAAATGTCAGTTATAGCTATATCCACATATTAGGCGTTAGACTGCCCTATGTAGTTGAACAGTAAATAATTGAAAAATGTCTGTTATAGCCAAACTATCGTAGGCAGGCAGTTCATATTGTGTATGCGGGGTTATACAGAGCCCCAAACCATTACTATATCCACATATTAGGCGTTAGACTGCCCCATGTGGTTGAACAGTGAATATTTCAAAAATGTCTGTTATAGCCAAACTATCGTAGGCAGGCAGTTCATATAATGTATGCGGCGTTAAACAGAGTCCCAAACCATTCCTGTATTCACATATTAGGCGTTAGACTTCCGTATGTGGTTGAACAGTGAATATTTCAAAAATGTCTATTACAGCCAAGGTATCGTAGGCAGGCAGTTCATATTGTATATGCGGCGTTTAACAGAGCCCCAAACCAATACTATATCCACATATTAGTCGTTAGACTTCCGTATGTGGTTGAACAGTGAATATTTCAAAAATGTCTATTACAGCCAAGGTATCGTAGGCAGGCAGTTCATATTGTGTATGCGGCGTTATACAGAGCCCCAAACCATTACCATATCCACATATTAGTCGTTAGACTTCCGTATGTGGTTGAACAGTGAATATTTCAAAAGTGTCTGTTATAGCCAAACTACCGTAAGCAGGCAGTTCATATTGTGTATGCGGTGTTATACAGAGCCCCAAACCATTACTATATCCACATATTAGTCGTTAGACTTCCGTATGTGGTTGAACAGTGAATATTTCAAAAATGTCTATTACAGCCAAGGTATCGTAGGCAGGCAGTTCATATTGTGTATGCGGCGTTTAACAGAGCCCCAAACCATTACTATATCCACATATTAGGCGTTAGACTGCCCTATGTGGATGAACAGTGAATATTTCAAAAGTGTCTGTTATAGCCAAACTACCGTAAGCAGGCAGTTCATATTGTGTATGCGGCGTTATACAGAGCCCCAAACCCTTACTATTTCCACATATTAGGCGTTAGACTGCCGTATGTGGTTGAACAGTGAATATTTCAAAAATGTCTATTACAGCCAAACTACCGTAAGCAGGCAGTTCATATTGTATATGCGGCGTTTAACAGAGCCCCAAACCATTACTATATCCACATATTAGGCGTTAGACTGCCGTATGTGGTTGAACAGTGAATATTTCAAAAATGTCTATTACAGCTAAACTACCGTAAGCAGGCAGTTCATATTGTGTATGCGGCGTTATACAAAGCCCCAAACCATTACTATATCCACATATTAGTCGTTAGACTTCCGTATGTGGTTGAACAGTGAATATTTCAAAAATGTCTATTACAGCCAAGGTATCGTAGACAGCAGTTCATATTGTGTATGCGGCGTTTAACAGAGCCCCAAACCATTACTATATAAACATATTAGGCGTTAGACTGCCCTATGTGGTTGAACAGTGAATATTTAAGAAATGTCTGTTATAGCAAAATTATCGTAAGCAGGCAGTTCATATTGTGCATGCTGCGTTATACAGAATCTTAAAGCATTACTACTTTCACATATTAGGCGTTAGACTGCCCCATGTGGTTGAACAGTGAATATTTCAAAAATGTCTGTTTTAGCCAAACTATCGTTAGCAGGCAGTTCATATTGTGTAGGCGGCGTTATACAGAGCCCCAAACCATTACTATATTCACATATTAAGCGTTAGACTGCCCCATGTGGTTGAACAGTGAATATTTCAAAAGTGTCTGTTATAGCCAAACTATCGTTAGCAGGCAGTTCATATTGTGTATGCGGCGTTATACAGAGCCCCAAACCATTACTATATTCACATATTAAGCGTTAGACTGCCCCATGTGGTTGAACAGTGAATATTTCAAAAATGTCTGTTTTAGCCAAACTATCGTAGGCAGGCTGTTCATATTGTGTATGCGGGGTTATACTGAGCTCCAAACCATTACTATATCCACATATTAGGCGTTAGACTGCCCCATGTGGTTGAACAGTGAATATTTCAAAAATGTCTGTTTTAGCCAAACTATCGTAGGCAGGCTGTTCATATTGTGTATGCGGCGTTATACAGAGCCCCAAACCATTACTATATCCTCATATTAGGCGTTAGACTGCCCTATCTGGTTGAACAGTGAACATTTCGAAAGTGTCTGTTATAGCCAAACTATCGTTAGCAGGCAGTTCATATTGTGTATGCGGCGTTATACAGAGCCCCAAACCATTACTATATTCACATATTAAGCGTTAGACTGCCCCATGTGGTTGAACAGTGAATATTTCAAAAATGTCTATTACAGCCAAGGTATCGTAGGCAGGCAGTTCATATTGTGTATGCGGCGTTTAACAGAGCCCCAAACCATTACTATATTCACATATTAAGCGTTAGATTGCCCCATGTGGTTGAACAGTGAATATTTCAAAAATGTCTATTACAGCCAAGGTATCGTAGGCAGGCTGTTCATATTGTGTATGCGGCGTTATACAGAGCCCCAAACCATTACTATATTCACATATTAAGCGTTAGACTGCCCCATGTGGTTGAACAGTGAATATTTCAAAAATGTCTATTACAGCCAAGGTATCGTAGGCAGGCAGTTCATATTGTATATGCGGCGTTTAACAGAGCCCCAAACCATTACTATATCGACATATTAGGCGTTAGACTGCCCTATGCAGTTGAACAGTGAATATTTCAAAAATGTCTGTTTTAGCCAAACTATCGTAGGCAGGCTGTTCATATTGTGTATGCGGGGTTATACAGAGCTCCAAACCATTACTATATCCACATATTAGGCGTTAGACTGCCCTATGTGGTCGAACAGTGAATATTTCAAAAGTGTCTGTTATAGCCAAACTACCGTAAGCAGGCAGTTCATATTGTGTATGCGGCGATATACAGACCCCCAAACCCTTACTATATCCACATATTAGGCGTTAGACTGCCCTATGTAGTTGAACAGTGAATATTTCAAAAATGTCTATTACAGCCAAGGTATCGTAGGCAGGCAGTTCATATTGTGTATGCGGCGTTAAACAGAGCCCCAAACCATTACTATATTAACATAGTAAGCGTTAGACTGCCCCATGTGGTTGAACAGTGAATATTTCAAAAATGTCTATTACAGCCAAGGTATCGTAGGCAGGCAGTTCATATTGTATATGCGGCATTTAACAGAGCCCCAAACCATTACTATGTCCACATATTAGGCGTTAGACTGCCCTATGTGGTTGAACAGTGAATATTTCAAAAATGTCAGTTATAGCCAAACTACCGTAAGCAGGCAGTTCATATTGTGTATGCGGCGTTATACAGAGCCCCAAACCATTACCATATCCACAAATTAGGCGTTAGACTGCCCCATGTGGTTGAACAGTGAATATTTCAAAAATGTCTATTACAGCCAAGGTATCGTAGGCAGGCAGTTCATATTGTGTATGCGGCGTTATACAGAGCCCCAAACCATTACCATATCCACAAATTAGGCGTTAGACTGCCCCATGTGGTTGAACAGTGAATATTTCAAAAATGTCTATTACAGCCAAGGTATCGTAGGCAGGCAGTTCATATTGTATATGCGGCGTTTAACAGAGCCCCAAACCATTACTATATCCACATATTAGGCGTTAGACTGCCCTATGTGGATGAACAGTGAATATTTCAAAAGTGTCTGTTATTGCCAAACTACCGTAAGCAGGCAGTTCATATTGTGTATGCGGCGTTATACAGAGCCCCAAACCCTTACTATTTCCACATATTAGGCGTTAGACTGCCGTATGTGGTTGAACAGTGAATATTTCAAAAATGTCTATTACAGCCAAGGTATCGTAGGCAGGCAGTTCATATTGTATATGCTTCGTTTAACAGAGCCCCAAACCATTACTATATCCACATATTAGGCGTTAGACTGCCCCATGTGGTTGAACAGTGAATATTTCAAAAATGTCTATTACAGCCAAGGTATCGTAGGCAGGCAGTTCATATTGTGTATGCGGCGTTAAACAGAGCCCCAAACCATTACTATATTAACATAGTAAGCGTTAGACTGCCCCATGTGGTTGAACAGTGAATATTTCAAAAATGTCTATTACAGCCAAGGTATCGTAGGCAGGCAGTTCATATTGTATATGCGGCATTTAACAGAGCCCCAAACCATTACTATGTCCACATATTAGGCGTTAGACTGCCCTATGTGGTTGAACAGTGAATATTTCAAAAATGTCAGTTATAGCCAAACTACCGTAAGCAGGCAGTTCATATTGTGTATGCGGCGTTATACAGAGCCCCAAACCATTACCATATCCACAAATTAGGCGTTAGACTGCCCCATGTGGTTGAACAGTGAATATTTCAAAAATGTCTATTACAGCCAAGGTATCGTAGGCAGGCAGTTCATATTGTGTATGCGGCGTTATACAGAGCCCCAAACCATTACCATATCCACAAATTAGGCGTTAGACTGCCCCATGTGGTTGAACAGTGAATATTTCAAAAATGTCTATTACAGCCAAGGTATCGTAGGCAGGCAGTTCATATTGTATATGCGGCGTTTAACAGAGCCCCAAACCATTACTATATCCACATATTAGGCGTTAGACTGCCCTATGTGGATGAACAGTGAATATTTCAAAAGTGTCTGTTATAGCCAAACTACCGTAAGCAGGCAGTTCATATTGTGTATGCGGCGTTATACAGAGCCCCAAACCCTTACTATTTCCACATATTAGGCGTTAGACTGCCGTATGTGGTTGAACAGTGAATATTTCAAAAATGTCTATTACAGCCAAGGTATCGTAGGCAGGCAGTTCATATTGTATATGCTTCGTTTAACAGAGCCCCAAACCATTACTATATCCACATATTAGGCGTTAGACTGCCCCATGTGGTTGAACAGTGAATATTTCAAAAATGTCTATTACAGCCAAGGTATCGTAGGCAGGCAGTTCATATTGTGTATGCGGCGTTTAACAGAGCCCCAAACCATTACTATATTCACGTATTAAGCGTTAGATTGCCCCATGTGGTTGAACAGTGAATATTTCAAAAATGACTGTTTTAGCAAAACTATCGTAAGCAGGCAGTTCATATTGTGTATGCGGCGTTATACAGAGCCCCAAACCCTTACTATTTCCACATATTAGGCGTTAGACTGCCGTATGTGGTTGAACAGTGAATATTTCAAAAATGTCTATTACAGCCAAGGTATCGTAGGCAGGCAGTTCATATTGTATATGCTTCGTTTAACAGAGCCCCAAACCATTACTATATCCACATATTAGGCGTTAGACTGCCCTATGCAGTTGAACAGTGAATATTTCAAAAATGTCAGTCATAGCCAAACCACCGTAAGCAGGCAGTTCATATTGTGTATGCGGCGTTATACAGAGCCCCAAACCATTACCATATCCACATATTAGGCGTTATACTGCCCCATGTGGTTGAACAGTGAATATTTCAAAAATGTCTATTACAGCCAAGGTATCGTAGGCAGGCAGTTCATATTGTGTATGCGGCGTTATACAGAGCCCCAAACCATTACCATATCCACATATTAGTCGTTAGACTTCCGTATGTGGTTGAACAGTGAATATTTCAAAAGTGTCTATTACAGCCAAGGTATAGTAGGCAGGCAGTTCATATTGTGTATGCGGCGTTTAACAGAGCCCCAAACCATTACTATATTCACATATTAAGCGTTAGATTGCCCCATGTGGTTGAACAGTGAATATTTCAAAAATGACTGTTTTAGCAAAACTATCGTAGGCAAGCTGTTCATATTGTGTATGCGGGGTTATACAGAGCCCGAAACCATTACTATTTCCACATATTAGGCGTTAGACTGCCGTATGTGGTTGAACAGTGAATATTTCAAAAATGTCTATTACAGCCAAGGTATCGTAGGCAGGCAGTTCATATTGTATATGCGGCGTTTAACAGAGCCCCAAACCATTACCATATCCACATATTAGTCGTTAGACTTCCGTATGTGGTTGAACAGTGAATATTTCAAAAGTGTCTATTACAGCCAAGGTATAGTAGGCAGGCAGTTCATATTGTGTATGCGGCGTTTAACAGAGCCCCAAACCATTACTATATTCACATATTAAGCGTTAGATTGCCCCATGTGGTTGAACAGTGAATATTTCAAAAATGACTGTTTTAGCAAAACTATCGTAGGCAGGCTGTTCATATTGTATATGCGGCGTTTAACAGAGCCCCAAACCATTACCATATCCACATATTAGTCGTTAGACTTCCGTATGTGGTTGAACAGTGAATATTTCAAAAGTGTCTATTACAGCCAAGGTATAGTAGGCAGGCAGTTCATATTGTGTATGCGGCGTTTAACAGAGCCCCAAACCATTACTATATTCACATATTAAGCGTTAGATTGCCCCATGTGGTTGAACAGTGAATATTTCAAAAATGACTGTTTTAGCAAAACTATCGTAGGCAGGCTGTTCATATTGTATATGCGGCGTTTAACAGAGCCCCAAACCATTACTATATCCACATATTAGGCGTTAGACTGCCCTATGTAGTTGAACAGTAAATAACTGAAAAATGTCTGTTATAACCAAACTATCGTAGGCAGGCAGTTCATATAATGTATGCGGCGTTTAACAGAGCCCCAAACCAATACTATATCCACATATTAGTCGTTAGACTTCCGTATGTGGTTGAACAGTGAATATTTCAAAAATGTCTATTACGGCCAAGCTATCGTAGGCAGGAACTTCATATGGTGTATGCGGCGTTAAACAGAGCCCCAAACCATTACTATATTCACATAGTAAGCGTTAGACTGCCTCATGTGGTTGAATAGTGAATATTTCAAAAATGTCTATTACAGCCAAGGTATCGTAGACAGGGAGTTCATATTGTGTATGCGGCGTTATACAGAGCCCCAAACCATTACTATATTCACATATTAAGCGTTAGACTGCCCCATGTGGTTGAACAGTGAATATTTCAAAAATGTCTGTTTTAGCCAAACTATCGTAGGCAGGCTGTTCATATTGTGTATGCGGGGTTATACAGAGCTCCAAACCATTACTATATCCACATATTAGGCGTTAGACTGCCCCATGTGGTTGAACAGTGAATATTTCAAAAATGTCTGTTTTAGCCAAACTATCGTAGGCAGGCTGTTCATATTGTGTATGCGGCGTTATACAGAACCCCAAACCATTACTATATCCTCATATTAGGCGTTAGACTGCCCTATGTGGTTGAACAGTGAACATTTCGAAAGTGTCTGTTATAGCCAAACTATCGTTAGCAGGCAGTTCATATTGTGTATGCGGCGTTATACAGAGCCCCAAACCATTACTATATTCACATATTAAGCGTTAGACTGCCCCATGTGGTTGAACAGTGAATATTTCAAAAGTGTCTGTTATAGCCAAACTATCGTTAGCAGGCAGTTCATATTGTGTATGCGGCGTTATACAGAGCCCCAAACCATTACTATATTCACATATTAAGCGTTGGACTGCCCCATGTGGTTGAACACCGAATATTCCAAAAGAGTCCGTTACAGCCAAACTATTAGAGGCACAAAGTTCATATCGAATATGCAGCGTTTTACAGAGGCCCAAAGCATTAATATAGTCACTTATTAAGCGTTTTACTGCTCCATGTGGTTAAACACCTAATATTCCAAAAGTGTCCGTTACAGCCAAACTATTAGAGGCACAAAGTTCATATCGAATATGCAGCGTTTTACAGAGGCCCAATGCATTAATATAGTCACTTATTAAGAGTTGGACTGCCTCATGTGGCTGAACACCTAATATTCCAAAAATGTCCGATACAGCCAAACTATTAGAGGCACAGTGCTCATTTTGTATATGCAGCGTTATACAGAGGCCTAAAGCATTAATATAGTCACTTATTAAGCGTTGGACGGCCCCATGTGGTTAAACACCTAATATTCCAAAAGTGTCCGTTACAGCCATACCTACTATTAGAGGCACAAAGTTCATATCGTATATGCAGCGTTTTAAAGAGGTCCAAAGCATTAATATATCCACATATTAAGCGATCGACAACTCCATGTTGTTGAAAACCCTAATATTCCAAAAATGTCAGTTACAACCTAATTATAAAAGGCACAGAGTTCATACAGTATATGCAGCGTTATACAGAGTCCCAAAGAATTACTTTAACCACATATTAAGCGTTGGACTGCCCCATGTGGTTAAACACCAAATTCCAAAAGTGTCCGTTACAGTCATACTATTAGAGGCACAAAGTTCATATCGTATATGCAGCGTTTTAAAGAGGTCCAAAGCATTAATATAGTCACTTATTAAGCGTTGAACTGCCCCATGTGGTTGAACACCTAATATTCCAAAAGAGTCCGTTACAGCCAAACTATTAGAGGCACAAAGTTCATATCGAATATGCAGCGTTTTACAGAGGCCCAAAGCATTAATATAGTCACTTATTAAGCGTTGGACTGCCCCATGTGGTTAAACACCTAATATTCCAAAAGTGTCCGTTACAGCCATACTATTAGAGGCACAAAGTTCATATCGAATATGCAGCGTTTTAAAGAGGTCCAAAGCATTAATATAGTCACTTATTAAGCGTTTTACTGCTCCATGTGGTTAAACACCTAATATTCCAAACGTGTCCGTTACAGCCAAACTATTAGAGGCACAAAGTTCATATGGAATATGCCGCGTTTTACAGAGGCCCAAAGCATTAATATAGTCACTTATTAAGCGTTGGACTGCCCCATGTGGTTAAACACCTAATATTCCAAAAGTGTCCGTTACAGCCATACTATTAGAGGCACAGAGTTCATTTTGTATAAGCAGCGTTATTCAGAGGCCCAAAGCATTAATATAGTCACTTATTAAGCGTTGGACTGCCTTATGTAGTTAAACACCTAATATTCCAAAAGTGTCCGTTACAGCCAAACTATTAGAGGCACAGTGCTCATTTTGTATATGCAGCGTTATACAGAGTCCCAAAGCCTTACTATAACCACATATAAAGCGATCGACAACCCCATGTTGTTGAACACCTAATATTCCAAAAATGTCAGTTTCAGCCTAACTATAAAAGGCACAGAGTTCATACTGTATATGCAGCGTTATACAGAGTCCCAAAGCATTAATATAATCAAATATTAAGCATTGGACTGCCACATGTGTTTGAACACATAATATTCCAAAAGTGTCCGTTACAGCCAAACTATTAGAGGCACAGTGCTCATTTTGTATATGCAGCGTTATACAGAGTCCCAAAGCCTTACTATAACCACATATAAAGCGATCGACAACCCCATGTTGTTGAACACCTAATATTCCAAAAATGTCAGTTACAGCCTAACTATAAAAGGCACAGAGTTCATACTGTATATGCAGCGTTATACAGAGTCCCAAAGCCTTACTATAACCACATATAAAGCGATCGACAACCCCATGTTGTTGAACACCTAATATTCCAAAAATGTCAGTTACAGCCTAACTATAAAAGGCACAGAGTTCATACTGTATATGCAGCGTTATACAGAGTCCCAAAGCATTAATATAATCAAATATTAAGCATTGGACTGCCACATGTGTTTGAACACATAATATTCCAAAAGTGTCCGTTACAGCCATACTATTAGAGGCACAGAGTTCATTTTGTATAAGCAGCGTTATTCAGAGGCCCAAAGCATTAATATAGTCACTTATTAAGCGTTGGACTGCCCCATGTGGTTAAACACCTAATATTCCAAAAGTGTCCGTTACAGCCATACCTACTATTAGAGGCACAAAGTTCATATCGTATATGCAGCGTTTTAAAGAGGTCCAAAGCATTAATATATCCACATATTAAGCGATCGACAACTCCATGTTGTTGAAAACCCTAATATTCCAAAAATGTCAGTTACAACCTAATTATAAAAGGCACAGAGTTCATACAGTATATGCAGCGTTATACAGAGTCCCAAAGAATTACTTTAACCACATATTAAGCGTTGGACTGCCCCATGTGGTTAAACACCAAATTCCAAAAGTGTCCGTTACAGTCATACTATTAGAGGCACAAAGTTCATATCGTATATGCAGCGTTTTAAAGAGGTCCAAAGCATTAATATAGTCACTTATTAAGCGTTGAACTGCCCCATGTGGTTGAACACCTAATATTCCAAAAGAGTCCGTTACAGCCAAACTATTAGAGGCACAAAGTTCATATCGAATATGCAGCGTTTTACAGAGGCCCAAAGCATTAATATAGTCACTTATTAAGCGTTGGACTGCCCCATGTGGTTAAACACCTAATATTCCAAAAGTGTCCGTTACAGCCATACTATTAGAGGCACAAAGTTCATATCGAATATGCAGCGTTTTAAAGAGGTCCAAAGCATTAATATAGTCACTTATTAAGCGTTTTACTGCTCCATGTGGTTAAACACCTAATATTCCAAACGTGTCCGTTACAGCCAAACTATTAGAGGCACAAAGTTCATATGGAATATGCCGCGTTTTACAGAGGCCCAAAGCATTAATATAGTCACTTATTAAGCGTTGGACTGCCCCATGTGGTTAAACACCTAATATTCCAAAAGTGTCCGTTACAGCCATACTATTAGAGGCACAGAGTTCATTTTGTATAAGCAGCGTTATTCAGAGGCCCAAAGCATTAATATAGTCACTTATTAAGCGTTGGACTGCCTTATGTAGTTAAACACCTAATATTCCAAAAGTGTCCGTTACAGCCAAACTATTAGAGGCACAGTGCTCATTTTGTATATGCAGCGTTATACAGAGTCCCAAAGCCTTACTATAACCACATATAAAGCGATCGACAACCCCATGTTGTTGAACACCTAATATTCCAAAAATGTCAGTTTCAGCCTAACTATAAAAGGCACAGAGTTCATACTGTATATGCAGCGTTATACAGAGTCCCAAAGCATTAATATAATCAAATATTAAGCATTGGACTGCCACATGTGTTTGAACACATAATATTCCAAAAGTGTCCGTTACAGCCAAACTATTAGAGGCACAGTGCTCATTTTGTATATGCAGCGTTATACAGAGTCCCAAAGCCTTACTATAACCACATATAAAGCGATCGACAACCCCATGTTGTTGAACACCTAATATTCCAAAAATGTCAGTTACAGCCTAACTATAAAAGGCACAGAGTTCATACTGTATATGCAGCGTTATACAGAGTCCCAAAGCCTTACTATAACCACATATAAAGCGATCGACAACCCCATGTTGTTGAACACCTAATATTCCAAAAATGTCAGTTACAGCCTAACTATAAAAGGCACAGAGTTCATACTGTATATGCAGCGTTATACAGAGTCCCAAAGCATTAATATAATCAAATATTAAGCATTGGACTGCCACATGTGTTTGAACACATAATATTCCAAAAGTGTCCGTTACAGCCATACTATTAGAGGCACAGAGTTCATTTTGTATAAGCAGCGTTATTCAGAGGCCCAAAGCATTAATATAGTCACTTATTAAGCGTTGGACTGCCCCATGTGGTTAAACACCTAATATTCCAAAAGTGTCCGTTACAGCCAAACTATTAGAGGCACAAAGTTCATATCGAATATGCAGCGTTTTACAGAGGCCCAATGCATTAATATAGTCACTTATTAAGAGTTGGACTGCCTCATGTGGCTGAACACCTAATATTCCAAAAATGTCCGTTACAGCCAAACTATTAGAGGCACAGTGCTCATTTTGTATATGCAGCGTTATACAGAGGCCCAAAGCATTAATATAGTCACTTATTAAGCGTTGGACTGCCCCATGTGGTTGAACACCGAATATTCCAAAAGAGTCCGTTACAGCCAAACTATTAGAGGCACAAAGTTCATATCGAATATGCAGCGTTTTACAGAGGCCCAAAGCATTAATATAGTCACTTATTAAGCGTTTTACTGCTCCATGTGGTTAAACACCTAATATTCCAAAAGTGTCCGTTACAGCCAAACTATTAGAGGCACAAAGTTCATATCGAATATGCAGCGTTTTACAGAGGCCCAATGCATTAATATAGTCACTTATTAAGAGTTGGACTGCCTCATGTGGCTGAACACCTAATATTCCAAAAATGTCCGATACAGCCAAACTATTAGAGGCACAGTGCTCATTTTGTATATGCAGCGTTATACAGAGGCCTAAAGCATTAATATAGTCACTTATTAAGCGTTGGACGGCCCCATGTGGTTAAACACCTAATATTCCAAAAGTGTCCGTTACAGCCATACCTACTATTAGAGGCACAAAGTTCATATCGTATATGCAGCGTTTTAAAGAGGTCCAAAGCATTAATATAGTCACTTATTAAGCGTTGAACTGCCCCATGTGGTTGAACACCTAATATTCCAAAAGAGTCCGTTACAGCCAAACTATTAGAGGCACAAAGTTCATATCGAATATGCAGCGTTTTACAGAGGCCCAAAGCATTAATATAGTCTCTTATTAAGCGTTTTACTGCCCCATGTGGTCAAACACCTAATATTCCAAAAGTGTCCGTTACAGCCAAACTATTAGAGGCACAAAGTTCATATCGAATATGCAGCGTTGTACAGAGGCCGAAAGCATTAATATAGTCACTTATTAAGCGTTGGACTGCAACATGTGGTTGAACACCTAATATTCCAAAAGTGTCCGTTACAGCTGAACTATTAGAGGCACAAAGTTCATATCGAATATGCAGCGTTTTACAGAGGCCCAAAGCATTAATATAGTCACTTATTACCGTTGGACTGCCCGTTGTGGCTGAACACCTAATATTCCAAAAGTGTCCGTTTCAGCCAAACTATTAGAGGCACAAAGTTCATATCGAATATGAAGCGTTTTACAGAGGCCCAAAGCATTAATATAGTCACTTATTAAGTGTTGGACTGCCCCATGTGGTTAAACACCTAATATTCCAAAAGTGTCCGTTACAGCCAAACTATTAGAGGTACAAATTTCATATCGAATATGCAGCGTTTTACAGAGGCCCAAAGCATTAATATAGTCACTTATTAAGCGTTGGACTGCCCCATGTGGTTAAACACCTAATATTCCAAAAGTGTCCGTTACAGCCAAACTATTAGAGGCACAAAGTTCATATCGAATATGCAGCGTTTTACAGAGGCCCAAAGCATTAATATAGTCACTAATTAAGCGTTGGACTGCCCCATGTGGTTGAACACCTAATATTCCAAAAATGTCCGTTATAGCTAAACTATTAGAGGCACAAAGTTCATATCGAATATGCAGCGTTTTACAGAGGCCCAAAGCATTAATATAGTCACTAATTAAGCGTTGGACTGCCCCCATATGGCTGAACACCTAATATTCCAAAAATGTCCGTTATAGCCAAACTATTAGAGGCACAGTGCTCATTTTGTATATGCAGCGTTATACAGAGTCCCAAAGCATTACTATATCCACATATTAAGCGATCGACAACTCCATGTTGTTGAAAACCCTAATATTCCAAAAATGTCAGTTACAACCTAACTATAAAAGGCACAGAGTTCATACAGTATATGCAGCGTTATACAGAGTCCCAAAGAATTACTTTAACCACATATTAAGCGTTGGACTGCCCCATGTGGTTAAACACCAAATATTCCAAAAGTGTCCGTTACAGCCATACTATTAGAGGCACAAAGTTCATATCGTATATGCAGCGTTTTAAAGAGGTCCAAAGCATTAATATAGTCACTTATTAAACGTTGAACTGCCCCATATGGTTGAACACCTAATATTCCAAAAGAGTCCGTTACAGCCAAACTATTAGAGGCACAAAGTTCATATCGAATATGCAGCGTTTTACAGAGGCCCAAAGCATTAATATAGTCACTTATTAAGCGTTTTACTGCTCCATGTGGTTAAACACCTAATATTCCAAAAGTGTCCGTTACAGCCAAACTATTAGAGGCACAAAGTTCATATGGAATATGCCGCGTTTTACAGAGGCCCAAAGCATTAATATAGTCACTTATTAAGCGTTGGACTGCCCCATGTGGTTAAACACCTAATATTCCAAAAGTGTCCGTTACAGCCATACTATTAGAGGCACAGAGTTCATTTTGTATAAGCAGCGTTATTCAGAGGCCCAAAGCATTAATATAGTCACTTATTAAGCGTTGGACTGCCCCATGTAGTTAAACACCTAATATTCCAAAAGTGTCCGTTACAGCCAAACTATTAGAGGCACAGTGCTCATTTTGTATATGCAGCGTTATACAGAGTCCCAAAGCCTTACTATAACCACATATAAAGCGATCGACAACCCCATGTTGTTGAACACCTAATATTCCAAAAATGTCAGTTTCAGCCTAACTATAAAAGGCACAGAGTTCATACTGTATATGCAGCGTTATACAGAGTCCCAAAGCATTAATATAATCAAATATTAAGCATTGGACTGCCACATGTGTTTGAACACATAATATTCCAAAAGTGTCCGTTACAGCCAAACTATTAGAGGCACAGTGCTCATTTTGTATATGCAGCGTTATACAGAGTCCCAAAGCCTTACTATAACCACATATAAAGCGATCGACAACCCCATGTTGTTGAACACCTAATATTCCAAAAATGTCAGTTACAGCCTAACTATAAAAGGCACAGAGTTCATACTGTATATGCAGCGTTATACAGAGTCCCAAAGCCTTACTATAACCACATATAAAGCGATCGACAACCCCATGTTGTTGAACACCTAATATTCCAAAAATGTCAGTTACAGCCTAACTATAAAAGGCACAGAGTTCATACTGTATATGCAGCGTTATACAGAGTCCCAAAGCATTAATATAATCAAATATTAAGCATTGGACTGCCACATGTGTTTGAACACATAATATTCCAAAAGTGTCCGTTACAGCCAAACTATTAGAGACACAGAGTTCATATTGTATATGCAGCGTTATACAGAGTCCCAAAGCATTACTTTAACCACATATTAAGCGTTGGACTGCCCCATGTGGTTAAACACCTAATATTCCAAAAGTGTCCGTTACAGCCAAACTATTAGAGGCACAAAGTTCATATCGAATATGCAGCGTTTTACAGAGGCCCAATGCATTAATATAGTCACTTATTAAGAGTTGGACTGCCTCATGAGGCTGAACACCTAATATTCCAAAAATGTCCGATACAGCCAAACTATTAGAGGCACAGTGCTCATTTTGTATATGCAGCGTTATACAGAGGCCTAAAGCATTAATATAGTCACTTATTAAGCGTTGGACGGCCCCATGTGGTTAAACACCTAATATTCCAAAAGTGTCCGTTACAGCCATACCTACTATTAGAGGCACAAAGTTCATATCGTATATGCAGCGTTTTAAAGTGGTCCAAAGCATTAATATAGTCACTTATTAAGCGTTGAACTGCCCCATGTGGTTGAACACCTAATATTCCAAAAGAGTCCGTTACAGCCAAACTATTAGAGGCACAAAGTTCATATCGAATATGCAGCGTTTTACAGAGGCCCAAAGCATTAATATAGTCTCTTATTAAGCGTTTTACTGCCCCATGTGGTCAAACACCTAATATTCCAAAAGTGTCCGTTACAGCCAAACTATTAGAGGCACAAAGTTCATATCGAATATGCAGCGTTGTACAGAGGCCGAAAGCATTAATATAGTCACTTATTAAGCGTTGGACTGCAACATGTGGTTGAACACCTAATATTCCAAAAGTGTCCGTTACAGCTGAACTATTAGAGGCACAAAGTTCATAACGAATATGCAGCGTTTTACAGAGGCCCAAAGCATTAATATAGTCACTTATTACCGTTGGACTGCCCGTTGTTGCTGAACACCTAATATTCCAAAAGTGTCCGTTTCAGCCAAACTATTAGAGGCACAAAGTTCATATCGAATATGAAGCGTTTTACAGAGGCCCAAAGCATTAATATAGTCACTTATTAAGTGTTGGCTGCCCCATGTGGTTAAACACCTAATATTCCAAAAGTGTCCGTTACAGCCAAACTATTAGAGGTACAAATTTCATATCGAATATGCAGCGTTTTACAGAGGCCCAAAGCATTAATATAGTCACTTATTAAGCGTTGGACTGCCCCATGTGGTTAAACACCTAATATTCCAAAAGTGTCCGTTACAGCCAAACTATTAGAGGCACAAAGTTCATATCGAATATGCAGCGTTTTACAGAGGCCCAAAGCATTAATATAGTCACTAATTAAGCGTTGGACTGCCCCATGTGGTTGAACACCTAATATTCCAAAAATGTCCGTTATAGCTAAACTATTAGAGGCACAAAGTTCATATCGAATATGCAGCATTTTACAGAGGCCCAAAGCATTAATATAGTCACTAATTAAGCGTTGGACTGCCCCCATATGGCTGAACACCTAATATTCCAAAAATGTCCGTTATAGCCAAACTATTAGAGGCACAGTGCTCATTTTGTATATGCAGCGTTATACAGAGTCCCAAAGCATTACTATATCCACATATTAAGCGATCGACAACTCCATGTTGTTGAAAACCCTAATATTCCAAAAATGTCAGTTACAACCTAACTATAAAAGGCACAGAGTTCATACAGTATATGCAGCGTTATACAGAGTCCCAAACCATTACTATATCCACATATTAGTCGTTAGACTTCCGTATGTGGTTGAACAGTGAATATTTCAAATATGTCTATTACAGCCAAGGTATCGTAGGCAGGCAGTTCATATTGTGTATGCGGCGTTTAACAGAGCCCCAAGCCATTACTATATCCACATATTAGGCGTTAGACTGCCCTATGTGGATGAACAGTGAATATTTCAAAAGTGTCTGTTATAGCCAAACTACCGTAAGCAGGCAGTTCATATTGTGTATGCGGCGTTATACAGAGCCCCAAACCCCTACTATTTCCACATATTAGGCGTTAGACTGCCCTATGTGGATGAACAGTGAATATTTCAAAAGTGTCTGTTATAGCCAAACTACCGTAAGCAGGCAGTTCATATTGTGTATGCGGCGTTATACAGAGCCCCAAACCATTACTATATCCACATATTAGGCGTTAGACTGCCGTATGTGGTTGAACAGTGAATATTTCAAAAATGTCTATTACAGCCAAACTACCGTAAGCAGGCAGTTCATATTGTATATGCGGCGTTTAACAGAGCCCCAAACCATTACTATATCCACATATTAGGCGTTAGACTGCCCTATGTAGTTGAACAGTAAACAATTGAAAAATGTCTGATATAGCCAAACTATCGTAGGCAGGCAGTTCATATAATGTATGCGGCGTTATACAGACCCCCAAACCCTTACTATATCCACATATTAGGCGTTAGACTGCCCTATGTAGTTGAACAGTGAATATTTCAAAAATGTCTATTACAGCCAAGGTATCGTAGGCAGGCAGTTCATATTGTATATGCGGCGTTTAACAGAGCCCCAAACCATTACTATATCCACATATTGAACGTTAGACTGCCCTATGTGGATGAACAGTGAAAATTTCAAAAGTGTCTGTTTTAGCCAAACTATCGTTAGCAGGCAGTTCATATTGTGTATGCGGCGTTATACAGAGCCCCAAACCATTACTATATTCACATATTAAGCGTTAGACTGCCCCATGTGGTTGAACAGTGAATATTTCAAAAGTGTCTGTTATAGCCAAACTATCGTTAGCAGGCAGTTCATATTGTGTATGCGGCGTTATACAGAGCCCCAATTAATTACTATATTCACATATTAAGCGTTAGACTGCCCCATGTGGTTGAACAGTGAATATTTCAAAAATGTCTGTTTTAGCCAAACTATCGTAGGCAGGCTGTTCATATTGTGTATGCGGGGTTATACAGAGCTCCAAACCATTACTATATCCACATATTAGGCGTTAGACTGCCCCATGTGGTTGAACAGTGAATATTTCAAAAATGTCTGTTTTAGCCAAACTATCGTAGGCAGGCAGTTCATATTGTGTATGCGGCGTTATACAGAGCCCCAAACCATTACTATATCCACATATTAGGCGTTAGACTGCCCTATGTAGTTGAACAGTAAATAACTGAAAAATGTCTGTTATAACCAAACTATCGTAGGCAGGCAGTTCATATAATGTATGCGGCGTTTAACAGAGCCCCAAACCAATACTATATCCACATATTAGTCGTTAGACTTCCGTATGTGGTTGAACAGTGAATATTTCAAAAATGTCTATTACGGCCAAGCTATCGTAGGCAGGAACTTCATATGGTGTATGCGGCGTTAAACAGAGCCCCAAACCATTACTATATTCACATAGTAAGCGTTAGACTGCCTCATGTGGTTGAATAGTGAATATTTCAAAAATGTCTATTACAGCCAAGGTATCGTAGACAGGCAGTTCATATTGTGTATGCGGCGTTTAACAGAGCCCCAAACCATTACTATATAAACATATTAGGCGTTAGACTGCCCTATGTGGTTAAACAGTGAATATTTCAAAAATGTCTATTACGGCCAAGCTATCGTAGGCAGGAACTTCATATGGTGTATGCGGCGTTAAACAGAGCCCCAAACCATTACTATATTCACATAGTAAGCGTTAGACTGCCTCATGTGGTTGAATAGTGAATATTTCAAAAATGTCTATTACAGCCAAGGTATCGTAGACAGGCAGTTCATATTGTGTATGCGGCGTTTAACAGAGCCCCAAACCATTACTATATCCACATATTAGGCGTTAGACTGCCCTATGTGGATGAACAGTGAATATTTCAAAAGTGTCTGTTATAGCCAAACTACCGTAAGCAGGCAGTTCATATTGTGTATGCGGCGTTATACAGAGCCCCAAACCCTTACTATTTCCACATATTAGGCGTTAGACTGCTGTATGTGGTTGAACAGTGAATATCTTAAAAATGTCTATTACAGCCAAGGTATCGTAGACAGGCAGTTCATATTGTATATGCGGCGTTTAACAGAGCCCCAAACCATTACTATATCCACATATTAGGCGTTAGACTGCCCTATGCAGTTGAACAGTGAATATTTCAAAAATGTCTATTACAGCCAAGGTATCGTAGGCAGGCAGTTCATATTGTGTATGCAGCGTTATACAGAGACCCAAAGCATTAATATAATCACATATTAAGCATTGGACTGCAACATGTGTTTGAACACATAATATTCCAAAAGTGCCCGTTACAGCCAAACTATTAGAGGCACAAAGTTCATATCGTATATGCAGCGTTGTACAGAGGCCCAAAGCATTAATATATCCACATATTAAGCGTTAGACTGACCCATGTGGTTGAACAGTGAATATTTCAAAAATGCCAGTTATAGCCAAACCACCGTAAGCAGGCAGTTCATATTGTGAATGCGGCGTTATACAGAGCCCCAAACCATTACCATATCCACATATTAGTCGTTACACTTCCGTATGTGGTTGAACAGTGAATATTTCAAAAGTGTCTGTTATAGCCAAACTACCGTAAGCAGGCAGTTCATATTGTGTATGCGGTGTTATACAGAGCCCCAAACCATTACTATATCCACATATTAGTCGTTAGACTTCCGTATGTGGTTGAACAGTGAATATTTCAAAAATGTCTATTACAGCTAAACTACCGTAAGCAGGCAGTTCATATTGTGTATGCGGCGTTATACAGAACCCCAAACCCTTACTATTTCCACATATTAGGCGTTAGACTGCCCTATGTAGTTGAACAGTGAATATTTCAAAAATGTCTATTACAGCCAAGGTATCGTAGGCAGGCAGTTCATATTGTGTATGCGGCGTTATACAGAGCCCCAAACCATTACCATATCCACATATTAGGCGTTAGACTGCCCCATGTGGTTGAACAGTGAATATTTCAAAAATGTCTATTACAGCCAAGGTATCGTAGACAGGCAGTTCATATTGTGTATGCGGCGTTATACAGAGCCCCAAACCATTACTATATTCACATATTAAGCGTTAGACTGCCCCATGTGGTTGAACAGTGAATATTTCAAAAATGTCTGTTTTAGCCAAACTATCGTAGGCAGGCTGTTCATATTGTGTATGCGGGGTTATACAGAGCTCCAAACCATTACTATATCCACATATTAGGCGTTAGACTGCCCCATGTGGTTGAACAGTGAATATTTCAAAAATGTCTGTTTTAGCCAAACTATCGTAGGCAGGCTGTTCATATTGTGTATGCGGCGTTATACAGAACCCCAAACCATTACTATATCCTCATATTAGGCGTTAGACTGCCCTATGTGGTTGAACAGTGAACATTTCAAAAGTGTCTGTTATAGCCAAACTACCGTATGCAGGCAGTTCATATTGTATATGCGGCGTTTAACAGAGCCCCAAACCATTACTGTATCCACATATTAGTCGTTAGACTTCCGTATGTGGTTGAACAGTGAATATTTCAAAATTTTCTGTTATAGCCAAACAACCGTAAGCAGGCAGTTCATATTGTGTATGCGGCGTTATACAGAGCCCAAAACCATTACAATATCCACATATTAGTCGTTAGACTTTCGTATGTGGTTGAACAGAGAATATTTCAAAAATGTCTATTACAGCCAAGGTATCGTAGGCAGGCAGTTCATATTGTGTATGCGGCGTTATACAGAGCCCCAAACCATTACTATATCCACATATTAGGCGTTAGACTGCCCTATGTAGTTGAACAGTAAATAACTGAAAAATGTCTGTTATAACCAAACTATCGTAGGCAGGCAGTTCATATAATGTATGCGGCGTTTAACAGAGCCCCAAACCAATACTATATCCACATATTAGTCGTTAGACTTCCGTATGTGGTTGAACAGTGAATATTTCAAAAATGTCTATTACGGCCAAGCTATCGTAGGCAGGAACTTCATATGGTGTATGCGGCGTTAAACAGAGCCCCAAACCATTACTATATTCACATAGTAAGCGTTAGACTGCCTCATGTGGTTGAATAGTGAATATTTCAAAAATGTCTATTACAGCCAAGGTATCGTAGACAGGCAGTTCATATTGTGTATGCGGCGTTTAACAGAGCCCCAAACCATTACTATATAAACATATTAGGCGTTAGACTGCCCTATGTGGTTAAACAGTGAATATTTCAAAAATGTCTATTACGGCCAAGCTATCGTAGGCAGGAACTTCATATGGTGTATGCGGCGTTAAACAGAGCCCCAAACCATTACTATATTCACATAGTAAGCGTTAGACTGCCTCATGTGGTTGAATAGTGAATATTTCAAAAATGTCTATTACAGCCAAGGTATCGTAGACAGGCAGTTCATATTGTGTATGCGGCGTTATACAGAGCCCCAAACCATTACTATATTCACATATTAAGCGTTAGACTGCCCCATGTGGTTGAACAGTGAATATTTCAAAAATGTCTGTTTTAGCCAAACTATCGTAGGCAGGCTGTTCATATTGTGTATGCGGCGTTATACAGAGCCCCAAACCATTACTATATTCACATATTAAGCGTTAGACTGCCCCATGTGGTTGAACAGTGAATATTTCAAAAATGTCTATTACAGCCAAGGTATCGTAGGCAGGCAGTTCATATTGTATATGCGGCGTTTAACAGAGCCCCAAACCATTACTATATCCACATATTAGGCGTTAGACTGCCCTATGTGGATGAACAGTGAATATTTCAAAAGTGTCTGTTATAGCCAAACTACCGTAAGCAGGCAGTTCATATTGTGTATGCGGCGTTATACAGAGCCCCAAACCATTACCATATCCACATATTAGGCGTTAGACTGCCCCATGTGGTTGAACAGTGAATATTTCAAAAATGTCTATTACAGCCAAGGTATCGTAGGCAGGCAGTTCATATTGTGTATGCGGCGTTATACAGAGCCCCAAACCATTACCATATCCACATATTAGTCGTTAGACTTCCGTATGTGGTTGAACAGTGAATATTTCAAAAGTGTCTGTTATAGCAAAACTACCGTAAGCAGGCAGTTCATATTGTGTATGCGGCGTTATACAGAGCCCCAAACCATTACTATATTCACATATTAAGCGTTAGACTGCCCCATGTGGTTGAACAGTGAATATTTCAAAAATGTCTATTACAGCCAAGGTATAGTAGGCAGGCAGTTCATATTGTGTATGCGGCGTTTAACAGAGCCCCAAACCATTACTATATCCACATTTTATTCGTTAGACTGCCCTATGTGGATGAACAGTGAATATTTCAAAAGTGTCTGTTATAGCCAAACTACCGTAAGCAGGCAGTTCATATTGTGTATGCGGCGTTATACAGAGCCCGAAACCATTACTATTTCCACATATTAGGCGTTAGACTGCTGTATGTGGTTGAACAGTGAATATTTCAAAAATGTCTATTACAGCCAAGGTATCGTAGACAGGCAGTTCATATTGTGTATGCGGCGTTTAACAGAGCCCCAAACCATTACTATATCCACATTTTATTCGTTAGACTGCCCTATGTGGATGAACAGTGAATATTTCAAAAGTGTCTGTTATAGCCAAACTACCGTAAGCAGGCAGTTCATATTGTGTATGCGGCGTTATACAGAGCCCGAAACCATTACTATTTCCACATATTAGGCGTTAGACTGCTGTATGTGGTTGAACAGTGAATATTTCAAAAATGTCTATTACAGCCAAGGTATAGTAGGCAGGCAGTTCATATTGTGTATGCGGCGTTTAACAGAGCCCCAAACCATTACTATATCCACATTTTATTCGTTAGACTGCCCTATGTGGATGAACAGTGAATATTTCAAAAGTGTCTGTTATAGCCAAACTACCGTAAGCAGGCAGTTCATATTGTGTATGCGGCGTTATACAGAGCCCGAAACCATTACTATTTCCACATATTAGGCGTTAGACTGCTGTATGTGGTTGAACAGTGAATATTTCAAAAATGTCTATTACAGCCAAGGTATCGTAGACAGGCAGTTCATATTGTGTATGCGGCGTTTAACAGAGCCCCAAACCATTACTATATCCACATTTTATTCGTTAGACTGCCCTATGTGGATGAACAGTGAATATTTCAAAAGTGTCTGTTATAGCAAAACTACCGTAAGTAGGCAGTTCATATTGTGTATGCGGCGTTATACAGAGCCATAAACCATTACTATATCCACATATTAGTCGTTAGACTTCCGTATGTGGTTGAACAGTGAATATTTCAAAAATGTCTATTACAGCCAAGGTATCGTAGGCAGGCAGTTTATATTGTGTATGCGGCGTTATACAGAGCCCCAAACTATTACTATATCCACATATTAGGCGTTAGACTGCCCTATGTAGTTGAACAGTAAATAATTGAAAAATGTCTGTTATAGCCAAACTATCGTAGGCAGGCAGTTCATATAATGTATGCGGCGTTAAACAGAGTCCCAAACCATTACTATATCCACATATTAGGCGTTAGACTGCCCTATGTGATTGAACAGTGAATATTTCAAAAATGTCTATTACAGCCAAGGTATCGTAGGCAGGCAGTTCATATTGTATATGCGGCATTTAACAGAGCCCCAAACCATTACTATATCCACATATTAGGCGTTAGACAGCCCTATGTGGTTGAACAGTGAATATTTCAAAAATGTCTGTTTTAGCCAAACTATCGTAGGCAGGCTGTTCATATTGTGTATGCGGGGTTACACAGAGCCCCAAATTATTACTATATCCACATATTAAGCGTTAGACTGACCCATGTGGTTAAACAGTGAATATTTCAAAAATGTCAGTTATAGCTATATCCACATATTAGGCGTTAGACTGCCCTATGTAGTTGAACAGTAAATAATTGAAAAATGTCTGTTATAGCCAAACTATCGTAGGCAGGCAGTTCATATTGTGTATGCGGCGTTATACAGAGCCCCAAACCATTACTATATCCTCAAATTTGGCGTTAGACTGCCCTATATGGTTGAACAGTGAACATTTCAAAAGTGTCTGTTATAGCCAAACTATCGTTAGCAGGCAGTTCATATTGTGTATGCGGCGTTTTACAGAGTCCCAAACCATTACTATATTCAGATATTAAGCATTAGACTGCCCCATGTGGTTGAACAGTGAATATTTCAAAAATGTCTATTACAGCCAAGGTATCGTAGGCAGGCAGTTCATATGGTGTAAGCGGCGGTTTACAGAGACCCAAACCATTCCTGTATTCACATATTAGGCGTTAGACTTCCGTATGTGGTTGAACAGTGAATATTTCAAAAATGTCTATTACAGCCAAACTATCGTAGGCAGGCTGTTCATATTGTGTATGCGGGGTTATACAGAGCTCCAAACCATTACTATATCCACATATTAGGCGTTAGACTGCCCTATGTTGTTGAACAGTGAATATTTCAAAAATGTCTGTTTTAGCCAAATTATCGTAGGCAAGCTGTTTATATTGTGTATGCGGGGTTATACAGAGCCCCAAACCATTACTATATCCACATATTAGGCGTTAGACTGCCCCATGTGGTTGAACAGTGAATATTTCAAAAATGTCTATTACAGCCAAGGTATCGTAGGCAGGCTGCTCATATTGTGTATACGGCGTTTAACAGAGCCCCAAACCATTACTATATCCACATATTAGTCGTTAGACTTCCGTATGTGGTTGAACAGTGAATATTTCAAAAATGTCTATTACGGCCAAGCTATTAGAGGCACAAAGTTCATATCGAATATGCAGGGTTATACAGAGGCCCAAAGCATTAATATTGCATTATTAAGCGTTGGACTGCCCCATGTGGTTGAACACCTAATATTCCAAAAATGTCCGTTGCAGCTAAACTATTAGAGGCACAAAGTTCATATCGAATATGCAGCGTTATACAGAGTCCCAAAGCATTACTTTAACCACATATTAAGCGTTGGACTGCCCCATGTGGCTAAACACCTAATATTCCAAAAATGTCCGTTACAGCCAAACTATTAGAGGCACAGTGCTCATTTTGTATATGCAGCGTTATACAGAGTCCCAAAGCATTAATATAGTCACTTATTAAGCGTTGGACTGCCCCATGTGGTTGAACACCTAATATTCCAAAACTGTCCGTTACAGCCAAACTATTAGAGGCACAAAGTTCATATCGAATATGCAGCGTTTTACAGAGGCCCAAAGCATTGATATAGTCACTTATTAAGCGTTGGACTGCCCCATGTGGTTGAACACCTTATATTCCAAAAGTGTCCGTTACAGCTAAACTATTAGAGGCACAAAGTACATATCGAATATGCAACGTTTTACAGAGGCACATAGCAATAATATAGTCACTTATTAAGCGTTGGACTGCCCCATGTGGTTGAACACCTAATATTCCAAAAATGTCCGTTACAGCTAAACTATTAGAGGCACAAAGTTCATATCGAATATGCAGCGTTATACAGAGTCCCAAAGCATTACTTTAACCACATATTAAGCGTTGGACTGCCCCATGTGGCTAAACACCTAATATTCCAAAAATGTCCGTTACAGCCAAACTATTAGAGGCACAGTGCTCATTTTGTATATGCAGCGTTATACAGAGTCCCAAAGCATTAATATAGTCACTTATTAAGCGTTGGACTGCCCCATGTGGTTAAACACCTAATATTCCAAAAGTGTCCGTTACAGCCATACTATTAGAGGCACAAAGTTCATATCGTATATGCAGCGTTATACAGAGGCCCAAAGCATTAATATAGTCACTTATTAAGCGTTGGACTGCCCTATGTGGTTGAACACCTAATATTCCAAAAGTGTCCGTTACTGCCAAACTATTAGAGGCACAAAGTTCATATCGAATATGCAGCGTTTACAGAGGCCCAAAGCATTAATATAGTCACTTATTAAGCGTTTTACTGCCCCATGTGGTTAAACACCTAATATTCCAAAAGTGTCCGTTACAGCCAAACTATTAGAGGCACATAGTTCATATCGAATATGCAGCGTTTTACAGAGGCCCAAAGCATTAATATAGTCACTTATTAAGCGTTGGACTGCCCCATGTGGTTAAACACCTAATATTCCAAAAGTGTCCGTTACAGCCAAACTATTAGAGGCACAAAGTTCATATCGTATATGCAGCGTTTTACAGAGGCCCAAAGCATTAATATAGTCACTTATTAAGCGTTGGACTGCCCCATGTGGTTAAACACCTAATATTCCAAAAGTGTCCGTTACAGCCATACTATTAGAGGCACAAAGTTCATATCGAATATGCAGCGTTTTACAGAGGCCCAAAGCATTAATATAGTTACTTATTAAGCGTTGAACTGCCCCATGTGGTTGAACTCCTAATTTTCCAAAAGTGTCCGTTACAGCCATACTATTAGAGGCACAAAGTTCATATCGAATATGCAGCGTTTTACAGAGGCCCAAAGCATTAATATAGTTACTTATTAAGCGTTGGACTGCAATATGTGTTTGAACACATAATATTCCAAAAATGTCCGTTACAGCCAAACTGTTAAACACACATTGCTCATATTGTATATGCAGCATTATACAGAGTATCAAAGCATTAATATAATCAGATATAAAGCGTTGGACTGCCCCATTTGGTTAAACACCTAATATTCCAAAAATATCCGTAACAGCCAATCTATTAGAGTCACAGTGTTCATATTGTAAATGCTGCGTTATACAGAGTCCCAAATCATGTCTATAACCATATATTAAGCGATCGACAGCCGCATGTGGTTGAACACCTAATATTCCAAAAATGTCCGTTACAGCCAAACTATTAGAGGCACAGTGCTCATATTTTATATGCAGCGTTATACAGAGGCCCAAAGCATTAATATAGTCATTAGATCCGTTGGCTGGACACCGGCACATTAGTTTTTAGAAACCTCTAAAACGCTCATTTCTAACAATCTAAGCTTATAACAATTTTCCTAATTGAGGGAAACAGTTTATATTGTGCAATTTTAATATAGTTTTTGTTGCAGTTTTCAAATATGTAATTGGTTTTTCCACTGGGCAATAAATTAGATCCGTTGGCTGGACATCGGCACATTAGTTTTTAGAAACCTCTAAAACGCTCATTTCTAACAATCTAAGCTTATAACAATTTTCCTAATTGAGGGAAACAGTTTAAATTGTGCAAATTTAACATAGTTTTTGTTGCAGTTTTCAAATATGTAATTGGTTTTTTCACTGGGCAATAAATTAGATCCGTTGGCTGGACACCGGCACATCACTTTTTAGAAACCTCTAAAACGCTCATTTCTAAAAATCTATGCTTATAACAATTTTCCTAATTGACGGACACAATTTATATTGTGCAATTTTAATATAGTTTTTGTTGCAGTTTTCAAATATGTAATTGGTTTTTTTACTGGGCAATAAATTAGATCCGTTGGCTGGACACCGGCACATCAGTTTTTAGAAACCTCTAAAACGCTCATTTCTAACAATCTAAGCTTATAACAATTTTCCTAATTGAGGGAAACAGTTTATATTGTGCAATTTTAATATAGTTTTTGTTGCAGTTTTTAAATATGTAATTGGTTTTTCAACTGGGCGATAAATTAGATCCGTTGGCTGGACACCGGCACATCAGTTTTTTGAAACCTCTAAAACGCTCATTTCTAACAGTCTAAGCTTATAACAATTTTCCTTATTGAGGGAAACAGTTTATATTGTGCAATTTTAACATAGTTTTTGTTGCAGTTTTCAAATATGTAATTGGTTTTTTCACTGGGCAATAAATTAGATCCGTTGGCTGAACACCGGCACATCAGTTTTTAGAAACCTCTAAAACGCTCATTTCTAAAAATCTAAGCTTATAACAATTTTCCTAATTGACGGACAGATTTTATATTGTGCGATTTTAATATAGTTTTTGTTGCAGTTTTCAAATATGTAATTGGTTTTTTCACTGGGCAATAAATTAGATTCATTGGCTGGACACCGGCACATCAGTTTTTAGAACCCTCTAAAACGCTCATTTCTAACAATCTAAGCTTATAACAATTTTCCTAATTGAGGGAAACAGTTTATATTGTGCAATTTTAATATAGTTTTTGTTGCAGTTTTCAAATATGTAATTTTTTTTCCACTGGGCAATAAATTAGATCCGTTGGCTGGGCACCGGCACATCAGTATTTAGAAACCTCTAAAACGCTCATTTCTAACAATCTAAGCTTATAACAATTTTCCTAATTGAGGGAAACAGTTTATATTGTGCAATTTTAATATAGTTTTTGTTGCAGTTTTCAAATATGTAATTGGTTTTTCCACTGGGCAATAAATTAGATCCGTTGGCTGGACACCGGCACATCAGTTTTTAGAAACCTCTAAAACGCTCATTTCTAACAATCTAAGCTTATAACAATTTTCCTAATTGAGCGACACATTTTATAACGTGCAATTTTAATATAGTTTTTATTGCAGTTTTCAAATATGTAATTGGTTTTTCCACTGGGCAATAAGTTAGTTCCGTTGGCTGGACACCGGCACATCAGTTTTTAGAAACCTCTAAAACGCTCATTTCTAACAATCTAAGCTTATAACAATTTTCCTAATTGACGGACAGATTGAACAGTGAATATTTCAAAAATGTCTATTACGGCCAAGCTATCGTAGGCAGGAAGTTCATATTGTGTATGCGGCGTTTAACAGAGCCCCAAACCATTACTATATTCATATATTAAGCGTTGGACTGCCCCATGTGGTTGAACACCTAATATTCCAAAAATGTCCGTTACAGCCTAACTATAAAAGGCACAGAGTTCATACTGTATATGCAGCGTTATACAGAGTCCCAAAACATTAATATAATCACATATTTAGCGATCGACAACCCCATGTTGTTGAACAATTAATATTCCAAAAATGTCAGTTACAGCCTAACTATAAAAGGCACAGAGTTCATACTGTATATGCAGCGTTATACAGAGTCCCAAAACATTAATATAATCACATATTAAGCGTTGGACTGCCCCATGTGAGTGAACATTGAATATTTCAAAATTGTATATTAAGGCCAAGCTATCGTAGGCAGGCAGTTCATATTCTGTATGCGGCGTTTTACAGAGTCCCAAACCATTACTATATTCACATATTAAGCGTTAGACTGCCCCATGTGGTTGAACAGTGAATATTTCAAAAATGACTGTTTTAGCCAAACTATCGTAGGCAGGCTGTTCATATTGTGTATGCGGGGATATACAGAGCCCCAAACCATTACTATATCCACATATTAGGCGTTAGACTGCCCTATGTAGTTGAACAGTAAATAATTGAAAAATGTCTGTTATAGCCAAACTATCGTAGGCAGGCAGTTCATATTGTGTATGCGGCGTTATACAGAGCCCCAAACCATTACTATATCCACATATTAGGCGTTAGACTGCCCTATGTAGTTGAACAGTAAATAATTGAAAAATGTCTGTTATAGCCAAACTATCGTAGGCAGGCTGTTCATATTGTGTATGCGGCGTTTAACAGAGCCCCAAACCATTACTATATTCACATATTAAGCGTTAGACTGCCCCATGTGGTTGAACAGTGAATATTTCAAAAATGTCTGTTTTAGCCAAACTATCGTAGACAGGCTGTTTATATTGTGTATGCGGGGTTATACAGAGTCCCAAACCATTACTATATCCACATATTAGGCGTTAGACTGGCCCATGTGGTTGAACAGTGAATATTTCAAAAATGTCTATTACAGCCAAGGTATCGTAGGCAGGCTGTTCATATTGTGTATGCGGCGTTTAACAGAGCCCCAAACCATTACTATATTCACATATTAAGCGTTAGACTGCCCCATGTGGTTGAACAGTGAATATTTCAAAAATGTCTGTTTTAGCCAAATTATCGTAGGCAGGCTGTTCATATTGTGTATGCGGGATTATACAGAGCCCCAAACCATTACAATATCCACATATTTGGCGTTAGACTGCCCTATGTGGTTGAACAGTGAATATTTCAAAAATGTCTATTACAGCCAAGGTATCGTAGGCAGGCAGTTCATATTGTATATGCGGCATTTAACAGAGCCCCAAACCATTACTATATCCACATATTAGGCGTTAGACTGCCCTATGTGGTTGAACAGTGAATATTTAAAAAATGTCTGTTATAGCAAAATTATCGTAAGCAGGCAGTTCATATTGTGCATGCGGCGTTTAACAGAGCCCCAAACCATTACTATATTCACATATTAAGCGTTAGACTGCCCCATGTGGTTGAACAGTGAATATTTCAAAAATGACTGTTTTAGCCAAACTATCGTAGGCAGGCTGTTCATATTGTGTATGCGGGGTTATACAGAGCCCCAAACCATTACTATATCCACATATTAGGCGTTAGACTGCCCTATGTAGTTGAACAGTAAATAATTGAAAAATGTCTGTTATAGCCAAACTATCGTAGGCAGGCAGTTCATATTGTGTATGCGGCGTTATACAGAGCCCCAAACCATTACTATATCCACATATTAGGCGTTAGACTGCCCTATGTGGTTGAACAGTGAACATTTCAAAAGTGTCTGTTATAGCCAAACTATCGTTAGCAGGCAGTTCATATTGTGTATGCGGCGTTTTACAGAGTCCCAAACCAATACTATATTCAGATATTAAGCGTTAGACTGCCCCATGTGGTTGAACAGTGAATATTTCAAAAATGTCAGTTATAGCCAAATTATCGTAGGGAGGCAGTACATATTGTGTATGCGGCGTTATACAGAGCCCCAAACCATTACTATATCCTCAAATTAGGCGTTAGACTGCCCTATGTGGTTGAACAGTGAACATTTCAAAAGTGTCTGTTATAGCCAAACTATCGTTAGCAGGCAGTTCATATTGTGTATGCGGCGTTTTACAGAGTCCCAAACCATTACTATATTCAGATATTAAGCATTAGACTGCCCCATGTGGTTGAACAGTGAATATTTCAAAAATGTCTATTACAGCCAAGGTATCGTAGGCAGGCAGTTCATATGGTGTAAGCGGCGGTTTACAGAGACCCAAACCATTCCTGTATTCACATATTAGGCGTTAGACTTCCGTATGTGGTTGAACAGTGAATATTTCAAAAATGTCTATTACAGCCAAACTATCGTAGGCAGGCTGTTCATATTGTGTATGCGGGGTTATACAGAGCTCCAAACCATTACTATATCCACATATTAGGCGTTAGACTGCCCTATGTTGTTGAACAGTGAATATTTCAAAAATGTCTGTTTTAGCCAAATTATCGTAGGCAAGCTGTTTATATTGTGTATGCGGGGTTATACAGAGCCCCAAACCATTACTATATCCACATATTAGGCGTTAGACTGCCCCATGTGGTTGAACAGTGAATATTTCAAAAATGTCTATTACAGCCAAGGTATCGTAGGCAGGCTGCTCATATTGTGTATACGGCGTTTAACAGAGCCCCAAACCATTACTATATCCACATATTAGTCGTTAGACTTCCGTATGTGGTTGAACAGTGAATATTTCAAAAATGTCTATTACGGCCAAGCTATTAGAGGCACAAAGTTCATATCGAATATGCAGGGTTATACAGAGGCCCAAAGCATTAATATAGCATTATTAAGCGTTGGACTGCCCCATGTGGTTGAACACCTAATATTCCAAAAATGTCCGTTACAGCTAAACTATTAGAGGCACAAAGTTCATATCGAATATGCAGCGTTTTACAGAGGCCCAAAGCATTAATATAGTCACTTATTAAGCGTTGGACTGCCCCATGTGGCTGAACACCTAATATTCCAAAAATGTCCGTTACAGCCAAACTATTAGAGGCACAGTGCTCATTTTGTATGTGCACCGTTATTCACAGGCCCAAAGCATTAATATAGTCACTTATTAAGCGTTGGACTGCCCCATGTGGTTGAACACCTAATATTCCAAAACTGTCCGTTACAGCCAAACTATTAGAGGCACAAAGTTCATATCGAATATGCAGCGTTTTACAGAGGCCCAAAGCATTGATATAGTCACTTATTAAGCGTTGGACTGCCCCATGTGGTTGAACACCTTATATTCCAAAAGTGTCCGTTACAGCTAAACTATTAGAGGCACAAAGTACATATCGAATATGCAACGTTTTACAGAGGCACATAGCATTAATATAGTCACTTATTAAGCGTTGGACTGCCCCATGTGGTTGAACACCTAATATTCCAAAAATGTCCGTTACAGCCAAACTATTAGAGGCACAGTGCTCATATTTTATATGCAGCGTTATACAGAGGCCCAAAGCATTAATATAGTCATTAGATCCGTTGGCTGGACACCGGCACATTAGTTTTTAGAAACCTCTAAAACGCTCATTTCTAACAATCTAAGCTTATAACAATTTTCCTAATTGAGGGAAACAGTTTATATTGTGCAATTTTAATATAGTTTTTGTTGCAGTTTTCAAATATGTAATCTTTTTTTCCACTGGGCAATAAATTAGATCCGTTGGCTGGACACCGGCACATCAGTATTTAGAAACCTCTAAAACGCTCATTTCTAACAATCTAAGCTTATAACAATTTTCCTAATTGAGGGAAACAGTTTATATTGTGCAATTTTAACATAGTTTTCGTTGCAGTTTTCAAATATGTAATTGGTTTTTTCACTGGGCAATAAATTAGATCCGTTGGCTGGACATCAGCACATTAGTTTTTAGAAACCTCTAAAACGCTCATTTCTAACAATCTAAGCTTATAACAATTTTCCTAATTGACGGACACAATTTATATTGTATATTTTAATATAGTTTTTGTTGCAGTTTTCAAATATGTAATTGGTTTTTCCACTGGGTAATAAATTAGATCCGTTGGCTGGACATCGGCACATTAGTATTTAGAAACCTCTAAAACGCTCATTTCTAACAATCTAAGCTTATAACAATTTTCCTAATTGAGAGAAACAGTTTATATTGTGCAATTTTAACATAGTTTTTGTTGCAGTTTTCAAATATGTAATTGGTTTTTTCACTGGGCAATAAATTAGATCCGTTGGCTGGACACCGGCACATTAGTTTTTAGAAACCTCTAAAACGCTCATTTCTAACAATCTAAGCTTATAACAATTTTCCTAATTGACGGACACAATTTATATTGTGCATTTTTAATAGAGTTTTTGTTGCAGTTTTCAAATATGTAATTGGTTTTTCCACTGGGCAATAAATTAGATCCGTTGGCTGGACACCGGCACATCAGTTTTTTGAAACCCCTAAAACGCTCATTTCTAACAATCTAAGCTTATAACAATTTTCCTAATTGAGGGAAACAGTTTATATTGTGCAATTTTAATATAGTTTTTGTTGCAGTTTTTAAATATGTAATTGGTTTTTCCACTGGGCAACAAATTTGATCCGTTGGCTGGACACCGGCACATCAGTTTTAAGAAACCTCTAAAACGCTCATTTCTAACAATCTAAGTTTATAACAATTTTCTTAATTGAGGGAAACAGTTTATATTGTGCAATTTTAATATAGTTTTTGTTGCAGTTTTTAAATATGTAATTGGTTTTTCAACTGGGCGATAAATTAGATCCGTTGGCTGGACACGGGCACATCAGTTTTTTGAAACCTCTAAAACGCTCATTTCTAACAATCTAAGTTTATAACAATTTTCCTAATTGAGGGAAACAGTTTATATTGTGCAATTTTAATATAGTTTTTGTTGCAGTTTTTAAATATGTAATTGGTTTTTCAACTGGGCGATAAATTAGATCCGTTGGCTGGACACCGGCACATCAGTTTTTAGAAACCTCTAAAACGCTCATTTCTAACAATCTAAGCTTATAACAATTTTCCTAATTGACGGACAGATTTTATATTGTGCGATTTTAATATAGTTTTTCTTGCAGTTTTCAAATATGCAATTGGTTTTTCCACTGGGCAAAAAATTAGATCCGTTGGGTGGACATCGGCACATTAGTTTTTAGAAACCTCTAAAACGCTCATTTCTAACAATCTAAGCTTATAACAATTTTCCTAATTGTCGGACAGATTTTATATTGTGCGATTTTATAATAGTTTTTGTTGCAGTTTTCAAAGATGTAATTGGTTTTTCCACTGGGCAATAAATTAGATCCGTTGGCTGGACACCGGCACATCAGTATTTAGAAACCTCTAAAACGCTCATTTCTAACAATCTAAGCTTTTAACAATTTTCCTAATTGAGGGAAACAGTTTATATTGTGCAATTTTAATATAGTTTTTGTTGCAGTTTTCAAATATGTAATTTTTTTTCCACTGGGCAATAAATTAGATCCGTTGGCTGGACACCGGCACATCAGTATTTAGAAACCCCTAAAACGCTCATTTCTAACAATCTAAGCTTATAACAATTTTCCTAATTGAGGGAAACAGTTTATATTAGGCAATTTTAATATAGTTTTTGTTGCAGTTTTCAAATATGTAATTGGTTTTTCCACTGGGCAATAAATTAGATCCGTTGGCTGGACACCGGCACATCAGTTTTTTGAAACCTCTAAAACGCTCATTTCTAACAATCTAAGCTTATAACAATTTTCCTAATTGACGGACAGATTTTATATTGTGCGATTTTAATATAGTTTTTGTTGCAGTTTTCAAATATGTAATTGGTTTTTCAACTGGGCAATAAATTAGATCCGTTGGCTGAACACCGGCACATCAGTTTTTAGAAACCTCTAAAACGCTCATTTCTAAAAATCTAAGCTTATAACAATTTTCCTAATTGAGGGAAACAGTTTATATTGTGCAATTTTAATATAGTTTCTGTTGCAGTTTACAAATATGCAATTGGTTTTTCAACTGGGCAATAAATTAGATCCGTTGGCTGAACACCGTCACATCAGTTTTTAGAAACCTCTAAAACGCTCATTTCTAACAATCTAAGCTTATAACAATTTTCCTAATTGACGGACACAATTTATATCGTGCAATTTTAATATAGTTTTTGTTGCAGTTTTCAAATATGTAATTGGTTTTTTCACTGGGCAATAAATTAGATCCGTTGGCTGGACATCAGCACATTAGTTTTTAGAAACCTCTAAAACGCTCATTTCTAACAATCTAAGCTTATAACAATTTTCCTAATTGAGGGAAACAGTTTATATTGTGCAATTTTAACATAGTTTTGGTTGCTGTTTCAAATATGTAATTGGTTTTTTCACTGGGCAATAAATTAGATCCGTTGGCTGAACACCGGCACGTCAGTTTTTAGAAACCTCTAAAACGCTCATTTCTAAAAATCTAAGCTTATAACAATTTTCCTAATTGACGGACACAATTTATATTGTATATTTTAATATAGTTTTTGTTGCAGTTTTCAAATATGTAATTGGTTTTTCCACTGGGCAATAAATTAAATCCGTTGGCTGGACATCGGCACATTAGTTTTTAGAAACCTCTAAAACGCTCATTTCTAACAATCTATGCTTATAACAATTTTCCTAATTGACGGACACAATTTATATTGTGCAATTTTAATATAGTTTTTGTTGCAGTTTTGAAATATGTAATTGGTTTTTCAACTGGGCAGTAAATTAGATCCGTTGGCTGGACACCGGCACATCAGTTTTTTGAAACCTCTAAAACGCTCATTTCTAACAATCTAAGCTTATAACAATTTTCCTAATTGAGGGACAGATTTTATATTGTGCCATTTTAATATAGTTTTTCTTGCAGTTTTCAAATATGTAATTGGTTTTTCCACTGGGCAATAAATTAGATCCGTTGGCTGGACATTCGGCACATTAGTTTTTAGAATCCTCTAAAACGCTCATTTCTAATAATCTAAGCTTATAACAATTTTCCTAATTGACGGACAGATTTTATATTGTGCAATTTTAATATACTTTTTGTTGCAGTTTTCAAATATGTAATTGGTTTTTCCACTGGGCAATAAATTAGATCCGTTGGCTGGACATCAGCACATCAGTTTTTAGAAACCTTTAAAACGCTCATTTCTAACAATCTAAGCTTATAACAATTTTCCTAATTGAAGGAAACAGTTTATATTGTGCAATTTTAATATAGTTTTTGTTGCAGTTTTCAAATATGTAATTGGTTTTTCAACTGGGCAATAAATTAGATCCGTTGGCTGGACACCGGCACATCAGTTTTTAGACACCTCTAAAACGCTCATTTCTAACAATGTAAGCTTATAACAATTTTCCTAATTGACGGACAGATTTTATATTGTGCGATTTTAATATAGTTTTTGTTGCAGTTTTCAAATATGTAATTGGTTTTTCAACTGGGCAGTAAATTAGATCCGTTGGCTGGACACCGGCACATCAGTTTTTTGAAACCTCTAAAACGCTCATTTCTAACAATCTAAGCTTATAACAATTTTTCTAATTGAGGGACAGATTTTATATTGTGCAATTTTAATATAGTTTTTCTTGCAGTTTTCAAATATAAAATTGGTTTTTTCACTGGGCAATAAATTAGATTCATTGGCTGGACACCGGCACATCAGATTTTAGAAACCTCTAAAACGCTCATTTCTAACAATCTAAGCTTATAACAATTTTCCTAATTGAGGGAAACAGTTTATATTGGGCAATTTTAATATACTTTTTGTTGCAGTTTTCAAATATGTAATTGGTTTTTCCACTGGGCAATAAATTAGATCCGTTGGCTGGACACCAGCACATCAGTTTTTAGAAACCTCTAAAACGCTCATTTCTAACAATCTAAGCTTATAACAATTTTCCTAATTGAGGGAAACAGTTTATATTGTGCAATTTTAATATAGTTTTTGTTGCAGTTTTCAAATATGTAATTGGTTTTTCCACTGGGCAATAAATTAGATCCGTTGGCTGGACACTGGCACATCAGTTTTTTGAAACCTCTAAAACGCTCATTTCTAACAATCTAAGCTTATAACAATTTTCCTAATTGAGGGAAACAGTTTATATTGTGCAATTTTAATATAGTTTTTCTTGCAGTTTTCAAATATGTAATTGGTTTTTTCACTGGGCAATAAATTAGATTCATTGGCTGGGCACCGGCACATCAGTTTTTTGAAACCTCTAAAACGCTCATTTCTAACAATCTAAGCTTATAACAATTTTCCTAATTGACGGACAGATTTTATATTGTGCAATTTTAATATAGTTTTTGTTGCAGTTTTCAAATATGTAATTGGTTTTTTCACTGGGCAATAAATTAGATCCGTTGGCTGAACACCGGCACATCAGTTTTTAGAAACCTCTAAAACGCTCATTTCTAACAATCTAAGCTTATAACAATTTTCCTAATTGACGGACAGATATTATATTGTGCAATTTTAATATAGTTTTTGTTGCAGTTTTGAATATGTAATTGGTTTTTCAACTGGGCAGTAAATTAGATCCGTTGGCTGGACACCGGCACATCAGTTTTTTGAAACCTCTAAAACGCTCATTTCTAAAAATCTATGCTTATAACAATTTTCCTAATTGACGGACACAATTTATATTGTGCAATTTTAATATAGTTTTTGTTGCAGTTTTCAAATATGTAATTGGTTTTTCCACTGGGCAATAAATTAGATCCGTTGGCTGGACATCGGCACATTAGTTTTTAGAACCCTCTAAAACGCTCATTTCTAACAATCTAAGCTTATAACAATTTTCCTAATTGAGGGAAACAGTTTATATTGTGCAATTTTAATATAGTTTTTGTTGCAGTTTTGAAATATGTAATTGGTTTTTCAACTGGGCAGTAAATTAGATCCGTTGGCTGGACACCGGCACATCAGTTTTTTGAAACCTCTAAAACGCTCATTTCTAACAATCTAAGCTTATAACAATTTTCCTAATTGAGGGACAGATTTTATATTGTGCAATTTTAATATAGTTTTTGTTGCAGTTTTCAAATATGTAATTGGTTTTTCCACTGGGCAATAAATTAGATCCGTTGGCTGGACACCGGCACATCAGTTTTTTGAAACCTCTAAACGCTCATTTCTAACAATCTAAGCTTATAGCAATTTTCCTAATTGACGGACAGATTTTATATTGTGCAATTTTAATATAGTTTTTGTTGCAGTTTTCAAATATGCAATTGGTTTTTCCACTGGGCAATAAATTAGATCCGTTGGCTGGACATCAGCACATCAGTTTTTAGAAACCTTTAAAACGCTCATTTCTAACAATCTAAGCTTATAACAATTTTCCTAATTGAGGGAAACAGTTTATATTGTGCAATTTTAATATAGTTTTTGTTGCAGTTTTCAAATATGTAATTGGTTTTTCAACTGGGCAATAAATTAGATCCGTTGGCTGGACACCGGCACATCAGTTTTTAGACACCTCTAAAACGCTCATTTCTAACAATCTAAGCTTATAACAATTTTCCTAATTGACGGACAGATTTTATATTGTGCGATTTTAATATAGTTTTTGTTGCAGTTTTCAAATATGTAATTGGTTTTTCAACTGGGCAGTAAATTAGATCCGTTGGCTGGACACCGGCACATCAGTTTTTTGAAACCTCTAAAACGCTCATTTCTAACAATCTAAGCTTATAACAATTTTTCTAATTGAGGGACAGATTTTATATTGTGCAATTTTAATATAGTTTTTCTTACAGTTTTCAAATATGAAATTGGTTTTTTCACTGGGCAATAAATTAGATTCATTGGCTGGACACCGGCACATCAGATTTTAGAAACCTCTAAAACGCTCATTTCTAACAATCTAAGCTTATAACAATTTTCCTAATTGAGGGACAGATTTTATATTGTGCAATTTTAATATAGTTTTTGTTGCAGTTTTCAAATATGTAATTGGTTTTTCCACTGGGCAATAAATTAGATCCGTTGGCTGGACACCGGCACATCAGTTTTTTGAAACCTCTAAAACGCTCATTTCTAACAATCTAAGCTTATAACAATTTTCCTAATTGACGGACAGATTTTATATTGTGCAATTTTAATATAGTTTTTGTTGCAGTTTTCAAATATGTAATTGGTTTTTCCACTGGGCAATAAATTAGATCCGTTGGCTGGACATTCGGCACATCAGTTTTTAGAAACCTCTAAAACGCTCATTTCTAACAATCTAAGTTTATAACAATTTTCCTAATTGAGGGAAACAGTTTATATTGTGTAATTTTAATATAGTTTTTGTTGCAGTTTTGAAATATGTAATTGGTTTTTCAACTGGGCAGTAAATTAGATCCGTTGGCTGGACACCGGCACATCAGTTTTTTGAAACCTCTAAAACGCTCATTTCTAACAATCTAAGCTTATAACAATTTTCCTAATTGAGGGACAGATTTTATATTGTGCCATTTTAATATAGTTTTTCTTGCAGTTTTCAAATATGTAATTGGTTTTTCCACTGGGCAATAAATTAGATCCGTTGGCTGGACATTCGGCACATTAGTTTTTAGAATCCTCTAAAACGCTCATTTCTAATAATCTAAGCTTATAACAATTTTCCTAATTGACGGACAGATTTTATATTGTGCAATTTTAATATACTTTTTGTTGCAGTTTTCAAATATGTAATTGGTTTTTCCACTGGGCAATAAATTAGATCCGTTGGCTGGACATCAGCACATCAGTTTTTAGAAACCTTTAAAACGCTCATTTCTAACAATCTAAGCTTATAACAATTTTCCTAATTGAGGGAAACAGTTTATATTGTGCAATTTTAATATAGTTTTTGTTGCAGTTTTCAAATATGTAATTGGTTTTTCAACTGGGCAATAAATTAGATCCGTTGGCTGGACACCGGCACATCAGTTTTTAGACACCTCTAAAACGCTCATTTCTAAAAATGTAAGCTTATAACAATTTTCCTAATTGACGGACAGATTTTATATTGTGCGATTTTAATATAGTTTTTGTTGCAGTTTTCAAATATGTAATTGGTTTTTCAACTGGGCAGTAAATTAGATCCGTTGGCTGGACACCGGCACATCAGTTTTTTGAAACCTCTAAAACGCTCATTTCTAACAATCTAAGCTTATAACAATTTTTCTAATTGAGGGACAGATTTTATATTGTGCAATTTTAATATAGTTTTTCTTGCAGTTTTCAAATATAAAATTGGTTTTTTCACTGGGCAATAAATTAGATTCATTGGCTGGACACCGGCACATCAGATTTTAGAAACCTCTAAAACGCTCATTTCTAACAATCTAAGCTTATAACAATTTTCCTAATTGAGGGAAACAGTTTATATTGTGCAATTTTAATATAGTTTTTGTTGCAGTTTTCAAATATGTAATTGGTTTTTCCACTGGGCAATAAATTAGATCCGTTGGCTGGACACCAGCACATCAGTTTTTAGAAACCTCTAAAACGCTCATTTCTAACAATCTAAGCTTATAACAATTTTCCTAATTGAGGGAAACAGTTTATATTGTGCAATTTTAATATAGTTTTTGTTGCAGTTTTCAAATATGTAATTGGTTTTTCCACTGGGCAATAAATTAGATCCGTTGGCTGGACACTGGCACATCAGTTTTTTGAAACCTCTAAAACGCTCATTTCTAACAATCTAAGCTTATAACAATTTTCCTAATTGAGGGAAACAGTTTATATTGTGCAATTTTAATATAGTTTTTCTTGCAGTTTTCAAATATGTAATTGGTTTTTTCACTGGGCAATAAATTAGATTCATTGGCTGGACACCGGCACATCAGTTTTTAGAACCCTCTAAAACGCTCATTTCTAACAATCTAAGCTTATAACAATTTTCCTAATTGAGGGACAAATTTTATATTGTGCCATTTTAATATAGTTTTTCTTGCAGTTTTCAAATATGTAATTGGTTTTTTCACTGGGCAATAAATTAGATTCATTGGCTGGACACCGGCACATCAGTTTTTAGAACCCTCTAAAACGCTCATTTCTAACAATCTAAGCTTATAACAATTTTCCTAATTGACGGACAGATTTTATATTGTGCAATTTTAATATAGTTTTTCTTGCAGTTTTCAAATATGTAATTGGTTTTTTCACTAGGCAATAAATTAGATCCGTTGGCGGACATTCGGCACATTAGTTTTTAGAATCCTCTAAAACGCTCATTTCTAACAATCTAAGCTTATAACAATTTTCCTAATTGACGGACACAATTTATATTGTGCAATTTTATTATAGTTTTTGTTGCAGTTTTCAAATATGTAATTGGTTTTTTTACTGGGCAATAAATTAGATCCGTTGGCTGGACATCGGCACATTAGTTTTTAGAATCCTCTAAAACGCTCATTTCTAACAATCTAAGCTTATAACAATTTTCCTAATTGACGGACAGATTTTATATTGTGCAATTTTAATATAGTTTTTGTTGCAGTTTTCAAATATGTAATTGGTTTTTCCACTGGGCAATAAATTAGATCCGTTGGCTGGACATCAGCACATCAGTTTTTAGAAACCTCTAAAACGCTCATTTCTAACAATCTAAGCTTATAACAATTTTCCTAATTGAGGGAAACAGTTTATATTGTGCAATTTTAATATAGTTTTTGTTGCAGTTTTTAAATATGCAATTGGTTTTTCAACTGGGCGATAAATTAGATCCGTTGGCTGGACACCGGCACATCAGTTTTTAGACACCTCTAAAACGCTCATTTCTAACAATCTAAGCTTATAACAATTTTCCTAATTGACGGACAGATTTTATATTGTGCGATTTTAATATAGTTTTTGTTGCAGTTTTCAAATATGTAATTGGTTTTTCAACTGGGCAGTAAATTAGATCCGTTGGCTGGACATCGGCACATCAATTTTTAGAAACCTCTAAAACGCTCATTTCTAACAATCTAAGCTTATAACAATTTTCCTAATTGACGGACAGATTTTATATTGTGCGATTTTATTATAGTTTTTGTTGCAGTTTTCAAATATGTAATTGGTTTTTCAACTGGGCAGTAAATTAGATCCGTTGGCTGGACACCGGCACATCAGTTTTTTGAAACTTCTAAAACGCTCATTTCTAACAATCTAAGCTTATAACAATTTTCCTAATTGAGGGAAACAGTTTATATTGGGCAATTTTAATATAGTTTTTGTTGCAGTTTTCAAATATGTAATTGGTTTTTCCACTGGGCAATAAATTAGATCCGTTGGCTGGACACCAGCACATCAGTTTTTAGAAACCTCTAAAACGCTCATTTCTAACAATCTAAGCTTATAACAATTTTCCTAATTGAGGGAAACAGTTTATATTGTGCAATTTTAATATAGTTTTTGTTGCAGTTTTCAAATATGTAATTGGTTTTTCCACTGGGCAATAAATTAGATCCGTTGGCTGGACACTGGCACATCAGTTTTTTGAAACCTCTAAAACGCTCATTTCTAACAATCTAAGCTTATAACAATTTTCCTAATTGAGGGAAACAGTTTATATTGGGCAATTTTAATATAGTTTTTGTTGCAGTTTTCAAATATGTAATTGGTTTTTCCACTGGGCAATAAATTAGATCCGTTGGCTGGACACCAGCACATCAGTTTTTAGAAACCTCTAAAACGCTCATTTCTAACAATCAAAGCTTATAACAATTTTCCTAATTGAGGGAAACAGTTTATATTGTGCAATTTTAATATAGTTTTTGTTGCAGTTTTCAAATATGTAATTGGTTTTTCAACTGGGCAGTAAATTAGATCCGTTGGCTGGACACCAGCACATCAGTTTTTAGAAACCTCTAAAACGCTCATTTCTAACAATCTAAGCTTATAACAATTTTCCTAATTGAGGGAAACAGTTTATATTGTGCAATTTTAATATAGTTTTTGTTGCAGTTTTCAAATATGTAATTGGTTTTTCCACTGGGCAATAAATTAGATCCGTTGGCTGGACACTGGCACATCAGTTTTTTGAAACCTCTAAAACGCTCATTTCTAACAATCTAAGCCTATAACAATTTTCCTAATTGACGGACAGATTTTATATTGTGTGATTTTAATATAGTTTTTGTTGCAGTTTTCAAATATGTAATTGGTTTTTCCACTGGGCAATAAATTAGATCCGTTGGCTGGACACCAGCACATCAGTTTTTAGAAACCTCTAAAACGCTCATTTCTAACAATCTAAGCTTATAACAATTTTCCTAATTGAGGGAAACAGTTTATATTGTGCAAATTTAATATAGTTTTTGTTGCAGTTTTCAAATATGCAATTGGTTTTTTCACTGGGCAATAAATTAGATCCGTTGGCTGAACACCGGCACATCAGTTTTTAGAAACCTCTAAAACGCTCAATTCTAACAATCTAAGCTTATAACAATTTTCCTAATTGACGGACACAATTTATATTGTATATTTTAATATAGTTTTTGTTGCAGTTTTCAAATATGTAATTGGTTTTTCCACTGGGCAATAAATTAGATCCGTTGGGTGGACATCGGCACATTAGTTTTTAGAAACCTCTAAAACGCTCATTTCTAAGAATCTAAGCTTATAACAATTTTCCTAATTGACGGACAGATTTTATATTGTGCAATTTTAACATAGTTTTGGTTGCAGTTTCAAATATGTAATTTGTTTTTCCACTGGGCAATAAATTAGATCCGTTGGCTGAACACCGGCACATCAGTTTTTAGAAACCTCTAAAACGCTCATTTCTAACAATCTAAGCTTATAACAATTTTCCTAATTGAGGGAAACAGTTTATATTGGGCAATTTTAATATAGTTTTTGTTGCAGTTTTCAAATATGTAATTGGTTTTTCCACTGGGCAATAAATTAGATCCGTTGGCTGGACACCAGCACATCAGTTTTTAGAAACCTCTAAAACGCTCATTTCTAACAATCAAAGCTTATAACAATTTTCCTAATTGAGGGAAACAGTTTATATTGTGCAATTTTAATATAGTTTTTGTTGCAGTTTTCAAATATGTAATTGGTTTTTCAACTGGGCAGTAAATTAGATCCGTTGGCTGGACACCAGCACATCAGTTTTTAGAAACCTCTAAAACGCTCATTTCTAACAATCTAAGCTTATAACAATTTTCCTAATTGAGGGAAACAGTTTATATTGTGCAATTTTAATATAGTTTTTGTTGCAGTTTTCAAATATGTAATTGGTTTTTCCACTGGGCAATAAATTAGATCCGTTGGCTGGACACTGGCACATCAGTTTTTTGAAACCTCTAAAACGCTCATTTCTAACAATCTAAGCCTATAACAATTTTCCTAATTGACGGACAGATTTTATATTGTGTGATTTTAATATAGTTTTTGTTGCAGTTTTCAAATATGTAATTGGTTTTTCCACTGGGCAATAAATTAGATCCGTTGGCTGGACACAAGCACATCAGTTTTTAGAAACCTCTAAAACGCTCATTTCTAACAATCTAAGCTTATAACAATTTTCCTAATTGAGGGAAACAGTTTATATTGTGCAAATTTAATATAGTTTTTGTTGCAGTTTTCAAATATGCAATTGGTTTTTTCACTGGGCAATAAATTAGATCCGTTGGCTGAACACCGGCACATCAGTTTTTAGAAACCTCTAAAACGCTCATTTCTAACAATCTAAGCTTATAACAATTTTCCTAATTGACGGACACAATTTATATTGTATATTTTAATATAGTTTTTGTTGCAGTTTTCAAATATGTAATTGGTTTTTCCACTGGGCAATAAATTAGATCCGTTGGGTGGACATCGGCACATTAGTTTTTAGAAACCTCTGAAACGCTCATTTCTAAGAATCTAAGCTTATAACAATTTTCCTAATTGACGGACAGATTTTATATTGTGCAATTTTAACATAGTTTTGGTTGCAGTTTCAAATATGTAATTTGTTTTTCCACTGGGCAATAAATTAGATCCGTTGGCTGAACACCGGCACATCAGTTTTTAGAAACCTCTAAAACGCTCATTTCTAACAATCTAAGCTTATAACAATTTTCCTAATTGAGGGAAACAGTTTATATTGTGCAATTTTAATATAGTTTTTGTTGCAGTTTTCAAATATGTAATTTGTTTTTCCACTGGGCAATAAATTAGATTCATTGGCTGGACACCGGCACATCAGTTTTTTGAAACCTCTAAAACGCTCATTTCTAACAATCTAAGCTTATAACAATTTTCCTAATTGAGGGAAACAGTTTATATTGTGCAATTTTAACATAGTTTTGGTTGCAGTTTCAAATATGTAATTGGTTTTTTCACTGGGCAATAAATTAGATTCATTGGCTGGACACCGGCACATCAGTTTTTAGAAACCTCTAAAACGCTCATTTCTAACAATCTAAGCTTATAACAATTTTCCTAATTGACGGACACAATTTATATTGTATATTTTAATATAGTTTTTGTTGCAGTTTTCAAATATGTAATTGATTTTTCCACTGGGCAATAAATTAGATCCGTTGGCTGGACATCGGCACATTAGTTTTTAGAAACCTCTAAAACGCTCATTTCTAACAATCTAAGCTTATAACAATTTTCCTAATTGAGGGAAACAGTTTATATTGTGCAATTTTAACATAGTTTTGGTTGCTGTTTCAAATATGTAATTGGTTTTTTCACTGGGCAATAAATTAGATCCGTTGGCTGAACACCGGCACGTCAGTTTTTAGAAACCTCTAAAACCCTCATTTCTAAAAATCTAAGCTTATAACAATTTTCCTAATTGACGGACACAATTTATATTGTATATTTTAATATAGTTTTTGTTGCAGTTTTCAAATATGTAATTGGTTTTTCCACTGGGCAATAAATTAGATCCGTTGGCTGGACATCGGCACATTAGTTTTTAGAAACCTCTAAAACGCTCATTTCTAACAATCTAAGCTTATAACAATTTTCCTAATTGAGGGAAACAGTTTATATTGTGCAGTTTTAACATAGTTTTGGTTGCAGTTTCAAATATGTAATTGGTTTTTTCACTGGGCAATAAATTAGATCCGTTGGCTGAACACCGGCACGTCAGTTTTTAGAAACCTCTAAAACCCTCATTTCTAAAAATCTAAGCTTATAACAATTTTCCTAATTGACGGACACAATTTATATTGTGCAATTTTAATATAGTTTTTGTTGCAGTTTTCAAATATGTAATTGGTTTTTTTACTGGGCAATAAATTAGATCCGTTGGCTCAACACCGGCACATTAGTTTTTAGAAACCTCTAAAACGCTCATTTCTAACAATCTAAGCTTATAACAATTTTCCTAATTGAGGGACAGATTTTATATTGTGCCATTTTAATATAGTTTTTCTTGCAGTTTTCAAATATGTAATTGGTTTTTTCACTGGGCAATAAATTAGATTCATTGGCTGGACACCGGCACATCAGTTTTTAGAACCCTCTAAAACGCTCATTTCTAACAATCTAAGCTTATAACAATTTTCCTAATTGACGGACAGATTTTATATTGTGCGATTTTAATATAGTTTTTGTTGCAGTTTTCAAATATGTAATTGGTTTTTCAACTGGGCAGTAAATTAGATCCGTGGGCTGGACACCGGCACATCAGTTTTTTGAAACCTCTAAAACGCTCATTTCTAAAAATCTAAGCCTATAACAATTTTCCTAATTGACGGACACAGTTTATATTGTGCAGTTTTAATATAGTTTTTGTTGCAGTTTTCAAATATGTAATTGGTTTTTCCACTGGGCAATAAATTAGATCCGTTGGCTGGACACCGGCACATCAGTTATTAGAAACCTCTAAAACGCTCATTTCTAAAAATCTAAGCCTATAACAATTTTCCTAATTGACGGACACAGTTTATATTGTGCAGTTTTAATATAGTTTTTGTTGCAGTTTTCAAATATGTAATTGGTTTTTCCACTGGGCATTAAATAAGACTTGCGGGAAAAACAACTGTGTCCGAAAGACCAAAAAACGTTGTACCTAACAATTGTCTGCCTATAACAATTTTCCTAATTGACGCACACAGTTTATATTGTGCAATTTTAATATAGTTTTTGTTGCACTTTTCAAATATGTAATTAGTTTTTCCACTGGGCAATAAATTAGATCCGTTGGCAGAACACCGGCACATCAGTTTTTTGAAACCTCTAAAACGCTCATATTTAATGATCTAAGCTTATAACAATTTTCCTAATTGACGGACACAGTTTATATTGTGCAATTTTAATATAGTTTTTGTTGCAGTTTTTAAATATGTAATTGGTTTTTCCACTGGGCAATAAATTAGATCCGTTGGCTGGACATCGGCACATTAGTTTTTAGAAACCTCTAAAACGCTCATTTCTAAAAATCTAAGCTTAAAACAATTTTCCTAATTGACGGACAGATTTTATATTGTGCGATTTTAATATAGTTTTTGTTGCAGTTTTCAAATATGTAATTGGTTTTTCAACTGGGCAGTAAATTAGATCCGTTGGCTGGACATCGGCACATCAGTTTTTTGAAACTTCTAAAACGCTCATTTCTAACAATCTAAGCTTATAACAATTTTCCTAATTGACGGACACAATTTATATTGTGCAATTTTAATATAGTTTTTCTTGCAGTTTTCAAATATGTAATTGGTTTTTCCACTGGGCAATAAATTAGATCCGTTGGCTGGACACCAGCACATCAGTTTTTAGAAACCTCTAAAACGCTCATTTCTAACAATCTAAGCTTATAACAATTTTCCTAATTGAGGGAAATAGTTTATATTGTGCAATTTTAATATAGTTTTTGTTGCAGTTTTCAAATATGTAATTGGTTTTTCCACTGGGCAATAAATTAGATCCGTTGGCTGGACACCGGCACATCAGTTTTTAGAAACCTCTTAAACGCTCATTTCTAACAATCTAAGCTTATAACAATTTTCCTAATTGAGGGAAACAGTTTATATTGTGCAATTTTAATATAGTTTTTGTTGCAGTTTTCAAATATGTAATTGGTTTTTCCACTGGGCAATAAATTAGATCCGTTGGCTGGACACTGGCACATCAGTTTTTTGAAACCTCTAAAACGCTCATTTCTAACAATCTAAGCCTATAACAATTTTCCTAATTGACGGACAGATTTTATATTGTGTGATTTTAATATAGTTTTTGTTGCAGTTTTCAAATATGTAATTGGTTTTTCCACTGGGCAATAAATTAGATCCGTTGGCTGGACACCAGCACATCAGTTTTTAGAAACCTCTAAAACGCTCATTTCTAACAATCTAAGCTTATAACAATTTTCCTAATTGAGGGAAACAGTTTATATTGGGCAATTTTAATATAGTTTTTGTTGCAGTTTTCAAATATGTAATTGGTTTTTCCACTGGGCAATAAATTAGATCCGTTGGCTGGACACCAGCACATCAGTTTTTAGAAACCTCTAAAACGCTCATTTCTAACAATCTAAGCTTATAACAATTTTCCTAATTGAAGGAAACAGTTTATATTGTGCAATTTTAATATAGTTTTTGTTGCAGTTTTCAAATATGCAATTGGTTTTTTCACTGGGCAATAAATTAGATCCGTTGGCTGAACACCGGCACATCAGTTTTTAGAAACCTCTAAAACGCTCATTTCTAACAATCTAAGCTTATAACAATTTTCCTAATTGACGGACACAATTTATATTGTATATTTTAATATAGTTTTTGTTGCAGTTTTCAAATATGTAATTGGTTTTTTCCACTGGGCAATAAATTAGATCCGTTGGGTGGACATCGGCACATTAGTTTTTAGAAACCTCTAAAACGCTCATTTCTAACAATCTAAGCTTATAACAATTTTCCTAATTGACGGACAGATTTTATATTGTGCGATTTTAATATAGTTTTTGTTGCAGTTTTCAAATATGTAATTGGTTTTTCAACTGGGCAGTAAATTAGATCCGTTGGCTGGACACCGGCACATCAGTTTTTTGAAACCTAAAAAACGCTCATTTCTAACAATCTAAGCTTATAACAATTTTCCTAATTGAGGGAAACAGTTTATATTGTGCAATTTTAATATAGTTTTTGTTGCAGTTTTCAAATATGTAATTGGTTTTTCCACTGGGCAATAAATTAGATCCGTTGGCTGGACACCAGCACATCAGTTTTTAGAAACCTCTAAAACGCTCATTTCTAACAATCTAAGCTTATAACAATTTTCCTAATTGAGGGAAACAGTTTATATTGTGCAATTTTAATATAGTTTTTGTTGCAGTTTTCAAATATGTAATTGGTTTTTCCACTGGGCAATAAATTAGATCCGTTGGCTGGACACTGGCACATCAGTTTTTTGAAACCTCTAAAACGCTCATTTCTAACAATCTAAGCCTATAACAATTTTCCTAATTGACGGACAGATTTCATATTGTGTGATTTTAATATAGTTTTTGTTGCAGTTTTCAAATATGTAATTGGTTTTTCCACTGGGCAATAAATTAGATCCGTTGGCTGGACACCAGCACATCAGTTTTTAGAAACCTCTTAAACGCTCATTTCTAACAATCTAAGCTTATAACAATTTTCCTAATTGAGGGAAACAGTTTATATTGTGCAATTTTAACATAGTTTTCGTTGCAGTTTTCAAATATGTAATTGGTTTTTTCACTGGGCAATAAATTAGATCCGTTGGTTGGACATCAGCACATTAGTTTTTAGAAACCTCTAAAACGCTCATTTCTAACAATCTAAGCTTATAACAATTTTCCTAATTGACGGACACAATTTATATTGTATATTTTAATATAGTTTTTGTTGCAGTTTTCAAATATGTAATTGGTTTTTCCACTGGGTAATAAATTAGATCCGTTGGCTGGACATCGGCACATTAGTTTTTAGAAACCTCTAAAACGCTCATTTCTAACAATCTAAGCTTATAACAATTTTCCTAATTGAGAGAAACAGTTTATATTGTGCAATTTTAACATAGTTTTTGTTGCAGTTTTCAAATATGTAATTGGTTTTTTCACTGGGCAATAAATTAGATCCGTTGGCTGAACACCAGCACATCAGTTTTTAGAAACCTCTAAAACGCTCATTTCTAACAATCTAAGCTTATAACAATTTTCCTAATTGAGGGAAACAGTTTATATTGGGCAATTTTAATATAGTTTTTGTTGCAGTTTTCAAATATGTAATTGGTTTTTCCACTGGGCAATAAATTAGATCCGTTGGCTGGACACCAGCACATCAGTTTTTAGAAACCTCTAAAACGCTCATTTCTAACAATCTAAGCTTATAACAATTTTCCTAATTGAGGGAAACAGTTTATATTGTGCAATTTTAATATAGTTTTTGTTGCAGTTTTCAAATATGTAATTGGTTTTTCCACTGGGCAATAAATTAGATCCGTTGGGTGGACATCGGCACATTAGTTTTTAGAAACCTCTAAAACGCTCATTTCTAACAATCTAAGCTTATAACAATTTTCCTAATTGACGGACAGATTTTATATTGTGCGATTTTAATATAGTTTTTGTTGCAGTTTTCAAATATGTAATTGGTTTTTCAACTGGGCAGTAAATTAGATCCGTTGGCTGGACACCAGCACATCAGTTTTTAGAAACCTCTAAAACGCTCATTTCTAACAATCTAAGCTTATAACAATTTTCCTAATTGAGGGAAACAGTTTATATTGTGCAATTTTAATATAGTTTTTGTTGCAGTTTTCAAATATGTAATTGGTTTTTCCACTGGGCAATAAATTAGATCCGTTGGCTGGACACCAGCACATCAGTTTTTAGAAACCTCTAAAACGCTCATTTCTAACAATCTAAGCTTATAACAATTTTCCTAATTGAGGGAAACAGTTTATATTGTGCAATTTTAATATAGTTTTTGTTGCAGTTTTCAAATATGTAATTGGTTTTTCCACTGGGCAATAAATTAGATCCGTTGGCTGGACACTGGCACATCAGTTTTTTGAAACCTCTAAAACGCTCATTTCTAACAATCTAAGCCTATAACAATTTTCCTAATTGACGGACAGATTTCATATTGTGTGATTTTAATATAGTTTTTGTTGCAGTTTTCAAATATGTAATTGGTTTTTCAACTGGGCAGTAAATTAGATCCGTTGGCTGGACACCAGCACATCAGTTTTTAGAAACCTCTTAAACGCTCATTTCTAACAATCTAAGCTTATAACAATTTTCCTAATTGAGGGAAATAGTTTATATTGTGCAATTTTAATATAGTTTTTGTTGCAGTTTTCAAATATGTAATTGGTTTTTCCACTGGGCAATAAATTAGATCCGTTGGCTGGACACCAGCACATCAGTTTTTAGAAACCTCTTAAACGCTCATTTCTAACAATCTAAGCTTATAACAATTTTCCTAATTGAGGGAAACAGTTTATATTGTGCAATTTTAATATAGTTTTTGTTGCAGTTTTCAAATATGTAATTGGTTTTTCCACTGGGTAATAAATTAGATCCGTTGGCTGGACATCGGCACATTAGTTTTTAGAAACCTCTAAAACGCTCATTTCTAACAATCTAAGCTTATAACAATTTTCCTAATTGAGAGAAACAGTTTATATTGTGCAATTTTAACATAGTTTTTGTTGCAGTTTTCAAATATGTAATTGGTTTTTTCACTGGGCAATAAATTAGATCCGTTGGCTGGACATCGGCACATTAGTTTTTAGAAACCTCTAAAACGCTCATTTCTAACAATCTAAGCTTATAACAATTTTCCTAATTGACGGACACAATTTATATTGTATATTTTAATATAGTTTTTGTTGCAGTTTTCAAATATGTAATTGGTTTTTCCACTGGGTAATAAATTAGATCCGTTGGCTGGACATCGGCACATTAGTTTTTAGAAACCTCTAAAACGCTCATTTCTAACAATCTAAGCTTATAACAATTTTCCTAATTGACGGACACAATTTATATTGTATATTTTAATATAGTTTTTGTTGCAGTTTTCAAATATGTAATTGGTTTTTCCACTGGGCAATAAATTAGATCCGTTGGGTGGACATCGGCACATTAGTTTTTAGAAACCTCTAAAACGCTCATTTCTAACAATCTAAGCTTATAACAATTTTCCTAATTGACGGACAGATTTTATATTGTGCGATTTTAATATAGTTTTTGTTGCAGTTTTCAAATATGTAATTGGTTTTTCAACTGGGCAGTAAATTAGATCCGTTGGCTGGACACCGGCACATCAGTTTTTTGAAACCTAAAAAACGCTCATTTCTAACAATCTAAGCTTATAACAATTTTCCTAATTGAGGGAAACAGTTTATATTGTGCAATTTTAATATAGTTTTTGTTGCAGTTTTCAAATATGTAATTGGTTTTTCCACTGGGCAATAAATTAGATCCGTTGGCTGGACACCAGCACATCAGTTTTTTGAAACCTCTAAAACGCTCATTTCTAACAATCTAAGCCTATAACAATTTTCCTAATTGACGGACAGATTTCATATTGTGTGATTTTAATATAGTTTTTGTTGCAGTTTTCAAATATGTAATTGGTTTTTCAACTGGGCAGTAAATTAGATCCGTTGGCTGGACACCAGCACATCAGTTTTTAGAAACCTCTAAAACGCTCATTTCTAACAATCTAAGCTTATAACAATTTTCCTAATTGAGGGAAATAGTTTATATTGTGCAATTTTAATATAGTTTTTGTTGCAGTTTTTAAATATGTAATTGGTTTTTCCACTGGGCAATAAATTAGATCCGTTGGCTGGACACCAGCACATCAGTTTTTAGAAACCTCTTAAACGCTCATTTCTAACAATCTAAGCTTATAACAATTTTCCTAATTGAGGGAAACAGTTTATATTGTGCAATTTTAACATAGTTTTCGTTGCAGTTTTCAAATATGTAATTGGTTTTTTCACTGGGCAATAAATTAGATCCGTTGGCTGGACATCAGCACATTAGTTTTTAGAAACCTCTAAAACGCTCATTTCTAACAATCTAAGCTTATAACAATTTTCCTAATTGACGGACACAATTTATATTGTATATTTTAATATAGTTTTTGTTGCAGTTTTCAAATATGTAATTGGTTTTTCCACTGGGTAATAAATTAGATCCGTTGGCTGGACATCGGCACATTAGTTTTTAGAAACCTCTAAAACGCTCATTTCTAACAATCTAAGCTTATAACAATTTTCCTAATTGACGGACACAATTTATATTGTGCATTTTTAATAGAGTTTTTGTTGCAGTTTTCAAATATGTAATTGGTTTTTCCACTGGGCAATAAATTAGATCCGTTGGCTGGACACCGGCACATCAGTTTTTTGAAACCCCTAAAACGCTCATTTCTAACAATCTAAGCTTATAACAATTTTCCTAATTGAGGGAAACAGTTTATATTGTGCAATTTTAATATAGTTTTTGTTGCAGTTTTTAAATATGTAATTGGTTTTTCCACTGGGCAACAAATTTGATCCGTTGGCTGGACACCGGCACATCAGTTTTAAGAAACCTCTAAAACGCTCATTTCTAACAATCTAAGTTTATAACAATTTTCTTAATTGAGGGAAACAGTTTATATTGTGCAATTTTAATATAGTTTTTGTTGCAGTTTTTAAATATGTAATTGGTTTTTCAACTGGGCGATAAATTAGATCCGTTGGCTGGACACGGGCACATCAGTTTTTTGAAACCTCTAAAACGCTCATTTCTAACAATCTAAGTTTATAACAATTTTCCTAATTGAGGGAAACAGTTTATATTGTGCAATTTTAATATAGTTTTTGTTGCAGTTTTTAAATATGTAATTGGTTTTTCAACTGGGCGAAAAATTAGATCCGTTGGCTGGACACCGGCACATCAGTTTTTTGAAACCTTTAAAACGCTCATTTCTAACAGTCTAAGCTTATAACAATTTTCCTAATTGAGGGAAACAGTTTATATTGTGCAATTTTAACATAGTTTTTGTTGCAGTTTTCAAATATGTAATTGGTTTTTTCACTGGGCAATAAATTAGATCCGTTGGCTGAACACCGGCACATCAGTTTTTAGAAACCTCTAAAACGCTCATTTCTAACAATCTAAGCTTATAACAATTTTCCTAATTGACGGACACAATTTATATTGTATATTTTAATATAGTTTTTGTTGCAGTTTTCAAATATGTAATTGGTTTTTCCTCTGGGCAATAAATTAGATCCGTTGGGTGGACATCGGCACATTAGTTTTTAGAAACCTCTAAAACGCTCATTTCTAACAATCTAAGCTTATAACAATTTTCCTAATTGACGGACAGATTTTATATTGTGCGATTTTAATATAGTTTTTCTTGCAGTTTTCAAATATGCAATTGGTTTTTCCACTGGGCAAAAAATTAGATCCGTTGGGTGGACATCGGCACATTAGTTTTTAGAAACCTCTAAAACGCTCATTTCTAACAATCTAAGCTTATAACAATTTTCCTAATTGTCGGACAGATTTTATATTGTGCGATTTTAATATAGTTTTTGTTGCAGTTTTCAAAGATGTAATTGGTTTTTCCACTGGGCAATAAATTAGATCCGTTGGCTGGACACCGGCACATCAGTATTTAGAAACCTCTAAAACGCTCATTTCTAACAATCTAAGCTTATAACAATTTTCCTAATTGAGGGAAACAGTTTATATTAGGCAATTTTAATATAGTTTTTGTTGCAGTTTTCAAAGATGTAATTGGTTTTTCCACTGGGCAATAAATTAGATCCGTTGGGTGGACATCGGCACATTAGTTTTTAGAAACCTCTAAAACGCTCATTTCTAACAATCTAAGCTTATAACAATTTTCCTAATTGAGGGAAACAGTTTATATTGTGCAATTTTAATATAGTTTTTGTTGCAGTTTTCAAATATGTAATTTTTTTTCCACTGGGCAATAAATTAGATCCGTTGGCTGGACACCGGCACATCAGTATTTAGAAACCCCTAAAACGCTCATTTCTAACAATCTAAGCTTATAACAATTTTCCTAATTGAGGGAAACAGTTTATATTAGGCAATTTTAATATAGTTTTTGTTGCAGTTTTCAAAGATGTAATTGGTTTTTCAACTGGGCAATAAATTAGATCCGTTGGCTGGACACCGGCACATCAGTTTTTAGACACCTCTAAAACGCTCATTTCTAACAATGTAAGCTTATAACAATTTTCCTAATTGACGGACAGATTTTATATTGTGCGATTTTAATATAGTTTTTGTTGCAGTTTTCAAATATGTAATTGGTTTTTCAACTGGGCAGTAAATTAGATCCGTTGGCTGGACACCGGCACATCAGTTTTTTGAAACCTCTAAAACGCTCATTTCTAACAATCTAAGCTTATAACAATTTTTCTAATTGAGGGACAGATTTTATATTGTGCAATTTTAATATAGTTTTTCTTGCAGTTTTCAAATATAAAATTGGTTTTTTCACTGGGCAATAAATTAGATTCATTGGCTGGACACCGGCACATCAGATTTTAGAAACCTCTAAAACGCTCATTTCTAACAATCTAAGCTTATAACAATTTTCCTAATTGAGGGAAACAGTTTATATTGTGCAATTTTAATATAGTTTTTGTTGCAGTTTTCAAATATGTAATTGGTTTTTCCACTGGGCAATAAATTAGATCCGTTGGCTGGACACCAGCACATCAGTTTTTAGAAACCTCTAAAACGCTCATTTCTAACAATCTAAGCTTATAACAATTTTCCTAATTGAGGGAAACAGTTTATATTGTGCAATTTTAATATAGTTTTTGTTGCAGTTTTCAAATATGTAATTGGTTTTTCCACTGGGCAATAAATTAGATCCGTTGGCTGGACACTGGCACATCAGTTTTTTGAAACCTCTAAAACGCTCATTTCTAACAATCTAAGCTTATAACAATTTTCCTAATTGAGGGAAACAGTTTATATTGTGCAATTTTAATATAGTTTTTCTTGCAGTTTTCAAATATGTAATTGGTTTTTTCACTGGGCAATAAATTAGATTCATTGGCTGGACACCGGCACATCAGTTTTTAGAACCCTCTAAAACGCTCATTTCTAACAATCTAAGCTTATAACAATTTTCCTAATTGAGGGACAAATTTTATATTGTGCCATTTTAATATAGTTTTTCTTGCAGTTTTCAAATATGTAATTGGTTTTTTCACTGGGCAATAAATTAGATTCATTGGCTGGACACCGGCACATCAGTTTTTAGAACCCTCTAAAACGCTCATTTCTAACAATCTAAGCTTATAACAATTTTCCTAATTGACGGACAGATTTTATATTGTGCAATTTTAATATAGTTTTTCTTGCAGTTTTCAAATATGTAATTGGTTTTTTCACTAGGCAATAAATTAGATCCGTTGGCGGACATTCGGCACATTAGTTTTTAGAATCCTCTAAAACGCTCATTTCTAACAATCTAAGCTTATAACAATTTTCCTAATTGACGGACACAATTTATATTGTGCAATTTTATTATAGTTTTTGTTGCAGTTTTCAAATATGTAATTGGTTTTTTTACTGGGCAATAAATTAGATCCGTTGGCTGGACATCGGCACATTAGTTTTTAGAATCCTCTAAAACGCTCATTTCTAACAATCTAAGCTTATAACAATTTTCCTAATTGACGGACAGATTTTATATTGTGCAATTTTAATATAGTTTTTGTTGCAGTTTTCAAATATGTAATTGGTTTTTCCACTGGGCAATAAATTAGATCCGTTGGCTGGACATCAGCACATCAGTTTTTAGAAACCTCTAAAACGCTCATTTCTAACAATCTAAGCTTATAACAATTTTCCTAATTGAGGGAAACAGTTTATATTGTGCAATTTTAATATAGTTTTTGTTGCAGTTTTTAAATATGCAATTGGTTTTTCAACTGGGCGATAAATTAGATCCGTTGGCTGGACACCGGCACATCAGTTTTTAGACACCTCTAAAACGCTCATTTCTAACAATCTAAGCTTATAACAATTTTTTTAATTGACGGACAGATTTTATATTGTGCGATTTTAATATAGTTTTTGTTGCAGTTTTCAAATATGTAATTGGTTTTTCAACTGGGCAGTAAATTAGATCCGTTGGCTGGACATCGGCACATCAATTTTTAGAAACCTCTAAAACGCTCATTTCTAACAATCTAAGCTTATAACAATTTTCCTAATTGACGGACAGATTTTATATTGTGCGATTTTATTATAGTTTTTGTTGCAGTTTTCAAATATGTAATTGGTTTTTCAACTGGGCAGTAAATTAGATCCGTTGGCTGGACACCGGCACATCAGTTTTTTGAAACTTCTAAAACGCTCATTTCTAACAATCTAAGCTTATAACAATTTTCCTAATTGAGGGAAACAGTTTATATTGGGCAATTTTAATATAGTTTTTGTTGCAGTTTTCAAATATGTAATTGGTTTTTCCACTGGGCAATAAATTAGATCCGTTGGCTGGACACCAGCACATCAGTTTTTAGAAACCTCTAAAACGCTCATTTCTAACAATCTAAGCTTATAACAATTTTCCTAATTGAGGGAAACAGTTTATATTGTGCAATTTTAATATAGTTTTTGTTGCAGTTTTCAAATATGTAATTGGTTTTTCCACTGGGCAATAAATTAGATCCGTTGGCTGGACACTGGCACATCAGTTTTTTGAAACCTCTAAAACGCTCATTTCTAACAATCTAAGCTTATAACAATTTTCCTAATTGAGGGAAACAGTTTATATTGGGCAATTTTAATATAGTTTTTGTTGCAGTTTTCAAATATGTAATTGGTTTTTCCACTGGGCAATAAATTAGATCCGTTGGCTGGACACCAGCACATCAGTTTTTAGAAACCTCTAAAACGCTCATTTCTAACAATCAAAGCTTATAACAATTTTCCTAATTGAGGGAAACAGTTTATATTGTGCAATTTTAATATAGTTTTTGTTGCAGTTTTCAAATATGTAATTGGTTTTTCAACTGGGCAGTAAATTAGATCCGTTGGCTGGACACCAGCACATCAGTTTTTAGAAACCTCTAAAACGCTCATTTCTAACAATCTAAGCTTATAACAATTTTCCTAATTGAGGGAAACAGTTTATATTGTGCAATTTTAATATAGTTTTTGTTGCAGTTTTCAAATATGTAATTGGTTTTTCCACTGGGCAATAAATTAGATCCGTTGGCTGGACACTGGCACATCAGTTTTTTGAAACCTCTAAAACGCTCATTTCTAACAATCTAAGCCTATAACAATTTTCCTAATTGACGGACAGATTTTATATTGTGTGATTTTAATATAGTTTTTGTTGCAGTTTTCAAATATGTAATTGGTTTTTCAACTGGGCAGTAAATTAGATCCGTTGGCTGGACACCAGCACATCAGTTTTTAGAAACCTCTAAAACGCTCATTTCTAACAATCTAAGCTTATAACAATTTTCCTAATTGAGGGAAACAGTTTATATTGTGCAATTTTAATATAGTTTTTGTTGCAGTTTTCAAATATGTAATTGGTTTTTCCACTGGGCAATAAATTAGATCCGTTGGCTGGACACCAGCACATCAGTTTTTAGAAACCTCTAAAACGCTCATTTCTAACAATCTAAGCTTATAACAATTTTCCTAATTGAGGGAAACAGTTTATATTGTGCAATTTTAATATAGTTTTTGTTGCAGTTTTCAAATATGTAATTGGTTTTTCCACTGGGCAATAAATTAGATCCGTTGGCTGGACACCAGCACATCAGTTTTTAGAAACCTCTAAAACGCTCATTTCTAACAATCTAAGCTTATAACAATTTTCCTAATTGAGGGAAACAGTTTATATTGTGCAAATTTAATATAGTTTTTGTTGCAGTTTTCAAATATGCAATTGGTTTTTTCACTGGGCAATAAATTAGATCCGTTGGCTGAACACCGGCACATCAGTTTTTAGAAACCTCTAAAACGCTCATTTCTAACAATCTAAGCTTATAACAATTTTCCTAATTGACGGACACAATTTATATTGTATATTTTAATATAGTTTTTGTTGCAGTTTTCAAATATGTAATTGGTTTTTCCACTGGGCAATAAATTAGATCCGTTGGGTGGACATCGGCACATTAGTTTTTAGAAACCTCTAAAACGCTCATTTCTAAGAATCTAAGCTTATAACAATTTTCCTAATTGACGGACAGATTTTATATTGTGCAATTTTAACATAGTTTTGGTTGCAGTTTCAAATATGTAATTTGTTTTTCCACTGGGCAATAAATTAGATCCGTTGGCTGAACACCGGCACATCAGTTTTTAGAAACCTCTAAAACGCTCATTTCTAACAATCTAAGCTTATAACAATTTTCCTAATTGAGGGAAACAGTTTATATTGTGCAATTTTAATATAGTTTTTGTTGCAGTTTTCAAATATGTAATTTGTTTTTCCACTGGGCAATAAATTAGATTCATTGGCTGGACACCGGCACATCAGTTTTTTGAAACCTCTAAAACGCTCATTTCTAACAATCTAAGCTTATAACAATTTTCCTAATTGAGGGAAACAGTTTATATTGTGCAATTTTAACATAGTTTTGGTTGCAGTTTCAAATATGTAATTGGTTTTTTCACTGGGCAATAAATTAGATTCATTGGCTGGACACCGGCACATCAGTTTTTAGAAACCTCTAAAACGCTCATTTCTAACAATCTAAGCTTATAACAATTTTCCTAATTGACGGACACAATTTATATTGTATATTTTAATATAGTTTTTGTTGCAGTTTTCAAATATGTAATTGATTTTTCCACTGGGCAATAAATTAGATCCGTTGGCTGGACATCGGCACATTAGTTTTTAGAAACCTCTAAAACGCTCATTTCTAACAATCTAAGCTTATAACAATTTTCCTAATTGAGGGAAACAGTTTATATTGTGCAATTTTAACATAGTTTTGGTTGCTGTTTCAAATATGTAATTGGTTTTTTCACTGGGCAATAAATTAGATCCGTTGGCTGAACACCGGCACGTCAGTTTTTAGAAACCTCTAAAACCCTCATTTCTAAAAATCTAAGCTTATAACAATTTTCCTAATTGACGGACACAATTTATATTGTATATTTTAATATAGTTTTTGTTGCAGTTTTCAAATATGTAATTGGTTTTTCCACTGGGCAATAAATTAGATCCGTTGGCTGGACATCGGCACATTAGTTTTTAGAAACCTCTAAAACGCTCATTTCTAACAATCTAAGCTTATAACAATTTTCCCAATTGAGGGAAACAGTTTATATTGTGCAGTTTTAACATAGTTTTGGTTGCAGTTTCAAATATGTAATTGGTTTTTTCACTGGGCAATAAATTAGATCCGTTGGCTGAACACCGGCACGTCAGTTTTTAGAAACCTCTAAAACCCTCATTTCTAAAAATCTAAGCTTATAACAATTTTCCTAATTGACGGACACAATTTATATTGTGCAATTTTAATATAGTTTTTGTTGCAGTTTTCAAATATGTAATTGGTTTTTTTACTGGGCAATAAATTAGATCCGTTGGCTCAACACCGGCACATTAGTTTTTAGAAACCTCTAAAACGCTCATTTCTAACAATCTAAGCTTATAACAATTTTCCTAATTGAGGGACAGATTTTATATTGTGCCATTTTAATATAGTTTTTCTTGCAGTTTTCAAATATGTAATTGGTTTTTTCACTGGGCAATAAATTAGATTCATTGGCTGGACACCGGCACATCAGTTTTTAGAACCCTCTAAAACGCTCATTTCTAACAATCTAAGCTTATAACAATTTTCCTAATTGACGGACAGATTTTATATTGTGCGATTTTAATATAGTTTTTGTTGCAGTTTTCAAATATGTAATTGGTTTTTCCACTGGGCAATAAATTAGATCCGTTGGCTGGACACCAGCACATCAGTTTTTAGAAACCTCTAAAACGCTCATTTCTAACAATCTAAGCTTATAACAATTTTCCTAATTGAGGGAAACAGTTTATATTGTGCAAATTTAATATAGTTTTTGTTGCAGTTTTCAAATATGCAATTGGTTTTTTCACTGGGCAATAAATTAGATCCGTTGGCTGAACACCGGCACATCAGTTTTTAGAAACCTCTAAAACGCTCATTTCTAACAATCTAAGCTTATAACAATTTTCCTAATTGACGGACACAATTTATATTGTATATTTTAATATAGTTTTTGTTGCAGTTTTCAAATATGTAATTGGTTTTTCCACTGGGCAATAAATTAGATCCGTTGGGTGGACATCGGCACATTAGTTTTTAGAAACCTCTAAAACGCTCATTTCTAAGAATCTAAGCTTATAACAATTTTCCTAATTGACGGACAGATTTTATATTGTGCAATTTTAACATAGTTTTGGTTGCAGTTTCAAATATGTAATTTGTTTTTCCACTGGGCAATAAATTAGATCCGTTGGCTGAACACCGGCACATCAGTTTTTAGAAACCTCTAAAACGCTCATTTCTAACAATCTAAGCTTATAACAATTTTCCTAATTGAGGGAAACAGTTTATATTGTGCAATTTTAATATAGTTTTTGTTGCAGTTTTCAAATATGTAATTTGTTTTTCCACTGGGCAATAAATTAGATTCATTGGCTGGACACCGGCACATCAGTTTTTTGAAACCTCTAAAACGCTCATTTCTAACAATCTAAGCTTATAACAATTTTCCTAATTGAGGGAAACAGTTTATATTGTGCAATTTTAACATAGTTTTGGTTGCAGTTTCAAATATGTAATTGGTTTTTTCACTGGGCAATAAATTAGATTCATTGGCTGGACACCGGCACATCAGTTTTTAGAAACCTCTAAAACGCTCATTTCTAACAATCTAAGCTTATAACAATTTTCCTAATTGACGGACACAATTTATATTGTATATTTTAATATAGTTTTTGTTGCAGTTTTCAAATATGTAATTGATTTTTCCACTGGGCAATAAATTAGATCCGTTGGCTGGACATCGGCACATTAGTTTTTAGAAACCTTTAAAACGCTCATTTCTAACAATCTAAGCTTATAACAATTTTCCTAATTGAGGGAAACAGTTTATATTGTGCAATTTTAACATAGTTTTGGTTGCTGTTTCAAATATGTAATTGGTTTTTTCACTGGGCAATAAATTAGATCCGTTGGCTGAACACCGGCACGTCAGTTTTTAGAAACCTCTAAAACCCTCATTTCTAAAAATCTAAGCTTATAACAATTTTCCTAATTGACGGACACAATTTATATTGTATATTTTAATATAGTTTTTGTTGCAGTTTTCAAATATGTAATTGGTTTTTCCACTGGGCAATAAATTAGATCCGTTGGCTGGACATCGGCACATTAGTTTTTAGAAACCTCTAAAACGCTCATTTCTAACAATCTAAGCTTATAACAATTTTCCTAATTGAGGGAAACAGTTTATATTGTGCAGTTTTAACATAGTTTTGGTTGCAGTTTCAAATATGTAATTGGTTTTTTCACTGGGCAATAAATTAGATCCGTTGGCTGAACACCGGCACGTCAGTTTTTAGAAACCTCTAAAACCCTCATTTCTAAAAATCTAAGCTTATAACAATTTTCCTAATTGACGGACACAATTTATATTGTGCAATTTTAATATAGTTTTTGTTGCAGTTTTCAAATATGTAATTGGTTTTTTTACTGGGCAATAAATTAGATCCGTTGGCTCAACACCGGCACATTAGTTTTTAGAAACCTCTAAAACGCTCATTTCTAACAATCTAAGCTTATAACAATTTTCCTAATTGAGGGACAGATTTTATATTGTGCCATTTTAATATAGTTTTTCTTGCAGTTTTCAAATATGTAATTGGTTTTTTCACTGGGCAATAAATTAGATTCATTGGCTGGACACCGGCACATCAGTTTTTAGAACCCTCTAAAACGCTCATTTCTAACAATCTAAGCTTATAACAATTTTCCTAATTGACGGACAGATTTTATATTGTGCGATTTTAATATAGTTTTTGTTGCAGTTTTCAAATATGTAATTGGTTTTTCAACTGGGCAGTAAATTAGATCCGTTGGCTGGACACCGGCACATCAGTTTTTTGAAACCTCTAAAACGCTCATTTCTAAAAATCTAAGCCTATAACAATTTTCCTAATTGACGGACACAGTTTATATTGTGCAGTTTTAATATAGTTTTTGTTGCAGTTTTCAAATATGTAATTGGTTTTTCCACTGGGCAATAAATTAGATCCGTTGGCTGGACACCGGCACATCAGTTATTAGAAACCTCTAAAACGCTCATTTCTAAAAATCTAAGCCTATAACAATTTTCCTAATTGACGGACACAGTTTATATTGTGCAGTTTTAATATAGTTTTTTTTGCAGTTTTCAAATATGTAATTGGTTTTTCCACTGGGCATTAAATAAGACTTGCGGGAAAAACAACTGTGTCCGAAAGACCAAAAAACGTTGTACCTAACAATTGTCTGCCTATAACAATTTTCCTAATTGACGCACACAGTTTATATTGTGCAATTTTAATATAGTTTTTGTTGCACTTTTCAAATATGTAATTAGTTTTTCCACTGGGCAATAAATTAGATCCGTTGGCAGAACACCGGCACATCAGTTTTTTGAAACCTCTAAAACGCTCATATTTAATGATCTAAGCTTATAACAATTTTCCTAATTGACGGACACAGTTTATATTGTGCAATTTTAATATAGTTTTTGTTGCAGTTTTTAAATATGTAATTGGTTTTTCCACTGGGCAATAAATTAGATCCGTTGGCTGGACATCGGCACATTAGTTTTTAGAAACCTCTAAAACGCTCATTTCTAAAAATCTAAGCTTAAAACAATTTTCCTAATTGACGGACAGATTTTATATTGTGCGATTTTAATATAGTTTTTGTTGCAGTTTTCAAATATGTAATTGGTTTTTCAACTGGGCAGTAAATTAGATCCGTTGGCTGGACATCGGCACATCAGTTTTTTGAAACTTCTAAAACGCTCATTTCTAACAATCTAAGCTTATAACAATTTTCCTAATTGACGGACACAATTTATATTGTGCAATTTTAATATAGTTTTTCTTGCAGTTTTCAAATATGAAATTGGTTTTTTCACTGGGTAATAAATTAGATTCATTGGCTGGACACCGGCACATCAGTTTTTAGAAACCTCTAAAACGCTCATTTCTAACAATCTAAGCTTATAACAATTTTCCTAATTGAGGGAAACAGTTTATATTGGGCAATTTTAATATAGTTTTTGTTGCAGTTTTCAAATATGTAATTGGTTTTTCCACTGGGCAATAAATTAGATCCGTTGGCTGGACACCAGCACATCAGTTTTTAGAAACCTCTAAAACGCTCATTTCTAACAATCTAAGCTTATAACAATTTTCCTAATTGAGGGAAACAGTTTATATTGTGCAATTTTAATATAGTTTTTGTTGCAGTTTTCAAATATGTAATTGGTTTTTCCACTGGGCAATAAATTAGATCCGTTGGCTGGACACTGGCACATCAGTTTTTTGAAACCTCTAAAACGCTCATTTCTAACAATCTAAGCATATAACAATTTTCCTAATTGAGGGAAACAGTTTATATTGGGCAATTTTAATATAGTTTTTGTTGCAGTTTTCAAATATGTAATTGGTTTTTCCACTGGGCAATAAATTAAATCCGTTGGCTGGACACCAGCACATCAGTTTTTAGAAACCTCTAGAACGCTCATTTCTAACAATCTAAGCTTATAACAATTTTCCTAATTGAGGGAAACAGTTTATATTGTGCAATTTTAATATAGTTTTTGTTGCAGTTTTCAAATATGTAATTGGTTTTTCCACTGGGCAATAAATTAGATCCGTTGGCTGGACACTGGCACATCAGATTTTTGAAACCTCTAAAACGCTCATTTCTAACAATCTAAGCCTATAACAATTTTCCTAATTGACGGACAGATTTCATATTGTGTGATTTTAATATAGTTTTTGTTGCAGTTTTCAAATATGTAATTGGTTTTTCAACTGGGCAGTAAATTAGATCCGTTGGCTGGACACCAGCACATCAGTTTTTAGAAACCTCTAAAACGCTCATTTCTAACAATCTAAGCTTATAACAATTTTCCTAATTGAGGGATACAGTTTATATTGGGCAATTTTAATATAGTTTTTGTTGCAGTTTTCAAATATGTAATTGGTTTTTCCACTGGGCAATAAATTAGATCCGTTGGCTGGACACCAGCACATCAGTTTTTAGAAACCTCTAAAACGCTCATTTCTAACAATCTAAGCTTATAACAATTTTCCTAATTGAGGGAAATAGTTTATATTGTGCAATTTTAATATAGTTTTTGTTGCAGTTTTCAAATATGTAATTGGTTTTTCCACTGGGCAATAAATTAGATCCGTTGGCTGGACACCGGCACATCAGTTTTTAGAAACCTCTTAAACGCTCATTTCTAACAATCTAAGCTTATAACAATTTTCCTAATTGAGGGAAACAGTTTATATTGTGCAATTTTAATATAGTTTTTGTTGCAGTTTTCAAATATGTAATTGGTTTTTCCACTGGGCAATAAATTAGATCCGTTGGCTGGACACTGGCACATCAGTTTTTTGAAACCTCTAAAACGCTCATTTCTAACAATCTAAGCCTATAACAATTTTCCTAATTGACGGACAGATTTTATATTGTGTGATTTTAATATAGTTTTTGTTGCAGTTTTCAAATATGTAATTGGTTTTTCCACTGGGCAATAAATTAGATCCGTTGGCTGGACACCAGCACATCAGTTTTTAGAAACCTCTAAAACGCTCATTTCTAACAATCTAAGCTTATAACAATTTTCCTAATTGAGGGAAACAGTTTATATTGGGCAATTTTAATATAGTTTTTGTTGCAGTTTTCAAATATGTAATTGGTTTTTCCACTGGGCAATAAATTAGATCCGTTGGCTGGACACCAGCACATCAGTTTTTAGAAACCTCTAAAACGCTCATTTCTAACAATCTAAGCTTATAACAATTTTCCTAATTGAAGGAAACAGTTTATATTGTGCAATTTTAATATAGTTTTTGTTGCAGTTTTCAAATATGCAATTGGTTTTTTCACTGGGCAATAAATTAGATCCGTTGGCTGAACACCGGCACATCAGTTTTTAGAAACCTCTAAAACGCTCATTTCTAACAATCTAAGCTTATAACAATTTTCCTAATTGACGGACACAATTTATATTGTATATTTTAATATAGTTTTTGTTGCAGTTTTCAAATATGTAATTGGTTTTTCCACTGGGCAATAAATTAGATCCGTTGGGTGGACATCGGCACATTAGTTTTTAGAAACCTCTAAAACGCTCATTTCTAACAATCTAAGCTTATAACAATTTTCCTAATTGACGGACAGATTTTATATTGTGCGATTTTAATATAGTTTTTGTTGCAGTTTTCAAATATGTAATTGGTTTTTCAACTGGGCAGTAAATTAGATCCGTTGGCTGGACACCGGCACATCAGTTTTTTGAAACCTAAAAAACGCTCATTTCTAACAATCTAAGCTTATAACAATTTTCCTAATTGAGGGAAACAGTTTATATTGTGCAATTTTAATATAGTTTTTGTTGCAGTTTTCAAATATGTAATTGGTTTTTCCACTGGGCAATAAATTAGATCCGTTGGCTGGACACCAGCACATCAGTTTTTAGAAACCTCTAAAACGCTCATTTCTAACAATCTAAGCTTATAACAATTTTCCTAATTGAGGGAAACAGTTTATATTGTGCAATTTTAATATAGTTTTTGTTGCAGTTTTCAAATATGTAATTGGTTTTTCCACTGGGCAATAAATTAGATCCGTTGGCTGGACACTGGCACATCAGTTTTTTGAAACCTCTAAAACGCTCATTTCTAACAATCTAAGCCTATAACAATTTTCCTAATTGACGGACAGATTTCATATTGTGTGATTTTAATATAGTTTTTGTTGCAGTTTTCAAATATGTAATTGGTTTTTCCACTGGGCAATAAATTAGATCCGTTGGCTGGACACTGGCACATCAGTTTTTTGAAACCTCTAAAACGCTCATTTCTAACAATCTAAGCCTATAACAATTTTCCTAATTGACGGACAGATTTCATATTGTGTGATTTTAATATAGTTTTTGTTGCAGTTTTCAAATATGTAATTGGTTTTTCCACTGGGCAATAAATTAGATCCGTTGGCTGGACACCAGCACATCAGTTTTTAGAAACCTCTAAAACGCTCATTTCTAACAATCTAAGCTTATAACAATTTTCCTAATTGAAGGAAACAGTTTATATTGTGCAATTTTAATATAGTTTTTGTTGCAGTTTTCAAATATGCAATTGGTTTTTTCACTGGGCAATAAATTAGATCCGTTGGCTGAACACCGGCACATCAGTTTTTAGAAACCTCTAAAACGCTCATTTCTAACAATCTAAGCTTATAACAATTTTCCTAATTGACGGACACAATTTATATTGTATATTTTAATATAGTTTTTGTTGCAGTTTTCAAATATGTAATTGGTTTTTCCACTGGGCAATAAATTAGATCCGTTGGGTGGACATCGGCACATTAGTTTTTAGAAACCTCTAAAACGCTCATTTCTAACAATCTAAGCTTATAACAATTTTCCTAATTGACGGACAGATTTTATATTGTGCGATTTTAATATAGTTTTTGTTGCAGTTTTCAAATATGTAATTGGTTTTTCAACTGGGCAGTAAATTAGATCCGTTGGCTGGACACCGGCACATCAGTTTTTTGAAACCTAAAAAACGCTCATTTCTAACAATCTAAGCTTATAACAATTTTCCTAATTGAGGGAAACAGTTTATATTGTGCAATTTTAATATAGTTTTTGTTGCAGTTTTCAAATATGTAATTGGTTTTTCCACTGGGCAATAAATTAGATCCGTTGGCTGGACACCAGCACATCAGTTTTTAGAAACCTCTAAAACGCTCATTTCTAACAATCTAAGCTTATAACAATTTTCCTAATTGAGGGAAACAGTTTATATTGTGCAATTTTAATATAGTTTTTGTTGCAGTTTTCAAATATGTAATTGGTTTTTCCACTGGGCAATAAATTAGATCCGTTGGCTGGACACTGGCACATCAGTTTTTTGAAACCTCTAAAACGCTCATTTCTAACAATCTAAGCCTATAACAATTTTCCTAATTGACGGACAGATTTCATATTGTGTGATTTTAATATAGTTTTTGTTGCAGTTTTCAAATATGTAATTGGTTTTTCCACTGGGCAATAAATTAGATCCGTTGGCTGGACACCAGCACATCAGTTTTTAGAAACCTCTTAAACGCTCATTTCTAACAATCTAAGCTTATAACAATTTTCCTAATTGAGGGAAACAGTTTATATTGTGCAATTTTAACATAGTTTTCGTTGCAGTTTTCAAATATGTAATTGGTTTTTTCACTGGGCAATAAATTAGATCCGTTGGCTGGACATCAGCACATTAGTTTTTAGAAACCTCTAAAACGCTCATTTCTAACAATCTAAGCTTATAACAATTTTATTAATTGACGGACACAATTTATATTGTATATTTTAATATAGTTTTTGTTGCAGTTTTCAAATATGTAATTGGTTTTTCCACTGGGTAATAAATTAGATCCGTTGGCTGGACATCGGCACATTAGTTTTTAGAAACCTCTAAAACGCTCATTTCTAACAATCTAAGCTTATAACAATTTTCCTAATTGAGAGAAACAGTTTATATTGTGCAATTTTAACATAGTTTTTGTTGCAGTTTTCAAATATGTAATTGGTTTTTTCACTGGGCAATAAATTAGATCCGTTGGCTGAACACCAGCACATCAGTTTTTAGAAACCTCTAAAACGCTCATTTCTAACAATCTAAGCTTATAACAATTTTCCTAATTGAGGGAAACAGTTTATATTGGGCAATTTTAATAGTGTTTTTGTTGCAGTTTTCAAATATGTAATTGGTTTTTCCACTGGGCAATAAATTAGATCCGTTGGCTGGACACCAGCACATCAGTTTTTAGAAACCTCTAAAACGCTCATTTCTAACAATCTAAGCTTATAACAATTTTCCTAATTGAGGGAAACAGTTTATATTGTGCAATTTTAATATAGTTTTTGTTGCAGTTTTCAAATATGTAATTGGTTTTTCCACTGGGCAATAAATTAGATCCGTTGGGTGGACATCGGCACATTAGTTTTTAGAAACCTCTAAAACGCTCATTTCTAACAATCTAAGCTTATAACAATTTTCCTAATTGACGGACAGATTTTATATTGTGCGATTTTAATATAGTTTTTGTTGCAGTTTTCAAATATGTAATTGGTTTTTCAACTGGGCAGTAAATTAGATCCGTTGGCTGGACACCAGCACATCAGTTTTTAGAAACCTCTAAAACGCTCATTTCTAACAATCTAAGCTTATAACAATTTTCCTAATTGAGGGAAACAGTTTATATTGTGCAATTTTAATATAGTTTTTGTTGCAGTTTTCAAATATGTAATTGGTTTTTCCACTGGGCAATAAATTAGATCCGTTGGCTGGACACCAGCACATCAGTTTTTAGAAACCTCTAAAACGCTCATTTCTAACAATCTAAGCTTATAACAATTTTCCTAATTGAGGGAAACAGTTTATATTGTGCAATTTTAATATAGTTTTTGTTGCAGTTTTCAAATATGTAATTGGTTTTTCCACTGGGCAATAAATTAGATCCGTTGGCTGGACACTGGCACATCAGTTTTTTGAAACCTCTAAAACGCTCATTTCTAACAATCTAAGCCTATAACAATTTTCCTAATTGACGGACAGATTTCATATTGTGTGATTTTAATATAGTTTTTGTTGCAGTTTTCAAATATGTAATTGGTTTTTCAACTGGGCAGTAAATTAGATCCGTTGGCTGGACACCAGCACATCAGTTTTTAGAAACCTCTTAAACGCTCATTTCTAACAATCTAAGCTTATAACAATTTTCCTAATTGAGGGAAATAGTTTATATTGTGCAATTTTAATATAGTTTTTGTTGCAGTTTTCAAATATGTAATTGGTTTTTCCACTGGGCAATAAATTAGATCCGTTGGCTGGACACCAGCACATCAGTTTTTAGAAACCTCTTAAACGCTCATTTCTAACAATCTAAGCTTATAACAATTTTCCTAATTGAGGGAAACAGTTTATATTGTGCAATTTTAATATAGTTTTTGTTGCAGTTTTCAAATATGTAATTGGTTTTTCCACTGGGTAATAAATTAGATCCGTTGGCTGGACATCGGCACATTAGTTTTTAGAAACCTCTAAAACGCTCATTTCTAACAATCTAAGCTTATAACAATTTTCCTAATTGAGAGAAACAGTTTATATTGTGCAATTTTAACATAGTTTTTGTTGCAGTTTTCAAATATGTAATTGGTTTTTTCACTGGGCAATAAATTAGATCCGTTGGCTGGACATCGGCACATTAGTTTTTAGAAACCTCTAAAACGCTCATTTCTAACAATCTAAGCTTATAACAATTTTCCTAATTGAGAGAAACAGTTTATATTGTGCAATTTTAACATAGTTTTTGTTGCAGTTTTCAAATATGTAATTGGTTTTTTCACTGGGCAATAAATTAGATCCGTTGGCTGAACACCAGCACATCAGTTTTTAGAAACCTCTAAAACGCTCATTTCTAACAATCTAAGCTTATAACAATTTTCCTAATTGAGGGAAACAGTTTATATTGGGCAATTTTAATAGTGTTTTTGTTGCAGTTTTCAAATATGTAATTGGTTTTTCCACTGGGCAATAAATTAGATCCGTTGGCTGGACACCAGCACATCAGTTTTTAGAAACCTCTAAAACGCTCATTTCTAACAATCTAAGCTTATAACAATTTTCCTAATTGAGGGAAACAGTTTATATTGTGCAATTTTAATATAGTTTTTGTTGCAGTTTTCAAATATGTAATTGGTTTTTCCACTGGGCAATAAATTAGATCCGTTGGGTGGACATCGGCACATTAGTTTTTAGAAACCTCTAAAACGCTCATTTCTAACAATCTAAGCTTATAACAATTTTCCTAATTGACGGACAGATTTTATATTGTGCGATTTTAATATAGTTTTTGTTGCAGTTTTCAAATATGTAATTGGTTTTTCAACTGGGCAGTAAATTAGATCCGTTGGCTGGACACCAGCACATCAGTTTTTAGAAACCTCTAAAACGCTCATTTCTAACAATCTAAGCTTATAACAATTTTCCTAATTGAGGGAAACAGTTTATATTGTGCAATTTTAATATAGTTTTTGTTGCAGTTTTCAAATATGTAATTGGTTTTTCCACTGGGCAATAAATTAGATCCGTTGGCTGGACACCAGCACATCAGTTTTTAGAAACCTCTAAAACGCTCATTTCTAACAATCTAAGCTTATAACAATTTTCCTAATTGAGGGAAACAGTTTATATTGTGCAATTTTAATATAGTTTTTGTTGCAGTTTTCAAATATGTAATTGGTTTTTCCACTGGGCAATAAATTAGATCCGTTGGCTGGACACTGGCACATCAGTTTTTTGAAACCTCTAAAACGCTCATTTCTAACAATCTAAGCCTATAACAATTTTCCTAATTGACGGACAGATTTCATATTGTGTGATTTTAATATAGTTTTTGTTGCAGTTTTCAAATATGTAATTGGTTTTTCAACTGGGCAGTAAATTAGATCCGTTGGCTGGACACCAGCACATCAGTTTTTAGAAACCTCTTAAACGCTCATTTCTAACAATCTAAGCTTATAACAATTTTCCTAATTGAGGGAAATAGTTTATATTGTGCAATTTTAATATAGTTTTTGTTGCAGTTTTCAAATATGTAATTGGTTTTTCCACTGGGCAATAAATTAGATCCGTTGGCTGGACACCAGCACATCAGTTTTTAGAAACCTCTTAAACGCTCATTTCTAACAATCTAAGCTTATAACAATTTTCCTAATTGAGGGAAACAGTTTATATTGTGCAATTTTAATATAGTTTTTGTTGCAGTTTTCAAATATGTAATTGGTTTTTCCACTGGGTAATAAATTAGATCCGTTGGCTGGACATCGGCACATTAGTTTTTAGAAACCTCTAAAACGCTCATTTCTAACAATCTAAGCTTATAACAATTTTCCTAATTGAGAGAAACAGTTTATATTGTGCAATTTTAACATAGTTTTTGTTGCAGTTTTCAAATATGTAATTGGTTTTTTCACTGGGCAATAAATTAGATCCGTTGGCTGGACATCGGCACATTAGTTTTTAGAAACCTCTAAAACGCTCATTTCTAACAATCTAAGCTTATAACAATTTTCCTAATTGACGGACACAATTTATATTGTATATTTTAATATAGTTTTTGTTGCAGTTTTCAAATATGTAATTGGTTTTTCCACTGGGTAATAAATTAGATCCGTTGGCTGGACATCGGCACATTAGTTTTTAGAAACCTCTAAAACGCTCATTTCTAACAATCTAAGCTTATAACAATTTTCCTAATTGACGGACACAATTTATATTGTATATTTTAATATAGTTTTTGTTGCAGTTTTCAAATATGTAATTGGTTTTTCCACTGGGCAATAAATTAGATCCGTTGGGTGGACATCGGCACATTAGTTTTTAGAAACCTCTAAAACGCTCATTTCTAACAATCTAAGCTTATAACAATTTTCCTAATTGACGGACAGATTTTCTATTGTGCGATTTTAATATAGTTTTTGTTGCAGTTTTCAAATATGTAATTGGTTTTTCAACTGGGCAGTAAATTAGATCCGTTGGCTGGACACCGGCACATCAGTTTTTTGAAACCTAAAAAACGCTCATTTCTAACAATCTAAGCTTATAACAATTTTCCTAATTGAAAGAAACAGTTTATATTGTGCAATTTTAATATAGTTTTTGTTGCAGTTTTCAAATATGTAATTGGTTTTTCCACTGGGCAATAAATTAGATCCGTTGGCTGGACACCAGCACATCAGTTTTTAGAAACCTCTAAAACGCTCATTTCTAACAATCTAAGCTTATAACAATTTTCCTAATTGAGGGAAACAGTTTATATTGTGCAATTTTAATATAGTTTTTGTTGCAGTTTTCAAATATGTAATTGGTTTTTCCACTGGGCAATAAATTAGATCCGTTGGCTGGACACCAGCACATCAGTTTTTTGAAACCTCTAAAACGCTCATTTCTAACAATCTAAGCTTATAACAATTTTCCTAATTGACGGACAGATTTCATATTGTGTGATTTTAATATAGTTTTTGTTGCAGTTTTCAAATATGTAATTGGTTTTTCAACTGGGCAGTAAATTAGATCCGTTGGCTGGACACCAGCACATCAGTTTTTAGAAACCTCTAAAACGCTCATTTCTAACAATCTAAGCTTATAACAATTTTCCTAATTGAGGGAAATAGTTTATATTGTGCAATTTTAATATAGTTTTTGTTGCAGTTTTTAAATATGTAATTGGTTTTTCCACTGGGCAATAAATTAGATCCGTTGGCTGGACACCAGCACATCAGTTTTTAGAAACCTCTTAAACGCTCATTTCTAACAATCTAAGCTTATAACAATTTTCCTAATTGAGGGAAACAGTTTATATTGTGCAATTTTAACATAGTTTTCGTTGCAGTTTTCAAATATGTAATTGTTTTTTTCACTGGGCAATAAATTAGATCCGTTGGCTGGACATCAGCACATTAGTTTTTAGAAACCTCTAAAACGCTCATTTCTAACAATCTAAGCTTATAACAATTTTCCTAATTGACGGACACAATTTATATTGTATATTTTAATATAGTTTTTGTTGCAGTTTTCAAATATGTAATTGGTTTTTCCACTGGGTAATAAATTAGATCCGTTGGCTGGACATCGGCACATTAGTTTTTAGAAACCTCTAAAACGCTCATTTCTAACAATCTAAGCTTATAACAATTTTCCTAATTGACGGACACAATTTATATTGTGCATTTTTAATAGAGTTTTTGTTGCAGTTTTCAAATATGTAATTGGTTTTTCCACTGGGCAATAAATTAGATCCGTTGGCTGGACACCGGCACATCAGTTTTTTGAAACCCCTAAAACGCTCATTTCTAACAATCTAAGCTTATAACAATTTTCCTAATTGAGGGAAACAGTTTATATTGTGCAATTTTAATATAGTTTTTGTTGCAGTTTTTAAATATGTAATTGGTTTTTCCACTGGGCAACAAATTTGATCCGTTGGCTGGACACCGGCACATCAGTTTTAAGAAACCTCTAAAACGCTCATTTCTAACAATCTAAGTTTATAACAATTTTCTTAATTGAGGGAAACAGTTTATATTGTGCAATTTTAATATAGTTTTTGTTGCAGTTTTTAAATATGTAATTGGTTTTTCCACTGGGCAATAAATTAGATCCGTTGGGTGGACATCGGCACATTAGTTTTTAGAAACCTCTAAAACGCTCATTTCTAACAATCTAAGCTTATAACAATTTTCCTAATTGTCGGACAGATTTTATATTGTGCGATTTTAATATAGTTTTTGTTGCAGTTTTCAAAGATGTAATTGGTTTTTCCACTGGGCAATAAATTAGATCCGTTGGCTGGACACCGGCACATCAGTATTTAGAAACCTCTAAAACGCTCATTTCTAACAATCTAAGCTTATAACAATTTTCCTAATTGAGGGAAACAGTTTATATTAGGCAATTTTAATATAGTTTTTGTTGCAGTTTTCAAAGATGTAATTGGTTTTTCCACTGGGCAATAAATTAGATCCGTTGGGTGGACATCGGCACATTAGTTTTTAGAAACCTCTAAAACGCTCATTTCTAACAATCTAAGCTTATAACAATTTTCCTAATTGAGGGAAACAGTTTATATTGTGCAATTTTAATATAGTTTTTGTTGCAGTTTTCAAATATGTAATTTTTTTTCCACTGGGCAATAAATTAGATCCGTTGGCTGGACACCGGCACATCAGTATTTAGAAACCCCTAAAACGCTCATTTCTAACAATCTAAGCTTATAACAATTTTCCTAATTGAGGGAAACAGTTTATATTAGGCAATTTTAATATAGTTTTTGTTGCAGTTTTCAAAGATGTAATTGGTTTTTCCACTGGGCAATAAATTAGATCCGTTGGGTGGACATCGGCACATTAGTTTTTAGAAACCTCTAAAACGCTCATTTCTAACAATCTAAGCTTTTAACAATTTTCCTTATTGAGGGAAACAGTTTATATTGTGCAATTTTAATATAGTTTTTGTTGCAGTTTTCAAATATGTAATTGGTTTTTCAACTGGGCGATAAGTTAGATCCGTTGGCTGGACACCGGCACATCAGTTTTTAGAAACCTCTAAAACGATCATTTCTAACAATCTAAGCTTATAACAATTTTCCTAATTGAGGGAAACAGTTTATATTGTGCAATTTTATTATAGTTTTTGTTGCAGTTTTCAAATATGTAATTGGTTTTTCCACTGGGCAATAAATTAGATCCGTTGGGTGGACATCGGCACATTAGTTTTTAGAAACCTCTAAAACGCTCATTTCTAACAATCTAAGCTTATAACAATTTTCCTAATTGACGGACACAGTTTATATTGTGCAGTTTTAATATAGTTTTTGTTGCAGTTTTCAAATATGCAATTAGTTTTTCCACTGGGCAATAAATTAGAATAGTTGATGGGACACCGGCACATCTGTTGCTTCAAAAATCTTATAACCATTTAATAATTTTTAATGTACAGCTATTAGAAATCTGAAAAAAATTACAATCATACATCGTTAGGTGCTGAAGCCTTATGGACCATCAGCTTTTTTCCATCTGAAATACTTATCTGGGAAAAATAAATTAATATGAAAAAGATTCAAATTTCCACGACCTACTTATGCAACCAACCATACACATTAAATTTGAAAATTTGAAAATAAATGGAATAAAAGATTAAAGTCTATTTAAATGTAATAAATGAAATGATTTTGAAACCTCATTGTAACATTAAATCCAATTTTAATTTACTTTTATATATCACAATATCATAAAATTGCTGGAACATACAACATAATTCATAAAGAATGCTCAAATTCAAAAATATTATTTAGCTTTATCTTCCCGAGTCCCGTTCAAAAAAAAATTACATGAAATATTTAAAATATATATATGGAAAAAGGATAAAAGTGATATGTACAATTGTGATTTATTTAGTAAATTTATTTATAAAGTATAATAATATTAAAAAACTCCATATTTAAATTTAAAATAACTTTTGCACGGAGTAGTTCAAATGTAAACATGTTTGTATGTTCCCTTAAGGGCGTACATGATGAAATTCTAAAAAATTAAGGGGCGATCAAACAAATGTTTTGTTTCAAAATTTTGGTCATGGCCATCTCGCAAACACATTCTTAACCTTATATAAACGAACCTATAGGTAAAAACTGTACAAACACGAGCCCGTAGGGCCGTGAATGGCTTCTAGTATTTTAATATAGTTTTTGTTGCAGTTTTCAAATATGTAATTGGTTTTTCCACTGGGCAATAAATTAGATCCGTTGGCTGGACATCGGCACATTAGTTTTTGGAATCCTCTAAAACGCTCATTTCTAAAAATCTAAGCTTATAACAATTTTCCTAATTGACGGACAGATTTTATATTGTGCAATTTTAATATAGTTTTTGTTGCAGTTTTCAAATATGTAATTGGCTTTTTCACTGGGCAATAAATTAGATCCGTTGGCTGGACATCGGCACATTAGTTTTTAGAAACCTCTAAAACGCTCATTTCTAAAAATCTAAGCTTAAAACAATTTTCCTAATTGACGGACACAATTTATATTGTATATTTTAATATAGTTTTTGTTGCAGTTTTCAAATATGTAATTGGTTTTTCAACTGGGCAGTAAATTAGATCCGTTGGCTGGACATCGGCACATCAGTTTTTAGAAACCTCTAAAACGTTCATTTCTAACAATCTAAGCTTATAACAATTTTCCTAATTGACGGACAGATTTTATATTGTGCGATTTTAATATAGTTTTTCTTGCAGTTTTCAAATATGTAATTGGTTTTTTCACTGGGCAATAAATTAGATTCATTGGCTGGACACCGGCACATCAGTTTTTAGAACCCTCTAAAACGCTCATTTCTAACAATCTAAGCTTATAACAATTTTCCTAATTGAGGGACAGATTTTATATTGTGCCATTTTAATATAGTTTTTCTTGCAGTTTTCAAATATGTAATTGGTTTTTTCACTGGGCAATAAATTAGATTCATTGGCTGGACACCGGCACATCAGTTTTTAGAACCCTCTAAAACGCTCATTTCTAACAATCTAAGCTTATAACAATTTTCCTAATTGACGGACAGATTTTATATTGTGCAATTTTAATATAGTTTTTCTTGCAGTTTTCAAATATGTAATTGGTTTTTTCACTGGGCAATAAATTAGATCCGTTGGCTGGACATTCGGCACATTGGCAGTTCATATTGTGTATGCGGCGTTATACAGAGCCCCAAACCATTACCATATCCACATATTAGGCGTTAGACTGCCCCATGTGGTTGAACAGTGAATATTTCAAAAATGTCTATTACAGCCAAGGTATCGTAGACAGGCAGTTCATATTGTGTATGAGGCGTTATACAGAGCCCCAAACCATTACTATATTCACTTATTAAGCGTTAGACTGCCCCATGTGGTTGAACAGTGAATATTTCAAAAATGTCTGTTTTAGCCAAACTATCGTAGGCAGGCTGTTCATATTGTGTATGCGGGGTTATACAGAGCTCCAAACCATTACTATATCCACATATTAGGCGTTAGACTGCCCCATGTGGTTGAACAGTGAATATTTCAAAAATGTCTATTACAGCCAAGGTATCGTAGGCAGGCAGTTCATATTGTGTATGCGGCGTTATACAGAGCCCCAAACCATTACTATATCCACATATTAGGCATTAGACTGCCCTATGTAGTTGAACAGTAAATAACTGAAAAATGTCTGTTATAACCAAACTATCGTAGGCAGGCAGTTCATATAATGTATGCGGCGTTTAACAGAGCCCCAAACCAATACTATATCCACATATTAGTCGTTAGACTTCCGTATGTGGTTGAACAGTGAATATTTCAAAAATGTCTATTACGGCCAAGGTATCGTAGACAGGCAGTTCATATTGTGTATGCGGCGTTTAACAGAGCCCCAAACCATTACTATATAAACATATTAGGCGTTAGACTGCCCTATGTGGTTAAACAGTGAATATTTCAAAAATGTCTATTACGGCCAAGCTATCGTAGGCAGGAACTTCATATGGTGTATGCGGCGTTAAACAGAGCCCCAAACCATTACTATATTCACATAGTAAGCGTTAGACTGCCTCATGTGGTTGAATAGTGAATATTTCAAAAATGTCTATTACAGCCAAGGTATCGTAGACAGGCAGTTCATATTGTGTATGCGGCGTTTAACAGAGCCCCAAACCATTACTATATAAACATATTAGGCGTTAGACTGCCCTATGTGGTTAAACAGTGAATATTTCAAAAATGTCTATTACGGCCAAGCTATCGTAGGCAGGAACTTCATATGGTGTATGCGGCGTTAAACAGAGCCCCAAACCATTACTATATTCACATAGTAAGCGTTAGACTGCCTCATGTGGTTGAATAGTGAATATTTCAAAAATGTCTATTACAGCCAAGGTATCGTAGACAGGCAGTTCATATTGTGTATGCGGCGTTATACAGAGCCCCAAACCATTACTATATTCACATATTAAGCGTTAGACTGCCCCATGTGGTTGAACAGTGAATATTTCAAAAATGTCTGTTTTAGCCAAACTATCGTAGGCAGGCTGTTCATATTGTGTATGCGGGGTTATACAGAGCTCCAAACCATTACTATATCCACATATTAGGCGTTAGACTGCCCCATGTGGTTGAACAGTGAATATTTCAAAAATGTCTGTTTTAGCCAAACTATCGTAGGCAGGCTGTTCATATTGTGTATGCGGCGTTATACAGAACCCCAAACCATTACTATATCCTCATATTAGGCGTTAGACTGCCCTATGTGGTTGAACAGTGAACATTTCGAAAGTGTCTGTTATAGCCAAACTATCGTTAGCAGGCAGTTCATATTGTGTATGCGGCGTTATACAGAGCCCCAAACCATTACCATATCCACATATTAGTCGTTAGACTTCCGTATGTGGTTGAACAGTGAATATTTCAAAAGTGTCTATTACAGCCAAGGTATAGTAGGCAGGCAGTTCATATTGTATATGCGGCGTTTAACAGAGCCCCAAACCATTACTATATCCACATTTTATTCGTTAGACTGCCCTATGTGGATGAACAGTGAATATTTCAAAAGTGTCTGTTATAGCCAAACTACCGTAAGCAGGCAGTTCATATTGTGTATGCGGCGTTATACAGAGCCCCAAACCCTTACTATTTCCACATATTAGGCGTTAGACTGCCGTATGTGGTTGAACAGTGAATATTTCAAAAATGTCTATTACAGCCAAGGTATCGTAGGCAGGCAGTTCATATTGTATATGCGGCGTTTAACAGAGCCCCAAACCATTACTATATCCACATATTAGGCGTTAGACTGCCCTATGCAGTTGAACAGTGAATATTTCAAAAATGTCAGTTATAGCCAAACCACCGTAAGCAGGCAGTTCATATTGTGTATGCGGCGTTATACAGAGCCCCAAACCATTACTATATTCACATATTAAGCGTTAGACTGCCCCATGTGGTTGAACAGTGAATATTTCAAAAATGTCTATTACAGCCAAGGTATCGTAGGCAGGCAGTTCATATTGTGTATGCGGCGTTATACAGAGCCCCAAACCATTACCATATCCACATATTAGTCGTTAGACTTCCGTATGTGGTTGAACAGTGAATATTTCAAAAGTGTCTGTTATAGCCAAACTACCGTAAGCAGGCAGTTCATATTGTGTATGCGGCGTTATACCGAGCCCCAAACCATTACTATATTCACATATTAAGCGTTAGACTGCCCCATGTGGTTGAACAGTGAATATTTCAAAAATGACTGTTTTAGCTAAACTATCGTAGGCAGGCTGTTCATATTGTGTATGCGGGGTTATACAGAGCCCGAAACCATTACTATTTCCACATATTAGGCGTTAGACTGCCGTATGTGGTTGAACAGTGAATATTTCAAAAATGTCTATTACAGCCAAGGTATCGTAGGCAGGCAGTTCATATTGTATATGCGGCGTTTAACAGAGCCCCAAACCATTACTATATCCACATATTAGGCGTTAGACTGCCCTATGCAGTTGAACAGTGAATATTTCAAAAATGTCTATTACAGCCAAGGTATCGTAGGCAGGCAGTTCATATTGTATATGCGGCGTTTAACAGAGCCCCAAACCATTACTATATCCACATATTAGGCGTTAGACTGCCCTATGTGGATGAACAGTGAATATTTCAAAAGTGTCTGTTATAGCCAAACTACCGTAAGCAGGCAGTTCATATTGTGTATGCGGCGTTATACAGAGCCCCAAACCCTTACTATTTCCACATATTAGGCGTTAGACTGCTGTATGTGGTTGAACAGTGAATATCTTAAAAATGTCTATTACAGCCAAGGTATCGTAGACAGGCAGTTCATATTGTATATGCGGCGTTTAACAGAGCCCCAAACCATTACTATATCCACATATTAGGCGTTAGACTGCCCTATGCAGTTGAACAGTGAATATTTCAAAAATGTCTATTACAGCCAAGGTATCGTAGGCAGGCAGTTCATATTGTGTATGCAGCGTTATACAGAGACCCAAAGCATTAATATAATCACATATTAAGCATTGGACTGCAACATGTGTTTGAACACATAATATTCCAAAAGTGCCCGTTACAGCCAAACTATTAGAGGCACAAAGTTCATATCGTATATGCAGCGTTGTACAGAGGCCCAAAGCATTAATATATCCACATATTAAGCGTTAGACTGACCCATGTGGTTGAACAGTGAATATTTCAAAAATGCCAGTTATAGCCAAACCACCGTAAGCAGGCAGTTCATATTGTGAATGCGGCGTTATACAGAGCCCCAAACCATTACCATATCCACATATTAGGCGTTAGACTGCCCCATGTGGTTGAACAGTGAATATTTCAAAAATGTCTGTTACAGCCAAGGTATCGTAGGCAGGCAGTTCATATTGTGTATGCGGCGTTATACAGAGCCCCAAACCATTACCATATCCACATATTAGTCGTTACACTTCCGTATGTGGTTGAACAGTGAATATTTCAAAAGTGTCTGTTATAGCCAAACTACCGTAAGCAGGCAGTTCATATTGTGTATGCGGTGTTATACAGAGCCCCAAACCATTACTATATCCACATATTAGTCGTTAGACTTCCGTATGTGGTTGAACAGTGAATATTTCAAAAATGTCTATTACAGCTAAACTACCGTAAGCAGGCAGTTCATATTGTGTATGCGGCGTTATACAGAACCCCAAACCCTTACTATTTCCACATATTAGGCGTTAGACTGCCCTATGTAGTTGAACAGTGAATATTTCAAAAATGTCTATTACAGCCAAGGTATCGTAGGCAGGCAGTTCATATTGTGTATGCGGCGTTATACAGAGCCCCAAACCATTACCATATCCACATATTAGGCGTTAGACTGCCCCATGTGGTTGAACAGTGAATATTTCAAAAATGTCTATTACAGCCAAGGTATCGTAGACAGGCAGTTCATATTGTGTATGCGGCGTTATACAGAGCCCCAAACCATTACTATATTCACATATTAAGCGTTAGACTGCCCCATGTGGTTGAACAGTGATTATTTCAAAAATGTCTGTTTTAGCCAAACTATCGTAGGCAGGCTGTTCATATTGTGTATGCGGGGTTATACAGAGCTCCAAACCATTACTATATCCACATATTAGGCGTTAGACTGCCCCATGTGGTTGAACAGTGAATATTTCAAAAATGTCTGTTTTAGCCAAACTATCGTAGGCAGGCTGTTCATATTGTGTATGCGGCGTTATACAGAACCCCAAACCATTACTATATCCTCATATTAGGCGTTAGACTGCCCTATGTGGTTGAACAGTGAACATTTCAAAAGTGTCTGTTATAGCCAAACTACCGTATGCAGGCAGTTCATATTGTATATGCGGCGTTTAACAGAGCCCCAAACCATTACTATATCCACATATTAGTCGTTAGACTTCCGTATGTGGTTGAACAGTGAATATTTCAAAATTTTCTGTTATAGCCAAACAACCGTAAGCAGGCAGTTCATATTGTGTATGCGGCGTTATACAGAGCCCAAAACCATTACAATATCCACATATTAGTCGTTAGACTTTCGTATGTGGTTGAACAGAGAATATTTCAAAAATGTCTATTACAGCCAAGGTATCGTAGGCAGGCAGTTCATATTGTGTATGCGGCGTTATACAGAGCCCCAAACCATTACTATATCCACATATTAGGCGTTAGACTGCCCTATGTAGTTGAACAGTAAATAACTGAAAAATGTCTGTTATAACCAAACTATCGTAGGCAGGCAGTTCATATAATGTATGCGGCGTTTAACAGAGCCCCAAACCAATACTATATCCACATATTAGTCGTTAGACTTCCGTATGTGGTTGAACAGTGAATATTTCAAAAATGTCTATTACGGCCAAGCTATCGTAGGCAGGAACTTCATATGGTGTATGCGGCGTTAAACAGAGCCCCAAACCATTACTATATTCACATAGTAAGCGTTAGACTGCCTCATGTGGTTGAATAGTGAATATTTCAAAAATGTCTATTACAGCCAAGGTATCGTAGACAGGCAGTTCATATTGTGTATGCGGCGTTTAACAGAGCCCCAAACCATTACTATATAAACATATTAGGCGTTAGACTGCCCTATGTGGTTAAACAGTGAATATTTCAAAAATGTCTATTACGGCCAAGCTATCGTAGGCAGGAACTTCATATGGTGTATGCGGCGTTAAACAGAGCCCCAAACCATTACTATATTCACATAGTAAGCGTTAGACTGCCTCATGTGGTTGAATAGTGAATATTTCAAAAATGTCTATTACAGCCAAGGTATCGTAGACAGGCAGTTCATATTGTGTATGCGGCGTTATACAGAGCCCCAAACCATTACTATATTCACATATTAAGCGTTAGACTGCCCCATGTGGTTGAACAGTGAATATTTCAAAAATGTCTGTTTTAGCCAAACTATCGTAGGCAGGCTGTTCATATTGTGTATGCGGGGTTATACAGAGCTCCAAACCATTACTATATCCACATATTAGGCGTTAGACTGCCCCATGTGGTTGAACAGTGAATATTTCAAAAATGTCTGTTTTAGCCAAACTATCGTAGGCAGGCTGTTCATATTGTGTATGCGGCGTTATACAGAACCCCAAACCATTACTATATCCTCATATTAGGCGTTAGACTGCCCTATGTGGTTGAACAGTGAACAATTCGAAAGTGTCTGTTATAGCCAAACTATCGTTAGCAGGCAGTTCATATTGTGTATGCGGCGTTATACAGAGCCCCAAACCATTACTATATTCACATATTAAGCGTTAGACTGCCCCATGTGGTTGAACAGTGAATATTTCAAAAATGTCTATTACAGCCAAGGTATCGTAGGCAGGCAGTTCATATTGTATATGCGGCGTTTAACAGAGCCCCAAACCATTACTATATCCACATATTAGGCGTTAGACTGCCCTATGTGGATGAACAGTGAATATTTCAAAAGTGTCTGTTATAGCCAAACTACCGTAAGCAGGCAGTTCATATTGTGTATGCGGCGTTATACAGAGCCCCAAACCATTACCATATCCACATATTAGGCGTTAGACTGCCCCATGTGGTTGAACAGTGAATATTTCAAAAATGTCTATTACAGCCAAGGTATCGTAGGCAGGCAGTTCATATTGTGTATGCGGCGTTATACAGAGCCCCAAACCATTACCATATCCACATATTAGTCGTTAGACTTCCGTATGTGGTTGAACAGTGAATATTTCAAAAGTGTCTGTTATAGCAAAACTACCGTAAGCAGGCAGTTCATATTGTGTATGCGGCGTTATACAGAGCCCCAAACCATTACTATATTCACATATTAAGCGTTAGACTGCCCCATGTGGTTGAACAGTGAATATTTCAAAAATGTCTATTACAGCCAAGGTATAGTAGGCAGGCAGTTCATATTGTGTATGCGGCGTTTAACAGAGCCCCAAACCATTACTATATCCACATTTTATTCGTTAGACTGCCCTATGTGGATGAACAGTGAATATTTCAAAAGTGTCTGTTATAGCCAAACTACCGTAAGCAGGCAGTTCATATTGTGTATGCGGCGTTATACAGAGCCCGAAACCATTACTATTTCCACATATTAGGCGTTAGACTGCTGTATGTGGTTGAACAGTGAATATTTCAAAAATGTCTATTACAGCCAAGGTATCGTAGACAGGCAGTTCATATTGTGTATGCGGCGTTTAACAGAGCCCCAAACCATTACTATATCCACATTTTATTCGTTAGACTGCCCTATGTGGATGAACAGTGAATATTTCAAAAGTGTCTGTTATAGCCAAACTACCGTAAGCAGGCAGTTCATATTGTGTATGCGGCGTTATACAGAGCCCGAAACCATTACTATTTCCACATATTAGGCGTTAGACTGCTGTATGTGGTTGAACAGTGAATATTTCAAAAATGTCTATTACAGCCAAGGTATAGTAGGCAGGCAGTTCATATTGTGTATGCGGCGTTTAACAGAGCCCCAAACCATTACTATATCCACATTTTATTCGTTAGACTGCCCTATGTGGATGAACAGTGAATATTTCAAAAGTGTCTGTTATAGCCAAACTAAAGTAAGCAGGCAGTTCATATTGTGTATGCGGCGTTATACAGAGCCCGAAACCATTACTATTTCCACATATTAGGCGTTAGACTGCTGTATGTGGTTGAACAGTGAATATTTCAAAAATGTCTATTACAGCCAAGGTATCGTAGACAGGCAGTTCATATTGTGTATGCGGCGTTTAACAGAGCCCCAAACCATTACTATATCCACATTTTATTCGTTAGACTGCCCTATGTGGATGAACAGTGAATATTTCAAAAGTGTCTGTTATAGCCAAACTACCGTAAGTAGGCAGTTCATATTGTGTATGCGGCGTTATACAGAGCCATAAACCATTACTATATCCACATATTAGTCGTTAGACTTCCGTATGTGGTTGAACAGTGAATATTTCAAAAATGTCTATTACAGCCAAGGTATCGTAGGCAGGCAGTTTATATTGTGTATGCGGCGTTATACAGAGCCCCAAACTATTACTATATCCACATATTAGGCGTTAGACTGCCCTATGTAGTTGAACAGTAAATAATTGAAAAATGTCTGTTATAGCCAAACTATCGTAGGCAGGCAGTTCATATAATGTATGCGGCGTTAAACAGAGTCCCAAACCATTACTATATCCACATATTAGGCGTTAGACTGCCCTATGTGATTGAACAGTGAATATTTCAAAAATGTCTATTACAGCCAAGGTATCGTAGGCAGGCAGTTCATATTGTATATGCGGCATTTAACAGAGCCCCAAACCATTACTATATCCACATATTAGGCGTTAGACAGCCCTATGTGGTTGAACAGTGAATATTTCAAAAATGTCTGTTTTAGCCAAACTATCGTAGGCAGGCTGTTCATATTGTGTATGCGGGGTTACACAGAGCCCCAAATTATTACTATATCCACATATTAAGCGTTAGACTGACCCATGTGGTTAAACAGTGAATATTTCAAAAATGTCAGTTATAGCTATATCCACATATTAGGCGTTAGACTGCCCTATGTAGTTGAACAGTAAATAATTGAAAAATGTCTGTTATAGCCAAACTATCGTAGGCAGGCAGTTCATATTGTGTATACGGGGTTATACAGAGCCCCAAACCATTACTATATCCACATATTAGGCGTTAGACTGCCCCATGTGGTTGAACAGTGAATATTTCAAAAATGTCTGTTATAGCCAAACTATCGTAGGCAGGCAGTTCATATAATGTATGCGGCGTTAAACAGAGTCCCAAACCATTCCTGTATTCACATATTAGGCGTTAGACTTCCGTATGTGGTTGAACAGTGAATATTTCAAAAATGTCTATTACAGCCAAGGTATCGTAGGCAGGCAGTTCATATTGTATATGCGGCGTTTAACAGAGCCCCAAACCAATACTATATCCACATATTAGTCGTTAGACTTCCGTATGTGGTTGAACAGTGAATATTTCAAAAATGTCTATTACAGCCAAGGTATCGTAGGCAGGCAGTTCATATTGTGTATGCGGCGTTATACAGAGCCCCAAACCATTACCATATCCACATATTAGTCGTTAGACTTCCGTATGTGGTTGAACAGTGAATATTTCAAAAGTGTCTGTTATAGCCAAACTACCGTAAGCAGGCAGTTCATATTGTGTATGCGGTGTTATACAGAGCCCCAAACCATTACTATATCCACATATTAGTCGTTAGACTTCCGTATGTGGTTGAACAGTGAATATTTCAAAAATGTCTATTACAGCCAAGGTATCGTAGGCAGGCAGTTCATATTGTGTATGCGGCGTTTAACAGAGCCCCAAACCATTACTATATCCACATATTAGGCGTTAGACTGCCCTATGTGGATGAACAGTGAATATTTCAAAAGTGTCTGTTATAGCCAAACTACCGTAAGCAGGCAGTTCATATTGTGTATGCGGCGTTATACAGAGCCCCAAACCCTTACTATTTCCACATATTAGGCGTTAGACTGCCGTATGTGGTTGAACAGTGAATATTTCAAAAATGTCTATTACAGCCAAACTACCGTAAGCAGGCAGTTCATATTGTATATGCGGCGTTTAACAGAGCCCCAAACCATTACTATATCCACATATTAGGCGTTAGACTGCCGTATGTGGTTGAACAGTGAATATTTCAAAAATGTCTATTACAGCTAAACTACCGTAAGCAGGCAGTTCATATTGTGTATGCGGCGTTATACATAGCCCCAAACCATTACCATATCCACATATTAGGCGTTAGACTGCCCCATGTGGTTGAACAGTGAATATTTCAAAAATGTCTATTACAGCCAAGGTATCGTAGGCAGGCAGTTCATATTGTGTATGCGGCGTTATACAAAGCCCCAAACCATTACTATATCCACATATTAGTCGTTAGACTTCCGTATGTGGTTGAACAGTGAATATTTCAAAAATGTCTATTACAGCCAAGGTATCGTAGACAGGCAGTTCATATTGTGTATGCGGCGTTTAACAGAGCCCCAAACCATTACTATATAAACATATTAGGCGTTAGACTGCCCTATGTGGTTGAACAGTGAATATTTAAGAAATGTCTGTTATAGCAAAATTATCGTAAGCAGGCAGTTCATATTGTGCATGCTGCGTTATACAGAATCTTAAAGCATTACTATATTCACATATTAAGCGTTAGACTGCCCCATGTGGTTGAACAGTGAATATTTCAAAAATGTCTGTTTTAGCCAAACTATCGTAGGCAGGCTGTTCATATTGTGTATGCGGGGTTATACTGAGCTCCAAACCATTACTATATCCACATATTAGGCGTTAGACTGCCCGATGTGGTTGAACAGTGAATATTTCAAAAATGTCTGTTTTAGCCAAACTATCGTAGGCAGGCTGTTCATATTGTGTATGCGGCGTTATACAGAGCCCCAAACCATTACTATATCCTCATATTAGGCGTTAGACTGCCCTATCTGGTTGAACAGTGAACATTTCGAAAGTGTCTGTTATAGCCAAACTATCGTTAGCAGGCAGTTCATATTGTGTATGCGGCGTTATACAGAGCCCCAAACCATTACTATATTCACATATTAAGCGTTAGACTGCCCCATGTGGTTGAACAGTGAATATTTCAAAAATGTCTATTACAGCCAAGGTATCGTAGGCAGGCAGTTCATATTGTGTATGCGGCGTTTAACAGAGCCCCAAACCATTACTATATTCACATATTAAGCGTTAGATTGCCCCATGTGGTTGAACAGTGAATATTTCAAAAATGTCTATTACAGCCAAGGTATCGTAGGCAGGCTGTTCATATTGTGTATGCGGCGTTATACAGAGCCCCAAACCATTACTATATTCACATATTAAGCGTTAGACTGCCCCATGTGGTTGAATAGTGAATATTTCAAAAATGTCTATTACAGCCAAGGTATCGTAGGCAGGCAGTTCATATTGTATATGCGGCGTTTAACAGAGCCCCAAACCATTACTATATCGACATATTAGGCGTTAGACTGCCCTATGCAGTTGAACAGTGAATATTTCAAAAATGTCTGTTTTAGCCAAACTATCGTAGGCAGGCTGTTCATATTGTGTATGCGGGGTTATACAGAGCTCCAAACCATTACTATATCCACATATTAGGCGTTAGACTGCCCTATGTGGTCGAACAGTGAATATTTCAAAAGTGTCTGTTATAGCCAAACTACCGTAAGCAGGCAGTTCATATTGTGTATGCGGCGATATACAGACCCCCAAACCCTTACTATATCCACATATTAGGCGTTAGACTGCCCTATGTAGTTGAACAGTGAATATTTCAAAAATGTCTATTACAGCCAAGGTATCGTAGGCAGGCAGTTCATATTGTGTATGCGGCGTTAAACAGAGCCCCAAACCATTACTATATTAACATAGTAAGCGTTAGACTGCCCCATGTGGTTGAACAGTGAATATTTCAAAAATGTCTATTACAGCCAAGGTATCGTAGGCAGGCAGTTCATATTGTATATGCGGCATTTAACAGAGCCCCAAACCATTACTATGTCCACATATTAGGCGTTAGACTGCCCTATGTGGTTGAACAGTGAATATTTCAAAAATGTCAGTTATAGCCAAACTACCGTAAGCAGGCAGTTCATATTGTGTATGCGGCGTTATACAGAGCCCCAAACCATTACCATATCCACAAATTAGGCGTTAGACTGCCCCATGTGGTTGAACAGTGAATATTTCAAAAATGTCTATTACAGCCAAGGTATCGTAGGCAGGCAGTTCATATTGTGTATGCGGCGTTATACAGAGCCCCAAACCATTACTATATTCACATATTAAGCGTTAGACTGCCCCATGTGGTTGAACAGTGAATATTTCAAAAATGTCTATTACAGCCAAGGTATCGTAGGCAGGCAGTTCATATTGTATATGCGGCGTTTAACAGAGCCCCAAACCATTACTATATCCACATATTAGGCGTTAGACTGCCCTATGTGGATGAACAGTGAATATTTCAAAAGTGTCTGTTATAGCCAAACTACCGTAAGCAGGCAGTTCATATTGTGTATGCGGCGTTATACAGAGCCCCAAACCCTTACTATTTCCACATATTAGGCGTTAGACTGCCGTATGTGGTTGAACAGTGAATATTTCAAAAATGTCTATTACAGCCAAGGTATCGTAGGCAGGCAGTTCATATTGTATATGCTTCGTTTAACAGAGCCCCAAACCATTACTATATCCACATATTAGGCGTTAGACTGCCCCATGTGGTTGAACAGTGAATATTTCAAAAATGTCTATTACAGCCAAGGTATCGTAGGCAGGCAGTTCATATTGTGTATGCGGCGTTATACAGAGCCCCAAACCATTACTATATTCACATATTAAGCGTTAGACTGCCCCATGTGGTTGAACAGTGAATATTTCAAAAATGTCTATTACAGCCAAGGTATCGTAGGCAGGCAGTTCATATTGTGTATGCGGCGTTTAACAGAGCCCCAAACCATTACTATATTCACGTATTAAGCGTTAGATTGCCCCATGTGGTTGAACAGTGAATATTTCAAAAATGACTGTTTTAGCAAAACTATCGTAAGCAGGCAGTTCATATTGTGTATGCGGCGTTATACAGAGCCCCAAACCCTTACTATTTCCACATATTAGGCGTTAGACTGCCGTATGTGGTTGAACAGTGAATATTTCAAAAATGTCTATTACAGCCAAGGTATCGTAGGCAGGCAGTTCATATTGTATATGCTTCGTTTAACAGAGCCCCAAACCATTACTATATCCACATATTAGGCGTTAGACTGCCCTATGCAGTTGAACAGTGAATATTTCAAAAATGTCAGTCATAGCCAAACCACCGTAAGCAGGCAGTTCATATTGTGTATGCGGCGTTATACAGAGCCCCAAACCATTACCATATCCACATATTAGGCGTTAGACTGCCCCATGTGGTTGAACAGTGAATATTTCAAAAATGTCTATTACAGCCAAGGTATCGTAGGCAGGCAGTTCATATTGTGTATGCGGCGTTATACAGAGCCCCAAACCATTACCATATCCACATATTAGTCGTTAGACTTCCGTATGTGGTTGAACAGTGAATATTTCAAAAGTGTCTATTACAGCCAAGGTATAGTAGGCAGGCAGTTCATATTGTGTATGCGGCGTTTAACAGAGCCCCAAACCATTACTATATTCACATATTAAGCGTTAGATTGCCCCATGTGGTTGAACAGTGAATATTTCAAAAATGACTGTTTTAGCAAAACTATCGTAGGCAGGCTGTTCATATTGTGTATGCGGGGTTATACAGAGCCCGAAACCATTACTATTTCCACATATTAGGCGTTAGACTGCCGTATGTGGTTGAACAGTGAATATTTCAAAAATGTCTATTACAGCCAAGGTATCGTAGGCAGGCAGTTCATATTGTATATGCGGCGTTTAACAGAGCCCCAAACCATTACCATATCCACATATTAGTCGTTAGACTTCCGTATGTGGTTGAACAGTGAATATTTCAAAAGTGTCTATTACAGCCAAGGTATAGTAGGCAGGCAGTTCATATTGTGTATGCGGCGTTTAACAGAGCCCCAAACCATTACTATATTCACATATTAAGCGTTAGATTGCCCCATGTGGTTGAACAGTGAATATTTCAAAAATGACTGTTTTAGCAAAACTATCGTAGGCAGGCTGTTCATATTGTATATGCGGCGTTTAACAGAGCCCCAAACCATTACCATATCCACATATTAGTCGTTAGACTTCCGTATGTGGTTGAACAGTGAATATTTCAAAAGTGTCTATTACAGCCAAGGTATAGTAGGCAGGCAGTTCATATTGTGTATGCGGCGTTTAACAGAGCCCCAAACCATTACTATATTCACATATTAAGCGTTAGATTGCCCCATGTGGTTGAACAGTGAATATTTCAAAAATGACTGTTTTAGCAAAACTATCGTAGGCAGGCTGTTCATATTGTATATGCGGCGTTTAACAGAGCCCCAAACCATTACTATATCCACATATTAGGCGTTAGACTGCCCTATGTAGTTGAACAGTAAATAACTGAAAAATGTCTGTTATAACCAAACTATCGTAGGCAGGCAGTTCATATAATGTATGCGGCGTTTAACAGAGCCCCAAACCAATACTATATCCACATATTAGTCGTTAGACTTCCGTATGTGGTTGAACAGTGAATATTTCAAAAATGTCTATTACGGCCAAGCTATCGTAGGCAGGAACTTCATATGGTGTATGCGGCGTTAAACAGAGCCCCAAACCATTACTATATTCACATAGTAAGCGTTAGACTGCCTCATGTGGTTGAATAGTGAATATTTCAAAAATGTCTATTACAGCCAAGGTATCGTAGACAGGCAGTTCATATTGTGTATGCGGCGTTTAACAGAGCCCCAAACCATTACTATATAAACATATTAGGCGTTAGACTGCCCTATGTGGTTAAACAGTGAATATTTCAAAAATGTCTATTACGGCCAAGCTATCGTAGGCAGGAACTTCATATGGTGTATGCGGCGTTAAACAGAGCCCCAAACCATTACTATATTCACATAGTAAGCGTTAGACTGCCTCATGTGGTTGAATAGTGAATATTTCAAAAATGTCTATTACAGCCAAGGTATCGTAGACAGGGAGTTCATATTGTGTATGCGGCGTTATACAGAGCCCCAAACCATTACTATATTCACATATTAAGCGTTAGACTGCCCCATGTGGTTGAACAGTGAATATTTCAAAAATGTCTGTTTTAGCCAAACTATCGTAGGCAGGCTGTTCATATTGTGTATGCGGGGTTATACAGAGCTCCAAACCATTACTATATCCACATATTAGGCGTTAGACTGCCCCATGTGGTTGAACAGTGAATATTTCAAAAATGTCTGTTTTAGCCAAACTATCGTAGGCAGGCTGTTCATATTGTGTATGCGGCGTTATACAGAACCCCAAACCATTACTATATCCTCATATTAGGCGTTAGACTGCCCTATGTGGTTGAACAGTGAACATTTCGAAAGTGTCTGTTATAGCCAAACTATCGTTAGCAGGCAGTTCATATTGTGTATGCGGCGTTATACAGAGCCCCAAACCATTACTATATTCACATATTAAGCGTTAGACTGCCCCATGTGGTTGAACAGTGAATATTTCAAAAGTGTCTGTTATAGCCAAACTATCGTTAGCAGGCAGTTCATATTGTGTATGCGGCGTTATACAGAGCCCCAAACCATTACTATATTCACATATTAAGCGTTGGACTGCCCCATGTGGTTGAACACCGAATATTCCAAAAGAGTCCGTTACAGCCAAACTATTAGAGGCACAAAGTTCATATCGAATATGCAGCGTTTTACAGAGGCCCAAAGCATTAATATAGTCACTTATTAAGCGTTTTACTGCTCCATGTGGTTAAACACCTAATATTCCAAAAGTGTCCGTTACAGCCAAACTATTAGAGGCACAAAGTTCATATCGAATATGCAGCGTTTTACAGAGGCCCAATGCATTAATATAGTCACTTATTAAGAGTTGGACTGCCTCATGTGGCTGAACACCTAATATTCCAAAAATGTCCGATACAGCCAAACTATTAGAGGCACAGTGCTCATTTTGTATATGCAGCGTTATACAGAGGCCTAAAGCATTAATATAGTCACTTATTAAGCGTTGGACGGCCCCATGTGGTTAAACACCTAATATTCCAAAAGTGTCCGTTACAGCCATACCTACTATTAGAGGCACAAAGTTCATATCGTATATGCAGCGTTTTAAAGAGGTCCAAAGCATTAATATATCCACATATTAAGCGATCGACAACTCCATGTTGTTGAAAACCCTAATATTCCAAAAATGTCAGTTACAACCTAATTATAAAAGGCACAGAGTTCATACAGTATATGCAGCGTTATACAGAGTCCCAAAGAATTACTTTAACCACATATTAAGCGTTGGACTGCCCCATGTGGTTAAACACCAAATATTCCAAAAGTGTCCGTTACAGTCATACTATTAGAGGCACAAAGTTCATATCGTATATGCAGCGTTTTAAAGAGGTCCAAAGCATTAATATAGTCACTTATTAAGCGTTGAACTGCCCCATGTGGTTGAACACCTAATATTCCAAAAGAGTCCGTTACAGCCAAACTATTAGAGGCACAAAGTTCATATCGAATATGCAGCGTTTTACAGAGGCCCAAAGCATTAATATAGTCACTTATTAAGCGTTGGACTGCCCCATGTGGTTAAACACCTAATATTCCAAAAGTGTCCGTTACAGCCATACTATTAGAGGCACAGAGTTCATTTTGTATAAGCAGCGTTATTCAGAGGCCCAAAGCATTAATATAGTCACTTATTAAGCGTTGGACTGCCTTATGTAGTTAAACACCTAATATTCCAAAAGTGTCCGTTACAGCCAAACTATTAGAGGCACAGTGCTCATTTTGTATATGCAGCGTTATACAGAGTCCCAAAGCCTTACTATAACCACATATAAAGCGATCGACAACCCCATGTTGTTGAACACCTAATATTCCAAAAATGTCAGTTTCAGCCTAACTATAAAAGGCACAGAGTTCATACTGTATATGCAGCGTTATACAGAGTCCCAAAGCATTAATATAATCAAATATTAAGCATTGGACTGCCACATGTGTTTGAACACATAATATTCCAAAAGTGTCCGTTACAGCCAAACTATTAGAGGCACAGTGCTCATTTTGTATATGCAGCGTTATACAGAGTCCCAAAGCCTTACTATAACCACATATAAAGCGATCGACAACCCCATGTTGTTGAACACCTAATATTCCAAAAATGTCAGTTACAGCCTAACTATAAAAGGCACAGAGTTCATACTGTATATGCAGCGTTATACAGAGTCCCAAAGCCTTACTATAACCACATATAAAGCGATCGACAACCCCATGTTGTTGAACACCTAATATTCCAAAAATGTCAGTTACAGCCTAACTATAAAAGGCACAGAGTTCATACTGTATATGCAGCGTTATACAGAGTCCCAAAGCATTAATATAATCAAATATTAAGCATTGGACTGCCACATGTGTTTGAACACATAATATTCCAAAAGTGTCCGTTACAGCCATACTATTAGAGGCACAGAGTTCATTTTGTATAAGCAGCGTTATTCAGAGGCCCAAAGCATTAATATAGTCACTTATTAAGCGTTGGACTGCCCCATGTGGTTAAACACCTAATATTCCAAAAGTGTCCGTTACAGCCAAACTATTAGAGGCACAAAGTTCATATCGAATATGCAGCGTTTTACAGAGGCCCAATGCATTAATATAGTCACTTATTAAGAGTTGGACTGCCTCATGTGGCTGAACACCTAATATTCCAAAAATGTCCGTTACAGCCAAACTATTAGAGGCACAGTGCTCATTTTGTATATGCAGCGTTATACAGAGGCCCAAAGCATTAATATAGTCAGTTATTAAGCGTTGGACTGCCCCATGTGGTTGAACACCGAATATTCCAAAAGAGTCCGTTACAGCCAAACTATTAGAGGCACAAAGTTCATATCGAATATGCAGCGTTTTACAGAGGCCCAAAGCATTAATATAGTCACTTATTAAGCGTTTTACTGCTCCATGTGGTTAAACACCTAATATTCCAAAAGTGTCCGTTACAGCCAAACTATTAGAGGCACAAAGTTCATATCGAATATGCAGCGTTTTACAGAGGCCCAATGCATTAATATAGTCACTTATTAAGAGTTGGACTGCCTCATGTGGCTGAACACCTAATATTCCAAAAATGTCCGATACAGCCAAACTATTAGAGGCACAGTGCTCATTTTGTATATGCAGCGTTATACAGAGGCCTAAAGCATTAATATAGTCACTTATTAAGCGTTGGACGGCCCCATGTGGTTAAACACCTAATATTCCAAAAGTGTCCGTTACAGCCATACCTACTATTAGAGGCACAAAGTTCATATCGTATATGCAGCGTTTTAAAGAGGTCCAAAGCATTAATATAGTCACTTATTAAGCGTTGAACTGCCCCATGTGGTTGAACACCTAATATTCCAAAAGAGTCCGTTACAGCCAAACTATTAGAGGCACAAAGTTCATATCGAATATGCAGCGTTTTACAGAGGCCCAAAGCATTAATATAGTCTCTTATTAAGCGTTTTACTGCCCCATGTGGTCAAACACCTAATATTCCAAAAGTGTCCGTTACAGCCAAACTATTAGAGGCACAAAGTTCATATCGAATATGCAGCGTTGTACAGAGGCCGAAAGCATTAATATAGTCACTTATTAAGCGTTGGACTGCAACATGTGGTTGAACACCTAATATTCCAAAAGTGTCCGTTACAGCTGAACTATTAGAGGCACAAAGTTCATATCGAATATGCAGCGTTTTACAGAGGCCCAAAGCATTAATATAGTCACTTATTACCGTTGGACTGCCCGTTGTGGCTGAACACCTAATATTCCAAAAGTGTCCGTTTCAGCCAAACTATTAGAGGCACAAAGTTCATATCGAATATGAAGCGTTTTACAGAGGCCCAAAGCATTAATATAGTCACTTATTAAGTGTTGGACTGCCCCATGTGGTTAAACACCTAATATTCCAAAAGTGTCCGTTACAGCCAAACTATTAGAGGTACAAATTTCATATCGAATATGCAGCGTTTTACAGAGGCCCAAAGCATTAATATAGTCACTAATTAAGCGTTGGACTGCCCCCATATGGCTGAACACCTAATATTCCAAAAATGTCCGTTATAGCCAAACTATTAGAGGCACAGTGCTCATTTTGTATATGCAGCGTTATACAGAGTCCCAAAGCATTACTATATCCACATATTAAGCGATCGACAACTCCATGTTGTTGAAAACCCTAATATTCCAAAAATGTCAGTTACAACCTAACTATAAAAGGCACAGAGTTCATACAGTATATGCAGCGTTATACAGAGTCCCAAAGAATTACTTTAACCACATATTAAGCGTTGGACTGCCCCATGTGGTTAAACACCAAATATTCCAAAAGTGTCCGTTACAGCCATACTATTAGAGGCACAAAGTTCATATCGTATATGCAGCGTTTTAAAGAGGTCCAAAGCATTAATATAGTCACTTATTAAGCGTTGAACTGCCCCATATGGTTGAACACCTAATATTCCAAAAGAGTCCGTTACAGCCAAACTATTAGAGGCACAAAGTTCATATCGAATATGCAGCGTTTTACAGAGGCCCAAAGCATTAATATAGTCACTTATTAAGCGTTTTACTGCTCCATGTGGTTAAACACCTAATATTCCAAAAGTGTCCGTTACAGCCAAACTATTAGAGGCACAAAGTTCATATGGAATATGCCGCGTTTTACAGAGGCCCAAAGCATTAATATAGTCACTTATTAAGCGTTGGACTGCCCCATGTGGTTAAACACCTAATATTCCAAAAGTGTCCGTTACAGCCATACTATTAGAGGCACAGAGTTCATTTTGTAAAAGCAGCGTTATTCAGAGGCCCAAAGCATTAATATAGTCACTTATTAAGCGTTGGACTGCCCCATGTAGTTAAACACCTAATATTCCAAAAGTGTCCGTTACAGCCAAACTATTAGAGGCACAGTGCTCATTTTGTATATGCAGCGTTATACAGAGTCCCAAAGCCTTACTATAACCACATATAAAGCGATCGACAACCCCATGTTGTTGAACACCTAATATTCCAAAAATGTCAGTTTCAGCCTAACTATAAAAGGCACAGAGTTCATACTGTATATGCAGCGTTATACAGAGTCCCAAAGCATTAATATAATCAAATATTAAGCATTGGACTGCCACATGTGTTTGAACACATAATATTCCAAAAGTGTCCGTTACAGCCAAACTATTAGAGGCACAGTGCTCATTTTGTATATGCAGCGTTATACAGAGTCCCAAAGCCTTACTATAACCACATATAAAGCGATCGACAACCCCATGTTGTTGAACACCTAATATTCCAAAAATGTCAGTTACAGCCTAACTATAAAAGGCACAGAGTTCATACTGTATATGCAGCGTTATACAGAGTCCCAAAGCCTTACTATAACCACATATAAAGCGATCGACAACCCCATGTTGTTGAACACCTAATATTCCAAAAATGTCAGTTACAGCCTAACTATAAAAGGCACAGAGTTCATACTGTATATGCAGCGTTATACAGAGTCCCAAAGCATTAATATAATCAAATATTAAGCATTGGACTGCCACATGTGTTTGAACACATAATATTCCAAAAGTGTCCGTTACAGCCATACTATTAGAGGCACAGAGTTCATTTTGTATAAGCAGCGTTATTCAGAGGCCCAAAGCATTAATATAGTCACTTATTAAGCGTTGGACTGCCCCATGTGGTTAAACACCTAATATTCCAAAAGTGTCCGTTACAGCCAAACTATTAGAGGCACAAAGTTCATATCGAATATGCAGCGTTTTACAGAGGCCCAATGCATTAATATAGTCACTTATTAAGAGTTGGACTGCCTCATGTGGCTGAACACCTAATATTCCAAAAATGTCCGTTACAGCCAAACTATTAGAGGCACAGTGCTCATTTTGTATATGCAGCGTTATACAGAGGCCCAAAGCATTAATATAGTCACTTATTAAGCGTTGGACTGCCCCATGTGGTTGAACACCGAATATTCCAAAAGAGTCCGTTACAGCCAAACTATTAGAGGCACAAAGTTCATATCGAATATGCAGCGTTTTACAGAGGCCCAAAGCATTAATATAGTCACTTATTAAGCGTTTTACTGCTCCATGTGGTTAAACACCTAATATTCCAAAAGTGTCCGTTACAGCCAAACTATTAGAGGCACAAAGTTCATATCGAATATGCAGCGTTTTACAGAGGCCCAATGCATTAATATAGTCACTTATTAAGAGTTGGACTGCCTCATGTGGCTGAACACCTAATATTCCAAAAATGTCCGATACAGCCAAACTATTAGAGGCACAGTGCTCATTTTGTATATGCAGCGTTATACAGAGGCCTAAAGCATTAATATAGTCACTTATTAAGCGTTGGACGGCCCCATGTGGTTAAACACCTAATATTCCAAAAGTGTCCGTTACAGCCATACCTACTATTAGAGGCACAAAGTTCATATCGTATATGCAGCGTTTTAAAGAGGTCCAAAGCATTAATATAGTCACTTATTAAGCGTTGAACTGCCCCATGTGGTTGAACACCTAATATTCCAAAAGAGTCCGTTACAGCCAAACTATTAGAGGCACAAAGTTCATATCGAATATGCAGCGTTTTACAGAGGCCCAAAGCATTAATATAGTCTCTTATTAAGCGTTTTACTGCCCCATGTGGTCAAACACCTAATATTCCAAAAGTGTCCGTTACAGCCAAACTATTAGAGGCACAAAGTTCATATCGAATATGCAGCGTTGTACAGAGGCCGAAAGCATTAATATAGTCACTTATTAAGCGTTGGACTGCAACATGTGGTTGAACACCTAATATTCCAAAAGTGTCCGTTACAGCTGAACTATTAGAGGCACAAAGTTCATATCGAATATGCAGCGTTTTACAGAGGCCCAAAGCATTAATATAGTCACTTATTACCGTTGGACTGCCCGTTGTGGCTGAACACCTAATATTCCAAAAGTGTCCGTTTCAGCCAAACTATTAGAGGCACAAAGTTCATATCGAATATGAAGCGTTTTACAGAGGCCCAAAGCATTAATATAGTCACTTATTAAGTGTTGGACTGCCCCATGTGGTTAAACACCTAATATTCCAAAAGTGTCCGTTACAGCCAAACTATTAGAGGTACAAATTTCATATCGAATATGCAGCGTTTTACAGAGGCCCAAAGCATTAATATAGTCACTAATTAAGCGTTGGACTGCCCCCATATGGCTGAACACCTAATATTCCAAAAATGTCCGTTATAGCCAAACTATTAGAGGCACAGTGCTCATTTTGTATATGCAGCGTTATACAGAGTCCCAAAGCATTACTATATCCACATATTAAGCGATCGACAACTCCATGTTGTTGAAAACCCTAATATTCCAAAAATGTCAGTTACAACCTAACTATAAAAGGCACAGAGTTCATACAGTATATGCAGCGTTATACAGAGTCCCAAAGAATTACTTTAACCACATATTAAGCGTTGGACTGCCCCATGTGGTTAAACACCAAATATTCCAAAAGTGTCCGTTACAGCCATACTATTAGAGGCACAAAGTTCATATCGTATATGCAGCGTTTTAAAGAGGTCCAAAGCATTAATATAGTCACTTATTAAGCGTTGAACTGCCCCATATGGTTGAACACCTAATATTCCAAAAGAGTCCGTTACAGCCAAACTATTAGAGGCACAAAGTTCATATCGAATATGCAGCGTTTTACAGAGGCCCAAAGCATTAATATAGTCACTTATTAAGCGTTTTACTGCTCCATGTGGTTAAACACCTAATATTCCAAAAGTGTCCGTTACAGCCAAACTATTAGAGGCACAAAGTTCATATGGAATATGCCGCGTTTTACAGAGGCCCAAAGCATTAATATAGTCACTTATTAAGCGTTGGACTGCCCCATGTGGTTAAACACCTAATATTCCAAAAGTGTCCGTTACAGCCATACTATTAGAGGCACAGAGTTCATTTTGTAAAAGCAGCGTTATTCAGAGGCCCAAAGCATTAATATAGTCACTTATTAAGCGTTGGACTGCCCCATGTAGTTAAACACCTAATATTCCAAAAGTGTCCGTTACAGCCAAACTATTAGAGGCACAGTGCTCATTTTGTATATGCAGCGTTATACAGAGTCCCAAAGCCTTACTATAACCACATATAAAGCGATCGACAACCCCATGTTGTTGAACACCTAATATTCCAAAAATGTCAGTTTCAGCCTAACTATAAAAGGCACAGAGTTCATACTGTATATGCAGCGTTATACAGAGTCCCAAAGCATTAATATAATCAAATATTAAGCATTGGACTGCCACATGTGTTTGAACACATAATATTCCAAAAGTGTCCGTTACAGCCAAACTATTAGAGGCACAGTGCTCATTTTGTATATGCAGCGTTATACAGAGTCCCAAAGCCTTACTATAACCACATATAAAGCGATCGACAACCCCATGTTGTTGAACACCTAATATTCCAAAAATGTCAGTTACAGCCTAACTATAAAAGGCACAGAGTTCATACTGTATATGCAGCGTTATACAGAGTCCCAAAGCCTTACTATAACCACATATAAAGCGATCGACAACCCCATGTTGTTGAACACCTAATATTCCAAAAATGTCAGTTACAGCCTAACTATAAAAGGCACAGAGTTCATACTGTATATGCAGCGTTATACAGAGTCCCAAAGCATTAATATAATCAAATATTAAGCATTGGACTGCCACATGTGTTTGAACACATAATATTCCAAAAGTGTCCGTTACAGCCAAACTATTAGAGACACAGAGTTCATATTGTATATGCAGCGTTATACAGAGTCCCAAAGCATTACTTTAACCACATATTAAGCGTTGGACTGCCCCATGTGGTTAAACACCTAATATTCCAAAAGTGTCCGTTACAGCCAAACTATTAGAGGCACAAAGTTCATATCGAATATGCAGCGTTTTACAGAGGCCCAATGCATTAATATAGTCACTTATTAAGAGTTGGACTGCCTCATGAGGCTGAACACCTAATATTCCAAAAATGTCCGATACAGCCAAACTATTAGAGGCACAGTGCTCATTTTGTATATGCAGCGTTATACAGAGGCCTAAAGCATTAATATAGTCACTTATTAAGCGTTGGACGGCCCCATGTGGTTGAACACCTAATATTCCAAAAGAGTCCGTTACAGCCAAACTATTAGAGGCACAAAGTTCATATCGAATATGCAGCGTTTTACAGAGGCCCAAAGCATTAATATAGTCTCTTATTAAGCGTTTTACTGCCCCATGTGGTCAAACACCTAATATTCCAAAAGTGTCCGTTACAGCCAAACTATTAGAGGCACAAAGTTCATATCGAATATGCAGCGTTGTACAGAGGCCGAAAGCATTAATATAGTCACTTATTAAGCGTTGGACTGCAACATGTGGTTGAACACCTAATATTCCAAAAGTGTCCGTTACAGCTGAACTATTAGAGGCACAAAGTTCATAACGAATATGCAGCGTTTTACAGAGGCCCAAAGCATTAATATAGTCACTTATTACCGTTGGACTGCCCGTTGTTGCTGAACACCTAATATTCCAAAAGTGTCCGTTTCAGCCAAACTATTAGAGGCACAAAGTTCATATCGAATATGAAGCGTTTTACAGAGGCCCAAAGCATTAATATAGTCACTTATTAAGTGTTGGCTGCCCCATGTGGTTAAACACCTAATATTCCAAAAGTGTCCGTTACAGCCAAACTATTAGAGGTACAAATTTCATATCGAATATGCAGCGTTTTACAGAGGCCCAAAGCATTAATATAGTCACTTATTAAGCGTTGGACTGCCCCATGTGGTTAAACACCTAATATTCCAAAAGTGTCCGTTACAGCCAAACTATTAGAGGCACAAAGTTCATATCGAATATGCAGCGTTTTACAGAGGCCCAAAGCATTAATATAGTCACTAATTAAGCGTTGGACTGCCCCATGTGGTTGAACACCTAATATTCCAAAAATGTCCGTTATAGCTAAACTATTAGAGGCACAAAGTTCATATCGAATATGCAGCATTTTACAGAGGCCCAAAGCATTAATATAGTCACTAATTAAGCGTTGGACTGCCCCCATATGGCTGAACACCTAATATTCCAAAAATGTCCGTTATAGCCAAACTATTAGAGGCACAGTGCTCATTTTGTATATGCAGCGTTATACAGAGTCCCAAAGCATTACTATATCCACATATTAAGCGATCGACAACTCCATGTTGTTGAAAACCCTAATATTCCAAAAATGTCAGTTACAACCTAACTATAAAAGGCACAGAGTTCATACAGTATATGCAGCGTTATACAGAGTCCCAAACCATTACTATATCCACATATTAGTCGTTAGACTTCCGTATGTGGTTGAACAGTGAATATTTCAAATATGTCTATTACAGCCAAGGTATCGTAGGCAGGCAGTTCATATTGTGTATGCGGCGTTTAACAGAGCCCCAAGCCATTACTATATCCACATATTAGGCGTTAGACTGCCCTATGTGGATGAACAGTGAATATTTCAAAAGTGTCTGTTATAGCCAAACTACCGTAAGCAGGCAGTTCATATTGTGTATGCGGCGTTATACAGAGCCCCAAACCCCTACTATTTCCACATATTAGGCGTTAGACTGCCCTATGTGGATGAACAGTGAATATTTCAAAAGTGTCTGTTATAGCCAAACTACCGTAAGCAGGCAGTTCATATTGTGTATGCGGCGTTATACAGAGCCCCAAACCATTACTATATCCACATATTAGGCGTTAGACTGCCGTATGTGGTTGAACAGTGAATATTTCAAAAATGTCTATTACAGCCAAACTACCGTAAGCAGGCAGTTCATATTGTATATGCGGCGTTTAACAGAGCCCCAAACCATTACTATATCCACATATTAGGCGTTAGACTGCCCTATGTAGTTGAACAGTAAATAATTGAAAAATGTCTGATATAGCCAAACTATCGTAGGCAGGCAGTTCATATAATGTATGCGGCGTTATACAGACCCCCAAACCCTTACTATATCCACATATTAGGCGTTAGACTGCCCTATGTAGTTGAACAGTGAATATTTCAAAAATGTCTATTACAGCCAAGGTATCGTAGGCAGGCAGTTCATATTGTATATGCGGCGTTTAACAGAGCCCCAAACCATTACTATATCCACATATTAGGCGTTAGACTGCCCTATGTGGATGAACAGTGAAAATTTCAAAAGTGTCTGTTTTAGCCAAACTATCGTTAGCAGGCAGTTCATATTGTGTATGCGGCGTTATACAGAGCCCCAAACCATTACTATATTCACATATTAAGCGTTAGACTGCCCCATGTGGTTGAACAGTGAATATTTCAAAAGTGTCTGTTATAGCCAAACTATCGTTAGCAGGCAGTTCATATTGTGTATGCGGCGTTATACAGAGCCCCAATTAATTACTATATTCACATATTAAGCGTTAGACTGCCCCATGTGGTTGAACAGTGAATATTTCAAAAATGTCTGTTTTAGCCAAACTATCGTAGGCAGGCTGTTCATATTGTATATGCGGCGTTTAACAGAGCCCCAAACCATTACTATATCCACATATTAGGCGTTAGACTGCCCTATGTAGTTGAACAGTGAATATTTCAAAAATGTCTATTACAGCCAAGGTATCGTAGGCAGGCAGTTCATATTGTGTATGCAGCGTTATACAGAGACCCAAAGCATTAATATAATCACATATTAAGCATTGGACTGCCCCATGTGGTTAAACACCTAATATTCCAAAAGTGTCCGTTACAGCCGTACTATTAGAGGCACAAAGTTCATATCGTATATGCAGCGTTATACAGAGGCCCAAAGCATTAATATAGTCACTTATTAAGCGTTGGACTGCCCCATGTGGCTGAACACCTAATATTTCAAAAATGTCCGTTACAGCCATACTATTAGAGGCACAGTGCTCATTTTGTATATGCAGCGCTATACAGAGGCCCAAAGCATTAATATAGTCACTTATTAAGCGTTGGACTGCCCCATGTGGCTGAACACCTAATATTCCAATAATGTCCGTTACAGCCTAACCATAAAAGGCACAGAGTTCATACTGTATATGCAGCGTTATACAGAGTCCCAAAGCATTAATATAATCAAATATTAGGCATTGGACTGCAACATGTGTTTGAACACATAATATTCCAAAAGTGTTCGTTACAGCCAAACTATTAGAGACACAGAGTTCATATTGTATATGCAGCGTTATACAGAGTCCCAAAGCATTAATATAGTCACTTATTAAGCGTTGGACTGCCCCATGTGGTTAAACACCTAATATTCCAAAAGTGTCCGTTACAGCCAAACTATTAGAGGCACAAAGTTCATATTGAATATGCAGCGTTATACAGAGTCCCAAAGCATTAATATAATCAAATATTAAGCATTGGACTGCAACATGTGTTTGAACACATAATATTCCAAAAGTGTCCGTTACAGCCAAACTATTAGAGGCACAAAGTTCATATCGTATATGCAGCGTTATACAGAGGCCCAAAGCATTAATATAGTCACTTATTAAGCGTTGGACTGCCCCATGTGGTTAAACACCTAATATTCCAAAAGTGTCCGTTACAGCCAAATTATTAGAGGCACAAAATTCATATCGAATATGCAGCGTTTTACAGAGGCCCAAAGCATTAATATAGTCACTTACTAAGCGTTGGACTGCCCCATGTGGTTAAACACCTAATATTCCAAAAGTGTCCGTTACAGCCGTACTATTAGAGGCACAAAGTTCATATCGTATATGCAGCGTTATACAGAGGCCCAAAGCATTAATATAGTCACTTATTAAGCGTTGGACTGCCCCATGTGGTTAAACACCTAATATTCCAAAAGTGTCCGTTACAGCCATACTATTAGAGTCACAAAGTTCATATCGTATATGCAGCGTTATACAGAGGCCCAAAGCATTAATATAGTCACTTATTAAGCGTTGGACTGCCCCATGTGGTTGAACACATAATATTCCAAAAGTGTCCGTTACAGCCAAACTATTAGAGGCACAAAGTTCATATCGAATATGCAGCGTTTTACAGAGGCCCAAAGCATTAATATAGTCACTTATTAAGCGTTGGACTGCCCCATGTGGCTGAACACCTAATATTCCAAAAATGTCCGTTACAGCCAAACTATTAGAGGCACAGTGCTCATTTTGTATATTCAGCGCTATACAGAGTCCCAAACCATTACTATAACCACATATAAAGCGATCGACAACCCCATGTTGTTGAACACCTAATGTTCCAAAAATGTCAGTTACAGCCTAACTATAAAAGGCACAGAGTTCATACTGTATATGCAGCGTTATACTGAGTCCCAAAGCATTAATATAATCAAATATTAAGCATTGGACTGCAACATGTGTTTGAACAAATAATATTCCAAAAGTGTCCGTTACAGCCAAACTATTAGAGACACAGAGTTCATATTGTATATGCAGCGTTATACAGAGTCCCAAAGCATTACTTTAACCACATATTAAGCGTTGGACTGCCCCATGTGGTTAAACACCTAATATTCCAAAAGTGTCCGTTACAGCCAAACTATTAGAGGCACAAAGTTCATATCGAATATGCAGCGTTTTACAGAGGCCCAATGCATTAATATAGTCACTTATTAAGAGTTGGACTGACCCATGTGGTTGAACAGTGAATATTTCAAAAATGTCAGTTATAGCCAAACTACCGTAAGCAGGCAGTTCATATTGTGTATGCGGCGTTATACAGAGCCCCAAACCATTACCATATCCACATATTAGGCGTTAGACTGCCCCATGTGGTTGAACAGTGAATATTTCAAAAATGTCTATTACAGCCAAGGTATCGTAGGCAGGCAGTTCATATGGTGTAAGCGGCGGTTTACAGAGACCCAAACCATTCCTGTATTCACATATTAGGCGTTAGACTTCCGTATGTGGTTGAACAGTAAATATTTCAAAAATGTCTATTACAGCCAAACTATCGTAGGCAGGCTGTTCATATTGTGTATGCGGGGTTATACAGAGCTCCAAACCATTACTATATCCACATATTAGGCGTTAGACTGCCCTATGTTGTTGAACAGTGAATATTTCAAAAATGTCTGTTTTAGCCAAACTATCGTAGGCAGGCTGTTTATATTGTGTATGCGGGGTTATACAGAGCCCCAAACCATTACTATATCCACATATTAGGCGTTAGACTGCCCCATGTGGTTGAACAGTGAATATTTCAGAAATGTCTATTACAGCCAAGGTATCGTAGGCAGGCAGTTCATATTGTGTATGCGGCGTTTAACAGAGCCCCAAACCATTACTATATTCACATATTAAGCGTTAGACTGCCCCATGTGGTTGAACAGTGAATATTTCAAAAATGTCTGTTTTAGCCAAACTATCGTAGGCAGGCTGTTCATATTGTTTATGCGGGGTTATACAGAGCCCCAAACCATTACTATATCCACATATTAGGCGTTAGACTGCCCTATGTTGTTGAACATTGAATATTTCAAAAATGCCTGTTTTAGCCAAACTATCGTAGACAGGCTGTTTATATTGTGTATGCGGGGTTATACAGAGCCCCAAACCATTACTATATCCACATATTAGGCGTTAGACTGTCCTATGTTGTTGAACATTGAATATTTCAAAAATGTCTGTTTTAGAAAAACTATCGTAGGCAGGCTGTTCATATTGTTTATGCGGGGTTATACAAAGCCCCAAACCATTACTATATCCACATATTAGGCGTTAGACTGCCCTATGTTGTTGAACAGTGAATATTTCAAAAATGTCTGTTTTAGCCAAACTATCGTAGGCAGGCTGTTTATATTGTGTATGCGGCGTTTAACAGAGCTCCAAACCATTACTATATCCACATATTAGGCGTTAGACTGCCCCATGTGGTTGAACAGTGAATATTTCAAAAATGTCTATTACAGCCAAGGTATCGTAGGCAGGCAGTTCATATTGTGTATGCGGCGTTTAACAGAGCCCCAAACCATTACTATATCCACATATTAGGCGTTAGACTGCCCTATGTGGATGAACAGTGAATATTTCAAAAGTGTCTGTTATAGCCAAACTACCGTAAGCAGGCAGTTCATAGTGTGTATGCGGCCTTTTACAGAGCCCCAAACCCTAACTATTTCCACATATTAGGCGTTAGACTGCCGTATGTGGTTGAACAGTGAATATTTCAAAAATGTCTATTACAGCCAAGGTATCGTAGGCAGGCAGTTCATATTGTATCTGCGGCGTTTAACAGAGCCCCAAACCATTACTATATCCACATATTAGGCGTTAGACTGCCCTATGTAGTTGAACAGTGAATATTTCAAAAATGTCTATTACAGCCAAGGTATCGTAGGCAGGCAGTTCATATTGTGTATGCAGCGTTATACAGAGACCCAAAGCATTAATATAATCACATATTAAGCATTGGACTGCCCCATGTGGTTAAACACCTAATATTCCAAAAGTGTCCGATACAGCCGTACAATTAGAGGCACAAAGTTCATATCGTATATGCAGCGTTATACAGAGGCCCAAAGCATTAATATAGTCACTTATTAAGCGTTGGACTGCCCCATGTGGTTAAACACCTAATATTCCAAAAGTGTCCGTTACAGTAAAACTATTAGAGGCACAAAGTTCATATCGAATATGCAGCGTTTTACAGAGGCCCGAAACATTAATATAGTCACTTATTAAGCGTTGGACTGCCCCATGCGGCTGAACACCTAATATTCCAAAAATGTCCGTTACAGCCATACTATTAGAGGCACAGTGCTCATTTTGAATATGCAGCGTTATACAGAGTCCCAAAGCATTACTATAACCACATATAAAGCGATCGACAACCCCATGTTGTTGAACACCTAATATTCCAAAAATGTCAGTTACAGCCTAACTATAAAAGGCACAAAGTTCATACTGTATATGCAGCGTTATACAGAGTCCCAAAGAATTAATATAATCAAATATTAAGCATTGGACTGCCACATGTGTTTGAACACATAATATTCCAAAAGTGTCCGTTACAGCCAAACTATTAGAAGCACAAAGTTCATATCGAATATGCAGCGTTGTACAGAGGCCGAAAGCATTAATATAGTCACTTATTAAGCGTTGGACTGCAACATGTGGTTGAACACCTAATATTCCAAAAGTGTCCGTTACAGCTGAACTATTAGAGGCACAAAGTTCATATCGAATATGCAGCGTTTTACAGTGGCCCAAAGCATTAATGTAGTCACTTATTACCGTTGGACTGCCCGTTGTGGCTGAACACCTAATATTCCAAAAGTGTCCGTTTCAGCCAAACTATTTGAGGCACAAAGTTCATATCGAATAAGAAGCGTTTTACAGAGGCCCAAAGCATTAATATAGTCACTTATTAAGTGTTGGACTGCCCCATGTGGTTAAACACCTAATATTCCAAAAGTGTCCGTTACAGCCAAACTATTAGAGGTACAAATTTCATATCGAATATGCAGCGTTTTACAGAGGCCCAAAGCATTAATATAGTCACTTATTAAGCGTTGGACTGCCCCATGTGGTTAAACACCTAATATTCCAAAAGTGTCCGTTACAGCCATACTATTAGAGGCACAAAGTTCATATCGTATATGCAGCGTTTTAAAGAGGTCCAAAGCATTAATATAGTCACTTATTAAGCGTTTTACTGCTCCATGTGGTTAAACACCTAATATTCCAAAAGTGTCCGTTACAGCCAAACTATTAGAGGCACAAAGTTCATATGGAATATGCAGCGTTTTACAGAGGCCCAAAGCATTAATATAGTCACTTATTAAGCGTTGGACTGCCCCATGTGGTTAAACACCTAATATTCCAAAAGTGTCCGTTCCAACCAAACTATTAGAGGCACAATGTTCATATCGAATATGCAGCGTTTTACAGAGGCCCAAAGCATTAATATAATCACTTATTAAGCGTTGGACTGCCCCATGTGGTTGAACACCTAATATTTCAAAAGTGTCCGTTACAGCCAAACTATTAGAGGTACAAAGTTCATATCGAATATGCAGCGTTTTTCAGAGGCCCAAAGCATTAATATAGTCACTTATTAAGCGTTGGACTGCCCCATGTGGCTGAACACCTAATATTCCAAAAATGTCCGTTACAGCCAAACTATTAGAGGCACAGTGCTCATTTTGTATATGCAGCGCAATACAGAGTCCCAAAGCATTACTATAACCACATATAAAGCGATCGACAACCCCATGTTGTTGAACACCTAATATTCCAAAAATGTCAGTTACAGCCTAACTATAAAAGGCACAGAGTTCATACTGTATATGCAGCGTTATACAGAGTCCCAAAGCATTACTTTAACCACATATTAAGCGTTGGACTGCCCCATGTGGTTAAACACCTAATATTCCAAAAGTGTCCGTTACAGCCAAACTATTAGAGACACAGAGTTCATATTGTATATGCAGCGTTATTCAGAGTCCCAAAGCATTACTTTAACCACATATTAAGCGTTGGACTGCCCCATGTGGATAAACACCTAATATTCCAAAAGTGTCCGTTACAGCCAAACTATTAGAGGCACAAAGTTCATATCGAATATGCAGCGTTATACAGAGGCCCAATGCATTAATATAGTCACTTATTAAGTGCCGTATGTGGTTAAACAGTGAATATTTCAAAAATGTCTATTACAGCCAAGGTATCGTAGGCAGGCAGTTCATATGGTGTAAGCGGCAGTTTACAGAGACCCAAACCAATACTATATCCACATATTAGTCGTTAGACTTCCGTATGTGGTTGAACAGTGAATATTTCAAAAGTGTCTGTTATAGCCAAACTACCGTAAGCAGGCAGTTCATATTGTGTATGCGGCGTTATACAGAGCCCCAAACCATTACTATATCCACATATTAGTCGTTAGACTTCCGTATGTGGTTGAACAGTGAATATTTCAAAAATGTCTATTACAGCCAAGGTATCGTAGACAGGCAGTTCATATTGTGTATGCGGCGTTTAACAGAGCCCCAAGCAATTACTATATCCACATATTAGGCGTTAGACTGCCCTATGTGGATGAACAGTGAATATTTCAAAAGTGTCTGTTATAGCCAAACTACCGTAAGCAGGCAGTTCATATTGTGTATGCGGCGTTATACAGAGCCCCAAACCCTTACTATTTCCACATATTAGGCGTTAGACTGCCCTATGTGGATGAACAGTGAATATTTCAAAAGTGTCTGTTATAGCCAAACTACCGTAAGCAGGCAGTTCATATTGTGTATGCGGCGTTATACAGAGCCCCAAACCATTACTATATCCACATATTAGGCGTTAGACTGTCGTATGTGGTTGAACAGTGAATATTTCAAAAATGTCTATTACAGCCAAACTACCGTAAGCAGGCAGTTCATATTGTATATGCGGCGTTTAACAGAGCCCCAAACCATTACTATATCCACATATTAGGCGTTAGACTGCCCTATGTAGTTAAACAGTGAATATTTCAAAAATGTCTATTACAGCCAAGGTATCGTAGGCAGGCAGTTCATATTGTGTATGCGGCGTTATACAGAGCCCCAAACCATTACCATATCCACATATTAGGCGTTAGACTGCCCCATGTGGTTGAACAGTGAATATTTCAAAAATGTCTATTACAGCCAAGGTATCGTAGGCAGGCAGTTCATATTGTGTATGCGGCGTTATACAGAGCCCCAAATAATTACTATATTCCCATATTAAGCGTTAGACTGCCCCATGTGGTTGAACAGTGAATATTTCAAAAATGTCTGTTTTAGCCAAACTATCGTAGACAGGCTGTTTATATTGTGTATGCGGGGTTATACAGAGTCCCAAACCATTACTATATCCACATATTAGGCGTTAGACTGGCCCATGTGGTTGAACAGTGAATATTTCAAAAATGTCTATTACAGCCAAGGTATCGTAGGCAGGCTGTTCATATTGTGTATGCGGCGTTTAACAGAGCCCCAAACCATTACTATATTCACATATTAAGCGTTAGACTGCCCCATGTGGTTGAACAGTGAATATTTCAAAAATGTCTGTTTTAGCCAAATTATCGTAGGCAGGCTGTTCATATTGTGTATGCGGGATTATACAGAGCCCCAAACCATTACTATATCCACATATTTGGCGTTAGACTGCCCTATGTGGTTGAACAGTGAATATTTCAAAAATGTCTATTACAGCCAAGGTATCGTAGGCAGGCAGTTCATATTGTATATGCGGCATTTAACAGAGCCCCAAACCATTACTATATCCACATATTAGGCGTTAGACTGCCCTATGTGGTTGAACAGTGAATATTTAAAAAATGTCTGTTATAGCAAAATTATCGTAAGCAGGCAGTTCATATTGTGCATGCGGCGTTTAACAGAGCCCCAAACCATTACTATATTCACATATTAAGCGTTAGACTGCCCCATGTGGTTGAACAGTGAATATTTCAAAAATGACTGTTTTAGCCAAACTATCGTAGGCAGGCTGTTCATATTGTGTATGCGGGGTTATACAGAGCCCCAAACCATTACTATATCCACATATTAGGCGTTAGACTGCCCTATGTAGTTGAACAGTAAATAATTGAAAAATGTCTGTTATAGGAAAACTATCGTAGGCAGGCAGTTCATATTGTGTATGCGGCGTTATACAGAGCCCCAAACCATTACTATATCCACATATTAGGCGTTAGACTGCTCTATGTGGTTGAACAGTGAACATTTCAAAAGTGTCTGTTATAGCCAAACTATCGTTAGCAGGCAGTTCATATTGTGTATGCGGCGTTTTACAGAGTCCCAAACCATTACTATATTCAGATATTAAGCGTTAGACTGCCCCATGTGGTTGAACAGTGAATATTTCAAAAATGTCAGTTATAGCCAAATTATCGTAGGGAGGCAGTACATATTGTGTATGCGGCGTTATACAGAGCCCCAAACCATTACTATATCCTCAAATTAGGCGTTAGACTGCCCTATGTGGTTGAACAGTGAACATTTCAAAAGTGTCTGTTATAGCCAAACTATCGTTAGCAGGCAGTTCATATTGTGTATGCGGCGTTTTACAGAGTCCCAAACCATTACTATATTCAGATATTAAGCATTAGACTGCCCCATGTGGTTGAACAGTGAATATTTCAAAAATGTCTATTACAGCCAAGGTATCGTAGGCAGGCAGATCATATGGTGTAAGCGGCGGTTTACAGAGACCCAAACCATTCCTGTATTCACATATTAGGCGTTAGACTTCCGTATGTGGTTGAACAGTGAATATTTCAAAAATGTCTATTACAGCCAAACTATCGTAGGCAGGCTGTTCATATTGTGTATGCGGGGTTATACAGAGCTCCAAACCATTACTATATCCACATATTAGGCGTTAGACTGCCCTATGTTGTTGAACAGTGAATATTTCAAAAATGTCTGTTTTAGCCAAATTATCGTAGGCAAGCTGTTTATATTGTGTATGCGGGGTTATACAGAGCCCCAAACCATTACTATATCCACATATTAGGCGTTAGACTGCCCCATGTGGTTGAACAGTGAATATTTCAAAAATGTCTATTACAGCCAAGGTATCGTAGGCAGGCTGCTCATATTGTGTATACGGCGTTTAACAGAGCCCCAAACCATTACTATATCCACATATTAGTCGTTAGACTTCCGTATGTGGTTGAACAGTGAATATTTCAAAAATGTCTATTACGGCCAAGCTATTAGAGGCACAAAGTTCATATCGAATATGCAGGGTTATACAGAGGCCCAAAGCATTAATATAGCATTATTAAGCGTTGGACTGCCCCATGTGGTTGAACACCTAATATTCCAAAAATGTCCGTTACAGCTAAACTATTAGAGGCACAAAGTTCATATCGAATATGCAGCGTTTTACAGAGGCCCAAAGCATTAATATAGTCACTTATTAAGCGTTGGACTGCCCCATGTGGCTGAACACCTAATATTCCAAAAATGTCCGTTACAGCCAAACTATTAGAGGCACAGTGCTCATTTTGTATGTGCACCGTTATTCACAGGCCCAAAGCATTAATATAGTCACTTATTAAGCGTTGGACTGCCCCATGTGGTTGAACACCTAATATTACAAAAATGTCCGTTACAGCCAAACTATTAGAGGCACAAAGTTCATTTTGTATATGCAGCGTTATACAGAGGCCCAAAGCATTACTATAACCACATATTTAGCGATCGACAACCCCATGTTGTTGAACAATTAATATTCCAAAAATGTCAGTTACAGCCTAACTATAAAAGGCACAGAGTTCATACTGTATATGCAGCGTTATACAGAGTCCCAAAACATTAATATAATCACATATTAAGCGTTGGACTGCCCCATGTGAGTGAACATTGAATATTTCAAAATTGTATATTAAGGCCAAGCTATCGTAGGCAGGCAGTTCATATTCTGTATGCGGCGTTTTACAGAGTCCCAAACCATTACTATATTCACATATTAAGCGTTAGACTGCCCCATGTGGTTGAACAGTGAATATTTCAAAAATGACTGTTTTAGCCAAACTATCGTAGGCAGGCTGTTCATATTGTGTATGCGGGGTTATACAGAGCCCCAAACCATTACTATATCCACATATTAGGCGTTAGACTGCCCTATGTAGTTGAACAGTAAATAATTGAAAAATGTCTGTTATAGCCAAACTATCGTAGGCAGGCAGTTCATATTGTGTATGCGGCGTTATACAGAGCCCCAAACCATTACTATATCCACATATTAGGCGTTAGACTGCCCTATGTAGTTGAACAGTAAATAATTGAAAAATGTCTGTTATAGCCAAACTATCGTAGGCAGGCTGTTCATATTGTGTATGCGGCGTTTAACAGAGCCCCAAACCATTACTATATTCACATATTAAGCGTTAGACTGCCCCATGTGGTTGAACAGTGAATATTTCAAAAATGTCTGTTTTAGCCAAACTATCGTAGACAGGCTGTTTATATTGTGTATGCGGGGTTATACAGAGTCCCAAACCATTACTATATCCACATATTAGGCGTTAGACTGGCCCATGTGGTTGAACAGTGAATATTTCAAAAATGTCTATTACAGCCAAGGTATCGTAGGCAGGCTGTTCATATTGTGTATGCGGCGTTTAACAGAGCCCCAAACCATTACTATATTCACATATTAAGCGTTAGACTGCCCCATGTGGTTGAACAGTGAATATTTCAAAAATGTCTGTTTTAGCCAAATTATCGTAGGCAGGCTGTTCATATTGTGTATGCGGGATTATACAGAGCCCCAAACCATTACTATATCCACATATTTGGCGTTAGACTGCCCTATGTGGTTGAACAGTGAATATTTCAAAAATGTCTATTACAGCCAAGGTATCGTAGGCAGGCAGTTCATATTGTATATGCGGCATTTAACAGAGCCCCAAACCATTACTATATCCACATATTAGGCGTTAGACTGCCCTATGTGGTTGAACAGTGAATATTTAAAAAATGTCTGTTATAGCAAAATTATCGTAAGCAGGCAGTTCATATTGTGCATGCGGCGTTTAACAGAGCCCCAAACCATTACTATATTCACATATTAAGCGTTAGACTGCCCCATGTGGTTGAACAGTGAATATTTCAAAAATGACTGTTTTAGCCAAACTATCGTAGGCAGGCTGTTCATATTGTGTATGCGGGGTTATACAGAGCCCCAAACCATTACTATATCCACATATTAGGCGTTAGACTGCCCTATGTAGTTGAACAGTAAATAATTGAAAAATGTCTGTTATAGCCAAACTATCGTAGGCAGGCAGTTCATATTGTGTATGCGGCGTTATACAGAGCCCCAAACCATTACTATATCCACATATTAGGCGTTAGACTGCTCTATGTGGTTGAACAGTGAACATTTCAAAAGTGTCTGTTATAGCCAAACTATCGTTAGCAGGCAGTTCATATTGTGTATGCGGCGTTTTACAGAGTCCCAAACCATTACTATATTCAGATATTAAGCGTTAGACTGCCCCATGTGGTTGAACAGTGAATATTTCAAAAATGTCAGTTATAGCCAAATTATCGTAGGGAGGCAGTACATATTGTGTATGCGGCGTTATACAGAGCCCCAAACCATTACTATATCCTCAAATTAGGCGTTAGACTGCCCTATGTGGTTGAACAGTGAACATTTCAAAAGTGTCTGTTATAGCCAAACTATCGTTAGCAGGCAGTTCATATTGTGTATGCGGCGTTTTACAGAGTCCCAAACCATTACTATATTCAGATATTAAGCATTAGACTGCCCCATGTGGTTGAACAGTGAATATTTCAAAAATGTCTATTACAGCCAAGGTATCGTAGGCAGGCAGTTCATATGGTGTAAGCGGCGGTTTACAGAGACCCAAACCATTCCTGTATTCACATATTAGGCGTTAGACTTCCGTATGTGGTTGAACAGTGAATATTTCAAAAATGTCTATTACAGCCAAACTATCGTAGGCAGGCTGTTCATATTGTGTATGCGGGGTTATACAGAGCTCCAAACCATTACTATATCCACATATTAGGCGTTAGACTGCCCTATGTTGTTGAACAGTGAATATTTCAAAAATGTCTGTTTTAGCCAAATTATCGTAGGCAAGCTGTTTATATTGTGTATGCGGGGTTATACAGAGCCCCAAACCATTACTATATCCACATATTAGGCGTTAGACTGCCCCATGTGGTTGAACAGTGAATATTTCAAAAATGTCTATTACAGCCAAGGTATCGTAGGCAGGCTGCTCATATTGTGTATACGGCGTTTAACAGAGCCCCAAACCATTACTATATCCACATATTAGTCGTTAGACTTCCGTATGTGGTTGAACAGTGAATATTTCAAAAATGTCTATTACGGCCAAGCTATTAGAGGCACAAAGTTCATATCGAATATGCAGGGTTATACAGAGGCCCAAAGCATTAATATAGCATTATTAAGCGTTGGACTGCCCCATGTGGTTGAACACCTAATATTCCAAAAATGTCCGTTACAGCTAAACTATTAGAGGCACAAAGTTCATATCGAATATGCAGCGTTTTACAGAGGCCCAAAGCATTAATATAGTCACTTATTAAGCGTTGGACTGCCCCATGTGGCTGAACACCTAATATTCCAAAAATGTCCGTTACAGCCAAACTATTAGAGGCACAGTGCTCATTTTGTATGTGCACCGTTATTCACAGGCCCAAAGCATTAATATAGTCACTTATTAAGCGTTGGACTGCCCCATGTGGTTGAACACCTAATATTCCAAAACTGTCCGTTACAGCCAAACTATTAGAGGCACAAAGTTCATATCGAATATGCAGCGTTTTACAGAGGCCCAAAGCATTGATATAGTCACTTATTAAGCGTTGGACTGCCCCATGTGGTTGAACACCTTATATTCCAAAAGTGTCCGTTACAGCTAAACTATTAGAGGCACAAAGTACATATCGAATATGCAACGTTTTACAGAGGCACATAGCAATAATATAGTCACTTATTAAGCGTTGGACTGCCCCATGTGGTTGAACACCTAATATTCCAAAAATGTCCGTTACAGCTAAACTATTAGAGGCACAAAGTTCATATCGAATATGCAGCGTTATACAGAGTCCCAAAGCATTACTTTAACCACATATTAAGCGTTGGACTGCCCCATGTGGCTAAACACCTAATATTCCAAAAATGTCCGTTACAGCCAAACTATTAGAGGCACAGTGCTCATTTTGTATATGCAGCGTTATACAGAGTCCCAAAGCATTAATATAGTCACTTATTAAGCGTTGGACTGCCCCATGTGGTTAAACACCTAATATTCCAAAAGTGTCCGTTACAGCCATACTATTAGAGGCACAAAGTTCATATCGTATATGCAGCGTTATACAGAGGCCCAAAGCATTAATATAGTCACTTATTAAGCGTTGGACTGCCCTATGTGGTTGAACACCTAATATTCCAAAAGTGTCCGTTACTGCCAAACTATTAGAGGCACAAAGTTCATATCGAATATGCAGCGTTTACAGAGGCCCAAAGCATTAATATAGTCACTTATTAAGCGTTTTACTGCCCCATGTGGTTAAACACCTAATATTCCAAAAGTGTCCGTTACAGCCAAACTATTAGAGGCACATAGTTCATATCGAATATGCAGCGTTTTACAGAGGCCCAAAGCATTAATATAGTCACTTATTAAGCGTTGGACTGCCCCATGTGGTTAAACACCTAATATTCCAAAAGTGTCCGTTACAGCCAAACTATTAGAGGCACAAAGTTCATATCGTATATGCAGCGTTTTACAGAGGCTTAAAGCATTAATATAGTCACTTATTAAGCGTTGGACTGCCCCATGTGGTTAAACACCTAATATTCCAAAAGTGTCCGTTACAGCCATACTATTAGAGGCACAAAGTTCATATCGAATATGCAGCGTTTTACAGAGGCCCAAAGCATTAATATAGTTACTTATTAAGCGTTGAACTGCCCCATGTGGTTGAACTCCTAATTTTCCAAAAGTGTCCGTTACAGCCATACTATTAGAGGCACAAAGTTCATATCGAATATGCAGCGTTTTACAGAGGCCCAAAGCATTAATATAGTTACTTATTAAGCGTTGGACTGCAATATGTGTTTGAACACATAATATTCCAAAAATGTCCGTTACAGCCAAACTGTTAAACACACATTGCTCATATTGTATATGCAGCATTATACAGAGTATCAAAGCATTAATATAATCAGATATAAAGCGTTGGACTGCCCCATTTGGTTAAACACCTAATATTCCAAAAATATCCGTAACAGCCAATCTATTAGAGTCACAGTGTTCATATTGTAAATGCTGCGTTATACAGAGTCCCAAATCATGTCTATAACCATATATTAAGCGATCGACAGCCGCATGTGGTTGAACACCTAATATTCCAAAAATGTCCGTTACAGCCAAACTATTAGAGGCACAGTGCTCATATTTTATATGCAGCGTTATACAGAGGCCCAAAGCATTAATATAGTCATTAGATCCGTTGGCTGGACACCGGCACATTAGTTTTTAGAAACCTCTAAAACGCTCATTTCTAACAATCTAAGCTTATAACAATTTTCCTAATTGAGGGAAACAGTTTATATTGTGCAATTTTAATATAGTTTTTGTTGCAGTTTTCAAATATGTAATTGGTTTTTCCACTGGGCAATAAATTAGATCCGTTGGCTGGACATCGGCACATTAGTTTTTAGAAACCTCTAAAACGCTCATTTCTAACAATCTAAGCTTATAACAATTTTCCTAATTGAGGGAAACAGTTTAAATTGTGCAATTTTAACATAGTTTTTGTTGCAGTTTTCAAATATGTAATTGGTTTTTTCACTGGGCAATAAATTAGATCCGTTGGCTGGACACCGGCACATCACTTTTTAGAAACCTCTAAAACGCTCATTTCTAAAAATCTATGCTTATAACAATTTTCCTAATTGACGGACACAATTTATATTGTGCAATTTTAATATAGTTTTTGTTGCAGTTTTCAAATATGTAATTGGTTTTTCCACTGGGCAATAAATTAGATCCGTTGGCTGGACACCGGCACATCAGTTTTTAGAAACCTCTAAAACGCTCATTTCTAACAATCTAAGCTTATAACAATTTTCCTAATTGAGGGAAACAGTTTATATTGTGCAATTTTAATATAGTTTTTGTTGCAGTTTTTAAATATGTAATTGGTTTTTCAACTGGGCGATAAATTAGATCCGTTGGCTGGACACCGGCACATCAGTTTTTTGAAACCTCTAAAACGCTCATTTCTAACAGTCTAAGCTTATAACAATTTTCCTTATTGAGGGAAACAGTTTATATTGTGCAATTTTAACATAGTTTTTGTTGCAGTTTTCAAATATGTAATTGGTTTTTTCACTGGGCAATAAATTAGATCCGTTGGCTGAACACCGGCACATCAGTTTTTAGAAACCTCTAAAACGCTCATTTCTAAAAATCTAAGCTTATAACAATTTTCCTAATTGACGGACAGATTTTATATTGTGCGATTTTAATATAGTTTTTGTTGCAGTTTTCAAATATGTAATTGGTTTTTTCACTGGGCAATAAATTAGATTCATTGGCTGGACACCGGCACATCAGTTTTTAGAACCCTCTAAAACGCTCATTTCTAACAATCTAAGCTTATAACAATTTTCCTAATTGAGGGAAACAGTTTATATTGTGCAATTTTAATATAGTTTTTGTTGCAGTTTTCAAATATGTAATTTTTTTTCCACTGGGCAATAAATTAGATCCGTTGGCTGGGCACCGGCACATCAGTATTTAGAAACCTCTAAAACGCTCATTTCTAACAATCTAAGCTTATAACAATTTTCCTAATTGAGGGAAACAGTTTATATTGTGCAATTTTAATATAGTTTTTGTTGCAGTTTTCAAATATGTAATTGGTTTTTCCACTGGGCAATAAATTAGATCCGTTGGCTGGACACCGGCACATCAGTTTTTAGAAACCTCTAAAACGCTCATTTCTAACAATCTAAGCTTATAACAATTTTCCTAATTGAGCGACACATTTTATAACGTGCAATTTTAATATAGTTTTTATTGCAGTTTTCAAATATGTAATTGGTTTTTCCACTGGGCAATAAGTTAGTTCCGTTGGCTGGACACCGGCACATCAGTTTTTAGAAACCTCTAAAACGCTCATTTCTAACAATCTAAGCTTATAACAATTTTCCTAATTGACGGACAGATTGAACAGTGAATATTTCAAAAATGTCTATTACGGCCAAGCTATCGTAGGCAGGAAGTTCATATTGTGTATGCGGCGTTTAACAGAGCCCCAAACCATTACTATATTCACATATTAAGCGTTGGACTGCCCCATGTGGTTGAACACCTAATATTCCAAAAATGTCCGTTACAGCCTAACTATAAAAGGCACAGAGTTCATACTGTATATGCAGCGTTATACAGAGTCCCAAAACATTAATATAATCACATATTTAGCGATCGACAACCCCATGTTGTTGAACAATTAATATTCCAAAAATGTCAGTTACAGCCTAACTATAAAAGGCACAGAGTTCATACTGTATATGCAGCGTTATACAGAGTCCCAAAACATTAATATAATCACATATTAAGCGTTGGACTGCCCCATGTGAGTGAACATTGAATATTTCAAAATTGTATATTAAGGCCAAGCTATCGTAGGCAGGCAGTTCATATTCTGTATGCGGCGTTTTACAGAGTCCCAAACCATTACTATATTCACATATTAAGCGTTAGACTGCCCCATGTGGTTGAACAGTGAATATTTCAAAAATGACTGTTTTAGCCAAACTATCGTAGGCAGGCTGTTCATATTGTGTATGCGGGGATATACAGAGCCCCAAACCATTACTATATCCACATATTAGGCGTTAGACTGCCCTATGTAGTTGAACAGTAAATAATTGAAAAATGTCTGTTATAGCCAAACTATCGTAGGCAGGCAGTTCATATTGTGTATGCGGCGTTATACAGAGCCCCAAACCATTACTATATCCACATATTAGGCGTTAGACTGCCCTATGTAGTTGAACAGTAAATAATTGAAAAATGTCTGTTATAGCCAAACTATCGCAGGCAGGCTGTTCATATTGTGTATGCGGCGTTTAACAGAGCCCCAAACCATTACTATATTCACATATTAAGCGTTAGACTGCCCCATGTGGTTGAACAGTGAATATTTCAAAAATGTCTGTTTTAGCCAAACTATCGTAGACAGGCTGTTTATATTGTGTATGCGGGGTTATACAGAGTCCCAAACCATTACTATATCCACATATTAGGCGTTAGACTGGCCCATGTGGTTGAACAGTGATTATTTCAAAAATGTCTATTACAGCCAAGGTATCGTAGGCAGGCTGTTCATATTGTGTATGCGGCGTTTAACAGAGCCCCAAACCATTACTATATTCACATATTAAGCGTTAGACTGCCCCATGTGGTTGAACAGTGAATATTTCAAAAATGTCTGTTTTAGCCAAATTATCGTAGGCAGGCTGTTCATATTGTGTATGCGGGATTATACAGAGCCCCAAACCATTACAATATCCACATATTTGGCGTTAGACTGCCCTATGTGGTTGAACAGTGAATATTTCAAAAATGTCTATTACAGCCAAGGTATCGTAGGCAGGCAGTTCATATTGTATATGCGGCATTTAACAGAGCCCCAAACCATTACTATATCCACATATTAGGCGTTAGACTGCCCTATGTGGTTGAACAGTGAATATTTAAAAAATGTCTGTTATAGCAAAATTATCGTAAGCAGGCAGTTCATATTGTGCATGCGGCGTTTAACAGAGCCCCAAACCATTACTATATTCACATATTAAGCGTTAGACTGCCCCATGTGGTTGAACAGTGAATATTTCAAAAATGACTGTTTTAGCCAAACTATCGTAGGCAGGCTGTTCATATTGTGTATGCGGGGTTATACAGAGCCCCAAACCATTACTATATCCACATATTAGGCGTTAGACTGCCCTATGTAGTTGAACAGTAAATAATTGAAAAATGTCTGTTATAGCCAAACTATCGTAGGCAGGCAGTTCATATTGTGTATGCGGCGTTATACAGAGCCCCAAACCATTACTATATCCACATATTAGGCGTTAGACTGCCCTATGTGGTTGAACAGTGAACATTTCAAAAGTGTCTGTTATAGCCAAACTATCGTTAGCAGGCAGTTCATATTGTGTATGCGGCGTTTTACAGAGTCCCAAACCATTACTATATTCAGATATTAAGCGTTAGACTGCCCCATGTGGTTGAACAGTGAATATTTCAAAAATGTCAGTTATAGCCAAATTATCGTAGGGAGGCAGTACATATTGTGTATGCGGCGTTATACAGAGCCCCAAACCATTACTATATCCTCAAATTAGGCGTTAGACTGCCCTATGTGGTTGAACAGTGAACATTTCAAAAGTGTCTGTTATAGCCAAACTATCGTTAGCAGGCAGTTCATATTGTGTATGCGGCGTTTTACAGAGTCCCAAACCATTACTATATTCAGATATTAAGCATTAGACTGCCCCATGTGGTTGAACAGTGAATATTTCAAAAATGTCTATTACAGCCAAGGTATCGTAGGCAGGCAGTTCATATGGTGTAAGCGGCGGTTTACAGAGACCCAAACCATTCCTGTATTCACATATTAGGCGTTAGACTTCCGTATGTGGTTGAACAGTGAATATTTCAAAAATGTCTATTACAGCCAAACTATCGTAGGCAGGCTGTTCATATTGTGTATGCGGGGTTATACAGAGCTCCAAACCATTACTATATCCACATATTAGGCGTTAGACTGCCCTATGTTGTTGAACAGTGAATATTTCAAAAATGTCTGTTTTAGCCAAATTATCGTAGGCAAGCTGTTTATATTGTGTATGCGGGGTTATACAGAGCCCCAAACCATTACTATATCCACATATTAGGCGTTAGACTGCCCCATGTGGTTGAACAGTGAATATTTCAAAAATGTCTATTACAGCCAAGGTATCGTAGGCAGGCTGCTCATATTGTGTATACGGCGTTTAACAGAGCCCCAAACCATTACTATATCCACATATTAGTCGTTAGACTTCCGTATGTGGTTGAACAGTGAATATTTCAAAAATGTCTATTACGGCCAAGCTATTAGAGGCACAAAGTTCATATCGAATATGCAGGGTTATACAGAGGCCCAAAGCATTAATATAGCATTATTAAGCGTTGGACTGCCCCATGTGGTTGAACACCTAATATTCCAAAAATGTCCGTTACAGCTAAACTATTAGAGGCACAAAGTTCATATCGAATATGCAGCGTTTTACAGAGGCCCAAAGCATTAATATAGTCACTTATTAAGCGTTGGACTGCCCCATGTGGCTGAACACCTAATATTCCAAAAATGTCCGTTACAGCCAAACTATTAGAGGCACAGTGCTCATATTTTATATGCAGCGTTATACAGAGGCCCAAAGCATTAATATAGTCATTAGATCCGTTGGCTGGACACCGGCACATTAGTTTTTAGAAACCTCTAAAACGCTCATTTCTAACAATCTAAGCTTATAACAATTTTCCTAATTGAGGGAAACAGTTTATATTGTGCAATTTTAATATAGTTTTTGTTGCAGTTTTCAAATATGTAATCTTTTTTTCCACTGGGCAATAAATTAGATCCGTTGGCTGGACACCGGCACATCAGTATTTAGAAACCTCTAAAACGCTCATTTCTAACAATCTAAGCTTATAACAATTTTCCTAATTGAGGGAAACAGTTTATATTGTGCAATTTTAACATAGTTTTCGTTGCAGTTTTCAAATATGTAATTGGTTTTTTCACTGGGCAATAAATTAGATCCGTTGGCTGGACATCAGCACATTAGTTTTTAGAAACCTCTAAAACGCTCATTTCTAACAATCTAAGCTTATAACAATTTTCCTAATTGACGGACACAATTTATATTGTATATTTTAATATAGTTTTTGTTGCAGTTTTCAAATATGTAATTGGTTTTTCCACTGGGTAATAAATTAGATCCGTTGGCTGGACATCGGCACATTAGTATTTAGAAACCTCTAAAACGCTCATTTCTAACAATCTAAGCTTATAACAATTTTCCTAATTGAGAGAAACAGTTTATATTGTGCAATTTTAACATAGTTTTTGTTGCAGTTTTCAAATATGTAATTGGTTTTTTCACTGGGCAATAAATTAGATCCGTTGGCTGGACACCGGCACATTAGTTTTTAGAAACCTCTAAAACGCTCATTTCTAACAATCTAAGCTTATAACAATTTTCCTAATTGACGGACACAATTTATATTGTGCATTTTTAATAGAGTTTTTGTTGCAGTTTTCAAATATGTAATTGGTTTTTCCACTGGGCAATAAATTAGATCCGTTGGCTGGACACCGGCACATCAGTTTTTTGAAACCCCTAAAACGCTCATTTCTAACAATCTAAGCTTATAACAATTTTCCTAATTGAGGGAAACAGTTTATATTGTGCAATTTTAATATAGTTTTTGTTGCAGTTTTTAAATATGTAATTGGTTTTTCCACTGGGCAACAAATTTGATCCGTTGGCTGGACACCGGCACATCAGTTTTAAGAAACCTCTAAAACGCTCATTTCTAACAATCTAAGTTTATAACAATTTTCTTAATTGAGGGAAACAGTTTATATTGTGCAATTTTAATATAGTTTTTGTTGCAGTTTTTAAATATGTAATTGGTTTTTCAACTGGGCGATAAATTAGATCCGTTGGCTGGACACGGGCACATCAGTTTTTTGAAACCTCTAAAACGCTCATTTCTAACAATCTAAGTTTATAACAATTTTCCTAATTGAGGGAAACAGTTTATATTGTGCAATTTTAATATAGTTTTTGTTGCAGTTTTTAAATATGTAATTGGTTTTTCAACTGGGCGATAAATTAGATCCGTTGGCTGGACACCGGCACATCAGTTTTTAGAAACCTCTAAAACGCTCATTTCTAACAATCTAAGCTTATAACAATTTTCCTAATTGACGGACAGATTTTATATTGTGCGATTTTAATATAGTTTTTCTTGCAGTTTTCAAATATGCAATTGGTTTTTCCACTGGGCAAAAAATTAGATCCGTTGGGTGGACATCGGCACATTAGTTTTTAGAAACCTCTAAAACGCTCATTTCTAACAATCTAAGCTTATAACAATTTTCCTAATTGTCGGACAGATTTTATATTGTGCGATTTTAATATAGTTTTTGTTGCAGTTTTCAAAGATGTAATTGGTTTTTCCACTGGGCAATAAATTAGATCCGTTGGCTGGACACCGGCACATCAGTATTTAGAAACCTCTAAAACGCTCATTTCTAACAATCTAAGCTTTTAACAATTTTCCTAATTGAGGGAAACAGTTTATATTGTGCAATTTTAATATAGTTTTTGTTGCAGTTTTCAAATATGTAATTTTTTTTCCACTGGGCAATAAATTAGATCCGTTGGCTGGACACCGGCACATCAGTATTTAGAAACCCCTAAAACGCTCATTTCTAACAATCTAAGCTTATAACAATTTTCCTAATTGAGGGAAACAGTTTATATTAGGCAATTTTAATATAGTTTTTGTTGCAGTTTTCAAATATGTAATTGGTTTTTCCACTGGGCAATAAATTAGATCCGTTGGCTGGACACCGGCACATCAGTTTTTTGAAACCTCTAAAACGCTCATTTCTAACAATCTAAGCTTATAACAATTTTCCTAATTGACGGACAGATTTTATATTGTGCGATTTTAATATAGTTTTTGTTGCAGTTTTCAAATATGTAATTGGTTTTTCAACTGGGCAATAAATTAGATCCGTTGGCTGAACACCGGCACATCAGTTTTTAGAAACCTCTAAAACGCTCATTTCTAAAAATCTAAGCTTATAACAATTTTCCTAATTGAGGGAAACAGTTTATATTGTGCAATTTTAATATAGTTTCTGTTGCAGTTTACAAATATGCAATTGGTTTTTCAACTGGGCAATAAATTAGATCCGTTGGCTGAACACCGTCACATCAGTTTTTAGAAACCTCTAAAACGCTCATTTCTAACAATCTAAGCTTATAACAATTTTCCTAATTGACGGACACAATTTATATCGTGCAATTTTAATATAGTTTTTGTTGCAGTTTTCAAATATGTAATTGGTTTTTTCACTGGGCAATAAATTAGATCCGTTGGCTGGACATCAGCACATTAGTTTTTAGAAACCTCTAAAACGCTCATTTCTAACAATCTAAGCTTATAACAATTTTCCTAATTGAGGGAAACAGTTTATATTGTGCAATTTTAACATAGTTTTGGTTGCTGTTTCAAATATGTAATTGGTTTTTTCACTGGGCAATAAATTAGATCCGTTGGCTGAACACCGGCACGTCAGTTTTTAGAAACCTCTAAAACGCTCATTTCTAAAAATCTAAGCTTATAACAATTTTCCTAATTGACGGACACAATTTATATTGTATATTTTAATATAGTTTTTGTTGCAGTTTTCAAATATGTAATTGGTTTTTCCACTGGGCAATAAATTAAATCCGTTGGCTGGACATCGGCACATTAGTTTTTAGAAACCTCTAAAACGCTCATTTCTAACAATCTAAGCTTATAACAATTTTCCTAATTGACGGACACAATTTATATTGTGCAATTTTAATATAGTTTTTGTTGCAGTTTTGAAATATGTAATTGGTTTTTCAACTGGGCAGTAAATTAGATCCGTTGGCTGGACACCGGCACATCAGTTTTTTGAAACCTCTAAAACGCTCATTTCTAACAATCTAAGCTTATAACAATTTTCCTAATTGAGGGACAGATTTTATATTGTGCCATTTTAATATAGTTTTTCTTGCAGTTTTCAAATATGTAATTGGTTTTTCCACTGGGCAATAAATTAGATCCGTTGGCTGGACATTCGGCACATTAGTTTTTAGAATCCTCTAAAACGCTCATTTCTAATAATCTAAGCTTATAACAATTTTCCTAATTGACGGACAGATTTTATATTGTGCAATTTTAATATACTTTTTGTTGCAGTTTTCAAATATGTAATTGGTTTTTCCACTGGGCAATAAATTAGATCCGTTGGCTGGACATCAGCACATCAGTTTTTAGAAACCTTTAAAACGCTCATTTCTAACAATCTAAGCTTATAACAATTTTCCTAATTGAGGGAAACAGTTTATATTGTGCAATTTTAATATAGTTTTTGTTGCAGTTTTCAAATATGTAATTGGTTTTTCAACTGGGCAATAAATTAGATCCGTTGGCTGGACACCGGCACATCAGTTTTTAGACACCTCTAAAACGCTCATTTCTAACAATGTAAGCTTATAACAATTTTCCTAATTGACGGACAGATTTTATATTGTGCGATTTTAATATAGTTTTTGTTGCAGTTTTCAAATATGTAATTGGTTTTTCAACTGGGCAGTAAATTAGATCCGTTGGCTGGACACCGGCACATCAGTTTTTTGAAACCTCTAAAACGCTCATTTCTAACAATCTAAGCTTATAACAATTTTTCTAATTGAGGGACAGATTTTATATTGTGCAATTTTAATATAGTTTTTCTTGCAGTTTTCAAATATAAAATTGGTTTTTTCACTGGGCAATAAATTAGATTCATTGGCTGGACACCGGCACATCAGATTTTAGAAACCTCTAAAACGCTCATTTCTAACAATCTAAGCTTATAACAATTTTCCTAATTGAGGGAAACAGTTTATATTGGGCAATTTTAATATACTTTTTGTTGCAGTTTTCAAATATGTAATTGGTTTTTCCACTGGGCAATAAATTAGATCCGTTGGCTGGACACCAGCACATCAGTTTTTAGAAACCTCTAAAACGCTCATTTCTAACAATCTAAGCTTATAACAATTTTCCTATTTGAGGGAAACAGTTTATATTGTGCAATTTTAATATAGTTTTTCTTGCAGTTTTCAAATATGTAATTGGTTTTTTCACTGGGCAATAAATTAGATTCATTGGCTGGACACCGGCACATCAGTTTTTTGAAACCTCTAAAACGCTCATTTCTAACAATCTAAGCTTATAACAATTTTCCTAATTGACGGACAGATTTTATATTGTGCAATTTTAATATAGTTTTTGTTGCAGTTTTCAAATATGTAATTGGTTTTTTCACTGGGCAATAAATTAGATCCGTTGGCTGAACACCGGCACATCAGTTTTTAGAAACCTCTAAAACGCTCATTTCTAACAATCTAAGCTTATAACAATTTTCCTAATTGACGGACAGATATTATATTGTGCAATTTTAATATAGTTTTTGTTGCAGTTTTGAATATGTAATTGGTTTTTCAACTGGGCAGTAAATTAGATCCGTTGGCTGGACACCGGCACATCAGTTTTTTGAAACCTCTAAAACGCTCATTTCTAAAAATCTATGCTTATAACAATTTTCCTAATTGACGGACACAATTTATATTGTGCAATTTTAATATAGTTTTTGTTGCAGTTTTCAAATATGTAATTGGTTTTTCCACTGGGCAATAAATTAGATCCGTTGGCTGGACATCGGCACATTAGTTTTTAGAACCCTCTAAAACGCTCATTTCTAACAATCTAAGCTTATAACAATTTTCCTAATTGAGGGAAACAGTTTATATTGTGCAATTTTAATATAGTTTTTGTTGCAGTTTTGAAATATGTAATTGGTTTTTCAACTGGGCAGTAAATTAGATCCGTTGGCTGGACACCGGCACATCAGTTTTTTGAAACCTCTAAAACGCTCATTTCTAACAATCTAAGCTTATAACAATTTTCCTAATTGAGGGACAGATTTTATATTGTGCAATTTTAATATAGTTTTTGTTGCAGTTTTCAAATATGTAATTGGTTTTTCCACTGGGCAATAAATTAGATCCGTTGGCTGGACACCGGCACATCAGTTTTTTGAAACCTCTAAACGCTCATTTCTAACAATCTAAGCTTATAGCAATTTTCCTAATTGACGGACAGATTTTATATTGTGCAATTTTAATATAGTTTTTGTTGCAGTTTTCAAATATGTAATTGGTTTTTTCACTGGGCAATAAATTAGATCCGTTGGCTGGACATCGGCACATTAGTTTTTAGAAACCTCTAAAACGCTCATTTCTAACAATCTAAGCTTATAACAATTTTCCTAATTGACGGACACAATTTATATTGTATATTTTAATATAGTTTTTGTTGCAGTTTTCAAATATGTAATTGGTTTTTCCACTGGGTAATAAATTAGATCCGTTGGCTGGACATCGGCACATTAGTTTTTAGAAACCTCTAAAACGCTCATTTCTAACAATCTAAGCTTATAACAATTTTCCTAATTGACGGACACAATTTATATTGTATATTTTAATATAGTTTTTGTTGCAGTTTTCAAATATGTAATTGGTTTTTCCACTGGGCAATAAATTAGATCCGTTGGGTGGACATCGGCACATTAGTTTTTAGAAACCTCTAAAACGCTCATTTCTAACAATCTAAGCTTATAACAATTTTCCTAATTGACGGACAGATTTTATATTGGGCAATTTTAATATAGTTTTTGTTTCAGTTTTCAAATATGTAATTGGTTTTTCCACTGGGCAATAAATTAGATCCGTTGGCAGGACACCGGCACATCAGTTTTTTGAAACCTCTAATACGCTCATTTCTAACAATCTAAGCTTATAACAATTTTCCTAATTGAGGGACACATTTTATATTGTGCTATTTTAATATAGTTTTTGTTGCAGTTTTCAAATATGTAATTGGTTTTTGCACTGGGCAATAAATTAGATTCATTGGCTGGACACCGGCACATCAGTTTTTTGAAACCTCTAATACGCTCATTTCTAACAATCTAAGCTTATAACAATTTTCCTAATTGAGGGAAACAGTTTATATTGTGCAATTTTAATATAGTTTTTGTTGCAGTTTTCAAATATGTAATTGGTTTTTCCACTGGGCAATAAATTAGATCCGTTGGCTGGACATCGGCACATTAGTTTTTAGAATCCTCTAAAACGCTCATTTCTAAAAATCTAAGCTTATAACAATTTTCCTAATTGACGGACAGATTTTATATTGTGCAATTTTAATATAGTTTTTGTTGCAGTTTTCAAATATGTAATTGGTTTTTCTACTGGGCAATAAATTAGATCCGCTGGCTGGACACCGGCACATCAGTTTTTAGAACCCTCTAAAACGCTCATTTCTAAAAATCTAAGCTTATAACAATTTTCCTAATTGACGGACAGATTTTATATTGTGCAATTTTAATATAGTTTTTGTTGCAGTTTTCAAATATGTAATTGGTTTTTGCACTGGGCAATAAATTAGATTCATTGGCTGGACACCGGCACATCAGTTTTTTGAAACCTCTAATACGCTCATTTCTAACAATCTAAGCTTATAACAATTTTCCTAATTGAGAGAAACAGTTTATATTGTGCAATTTTAACATAGTTTTTGTTGCAGTTTTCAAATATGTAATTGGTTTTTTCACTGGGCAATAAATTAGATCCGTTGGCTGGACATCGGCACATTAGTTTTTAGAAACCTCTAAAACGCTCATTTCTAACAATCTAAGCTTATAACAATTTTCCTAATTGACGGACACAATTTATATTGTATATTTTAATATAGTTTTTGTTGCAGTTTTCAAATATGTAATTGGTTTTTCCACTGGGTAATAAATTAGATCCGTTGGCTGGACATCGGCACATTAGTTTTTAGAAACCTCTAAAACGCTCATTTCTAACAATCTAAGCTTATAACAATTTTCCTAATTGACGGACACAATTTATATTGTATATTTTAATATAGTTTTTGTTGCAGTTTTCAAATATGTAATTGGTTTTTTCACTGGGCAATAAATTAGATCCGTTGGCTGAACACCGGCACATCAGTTTTTAGAAACCTCTAAAACGCTCATTTCTAACAATCTAAGCTTATAACAATTTTCCTAATTGAGGGAAACAGTTTATATTGTGCAATTTTAATATAGTTTTTGTTGCAGTTTTCAAATATGTAATTGGTTTTTTCACTGGGCAATAAATTAGATTCATTGGCTGGACACCGGCACATCAGTTTTTAGAAACCTCTAAAACGCTCATTTCTAACAATCTAAGCTTATAACAATTTTCCTAATTGAGGGAAACAGTTTATATTGTGCAATTTTAATATAGTTTTTGTTGCAGTTTTCAAATATGTAATTGGTTTTTCCACTGGGCAATAAATTAGATCCGTTGGCTGGACATCGGCACATTAGTTTTTAGAATCCTCTAAAACGCTCATTTCTAAAAATCTAAGCTTATAACAATTTTCCTAATTGACGGACAGATTTTATATTGTGCAATTTTAATATAGTTTTTGTTGCAGTTTTCAAATATGTAATTGGTTTTTCTACTGGGCAATAAATTAGATCCGCTGGCTGGACATTCGGCACATTAGTTTTTAGAAACCTCTAAAACGCTCATTTCTAAAAATCTAAGCTTATAACAATTTTCCTAATTGACGGACAGATTTTATATTGTGCAATTTTAATATAGATTTTGTTGCAGTTTTCAAATATGCAATTGGTTTTTCAACTGGGCGATAAATTAGATCCGTTGGCTGGACACCGGCACATCAGTTTTTAGACACCTCTAAAACGCTCATTTCTAACAATCTAAGCTTATAACAATTTTCCTAATTGACGGACAGATTTTATATTGTGCGATTTTAATATAGTTTTTGTTGCAGTTTTCAAATATGTAATTGGTTTTTCAACTGGGCAGTAAATTAGATCCGTTGGCTGGACATCGGCACATCAATTTTTAGAAACCTCTAAAACGCTCATTTCTAACAATCTAAGCTTATAACAATTTTCCTAATTGACGGACAGATTTTATATTGTGCGATTTTATTATAGTTTTTGTTGCAGTTTTCAAATATGTAATTGGTTTTTCAACTGGGCAGTAAATTAGATCCGTTGGCTGGACACCGGCACATCAGTTTTTTGAAACTTCTAAAACGCTCATTTCTAACAATCTAAGCTTATAACAATTTTCCTAATTGAGGGACAGATTTTATATTGTGCAATTTTAATATAGTTTTTCTTGCAGTTTTCAAATATGTAATTGGTTTTTCAACTGGGCAGTAAATTAGATCCGTTGGCTGGACACCAGCACATCAGTTTTTAGAAACCTCTAAAACGCTCATTTCTAACAATCTAAGCTTATAACAATTTTCCTAATTGAGGGAAACAGTTTATATTGTGCAATTTTAATATAGTTTTTGTTGCAGTTTTCAAATATGTAATTGGTTTTTCCACTGGGCAATAAATTAGATCCGTTGGCTGGACACTGGCACATCAGTTTTTTGAAACCTCTAAAACGCTCATTTCTAACAATCTAAGCTTATAACAATTTTCCTAATTGAGGGAAACAGTTTATATTGGGCAATTTTAATATAGTTTTTGTTGCAGTTTTCAAATATGTAATTGGTTTTTCCACTGGGCAATAAATTAGATCCGTTGGCTGGACACCAGCACATCAGTTTTTAGAAACCTCTAAAACGCTCATTTCTAACAATCTAAGCTTATAACAATTTTCCTAATTGACGGACAGATTTTATATTGTGCGATTTTATTATAGTTTTTGTTGCAGTTTTCAAATATGTAATTGGTTTTTCCACTGGGCAATAAATTAGATCCGTTGGCTGGACACCAGCACATCAGTTTTTAGAAACCTCTAAAACGCTCATTTCTAACAATCTAAGCTTATAACAATTTTCCTAATTGAGGGAAACAGTTTATATTGTGCAATTTTAATATAGTTTTTGTTGCAGTTTTCAAATATGTAATTGGTTTTTCCACTGGGCAATAAATTAGATCCGTTGGCTGGACACTGGCACATCAGTTTTTTGAAACCTCTAAAACGCTCATTTCTAACAATCTAAGCTTATAACAATTTTCCTAATTGAGGGAAACAGTTTATATTGGGCAATTTTAATATAGTTTTTGTTGCAGTTTTCAAATATGTAATTGGTTTTTCCACTGGGCAATAAATTAGATCCGTTGGCTGGACACCAGCACATCAGTTTTTAGAAACCTCTAAAACGCTCATTTCTAACAATCTAAGCTTATAACAATTTTCCTAATTGAGGGAAACAGTTTATATTGTGCAATTTTAATATAGTTTTTGTTGCAGTTTTCAAATATGTAATTGGTTTTTCCACTGGGCAATAAATTAGATCCGTTGGCTGGACACTGGCACATCAGTTTTTTGAAACCTCTAAAACGCTCATTTCTAACAATCTAAGCCTATAACAATTTTCCTAATTGACGGACAGATTTCATATTGTGTGATTTTAATATAGTTTTTGTTGCAGTTTTCAAATATGTAATTGGTTTTTCAACTGGGCAGTAAATTAGATCCGTTGGCTGGACACCAGCACATCAGTTTTTAGAAACCTCTAAAACGCTCATTTCTAACAATCTAAGCTTATAACAATTTTCCTAATTGAGGGATACAGTTTATATTGGGCAATTTTAATATAGTTTTTGTTGCAGTTTTCAAATATGTAATTGGTTTTTCCACTGGGCAATAAATTAGATCCGTTAAGCTTATAACAATTTTCCTAATTGAGGGAAATAGTTTATATTGTGCAATTTTAATATAGTTTTTGTTGCAGTTTTCAAATATGTAATTGGTTTTTCCACTGGGCAATAAATTAGATCCGTTGGCTGGACACCGGCACATCAGTTTTTAGAAACCTCTTAAACGCTCATTTCTAACAATCTAAGCTTATAACAATTTTCCTAATTGAGGGAAACAGTTTATATTGTGCAATTTTAATATAGTTTTTGTTGCAGTTTTCAAATATGTAATTGGTTTTTCCACTGGGCAATAAATTAGATCCGTTGGCTGGACACTGGCACATCAGTTTTTTGAAACCTCTAAAACGCTCATTTCTAACAATCTAAGCCTATAACAATTTTCCTAATTGACGGACAGATTTTATATTGTGTGATTTTAATATAGTTTTTGTTGCAGTTTTCAAATATGTAATTGGTTTTTCCACTGGGCAATAAATTAGATCCGTTGGCTGGACACCAGCACATCAGTTTTTAGAAACCTCTAAAACGCTCATTTCTAACAATCTAAGCTTATAACAATTTTCCTAATTGAGGGAAACAGTTTATATTGGGCAATTTTAATATAGTTTTTGTTGCAGTTTTCAAATATGTAATTGGTTTTTCCACTGGGCAATAAATTAGATCCGTTGGCTGAACACCGGCACATCAGTTTTTAGAAACCTCTAAAACGCTCATTTCTAACAATCTAAGCTTATAACAATTTTCCTAATTGAGGGAAACAGTTTATATTGTGCAATTTTAATATAGTTTTTGTTGCAGTTTTCAAATATGCAATTGGTTTTTTCACTGGGCAATAAATTAGATCCGTTGGCTGAACACCGGCACATCAGTTTTTAGAAACCTCTAAAACGCTCATTTCTAACAATCTAAGCTTATAACAATTTTCCTAATTGACGGACACAATTTATATTGTATATTTTAATATAGTTTTTGTTGCAGTTTTCAAATATGTAATTGGTTTTTCCACTGGGCAATAAATTAGATCCGTTGGGTGGACATCGGCACATTAGTTTTTAGAAACCTCTAAAACGCTCATTTCTAACAATCTAAGCTTATAACAATTTTCCTAATTGACGGACAGATTTTATATTGTGCGATTTTAATATAGTTTTTGTTGCAGTTTTCAAATATGTAATTGGTTTTTCAACTGGGCAGTAAATTAGATCCGTTGGCTGGACACCGGCACATCAGTTTTTTGAAACCTAAAAAACGCTCATTTCTAACAATCTAAGCTTATAACAATTTTCCTAATTGAGGGAAACAGTTTATATTGTGCAATTTTAATATAGTTTTTGTTGCAGTTTTCAAATATGTAATTGGTTTTTTCACTGGGCAATAAATTAGATCAGTTGGCTGAACACCGGCACATCAGTTTTTAGAAACCTCTAAAACGCTCATTTCTAACAATCTAAGCTTATAACAATTTTCCTAATTGAGGGACACATTTTATATTGTGCAATTTTAATATAGTTTTTGTTGCAGTTTTCAAATATGTAATTGGTTTTTTCACTGGGCAATAAATTAGATCCGTTGGCTGGACACCGGCACATCAGTTTTTAGACACCTCTAAAACGCTCATTTCTAACAATCTAAGCTTATAACAATTTTCCTAATTGAGGGACACATTTTATATTGTCCAATTTTAATATAGTTTTTGTTGCAGTTTTCAAATATGTAATTGGTTTTTTCACTGGGCAATAAATTAGATCAGTTGGCTGAACACCGGCACATCAGTTTTTAGAAACCTCTAAAACGCTCATTTCTAACAATCTAAGCTTATAACAATTTTCCTAATTGAGGGACACATTTTATATTGTGCAATTTTAATATAGTTTTTGTTGCAGTTTTCAAATATGTAATTGGTTTTTCCACTGGGCAATAAATTAGATCCGTTGGCTGGACACTGGCACATCAGTTTTTTGAAACCTCTAAAACGCTCATTTCTAACAATCTAAGCCTATAACAATTTTCCTAATTGACGGACAGATTTTATATTGTGTAATTTTAATATAGTTTTTGTTGCAGTTTTCAAATATGTAATTGGTTTTTCCACTGGGCAATAAATTAGATCCGTTGGCTGGACACCAGCACATCAGTTTTTAGAAACCTCTAAAACGCTCATTTCTAACAATCTAAGCTTATAACAATTTTCCTAATTGAGGGAAACAGTTTATATTGGGCAATTTTAATATAGTTTTTGTTGCAGTTTTCAAATATGTAATTGGTTTTTCCACTGGGCAATAAATTAGATCCGTTGGCTGAACACCGGCACATCAGTTTTTAGAAACCTCTAAAACGCTCATTTCTAACAATCTAAGCTTATAACAATTTTCCTAATTGAGGGAAACAGTTTATATTGTGCAATTTTAATATAGTTTTTGTTGCAGTTTTCAAATATGCAATTGGTTTTTTCACTGGGCAATAAATTAGATCCGTTGGCTGAACACCGGCACATCAGTTTTTAGAAACCTCTAAAACGCTCATTTCTAACAATCTAAGCTTATAACAATTTTCCTAATTGACGGACACAATTTATATTGTATATTTTAATATAGTTTTTGTTGCAGTTTTCAAATATGTAATTGGTTTTTCCACTGGGCAATAAATTAGATCCGTTGGGTGGACATCGGCACATTAGTTTTTAGAAACCTCTAAAACGCTCATTTCTAACAATCTAAGCTTATAACAATTTTCCTAATTGACGGACAGATTTTATATTGTGCGATTTTAATATAGTTTTTGTTGCAGTTTTCAAATATGTAATTGGTTTTTCAACTGGGCAGTAAATTAGATCCGTTGGCTGGACACCGGCACATCAGTTTTTTGAAACCTAAAAAACGCTCATTTCTAACAATCTAAGCTTATAACAATTTTCCTAATTGAGGGAAACAGTTTATATTGTGCAATTTTAATATAGTTTTTGTTGCAGTTTTCAAATATGTAATTGGTTTTTTCACTGGGCAATAAATTAGATCAGTTGGCTGAACACCGGCACATCAGTTTTTAGAAACCTCTAAAACGCTCATTTCTAACAATCTAAGCTTATAACAATTTTCCTAATTGAGGGACACATTTTATATTGTGCAATTTTAATATAGTTTTTGTTGCAGTTTTCAAATATGTAATTGGTTTTTTCACTGGGCAATAAATTAGATCCGTTGGCTGGACACCGGCACATCAGTTTTTAGACACCTCTAAAACGCTCATTTCTAACAATCTAAGCTTATAACAATTTTCCTAATTGACGGACAGATTTTATATTGTGCGATTTTAATATAGTTTTTGTTGCAGTTTTCAAATATGTAATTGGTTTTTCAACTGGGCAGTAAATTAGATCCGTTGGCTGGACATCGGCACATCAATTTTTTGAAACTTCTAAAACGCTCATTTCTAACAATCTAAGCTTATAACAATTTTCCTAATTGAGGGACAGATTTTATATTGTGCAATTTTAATATAGTTTTTCTTGCAGTTTTCAAATATGAAATTGGTTTTTTCACTGGGTAATAAATTAGATTCATTGGCTGGACACCGGCACATCAGTTTTTAGAAACCTCTAAAACGCTCATTTCTAACAATCTAAGCTTATAACAATTTTCCTAATTGAGGGAAACAGTTTATATTGGGCAATTTTAATATAGTTTTTGTTGCAGTTTTCAAATATGTAATTGGTTTTTCCACTGGGCAATAAATTAGATCCGTTGGCTGGACACCAGCACATCAGTTTTTAGAAACCTCTAAAACGCTCATTTCTAACAATCTAAGCTTATAACAATTTTCCTAATTGAGGGAAACAGATTATATTGTGCAATTTTAATATAGTTTTTGTTGCAGTTTTCAAATATGTAATTGGTTTTTCCACTGGGCAATAAATTAGATCCGTTGGCTGGACACTGGCACATCAGTTTTTTGAAACCTCTAAAACGCTCATTTCTAACAATCTAAGCTTATAACAATTTTCCTAATTGAGGGAAACAGTTTATATTGGGCAATTTTAATATAGTTTTTGTTGCAGTTTTCAAATATGTAATTGGTTTTTCCACTGGGCAATAAATTAGATCCGTTGGCTGGACACCAGCACATCAGTTTTTAGAAACCTCTAAAACGCTCATTTCTAACAATCTAAGCTTATAACAATTTTCCTAATTGAGGGAAACAGTTTATATTGTGCAATTTTAATATAGTTTTTGTTGCAGTTTTCAAATATGTAATTGGTTTTTCCACTGGGCAATAAATTAGATCCGTTGGCTGGACACTGGCACATCAGTTTTTTGAAACCTCTAAAACGCTCATTTCTAACAATCTAAGCCTATAACAATTTTCCTAATTGACGGACAGATTTCATATTGTGTGATTTTAATATAGTTTTTGTTGCAGTTTTCAAATATGTAATTGGTTTTTCAACTGGGCAGTAAATTAGATCCGTTGGCTGGACACCAGCACATCAGTTTTTAGAAACCTCTAAAACGCTCATTTCTAACAATCTAAGCTTATAACAATTTTCCTAATTGAGGGATACAGTTTATATTGGGCAATTTTAATATAGTTTTTGTTGCAGTTTTCAAATATGTAATTGGTTTTTCCACTGGGCAATAAATTAGATCCGTTGGCTGGACACCAGCACATCAGTTTTTAGAAACCTCTAAAACGCTCATTTCTAACAATCTAAGCTTATAACAATTTTCCTAATTGAGGGAAATAGTTTATATTGTGCAATTTTAATATAGTTTTTGTTGCAGTTTTCAAATATGTAATTGGTTTTTCCACTGGGCAATAAATTAAATCCGTTGGCTGGACACCGGCACATCAGTTTTTAGAAACCTCTTAAACGCTCATTTCTAACAATCTAAGCTTATAACAATTTTCCTAATTGAGGGAAACAGTTTATATTGTGCAATTTTAATATAGTTTTTGTTGCAGTTTTCAAATATGTAATTGGTTTTTCCACTGGGCAATAAATTAGATCCGTTGGCTGGACACAGCACATCAGTTTTTAGAAACCTCTAAAACGCTCATTTCTAACAATCTAAGCTTATAACAATTTTCCTAATTGAGGGAAACAGTTTATATTGGGCAATTTTAATATAGTTTTTGTTGCAGTTTTCAAATATGTAATTGGTTTTTCCACTGGGCAATAAATTAGATCCGTTGGCTGGACACCAGCACATCAGTTTTTAGAAACCTCTAAAACGCTCATTTCTAACAATCTAAGCTTATAACAATTTTCCTAATTGAGGGAAACAGTTTATATTGGGCAATTTTAATATAGTTTTTGTTGCAGTTTTCAAATATGTAATTGGTTTTTCCACTGGGCAATAAATTAGATCCGTTGGCTGGACACCAGCACATCAGTTTTTAGAAACCTCTAAAACGCTCATTTCTAACAATCTAAGCTTATAACAATTTTCCTAATTGAGGGAAACAGTTTATATTGTGCAATTTTAATATAGTTTTTGTTGCAGTTTTCAAATATGTAATTGGTTTTTTCACTGGGCAATAAATTAGATCCGTTGGCTGAACACCGGCACATCAGTTTTTAGAAACCTCTAAAACGCTCATTTCTAACAATCTAAGCTTATAACAATTTTCCTAATTGAGGGACACATTTTATATTGTGCAATTTTAATATAGTTTTTGTTGCAGTTTTCAAATATGTAATTGGTTTTTTCACTGGGCAATAAATTAGATTCATTAGCTGGACACCGGAACATCAGTTTTTTGAACCCTCTAAAACGCTCATTTCTAACAATCTAAACTTATAACAATTTTCTTAATTGAGGGAAACAGTTTATATTGTGCAATTTTAATATAGTTTTTGTTGCAGTTTTCAAATATGTAATTGGTTTTTCCACTGGGCAATAAATTAGATCCGTTGGGTGGACATCGGCACATTAGTTTTTAGAAACCTCTAAAACGCTCATTTCTAAGAATCTAAGCTTATAACAATTTTCCTAATTGACGGACAGATTTTATATTGTGCGATTTTAATATAGTTTTTGTTGCAGTTTTCAAATATGTAATTGGTTTTTCAACTGGGTAGTAAATTAGATCCGTTGGCTGGACACCGGCACATCAGTTTTTTGAAACCTCTAAAACGCTCATTTCTAAGAATCTAAGCTTATAACAATTTTCCTAATTGACGGACAGATTTTATATTGTGCGATTTTAATATAGTTTTTGTTGCAGTTTTCAAATATGTAATTGGTTTTTCAACTGGGCAGTAAATTAGATCCGTTGGCTGGACACCGGCACATCAGTTTTTTGAAACCTCTAAAACGCTCATTTCTAAGAATCTAAGCTTATAACAATTTTCCTAATTGACGGACAGATTTTATATTGTGCAATTTTAACATAGTTTTGGTTGCAGTTTCAAATATGTAATTTGTTTTTCCACTGGGCAATAAATTAGATCCGTTGGCTGAACACCGGCACATCAGTTTTTAGAAACCTCTAAAACGCTCATTTCTAACAATCTAAGCTTATAACAATTTTCCTAATTGAGGGAAACAGTTTATATTGTGCAATTTTAATATAGTTTTTGTTGCAGTTTTCAAATATGTAATTTGTTTTTCCACTGGGCAATAAATTAGATTCATTGGCTGGACACCGGCACATCAGTTTTTTGAAACCTCTAAAACGCTCATTTCTAACAATCTAAGCTTATAACAATTTTCCTAATTGAGGGAAACAGTTTATATTGTGCAATTTTAACATAGTTTTGGTTGCAGTTTCAAATATGTAATTTGTTTTTCCACTGGGCAATAAATTAGATTCATTGGCTGGACACCGGCACATCAGTTTTTTGAAACCTCTAAAACGCTCATTTCTAACAATCTAAGCTTATAACAATTTTCCTAATTGAGGGACAGATTTTATATTGTGCAATTTTAATATAGTTTTTCTTGCAGTTTTCAAATATGTAATTGGTTTTTTCACTGGGCAATAAATTAGATTCATTGGCTGGACACCGGCACAACAGTTTTTAGAAACCTCTAAAACGCTCATTTCTAACAATCTAAGCTTATAACAATTTTCCTAATTGAGGGACACATTTTATATTGTGCAATTTTAATATAGTTTTTGTTGCAGTTTTCAAATATGTAATTGGTTTTTTCACTGGGCAATAAATTAGATTCATTGGCTGGACACCGGCACATCAGTTTTTAGAAACCTCTAAAACGCTCATTTCTAACAATCTAAGTTAATAACAATTTTCCTAATTGAGGGAAACAGTTTATATTGTGCAATTTTAATATAGTTTTTGTTGCAGTTTTCAAATATGTAATTGATTTTTCCACTGGGCAATAAATTAGATCCGTTGGCTGGACATCGGCACATTAGTTTTTAGAAACCTCTAAAACGCTCATTTCTAAGAATCTAAGCTTATAACAATTTTCCTAATTGACGGACAGATTTTATATTGTGCGATTTTAATATAGTTTTTGTTGCAGTTTTCAAATATGTAATTGGTTTTTCAACTGGGTAGTAAATTAGATCCGTTGGCTGGACACCGGCACATCAGTTTTTTGAAACCTCTAAAACGCTCATTTCTAAGAATCTAAGCTTATAACAATTTTCCTAATTGACGGACAGATTTTATATTGTGCGATTTTAATATAGTTTTTGTTGCAGTTTTCAAATATGTAATTGGTTTTTCAACTGGGCAGTAAATTAGATCCGTTGGCTGGACACCGGCACATCAGTTTTTTGAAACCTCTAAAACGCTCATTTCTAACAATCTAAGCTTATAACAATTTTCCTAATTGACGGACACAATTTATATTGTATATTTTAATATAGTTTTTGTTGCAGTTTTCAAATATGTAATTGGTTTTTCCACTGAACCATAAATTAGATCCGTTGGCTGGACATTCGGCACATTAGTTTTTAGAAACCTCTAAAACGCTCATTTCTAACAATCTAAGCTTATAACAATTTTCCTAATTGACGGACACAATTTATATTGTATATTTTAATATAGTTTTTGTTGCAGTTTTCAAATATGTAATTGATTTTTCCACTGGGCAATAAATTAGATCCGTTGGCTGGACATCGGCACATTAGTTTTTAGAAACCTCTAAAACGCTCATTTCTAACAATCTAAGCTTATAACAATTTTCCTAATTGAGGGACAGATTTTATATTGTGCAATTTTAATATAGTTTTTCTTGCAGTTTTCAAATATGTAATTGGTTTTTTCACTGGGCAATAAATTAGATCCGTTGGCTGGACATCGGCACATTAGTTTTTAGAAACCTCTAAAACGCTCATTTCTAACAATCTAAGCTTATAACAATTTTCCTAATTGACGGACAGATTTTATATTGTGCGATTTTAATATAGTTTTTGTTGCAGTTTTTAAATATGTAATTGGTTTTTCAACTGGGCAGTAAATTAGATCCGTTGGCTGGACACCGGCACATCAGTTTTTTGAAACCTCTAAAACGCTCATTTCTAACAATCTAAGCTTATAACAATTTTCCTAATTGAGGGACAGATTTTATATTGTGCAATTTTAATATAGTTTTTCTTGCAGTTTTCAAATATGTAATTGGTTTTTTCACTGGGCAATAAATTAGATTCATTGGCTGGACACCGGCACATCAGTTTTTAGAACCCTCTAAAACGCTCATTTCTAACAATCTAAGCTTATAACAATTTTCCTAATTGTGGGAAACAGTTTATATTGTGCAATTTTAATATAGTTTTTGTTGCAGTTTTCAAATATGTAATTGGTTTTTCAACTGGGCAATAAATTAGATCCGTTGGCTGGACATTGGCACATTAGTTTTTGGAATCCTCTAAAACGCTCATTTCTAAAAATCTAAGCTTATAACAATTTTCCTAATTGACGGACAGATTTTATATTGTGCAATTTTAATATAGTTTTTGTTGCAGTTTTCAAATATGTAATTGGTTTTTTCACTGGGCAATAAATTAGATCCGTTGGCTGGACATCGGCACATTAGTTTTTAGAAACCTCTAAAACGCTCATTTCTAACAATCTAAGCTTAAAACAATTTTCCTAATTGACGGACACAATTTATATTGTATATTTTAATATAGTTTTTGTTGCAGTTTTCAAATATGTAATTGGTTTTTCCACTGGGCAATAAATTAGATCCGTTGGCTGAACACCGGCACATCAGTTTTTAGAAACCTCTAAAACGATCATTTCTAACAATCTAAGCTTATAACAATTTTCCTAGTTGACGGACAGATATTATATTGTGCAATTTTAATATAGTTTTTGTTGCAGTTTTCAAATATGTAATTGGTTTTTCAACTGGGCAATAAATTAGATCCGTTGGCTGAACACCGGCACATCAGTTTTTAGAAACCTCTAAAACGCTCATTTCTAACAATCTAAGCTTATAACAATTTTCCTAATTGACGGACACAATTTATATTGTGCAATTTTAATATAGTTTTTGTTGCAGTTTTCAAATATGTAATTGGTTTTTTCACTGGGCAATAAATTAGATCCGTTGGCTGGACATCGGCACATTACCCAGGCTGCACGCTGACGTGATTTTTTGGTGATTATTTAGTCATATTTGGTCGGCGACGTCGTCGACTAACTTTAGACGTCATAATCACGTACATTTTGGTCACTAAATTTCAACGTCTTTTAATAGACGTCAAAATGACGCATAATTTTGGTATAAATTAGAACGTCATAGAAAATGTCGTCACTATCACGTACATTCTCATCACTAAATTTCAACGTCTTTTAATAGACGTCAATATGACGGATGTTTTTGGTATAAATTAGGACGTTAGAAAAAATGTCGTGACTATCACGAACATTTTTGTCACTAAATTTTGACGGCTTTTAACAGACGTCGATATTACGAATTTTTTTGGTATAAATTAGGACGTAAAAAAAATTTCGTCACTATCACGAACATTTTTGTCACTAAATTTTTACGGCTTTTAACAGACGTCAATATGACGGATGTTTTTGGTATAAATTAGGACGTTGGAAAAAATGTCGTGACTATCACGAACATTTTTGTCACTAAATTTTGACGGCTTTTAACAGACGTCGATATTACGGATTTTTTTGGTATAAATTAGGACGTTAAAAAAATTTCGTCACTATCACGAACATTTTTGTCACTAAATTTTGACGTCTTTTAACAGACGTCAATATGACGGATGTTTTTGGGATAAATTAGGACGTCGATTAAAATGTCGTCAAAATCCCTAACTAATTTGGGATTCAATTTGACGACAATCTATTGACGTCTTTTAGACCTCCATTTGTGGTATGATATTAGTTATAAAATACTTCAAAATTTCTTAACATTTTATGTAACTAAATAATATGTAATTCTATAAACAGTTGTGCAGCGATTTTTTAAACTAAAATTGTTTTAAGAGCAATCATTAAAACAAATCTGATAAGCAAAATAATTTTTCAAAGTTATAATGCATTAATAAATATAGTGTTTATTGTATTCCTTTGCGCCCAAGGGACCTGAGTCTTAAAGTCTCTGAAAATCTCCAAAACGGACGTCAAATGAATGACCAATTTAAGACCATTTTACGATGGCTATGATATAATATGTTTAAATAATTAAGCAATTTTTTTTGAATATTTATTGTCACACACTTGGAGTCTTACCAGCACGAATAGATAAGAAATTTACTTTTTAATTGGATTAAAATTTGTAGCTTATATTTAAAAAAAATAGAATACGTTGCCAGGTGGTAATAGCACAGTATAAGAGGAACGGCCTTGGAAGCAAGGGGTCCCGGGTTCGAACCCCCGGCCAAGAGACACAGAAATCAAAGAAGTGGATAATAGCAGGCAAAGTAAAGTATAAAGGTAAAAGTATCATAGAAAGTTATAGAATTGGTAAAAAAAGTCAAAAATGCTACATTAAAATAATTAAAAACGCCTTTTTTGAACTTTTTAAGGTATATTTTATCACTAAACATGACGTTGTATCAACGTCATATTTGACGATAATATGACGACATAAAGTTGTTTTATATGTGACAATATACGTGATAGTAGAACGTCATTTTGACGTTACAAAATGACGTCGCTGGGCTGTGACATTTTCCCGTCATTTGAAGATCTTAATAACGTCATCATCTGACGTCATGTTTTCCCGAAACATGACGTCAAAATGACAGGAGTGTGCAGGCTGGGTAGTTTTTAGAAACCTCTAAAACGCTTATTTCTAACAATCTAAGCTTATAAAAATTTTCCTAATTGACGGACACAATTTATATTGTATATTTTAATATAGTTTTTGTTGCAGTTTTCAAATATGTAATTGGTTTTTTCACTGGGCAATAAATTAGATCCGTTGGCTGGACATCGGCACATTAGTTTTTAGAAACCTCTAAAACGCTCATTTCTAACAATCTAAGCTTATAACAATTTTCCTAATTGACGGACAGATTTTATATTGTGCAATTTTAATATAGTTTTTGTTGCAGTTTTCAAATATGTAATTGGTTTTTTCACTGGGCAATAAATTCGATCCGTTGGCTGGACATCGGCACATTAGTTTTTAGAAACCTCTAAAACGCTCATTTCTAACAATCTAAGCTTATAACAATTTTCCTAATTGACGGACAGATTTTATATTGTGCAATTTTAATATAGTTTTTGTTGCAGTTTTCAAATATGTAATTGGTTTTTCAACTGGGCGATAAGTTAGATCCGTTGGCTGGACACCGGCACATCAGTTTTTAGAAACCTCTAAAACGATCATTTCTAACAATCTAAGCTTATAACAATTTTCCTAATTGAGGGAAACAGTTTATATTGTGCAATTTTAATATAGTTTTTGTTGCAGTTTTTAAATATGTAATTGGTTTTTCAACTGGGCGATAAATTAGATCCGTTGGCTGGACACGGGCACATCAGTTTTTTGAAACCTCTAAAACGCTCATTTCTAACAATCTAAGTTTATAACAATTTTTCTAATTGAGGGAAACAGTTTATATTGTGCAATTTTAATGTAGTTTTTGTTGCAGTTTTTAAATATGTAATTGGTTTTTCAACTGGGCGATAAATTAGATCCGTTGGCTGGACACCGGCACATCAGTTTTTAGAAACCTCTAAAACGCTCATTTCTAACAATCTAAGTTTATAACAATTTTCCTAATTGAGGGAAACAGTTTATATTGTGCAATTTTAATATAGTTTTTGTTGCAGTTTTTAAATATGTAATTGGTTTTTCAACTGGGCGATAAATTAGATCCGTTGGCTGAACACCGGCACATCAGTTTTTAGAAACCTCTAAAACGCTCATTTCTAACAATCTAAGCTTATAACAATTTTCCTAATTGAGGGAAACAGTTTATATTGGGCAATTTTAATATAGTTTTTGTTGCAGTTTTCAAATATGTAATTGGTTTTTTCACTGGGCAATAAATTAGATCCGTTGGCTGAACACCGGCACATCAGTTTTTAGAAACCTCTAAAACGCTCATTTCTAACAATCTAAGCTTATAACAATTTTCCTAATTGACGGACACAATTTATATTGTATATTTTAATATAGTTTTGTTGCAGTTTTCAAATATGTAATTGGTTTTTCCTCTGGGCATTAAATTAGATCCGTTGGCTGGACACCGGCACATCAGTATTTAGAAACCTCTAAAACGCTCATTTCTAAAAATCTAAGCTTATAACAATTTTCCTAATTGAGGGAAACAGTTTATATTGTGCAATTTTACCATAGTTTTTGTTGCAGTTTTCAAATATGCAATTGGTTTTTCCACTGGGTAAAAAATTAGATCCGTTGGGTGGACATCGGCACATTAGTTTTTAGAAACCTCTAAAACGCTCATTTCTAACAATCTAAGCTTTTAACAATTTTCCTAATTGAGGGAAACAGTTTATATTGTGCAATTTTAATATAGTTTTTGTTGCAGTTTTCAAATATGTAATTTTTTTTCCACTGGGCAATAAATTAGATCCGTTGGCTGGACACCGGCACATCAGTATTTAGAAACCCCTAAAACGCTCATTTCTAAATATCTAAGCTTATAACAATTTTCCTAATTGAGGGAAACAGTTTATATTGTGCAATTTTACCATAGTTTTTGTTGCAGTTTTCAAATATGCAATTGGTTTTTCCACTGGGTAAAAAATTAGATCCGTTGGGTGGACATCGGCACATTAGTTTTTAGAAACCTCTAAAACGCTCATTTCTAACAATCTAAGCTTTTAACAATTTTCCTAATTGAGGGAAACAGTTTATATTGTGCAATTTTAATATAGTTTTTGTTGCAGTTTTCAAATATGTAATTTTTTTTCCACTGGGCAATAAATTAGATCCGTTGGCTGGACACCGGCACATCAGTATTTAGAAACCCCTAAAACGCTCATTTCTAAATATCTAAGCTTATAACAATTTTCCTAATTGAGGGAAACAGTTTATATTGTGCAATTTTAATATAGTTTTTGTTGCAGTTTTCAAATATGTAATTTTTTTTCCACTGGGCAATAAATTAGATCCGTTGGCTGGACACCGGCACATCAGTATTTAGAAACCCCTAAAACGCTCATTTCTAAATATCTAAGCTTATAACAATTTTCCTAATTGAGGGAAACAGTTTATATTGTGCAATTTTACCATAGTTTTTGTTGCAGTTTTCAAATATGCAATTGGTTTTTCCACTGGGTAAAAAATTAGATCCGTTGGGTGGACATCGGCACATTAGTTTTTAGAAACCTCTAAAACGCTCATTTCTAACAATCTAAGCTTTTAACAATTTTCCTAATTGAGGGAAACAGTTTATATTGTGCAATTTTAATATAGTTTTTGTTGCAGTTTTCAAATATGTAATTTTTTTTCCACTGGGCAATAAATTAGATCCGTTGGCTGGACACCGGCACATCAGTATTTAGAAACCTCTAAAACGCTCATTTCTAAAAATCTAAGCTTATAACAATTTTCCTAATTGAGGGAAACAGTTTATATTGTGCAATTTTACCATAGTTTTTGTTGCAGTTTTCAAATATGTAATTGGTTTTTCCACTGGGCAATAAATTAGATCCGTTGGCTGGACACCGGCACATCAGTATTTAGAAACCTCTAAAACGCTCATTTCTAACAATCTAAGCTTATAACAATTTTCCTAATTGACGGACACAATTTATATTATGCAATTTTAATATAGTTTTTGTTGCAGTTTTCAAATATGTAATTGGTTTTTCCACTGGGCAATAAATTAGATCCGTTGGCTGGACACCGGCACATCAGTATTTAGAAACCTCTAAAACGCTCATTTCTAACAATCTAAGCTTATAACAATTTTCCTAATTGACGGACAGATTTTATATTGTGCAATTTTAACATAGTTTTTGTTGCAGTTTTCAAATATGCAATTGGTTTTTCCATTGGGCAATAAATTAGATCCGTTGGCTGGACATCGGCACATTAGTTTTTAGAATCCTCTAAAACGCTCATTGCTAACAATCTAAGTTTATAACAATTTTCCTAATTGAGGGAAACAGTTTATATTGTGCAATTTTAATATAGTTTTTGTTGCAGTTTTCAAATATGTAATTGGTTTTTCAACTGGGCAATAAATTAGATCCGTTGGCTGGACATCGGCACATTAGTTTTTAGAATCCTCTAAAACGCTCATTTCTAAAAATCTAAGCTTATAACAATTTTCCTAATTGACGGACAGATTTTATATTGTGCAATTTTAATATAGTTTTTGTTGCAGTTTTCAAATATGTAATTGGTTTTTTCACTGGGCAATAAATTAGATCCGTTGGCTGGACATCGGCACATTAGTTTTTAGAATCCTCTAAAACGCTCATTTCTAAAAATCTAAGCTTATAACAATTTTCCTAATTGACGGACAGATTTTATATTGTGCAATTTTAATATAGTTTTTGTTGCAGTTTTCAAATATGTAATTGGTTTTTTCACTGGGCAATAAATTAGATCCGTTGGCTGGACATCAGCACATTAGTTTTTAGAAACCTCTAAAACGCTCATTTCTAACAATCTAAGCTTATAACAATTTTCCTAATTGAGGGAAACAGTTTATATTGTGCAATTTTAATATAGTTTTTGTTGCAGTTTTCAAATATGTAATTGGTTTTTCAACTGGGCAATAAATTAGATCCGTTGGCTGAACACCGGCACATCAGTTTTTAGAAACCTCTAAAACGCTCATTTCTAACAATCTAAGCTTATAACAATTTTCCTAATTGACGGACACAATTTATATTGTGCAATTTTAATATAGTTTTTGTTGCAGTTTTCAAATATGTAATTGGTTTTTTCACTGGGCAATAAATTAGATCCGTTGGCTGGACATCGGCACATTAGTTTTTAGAAACCTCTAAAACGCTCATTTCTAACAATCTAAGCTTATAAAAATTTTCCTAATTGACGGACACAATTTATATTGTATATTTTAATATAGTTTTTGTTGCAGTTTTCAAATATGTAATTGGTTTTTTCACTGGGCAATAAATTAGATCCGTTGGCTGGACATCGGCACATTAGTTTTTAGAAACCTCTAAAACGCTCATTTCTAACAATCTAAGCTTATAACAATTTTCCTAATTGACGGACAGATTTTATATTGTGCAATTTTAATATAGTTTTTGTTGCAGTTTTCAAATATGTAATTGGTTTTTTCACTGGGCATTAAATTAGATCCGTTGGCTGGACATCGGCACATTAGTTTTTAGAAACCTCTAAAACGCTCATTTCTAACAATCTAAGCTTATAAAAATTTTCCTAATTGACGGACACAATTTATATTGTATATTTTAATATAGTTTTTGTTGCAGTTTTCAAATATGTAATTGGTTTTTTCACTGGGCAATAAATTAGATCCGTTGGCTGGACATCGGCACATTAGTTTTTAGAAACCTCTAAAACGCTCATTTCTAAAAATCTAAGCTTATAACAATTTTCCTAATTGACGGACAGATTTTATATTGTGCAATTTTAATATAGTTTTTGTTGCAGTTTTCAAATATGTAATTGGTTTTTTCACTGGGCCATAAATTAGATCCGTTCGCTGGACATCAGCACATTAGTTTTTAGAAACCTCTAAAACGCTCATTTCTAACAATCTAAGCTTATAACAATTTTCCTAATTGAGGGAAACAGTTTATATTGTGCAATTTTAATATAGTTTTTGTTGCAGTTTTCAAATATGTAATTGGTTTTTCAACTGGGCAATAAATTAGATCCGTTGGCTGGACATCGGCACATTAGTTTTTGGAATCCTCTAAAACGCTCATTTCTAAAAATCTAAGCTTATAACAATTTTCCTAATTGACGGACAGATTTTATATTGTGCAATTTTAATATAGTTTTTGTTGCAGTTTTCAAATATGTAATTGGTTTTTTCACTGGGCAATAAATTAGATCCGTTGGCTGGACATCGGCACATTAGTTTTTAGAAACCTCTAAAACGCTCATTTCTAACAATCTAAGCTTATAACAATTTTCCTAATTGACGGACAGATATTATATTGTGCAATTTTAATATAGTTTTTGTTGCAGTTTTCAAATATGTAATTGGTTTTTCCACTGGGCAATAAATTAGATCCGTTGGCTGAACACCGGCACATCAGTTTTTAGAAACCTCTAAAACGCTCATTTCTAACAATCTAAGCTTATAACAATTTTCCTAATTGACGGACACAATTTATATTGTGCAATTTTAATATAGTTTTTGTTGCAGTTTTCAAATATGTAATTGGTTTTTTCACTGGGCAATAAATTAGATCCGTTGGCTGGACATCGGCACATTAGTTTTTAGAAACCTCTAAAACGCTCATTTCTAACAATCTAAGCTTATAAAAATTTTCCTAATTGACGGACACAATTTATATTGTATATTTTAATATAGTTTTTGTTGCAGTTTTCAAATATGTAATTGGTTTTTTCACTGGGCAATAAATTAGATCCGTTGGCTGGACATCGGCACATTAGTTTTTAGAAACCTCTAAAACGCTCATTTCTAACAATCTAAGCTTATAACAATTTTCCTAATTGACGGACAGATTTTATATTGTGCAATTTTAATATAGTTTTTGTTGCAGTTTTCAAATATGTAATTGGTTTTTTCACTGGGCAATAAATTAGATCCGTTGGCTGGACATCGGCACATTAGTTTTTAGAAACCTCTAAAACGCTCATTTCTAACAATCTAAGCTTATAAAAATTTTCCTAATTGACGGACACAATTTATATTGTATATTTTAATATAGTTTTTGTTGCAGTTTTCAAATATGTAATTGGTTTTTTCACTGGGCAATAAATTAGATCCGTTGGCTGGACATCGGCACATTAGTTTTTAGAAACCTCTAAAACGCTCATTTCTAACAATCTAAGCTTATAACAATTTTCCTAATTGACGGACAGATTTTATATTGTGCAATTTTAATATAGTTTTTGTTGCAGTTTTCAAATATGTAATTGGTTTTTTCACTGGGCCATAAATTAGATCCGTTGGCTGGACATCGGCACATTAGTTTTTAGAAACCTCTAAAACGCTCATTTCTAACAATCTAAGCTTATAACAATTTTCCTAATTGAGGGACATATTTTATATTGTGCAATTTTAATATAGTTTTTGTTGCAGTTTTCAAATATGTAATTGGTTTTTCCACTGGGCAATAAATTAGATCCGTTGGCTGGACACCAGCACATCAGTTTTTAGAAACCTCTAAAACGCTCATTTCTAACAATCTAAGCTTATAACAATTTTCCTAATTGAGGGAAACAGTTTATATTGGGCAATTTTAATATAGTTTTTGTTGCAGTTTTCAAATATGTAATTGGTTTTTCCACTGGGCAATAAATTAGATCCGTTGGCTGGACACTGGCACATCAGATTTTTGAAACCTCTAAAACGCTCATTTCTAACAATCTAAGCTTATAACAATTTTCCTAATTGACGGACACAATTTATATTGTATATTTTAATATAGTTTTTGTTGCAGTTTTCAAATATGTAATTGGTTTTTTCACTGGGCAATAAATTAGATCCGTTGGCTGGACATCGGCACATTAGTTTTTAGAAACCTCTAAAACGCTCATTTCTAACAATCTAAGCTTATAACAATTTTCCTAATTGACGGACAGATTTTATATTGGGCAATTTTAATATAGTTTTTGTTGCAGCTTTCAAATATGTAATTGGTTTTTCCACTGGGCAATAAATTAGATCCGTTGGCTGAACACCGGCACATCAGTTTTTAGAAACCTCTAAAACGCTCATTTCTAACAATCTAAGCTTATAAAAATTTTCCTAATTGACGGACACAATTTATATTGTATATTTTAATATAGTTTTTGTTGCAGTTTTCAAATATGTAATTGGTTTTTTCACTGGGCAATAAATTAGATCCGTTGGCTGGACATCGGCACATTAGTTTTTAGAAACCTCTAAAACGCTCATTTCTAACAATCTAAGCTTATAACAATTTTCCTAATTGACGGACAGATTTTATATTGTGCAATTTTAATATAGTTTTTGTTGCAGTTTTCAAATATGTAATTGGTTTTTTCACTGGGCAATAAATTAGATCCGTTGGCTGGACATCGGCACATTAGTTTTTAGAAACCTCTAAAACGCTCATTTCTAACAATCTAAGCTTATAAAAATTTTCCTAATTGACGGACACAATTTATATTGTATATTTTAATATAGTTTTTGTTGCAGTTTTCAAATATGTAATTGGTTTTTTCACTGGGCAATAAATTAGATCCGCTGGCTGGACATCGGCACATTAGTTTTTAGAAACCTCTAAAACGCTCATTTCTAACAATCTAAGCTTATAACAATTTTCCTAATTGACGGACAGATTTTATATTGTGCAATTTTAATATAGTTTTTGTTGCAGTTTTCAAATATGTAATTGGTTTTTTCACTGGGCCATAAATTAGATCCGTTGGCTGGACATCGGCACATTAGTTTTTAGAAACCTCTAAAACGCTCATTTCTAACAATCTAAGCTTATAACAATTTTCCTAATTGAGGGACATATTTTATATTGTGCAATTTTAATATAGTTTTTGTTGCAGTTTTCAAATATGTAATTGGTTTTTCCACTGGGCAATAAATTAGATCCGTTGGCTGGACACCAGCACATCAGTTTTTAGAAACCTCTAAAACGCTCATTTCTAACAATCTAAGCTTATAACAATTTTCCTAATTGAGGGAAACAGTTTATATTGGGCAATTTTAATATAGTTTTTGTTGCAGTTTTCAAATATGTAATTGGTTTTTCCACTGGGCAATAAATTAGATCCGTTGGCTGGACACTGGCACATCAGATTTTTGAAACCTCTAAAACGCTCATTTCTAACAATCTAAGCTTATAACAATTTTCCTAATTGACGGACAGATTTTATATTGTGCAATTTTAATATAGTTTTTGTTGCAGTTTTCAAATATGTAATTGGTTTTTCTACTGGGCAATAAATTAGATCCGCTGGCTGGACATTCGGCACATTAGTTTTTAGAAACCTCTAAAACGCTCATTTCTAACAATCTAAGCTTATAACAATTTTCCTAATTGACGGACAGATTTTATATTGTGCAATTTTAATATAGTTTTTGTTGCAGTTTTCAAATATGTAATTGGTTTTTTCACTGGGCCATAAATTAGATCCGTTGGCTGGACATCAGCACATTAGTTTTTATAAACCTCTAAAACGCTCATTTCTAACAATCTAAGCTTATAACAATTTTCCTAATTGAGGGAAACAGTTTATATTGCGCAATTTTAATATAGTTTTTGTTGCAGTTTTCAAATATGTAATTGGTTTTTCAACTGGGCAATAAATTAGATCCGTTGGCTGGACATCGGCACATTAGTTTTTGGAATCCTCTAAAACGCTCATTTCTAAAAATCTAAGCTTATAACAATTTTCCTAATTGACGGACAGATTTTATATTGTGCAATTTTAATATAGTTTTTGTTGCAGTTTTCAAATATGTAATTGGTTTTTTCACTGGGCAATAAATTAGATCCGTTGGCTGGACATCGGCACATTAGTTTTTAGAAACCTCTAAAACGCTCATTTCTAACAATCTAAGCTTATAACAATTTTCCTAATTGACGGACAGATATTATATTGTGCAATTTTAATATAGTTTTTGTTGCAGTTTTCAAATATGTAATTGGTTTTTCCACTGGGCAATAAATTAGATCCGTTGGCTGAACACCGGCACATCAGTTTTTAGAAACCTCTAAAACGCTCATTTCTAACAATCTAAGCTTATAACAATTTTCCTAATTGAGGGAAACAGTTTATATTGTGCAATTTTAATATAGTTTTTGTTGCAGTTTTCAAATATGTAATTGGTTTTTTCACTGGGCAATAAATTAGATCCGTTGGCTGAACACCGGCACATCAGTTTTTAGAAACCTCTAAAACGCTCATTTCTAACAATCTAAGCTTATAACAATTTTCCTAATTGACGGACAGATATCATATTGTGCAATTTTAATATAGTTTTTGTTGCAGTTTTCAAATATGTAATTGGTTTTTCCACTGGGCAATAAATTAGATCCGTTGGCTGGACACCGGCACATCACTTTTTAGAAACCTCTAAAACGCTCATTTCTAAAAATCTATGCTTATAACAATTTTCCTAATTGACGGACACAATTTATATTGTGCAATTTTAAAATAGTTTTTGTTGCAGTTTTCAAATATGTAATTGGTTTTTCCACTGGGCAATAAATTAGATCCGTTGGCTGGACATCGGCACATTAGTTTTTAGAAACCTCTAAAACGCTCATTTCTAACAATCTAAGCTTATAACAATTTTCCTAATTGAGGGAAACAGTTTATATTGTGCAATTTTAACATAGTTTTGGTTGCTGTTTCAAATATGTAATTGGTTTTTTCACTGGGCAATAAATTAGATCCGTTGGCTGAACACCGGCACGTCAGTTTTTAGAAACCTCTAAAACGCTCATTTCTAAAAATCTAAGCTTATAACAATTTTCCTAATTGACGGACACAATTTATATTGTATATTTTAATATAGTTTTTGTTGCAGTTTTCAAATATGTAATTGGTTTTTCCACTGGGCAATAAATTAAATCCGTTGGCTGGACATCGGCACATTAGTTTTTAGAAACCTCTAAAACGCTCATTTCTAACAATCTAAGCTTATAACAATTTTCCTAATTGACGGACACAATTTATATTGTGCCATTTTAATATAGATTTTCTTGCAGTTTTCAAATATGTAATTGGTTTTTTCACTGGGCAATAAATTAGATTCATTGGCTGGACACCGGCACATCAGTTTTTAGAACCCTCTAAAACGCTCATTTCTAACAATCTAAGTTTATAACAATTTTCCTAATTGAGGGAAACAGTTTATATTGTGCAATTTTAATATAGTTTTTGTTGCAGTTTTGAAATATGTAATTGGTTTTTCAACTGGGCAGTAAATTAGATCCGTTGGCTGGACACCGGCACATCAGTTTTTTGAAACCTCTAAAACGCTCATTTCTAACAATCTAAGCTTATAACAATTTTCCTAATTGAGGGACAGATTTTATATTGTGCAATTTTAATATAGTTTTTGTTGCAGTTTTCAAATATGTAATTGGTTTTTCCACTGGGCAATAAATTAGATCCGTTGGCTGGACACCGGCACATCAATTTTTTGAAACCTCTAAAACGCTCATTTCTAACAATCTAAGCTTATAACAATTTTCCTAATTGACGGACAGATTTTATATTGTGCAATTTTAATATAGTTTTTGTTGCAGTTTTCAAATATGTAATTGGTTTTTTCACTGGGCAATAAATTAGATCCGTTGGCTGGACATCGGCACATTAGTTTTTAGAAACCTCTAAAACGCTCATTTCTAACAATCTAAGCTTATAACAATTTTCCTAATTGACGGACAGATATTATATTGTGCAATTTTAATATAGTTTTTGTTGCAGTTTTCAAATATGTAATTGGTTTTTCCACTGGGCAATAAATTAGATCCGTTGGCTGAACACCGGCACATCAGTTTTTAGAAACCTCTAAAACGCTCATTTCTAACAATCTAAGCTTATAACAATTTTCCTAATTGAGGGAAACAGTTTATATTGTGCAATTTTAATATAGTTTTTGTTGCAGTTTTCAAATATGTAATTGGTTTTTTCACTGGGCAATAAATTAGATCCGTTGGCTGAACACCGGCACATCAGTTTTTAGAAACCTCTAAAACGCTCATTTCTAACAATCTAAGCTTATAACAATTTTCCTAATTGACGGACAGATATTATATTGTGCAATTTTAATATAGTTTTTGTTGCAGTTTTCAAATATGTAATTGGTTTTTCCACTGGGCAATAAATTAGATCCGTTGGCTGGACACCGGCACATCACTTTTTAGAAACCTCTAAAACGCTCATTTCAAAAAATCTATGCTTATAACAATTTTCCTAATTGACGGACACAATTTATATTGTGCAATTTTAATATAGTTTTTGTTGCAGTTTTCAAATATGTAATTGGTTTTTCCACTGGGCAATAAATTAGATCCGTTGGCTGGACATCGGCACATTAGTTTTTAGAAACCTCTAAAACGCTCATTTCTAACAATCTAAGCTTATAACAATTTTCCTAATTGAGGGAAACAGTTTATATTGTGCAATTTTAACATAGTTTTGGTTGCTGTTTCAAATATGTAATTGGTTTTTTCACTGGGCAATAAATTAGATCCGTTGGCTGAACACCGGCACGTCAGTTTTTAGAAACCTCTAAAACGCTCATTTCTAAAAATCTAAGCTTATAACAATTTTCCTAATTGACGGACACAATTTATATTGTATATTTTAATATAGTTTTTGTTGCAGTTTTCAAATATGTAATTGGTTTTTCCACTGGGCAATAAATTAAATCCGTTGGCTGGACATCGGCACATTAGTTTTTAGAAACCTCTAAAACGCTCATTTCTAACAATCTAAGCTTATAACAATTTTCCTAATTGACGGACACAATTTATATTGTGCCATTTTAATATAGTTTTTCTTGCAGTTTTCAAATATGTAATTGGTTTTTTCACTGGGCAATAAATTAGATTCATTGGCTGGACACCGGCACATCAGTTTTTAGAACCCTCTAAAACGCTCATTTCTAACAATCTAAGTTTATAACAATTTTCCTAATTGAGGGAAACAGTTTATATTGTGCAATTTTAATATAGTTTTTGTTGCAGTTTTGAAATATGTAATTGGTTTTTCAACTGGGCAATAAATTAGATCCGTTGGCTGGACACCGGCACATCAGTTTTTTGAAACCTCTAAAACGCTCATTTCTAACAATCTAAGCTTATAACAATTTTCCTAATTGAGGGACAGATTTTATATTGTGCAATTTTAATATAGTTTTTGTTGCAGTTTTCAAATATGTAATTGGTTTTTCCACTGGGCAATAAATTAGATCCGTTGGCTGGACACCGGCACATCAGTTTTTTGAAACCTCTAAAACGCTCATTTCTAACAATCTAAGCTTATAACAATTTTCCTAATTGACGGACAGATTTTATATTGTGCAATTTTAATATAGTTTTTGTTGCAGTTTTCAAATATGTAATTGGTTTTTCCACTGGGCAATAAATTAGATCCGTTGGCTGGACATTCGACACATCAGTTTTTAGAAACCTCTAAAACGCTCATTTCTAACAATCTAAGTTTATAACAATTTTCCTAATTGAGGGAAACAGTTTATATTGTGCAATTTTAATATAGTTTTTGTTGCAGTTTTGAAATATGTAATTGGTTTTTCAACTGGGCAGTAAATTAGATCCGTTGGCTGGACACCGGCACATCAGTTTTTTGAAACCTCTAAAACGCTCATTTCTAACAATCTAAGCTTATAACAATTTTCCTAATTGAGGGACAGATTTTATATTGTGCCATTTTAATATAGTTTTTCTTGCAGTTTTCAAATATGTAATTGGTTTTTCCACTGGGCAATAAATTAGATCCGTTGGCTGGACATTCGGCACATTAGTTTTTAGAATCCTCTAAAACGCTCATTTCTAATAATCTAAGCTTATAACAATTTTCCTAATTGACGGACAGATTTTATATTGTGCAATTTTAATATAGTTTTTGTTGCAGTTTTCAAATATGTAATTGGTTTTTCCACTGGGCAATAAATTAGATCCGTTGGCTGGACATCAGCACATCAGTTTTTAGAAACCTTTAAAACGCTCATTTCTAACAATCTAAGCTTATAACAATTTTCCTAATTGAGGGAAACAGTTTATATTGTGCAATTTTAATATAGTTTTTGTTGCAGTTTTCAAATATGTAATTGGTTTTTCAACTGGGCAATAAATTAGATCCGTTGGCTGGACACCGGCACATCAGTTTTTAGACACCTCTAAAACGCTCATTTCTAACAATCTAAGCTTATAACAATTTTCCTAATTGACGGACAGATTTTATATTGTGCGATTTTAATATAGTTTTTGTTGCAGTTTTCAAATATGTAATTGGTTTTTCAACTGGGCAGTAAATTAGATCCGTTGGCTGGACACCGGCACATCAGTTTTTTGAAACCTCTAAAACGCTCATTTCTAACAATCTAAGCTTATAACAATTTTTCTAATTGAGGGACAGATTTTATATTGTGCAATTTTAATATAGTTTTTCTTGCAGTTTTCAAATATGAAATTGGTTTTTTCACTGGGCAATAAATTAGATTCATTGGCTGGACACCGGCACATCAGATTTTAGAAACCTCTAAAACGCTCATTTCTAACAATCTAAGCTTATAACAATTTTCCTAATTGAGGGACAGATTTTATATTGTGCAATTTTAATATAGTTTTTGTTGCAGTTTTCAAATATGTAATTGATTTTTCCACTGGGCAATAAATTAGATCCGTTGGCTGGACACCGGCACATCAGTTTTTTGAAACCTCTAAAACGCTCATTTCTAACAATCTAAGCTTATAACAATTTTCCTAGTTGACGGACAGATTTTATATTGTGCAATTTTAATATAGTTTTTGTTGCAGTTTTCAAATATGTAATTGGTTTTTCCACTGGGCAATAAATTAGATCCGTTGGCAGACATTCGGCACATCAGTTTTTAGAAACCTCTAAAACGCTCATTTCTAACAATCTAAGTTTATAACAATTTTCCTAATTGAGGGAAACAGTTTATATTGTGCAATTTTAATATAGTTTTTGTTGCAGTTTTCAAATATGTAATTGGTTTTTCCACTGGGCAATAAATTAGATCCGTTGGCTGGACACCGGCACATCAGTTTTTAGAAACCTCTAAAACGCTCATTTCTAACAATCTAAGCTTATAACAATTTTCCTAATTGAGGGAAACAGTTTATATTGTGCAATTTTAATATAGTTTTTGTTGCAGTTTTCAAATATGTAATTGGTTTTTTCACTGGGCAATAAATTAGATTCATTGGCTGGACACCGGCACATCAGTTTTTAGAAACCTCTAAAACGCTCATTTCTAACAATCTAAGCTTATAACAATTTTCCTAATTGAGGGAAACAGTTTATATTGTGCAATTTTGATATAGTTTTTGATGCAGTTTTCAAATATGTAATTGGTTTTTCCACTGGGCAATAAATTAGATCCGTTGGCTGGACACCGGCACATCAGTTTTTTGAAACCTCTAAAACGCTCATTTCTAACAATCTAAGCTTATAACAATTTTCCTAATTGAGGGAAACAGTTTATATTGTGCAATTTTAATATAGTTTTTGTTGCAGTTTTCAAATATGTAATTGGTTTTTTCACTGGGCAATAAATTAGATTCATTGGCTGGACACCGGCACATCAGTTTTTAGAAACCTCTAAAACGCTCATTTCTAACAATCTAAGCTTATAACAATTTTCCTAATTGAGGGAAACAGTTTATATTGTGCAATTTTAATATAGTTTTTGTTTCAGTTTTCAAATATGTAATTGGTTTTTCCACTGGGCAATAAATTAGATCCGTTGGCTGGACACCGGCACATCAGTTTTTTGAAACCTCTAAAACGCTCATTTCTAACAATCTAAGCTTATAACAATTTTCCTAATTGAGGGACAGATTTTATATTGGGCAATTTTAATATAGTTTTTGTTTCAGTTTTCAAATATGTAATTGGTTTTTCCACTGGGCAATAAATTAGATCCGTTGGCTGGACACCGGCACATCAGTTTTTTGAAACCTCTAAAACGCTCATTTCTAACAATCTAAGCTTATAACAATTTTCCTAATTGAGGGAAACAGTTTATATTGTGCAATTTTAATATAGTTTTTATTGCAGTTTTCAAATATGTAATTGGTTTTTTCACTGGGCAATAAATTAGATCCGTTGGCTGAACACCGGCACATCAGTTTTTAGAAACCTCTAAAACGCTCATTTCTAACAATCTAAGCTTATAACAATTTTCCTAATTGACGGACACAATTTATATTGTATATTTTAATATAGTTTTTGTTGCAGTTTTCAAATATGTAATTGGTTTTTTCACTGGGCAATAAATTAGATCCGTTGGCTGAACACCGGCACATCAGTTTTTAGAAACCTCTAAAACGCTCATTTCTAACAATCTAAGCTTATAACAATTTTCCTAATTGAGGGAAACAGTTTATATTGTGCAATTTTAATATAGTTTTTGTTGCAGTTTTCAAATATGTAATTGGTTTTTTCACTGGGCAATAAATTAGATTCATTGGCTGGACACCGGCACATCAGTTTTTAGAAACCTCTAAAACGCTCATTTCTAACAATCTAAGCTTATAACAATTTTCCTAATTGAGGGAAACAGTTTATATTGTGCAATTTTAATATAGTTTTTGTTGCAGTTTTCAAATATGTAATTGGTTTTTCCACTGGGCAATAAATTAGATCCGTTGGCTGGACATTCGGCACATTAGTTTTTAGAAACCTCTAAAACGCTCATTTCTAACAATCTAAGCTTATAACAATTTTCCTAATTGAAGGAAACAGTTTATATTGTGCAATTTTAATATAGTTTTTGTTTCAGTTTTCAAATATGTAATTGGTTTTTCCACTGGGCAATAAATTAGATCCGTTGGCTGGACACCGGCACATCAGTTTTTTGAAACCTCTAAAACGCTCATTTCTATCAATCTAAGCTTATAACAATTTTCCTAATTGAGGGACAGATTTTATATTGGGCAATTTTAATATAGTTTTTGTTTCAGTTTTCAAATATGTAATTGGTTTTTCCACTGGGCAATAAATTAGATCCGTTGGCTGGACACCGGCACATCAGTTTTTTGAAACCTCTAATACGCTCATTTCTAACAATCTAAGCTTATAACAATTTTCCTAATTGAGGGACACATTTTATGTTGTGCAATTTTAATATAGTTTTTGTTGCAGTTTTCAAATATGTAATTGGTTTTTTCACTGGGCAATAAATTAGATTCCTTGGCTGGACACCGGCACATCAGTTTTTTGAAACCTCTAATACGCTCATTTCTAACAATCTAAGCTTATAACAATTTTCCTAATTGAGGGACACATTTTATATTGTGCAATTTTAATATAGTTTTTGTTGCAGTTTTCAAATATGCAATTGGTTTTTTCACTGGGCAATAAATTAGATTCCTTGGCTGGACACCGGCACATCAGTTTTTTGAAACCTCTAATACGCTCATTTCTAACAATCTAAGCTTATAACAATTTTCCTAATTGAGGGACACATTTTATATTGTGCAATTTTAATATAGTTTTTGTTGCAGTTTTCAAATATGTAATTGGTTTTTTCACTGGGCAATAAATTAGATTCCTTGGCTGGACACCGGCACATCAGTTTTTTGAAACCTCAAATACGCTCATTTCTAACAATCTAAGCTTATAACAATTTTCCTAATTGAGGGAAACAGTTTATATTGTGCAATTTTAATATAGTTTTTGTTGCAGTTTTCAAATATGTAATTGGTTTTTTCACTGGGCAATAAATTAGATTCCTTGGCTGGACACCGGCACATCAGTTTTTTGAAACCTCAAATACGCTCATTTCTAACAATCTAAGCTTATAACAATTTTCCTAATTGAGGGACACATTTTATATTGTGCAATTTTAATATAGTTTTTGTTGCAGTTTTCAAATATGTAATTGGTTTTTTCACTGGGCAATAAATTAGATTCCTTGGCTGGACACCGGCACATCAGTTTTTTGAAACCTCAAATACGCTCATTTCTAACAATCTAAGCTTATAACAATTTTCCTAATTGAGGGAAACAGTTTATATTGTGCAATTTTAATATAGTTTTTGTTGCAGTTTTCAAATATGTAATTGGTTTTTCAACTGGGCAATAAATTAGATCCGTTGGCTGGACACCGGCACATCAGTTTTTAGACACCTCTAAAACGCTCATTTCTAACAATCTAAGCTTATAACAATTTTCCTAATTGACGGACAGATTTTATATTGTGCGATTTTAATATAGTTTTTGTTGCAGTTTTCAAATATGTAATTGGTTTTTCAACTGGGCAGTAAATTAGATCCGTTGGCTGGACACCGGCACATCAGTTTTTTGAAACCTCTAAAACGCTCATTTCTAACAATCTAAGCTTATAACAATTTTTCTAATTGAGGGACAGATTTTATATTGTGCAATTTTAATATAGTTTTTCTTGCAGTTTTCAAATATGAAATTGGTTTTTTCACTGGGCAATAAATTAGATTCATTGGCTGGACACCGGCACATCAGATTTTAGAAACCTCTAAAACGCTCATTTCTAACAATCTAAGCTTATAACAATTTTCCTAATTGAGGGACAGATTTTATATTGTGCAATTTTAATATAGTTTTTGTTGCAGTTTTCAAATATGTAATTGATTTTTCCACTGGGCAATAAATTAGATCCGTTGGCTGGACACCGGCACATCAGTTTTTTGAAACCTCTAAAACGCTCATTTCTAACAATCTAAGCTTATAACAATTTTCCTAGTTGACGGACAGATTTTATATTGTGCAATTTTAATATAGTTTTTGTTGCAGTTTTCAAATATGTAATTGGTTTTTCCACTGGGCAATAAATTAGATCCGTTGGCAGACATTCGGCACATCAGTTTTTAGAAACCTCTAAAACGCTCATTTCTAACAATCTAAGTTTATAACAATTTTCCTAATTGAGGGAAACAGTTTATATTGTGCAATTTTAATATAGTTTTTGTTGCAGTTTTCAAATATGTAATTGGTTTTTCCACTGGGCAATAAATTAGATCCGTTGGCTGGACACCGGCACATCAGTTTTTAGAAACCTCTAAAACGCTCATTTCTAACAATCTAAGCTTATAACAATTTTCCTAATTGAGGGAAACAGTTTATATTGTGCAATTTTAATATAGTTTTTGTTGCAGTTTTCAAATATGTAATTGGTTTTTTCACTGGGCAATAAATTAGATTCATTGGCTGGACACCGGCACATCAGTTTTTAGAAACCTCTAAAACGCTCATTTCTAACAATCTAAGCTTATAACAATTTTCCTAATTGAGGGAAACAGTTTATATTGTGCAATTTTGATATAGTTTTTGATGCAGTTTTCAAATATGTAATTGGTTTTTCCACTGGGCAATAAATTAGATCCGTTGGCTGGACACCGGCACATCAGTTTTTTGAAACCTCTAAAACGCTCATTTCTAACAATCTAAGCTTATAACAATTTTCCTAATTGAGGGAAACAGTTTATATTGTGCAATTTTAATATAGTTTTTGTTGCAGTTTTCAAATATGTAATTGGTTTTTTCACTGGGCAATAAATTAGATTCATTGGCTGGACACCGGCACATCAGTTTTTAGAAACCTCTAAAACGCTCATTTCTAACAATCTAAGCTTATAACAATTTTCCTAATTGAGGGAAACAGTTTATATTGTGCAATTTTAATATAGTTTTTGTTTCAGTTTTCAAATATGTAATTGGTTTTTCCACTGGGCAATAAATTAGATCCGTTGGCTGGACACCGGCACATCAGTTTTTTGAAACCTCTAAAACGCTCATTTCTAACAATCTAAGCTTATAACAATTTTCCTAATTGAGGGACAGATTTTATATTGGGCAATTTTAATATAGTTTTTGTTTCAGTTTTCAAATATGTAATTGGTTTTTCCACTGGGCAATAAATTAGATCCGTTGGCTGGACACCGGCACATCAGTTTTTTGAAACCTCTAAAACGCTCATTTCTAACAATCTAAGCTTATAACAATTTTCCTAATTGAGGGAAACAGTTTATATTGTGCAATTTTAATATAGTTTTTATTGCAGTTTTCAAATATGTAATTGGTTTTTTCACTGGGCAATAAATTAGATCCGTTGGCTGAACACCGGCACATCAGTTTTTAGAAACCTCTAAAACGCTCATTTCTAACAATCTAAGCTTATAACAATTTTCCTAATTGACGGACACAATTTATATTGTATATTTTAATATAGTTTTTGTTGCAGTTTTCAAATATGTAATTGGTTTTTTCACTGGGCAATAAATTAGATCCGTTGGCTGAACACCGGCACATCAGTTTTTAGAAACCTCTAAAACGCTCATTTCTAACAATCTAAGCTTATAACAATTTTCCTAATTGAGGGAAACAGTTTATATTGTGCAATTTTAATATAGTTTTTGTTGCAGTTTTCAAATATGTAATTGGTTTTTTCACTGGGCAATAAATTAGATTCATTGGCTGGACACCGGCACATCAGTTTTTAGAAACCTCTAAAACGCTCATTTCTAACAATCTAAGCTTATAACAATTTTCCTAATTGAGGGAAACAGTTTATATTGTGCAATTTTAATATAGTTTTTGTTGCAGTTTTCAAATATGTAATTGGTTTTTCCACTGGGCAATAAATTAGATCCGTTGGCTGGACATTCGGCACATTAGTTTTTAGAAACCTCTAAAACGCTCATTTCTAACAATCTAAGCTTATAACAATTTTCCTAATTGAAGGAAACAGTTTATATTGTGCAATTTTAATATAGTTTTTGTTTCAGTTTTCAAATATGTAATTGGTTTTTCCACTGGGCAATAAATTAGATCCGTTGGCTGGACACCGGCACATCAGTTTTTTGAAACCTCTAAAACGCTCATTTCTATCAATCTAAGCTTATAACAATTTTCCTAATTGAGGGACAGATTTTATATTGGGCAATTTTAATATAGTTTTTGTTTCAGTTTTCAAATATGTAATTGGTTTTTCCACTGGGCAATAAATTAGATCCGTTGGCTGGACACCGGCACATCAGTTTTTTGAAACCTCTAATACGCTCATTTCTAACAATCTAAGCTTATAACAATTTTCCTAATTGAGGGACACATTTTATGTTGTGCAATTTTAATATAGTTTTTGTTGCAGTTTTCAAATATGTAATTGGTTTTTTCACTGGGCAATAAATTAGATTCCTTGGCTGGACACCGGCACATCAGTTTTTTGAAACCTCTAATACGCTCATTTCTAACAATCTAAGCTTATAACAATTTTCCTAATTGAGGGACACATTTTATATTGTGCAATTTTAATATAGTTTTTGTTGCAGTTTTCAAATATGCAATTGGTTTTTTCACTGGGCAATAAATTAGATTCCTTGGCTGGACACCGGCACATCAGTTTTTTGAAACCTCTAATACGCTCATTTCTAACAATCTAAGCTTATAACAATTTTCCTAATTGAGGGACACATTTTATATTGTGCAATTTTAATATAGTTTTTGTTGCAGTTTTCAAATATGTAATTGGTTTTTTCACTGGGCAATAAATTAGATTCCTTGGCTGGACACCGGCACATCAGTTTTTTGAAACCTCAAATACGCTCATTTCTAACAATCTAAGCTTATAACAATTTTCCTAATTGAGGGAAACAGTTTATATTGTGCAATTTTAATATAGTTTTTGTTGCAGTTTTCAAATATGTAATTGGTTTTTTCACTGGGCAATAAATTAGATTCCTTGGCTGGACACCGGCACATCAGTTTTTTGAAACCTCTAATACGCTCATTTCTAACAATCTAAGCTTATAACAATTTTCCTAATTGAGGGACACATTTTATATTGTGCAATTTTAATATAGTTTTTGTTGCAGTTTTCAAATATGTAATTGGTTTTTTCACTGGGCAATAAATTAGATTCATTGGCTGGACACCGGCACATCAGTTTTTAGAAACCTCTAAAACGCTCATTTCTAAAAATCTAAGCTTATAACAATTTTCCTAATTGAGGGAAACAGTTTATATTGTGCAATTTTAATATAGTTTTTGTTGCAGTTTTCAAATATGTAATTGGTTTTTTCACTGGGCAATAAATTAGATCCGTTGGCTGAACACCGGCACATCAGTTTTTAGAAACCTCTAAAACGCTCATTTCTAACAATCTAAGCTTATAACAATTTTCCTAATTGACGGACACAATTTATATTGTATATTTTAATATAGTTTTTGTTGCAGTTTTCAAATATGTAATTGGTTTTTCCACTGGGCAATAAATTAGATCCGTTGGGTGGACATCGGCACATTAGTTTTTAAAAACCTCTAAAACGCTCATTTCTAACAATCTAAGCTTATAACAATTTTCCTAATTGACGGACAGATTTTATATTGTGCGATTTTAATATAGTTTTTGTTGCAGTTTTCAAATATGTAATTGGTTTTTCAACTGGGCAGTAAATTAGATCCGTTGGCTGGACACCGGCACATCAGTTTTTTGAAACCTAAAAAACGCTCATTTCTAACAATCTAAGCTTATAACAATTTTCCTAATTGAGGGAAACAGTTTATATTGTGCAATTTTAATATAGTTTTTGTTGCAGTTTTCAAATATGTAATTGGTTTTTTCACTGGGCAATAAATTAGATCCGTTGGCTGAACACCGGCACATCAGTTTTTAGAAACCTCTAAAACGCTCATTTCTAACAATCTAAGCTTATAACAATTTTCCTAATTGAGGGAAACAGTTTATATTGTGCGATTTTAATATAGTTTTTGTTGCAGTTTTCAAATATGTAATTGGTTTTTCCATTGGGCAATAAATTAGATCCGTTGGCTGGACACCGGCACATCAGTTTTTAGAAACCTCTAAAACGCTCATTTCTAACAATCTAAGCTTATAACAATTTTCCTAATTGAGGGAAACAGTTTATATTGTGCGATTTTAATATAGTTTTTGTTGCAGTTTTCAAATATGTAATTGGTTTTTCCATTGGGCAATAAATTAGATCCGTTGGCTGGAGACCGGCACATCAGTTTTTTGAAACCTCTAAAACGGTCATTTCTAACAATCTAAGCTTATAACTATTTTCCTAATTGAGGGACAGATTTTATATTGTGCAATTTTAATATAGTTTTTGTTGCAGTTTTCAAAAATGTAATTGGTTTTTCCACTGGGCAATAAATTAGATCCGTTGGCTGGACATCGGCACATCAGTTTTTAGAAACCTCTAAAACGCTCATTTCTAACAATCTAAGCTTATAACAATTTTCCTAATTGACGGACACAATTTATATTGTATATTTTAATATAGTTTTTGTTGCAGTTTTCAAATATGTAATTGGTTTTTTCACTGGGCAATAAATTAGATCCGTTGGCTGAACACCGGCACATCAGTTTTTAGAAACCTCTAAAACGCTCATTTCTAACAATCTAAGCTTATAACAATTTTCCTAATTGAGGGAAACAGTTTATATTGTGCGATTTTAATATAGTTTTTGTTGCAGTTTTCAAATATGTAATTGGTTTTTCCATTGGGCAATAAATTAGATCCGTTGGCTGGAGACCGGCACATCAGTTTTTTGAAACCTCTAAAACGGTCATTTCTAACAATCTAAGCTTATAACTATTTTCCTAATTGAGGGACAGATTTTATATTGTGCAATTTTAATATAGTTTTTGTTGCAGTTTTCAAAAATGTAATTGGTTTTTCCACTGGGCAATAAATTAGATCCGTTGGCTGGACATCGGCACATCAGTTTTTAGAAACCTCTAAAACGCTCATTTCTAACAATCTAAGCTTATAACTATTTTCCTAATTGAGGGACAGATTTTATATTGTGCAATTTTAATATAGTTTTTGTTGCAGTTTTCAAATATGCAATTGGTTTTTCCACTGGGCAATAAATTAGATCCGTTGGCTGGACATCGGCACATCAGTTTTTAGAAACCTCTAAAACGCTCATTTCTAACAATCTAAGCTTATAACAATTTTCCTAATTGACGGACACAATTTATATTGTATATTTTAATATAGTTTTTGTTGCAGTTTTCAAATATGTAATTGGTTTTTTCACTTGGCAAGTTGAACACCTAATATTCCAAAAGTGTCCGTTACAGCCTAACTATAAAAGGCACAGAGTTCATACTGTATATGCAGCGTTATACAGAGTCTTAAAGCATTACTATAACCACATATAAAGCGATCGACAACCCCATGTTGTTGAACACCTAATATTCCAAAAATGTCAGTTACAGCCTAACTATAAAAGGCACAGAGTTTATACTGTATATGCAGCGTTATACAGAGTCCCAAAGCATTAATATAATCAAATATTAAGCATTGGACTGCAACATGTGTTTGAACACATAATATTCCAAAAGTGTCCGTTACAGCCAAACTATTAGAGACACAGAGTTCATATTGTATATGCAGCGTTATACAGAGTCCTAAAGCATTACTTTAACCACATATTAAGCGTTGGACTGCTCCATGTGGTTAAACACCTAATATTCCAAAAGTGTCCGTTACAGCCAAACTATTAGAGGCACAAAGTTCATATCGTATATGCAGCGTTTTAAAGAGGTCCAAAGCATTAATATTGTCATTTATTAAGCGTTGAACTGCCCCATGTGGTTGAACACCTAATATTCCAAAGAGTCCGCTACAGCCAAACTATTAGAGGCACAAAGTTCATATGGAATATGCAGCGTTTTACAGAGGCCCAAAGCATTAATATAGTCACTTATTAAGCTTTTTACGGCTCCATGTGGTAAAACACCTGATATTCCAAAAGTGTCCGTTACAGCCAAACTATTAGAGGCACAAAGTTCATATGGAATATGCAGCGTTTTACAGAGGCTCAAAGCATTAATATAGTCACTTATTAAGCGTTGGACTGCCCCATGTGGTTAAACACCTAATATTCCAAAAGTGTCCGTTCTAGCCAAACTATTAGAGGCACAATATTCATATCGAATATGCAGCGTTTTACAGAGGCCCAATGCATTAATATAGTCACTTATTAAGAGTTGGACTGCCCCATGTGGTTGAACACCTAATATTCCAAAAGTGTCCGTTACAGCCAAACTATTAGAGGCACAAAATTCATATCGAATATGCAGCGTTTTACAGAGGCCCAATGCATTAATATAGCCACTTATTAAGAGTTGGACTGCCTCACGTGGCTGAACACCTAATATTCCAAAAATGTCCGTTACAGCCAAACTATTAGAGGCACAGTGCTCATTTTGTATATGCAGCGCTATACAGAGTCCCAAACCATTACTATAACCACATATAAAGCGATCGACAACCCCATGTTGTTGAACACCTAATATTCTAAAAGTGTCCGTTACAGCCATACTATTAGAGGCACAGAGTTCATTTTGTATAAGCAGCGTTATTCAGAGGCCCAAAGCATTAATATAGTCACTTATTAAGCGTTGGACTGCCCCATGTGGTTAAACACCTAATATTCCAAAAATGTCCGTTACAGCCAAACTATTAGAGGCACAGTGCTCATTTTGTATATGCAGCGCTATACAGAGTCCCAAAGCATTACTATAACCACATATAAAGCGATCGACAACCCCATGTTGTTGAACACCTAATATTCCAAAAATGTCAGTTACAGCCTAACTATAAAAGGCACAGAGTTCATACTGTATATGCAGCGTTATACAGAGTCCCAAAGCTTTAATATAATGAAATATTAAGCATTGGACTGCAACATGTGTTTGAACACATAATATTCCAAAAGTGTCCGTTACAGCCAAACTATTAGAGGCACAAAGTTCATATGGAATATGCAGCGTTTTACAGAGGCCCAAAGCATTAATATAGTCACTTATTAAGCGTTGGACTGCCCCATGTGGTTAAACACCTAATATTCCAAAAGTGTCCGTTACAGCCAAACTATTAGAGGCACAGTGCTCATTTTGTATAAGCAGCGTTATTCAGAGGCCCAAAGCATTAATATAGTCACTTATTAAGCGTTGGACTGCCCCATGTGGTTAAACACCTAATATTCCAAAAGTGTCCGTTCCAGCCAAACTATTAGAAGCACAAAATTCATATCGAATATGCAGCGTTTTACAGAGGCCCAATGCATTAATATAGCCACTTATTAAGAGTTGGACTGCCTCACGTGGCTGAACACCTAATATTCCAAAAATGTCCGTTACAGCCAAACTATTAGAGGCACAGTGCTCATTTTGTATATGCAGCGCTATACAGAGTCTCAAAGCATTACTATAACCACATATAAAGCGATCGACAACCCCATGTTGTTGAACACCTAATATTCCAAAAATGTCAGTTACAGCCTAACTATAAAAGGCACAGAGTTCATCCTGTATATGCAGCGTTATACAGAGTCCCAAAGCATTAATATAATCAAATATTAAGCATTGGACTGCAACATGTGTTTGAACACATAATATTCCAAAAGTGTCCGTTACAGCCAAACTATTAGAGACACAGAGTTCATATTGTATATGCAGCGTTATACAGAGTCCCAAAGCATTACTTTAACCACATATTAAGCGTTGGACTGCCCTATGTAGTTGAACAGTAAATAATTGAAAAATGTCTGTTATAGCCAAACTATCGTAGGCAGGCAGTTCATATAGTGTATGCGGCGTTATACAGAGCCCCAAACCATTACTATATCCACATATTAGGCGTTAGACTGCCCTATGTGGTTGAACAATAAATAATTAAAAAATGTCTGTTATAGCCAAACTATCGTAGGCAGGCAGTTCATATTGTGTATGCGGCGTTTAACAGAGCCCCAAACCATTACTATATCCACATATTAGGCGTTAGACTGCCCTATGTGGTTGAACAATAAATAATTAAAAAATGTCTGTTATAGCCAAACTATCGTTGGCAGGCAGTTCATATTGTGTATGCGGCGTTTAACAGAGCCTCAAACCATTACTATATTCACATATTAAGCGTTAGACTGCCCCATGTGGTTGAACAGTGAATATTTCAAAAATGTCTGTTTTGGCCAAACTATCGTAGGCAGGCTGTTCATATTGTGTATGCGGGGTTATACAGAGCCCCAAACCATTACTATATCCACATATTAGGCGTTAGACTGCCCTATGTTGTTGAACAGTGAATATTTCAAAAATGTCTATTACAGCCAAGGTATCGTAGGCAGGCAGTTCATATTGTGTATGCGGCGTTTAACAGAGCCCCAAACCATTACTATATTCACATATTAAGCGTTAGACTGCCCCATGTGGTTGAACAGTGAATATTCAAAAAATGTCTATTACAGCCAAACTACCGTAAGCAGGCAGTTCATATTGTGTATGCGGCGTTATACAGAGCCCCAAACCCTTAATATTTCCACATATTAGGCGCTAGACTGCCCCATGTGGTTGAACAGTGAATATTTCAAAAATGTCTGTTTTAGACAAACTATCGTAGGCAGGCTGTTCATATTGTGTATGCGGGGTTATACAGAGCCCCAAACCATTACTATATACACATATTAGGCGTTAGACTGCCCTATGTGATTGAACAGTGAATATTCAAAAAATGTCTATTACAGCCAAACTACCGTAAGCAGGCAGTTCATATTGTGTATGCGGCGTTATACAGAGCCCCAAACCCTTAATATTTCCACATATTAGGCGCTAGACTGCCCCATGTGGTTGAACAGTGAATATTTCAAAAATGTCTGTTTTAGCCAAATTATCGTAGGCAGGCAGTTCATATTGTGTATGCGGGGTTATACAGAGCCCCAAACCATTACTATATCCACATATTAGGCGTTAGACTGCCCTATGTGATTGAACAGTGAATATTTCAAAAGTGTCTGTTATAGCCAAACTACCGTAAGCAGGCAGTTCATATTGTGTATGCGGCGTTATACAGAGCCCCAAACCCTTATTATTTCCACATATTAGGCGATAGACTGCCCTATGTTGTTGAACAGTGAATATTTCAAAAATGTCTGTTTTAGCCAAACTGTCGTAGGCAGGCAGTTCATATAGTGTATGCGGCGTTATACAGAGCCCCAAACCATTACTATATCCACATATTAGGCGTTAGACTGCCCTATGTAGTTGAACAGTAAATAATTGAAAAATGTCTGTTATAGCCAAACTATCGTAGGCAGGCAGTTCATATAGTGTATGCGGCGTTATACAGAGCCCCAAACCATTACTATATCCACATATTAGGCGTTAGACTGCCCTATGTGGTTGAACAATAAATAATTAAAAAATGTCTGTTATAGCCAAACTATCGTAGGCAGGCAGTTCATATTGTGTATGCGGCGTTTAACAGAGCCCCAAACCATTACTATATCCACATATTAGGCGTTAGACTGCCCTATGTGGTTGAACAATGAAATATTAAAAAATGTCTGTTATAGCCAAACTATCGTAGGCAGGCAGTTCATATTGTGTATGTGGCGTTTAACAGAGCCCCAAACCATTAATATATTCACATATTAAGCGTTAGACTGCCCCATGTGGTTGAACAGTGAATATTTCAAAAATGTCTGTTATAGCAAAATTATCGTAAGCAGGCAGTTTATATTGCATGCGGCGTTTAACAGAGCCCCAAATAATTACTATATTCACATATTAAGCGTTAGACTGCCCCATGTGGTTGAACAGTGAATATTTCAAAAATGACTGTTTTAGCTAAACTATCGTAGGCAGGCTGTTCATATTGTGTATGCGGGGTTATACAGAGCCCCAAAACATTACTATATCCACATATTAGGCGTTAGACTGCCCTATGTAGTTGAACAATAAATAATTAAAAAATGTCTGTTATAGCCAAACTATCGTAGGCAGGCAGTTCATATTGTGTATGCGGGGTTATACAGAACCCCAAACCATTACTATATCCACATATTAGGCGTTAGACTGCCCTATGTGGTTGAACAGTGAATATTTCAAAAGTGTCTGTTATAGCCAAACTACCGTAAGCAGGCTGTTCATATTGTGTATGCGGGGTTAAACAGAGCCCCAAACCATTACTATATCCACATATTAAGCGTTAGACTGCCCCATGTGGTTGAACAGTGAATATTTCAAAAATGTCTGTTTTAGCCAAACTATCGTAGGCAAGCAGTTCATATTGTGTATGCGGGGTTATACAGAACCCCAAACCATTACTATATCCACATATTAGGCGTTAGACTGCCCTATGTTGTTGAACAGTGAATATTTCAAAAATGTCTGTTTTAGACAAACTATCGTAGGCAGGCTGTTCATATTGTGTATGCGGGGTTAAACAGAGCCCCAAACCATTACTATATCCACATATTAAGCGTTAGACTGCCCCATGTGGTTGAACAGTGAATATTTCAAAAATGTCTGTTTTAGCCAAACTATCGTAGGCAGGCTGTTCATATTGTGTATGCGGGGTTATACAGAGCCCCAAACCATTACTATATCCACATATTAGGCGTTAGACTGCCCTATGTTGTTGAACAGTGAATATTTCAAAAATGTCTATTACAGCCAAGGTATCGTAGGCAGGCAGTTCATATTGTGTATGCGGCGTTTAACAGAGCCCCAAACCATTACTATATTCACATATTAAGCGTTAGACTGCCCCATGTGGTTGAACAGTGAATATTTTAAAAATGTCTGTTTTAGCCAAACTATCGTAGGCAGGCTGTTCATATTGTGTATGCGGGGTTAAACAGAGCCCCAAACCATTACTATATCCACATATTAGGCGTTAGACTGCTCTATGTTGTTGAACAGTGAATATTTCAAGAATGTCTGTTTTAGACAAACTATCGTATTCAGGCTGTTCATATTGTGTATGCGGGGTTATACAGAGCCCCAAACCATTACTATATACACATATTAGGCGTTAGACTGCCCTATGTGGTTGAACAGTGAATATTTAAAAAATGTCTATTACAGCCAAACTACCGTAAGCAGGCAGTTCATATTGTGTATGCGGCGTTATACAGAGCCCCAAACCCTTACTATTTCCACGTATTAGGCGATAGACTGCCCTATGTTGTTGAACAGTGAATATTTCAAAAATGTCTGTTTTAGACAAACTATCGTAGGCAGGCAGTTCATATTGTGTATGCGGGGTAATACAGAGCCCCAAACCATTACTATATCCACATATTAGGCGTTATACTGCCCTATGTGATTGAACAGTGAATATTTCAAAAGTGTCTGTTATAGCCAAACTACCGTAAGCAGGCAGTTCATATTGTGTATGCGGCGTTATACAGAGCCGCAAACCCTTACTATTTCCACATATTAGGCGATAGACTGCCCTATGTTGTTGAACAGTGAATATTTCAAAAATGTCTGTTTTAGCCAAACTGTCGTAGGCAGGCAGTTCATATAGTGTATGCGGCGTTATACAGAGCCCCAAACCATTACTATATCCACATATTAGGCGTTAGACTGCCCTATGTGGTTGAACAATAAATAATTAAAAAATGTCTGTTATAGCCAAACTATCGTAGGCAGGCAGTTCATATTGTGTATGCGGCGTTTAACAGAGCCCCAAACCATTACTATATCCACATATTAGGCGTTAGACTGCCCTATGTGGTTGAACAATAAATAATTAAAAAATGTCTGTTATAGCCAAACTATCGTAGGCAGGCAGTTCATATTGTGTATGTGGCGTTTAACAGAGCCCCAAACCATTAATATATTCACATATTAAGCGTTAGACTGCCCCATGTGGTTGAACAGTGAATATTTCAAAAATGTCTGTTTTAGCCAAACTATCGTAGGCAGGCTGTTCATATTGTGTATGCGGGGTTATACAGAGCCCCAAACCATTACTATATCCACATATTAGGCGTTAGACTGCCCTATGTTGTTGAGCAGTGAATATTTCAAAAATGTCTATTACAGCCAAGGTATCGTAGGCAGGCAGTTCATATTGTGTATGCGGCGTTTAACAGAGCCCCAAACCATTACTATATTCACATATTAAGCGATAGACTGCCCCATGTGGTTGAACAGTGAATATTTCAAAAATGTCTGTTTTAGCCAAACTATCGTAGGCAGGCTGATCATATTGTGTATGCGGGGTTAAACAGAGCCCCAAACCATTACTATATCCACATATTAGGCGTTAGACTGCCCTATGTTGTTGAACAGTGAATATTTCAAAAATGTCTGTTTTAGACAAACTATCGTAGGCAGGCTGTTCATATTGTGTATGCGGGGTTATACAGAGCCCCAAACCATTACTATATACACATATTAGGCGTTAGACTGCCCTATGTGGTTGAACAGTGAATATTTAAAAAATGTCTATTACAGCCAAACTACCGTAAGCAGGCAGTTCATATTGTGTATGCGGCGTTTAACAGAGCCCCAAACCATTACTATATTCACATATTAAGCGTTAGACTGCCCCATGTGGTTGAACAGTGAATATTTCAAAAATGTCTGTTTTAGCCAAACTATCGTAGGCAGGCTGTTCATATTGTGTATGCGGGGTTAAACAGAGCCCCAAACCATTACTATATCCACATATTAGGCGTTAGACTGCCCTATGTGGTTGAACAGTGAATATTTCAAAAATGTCTATTACAGCCAAGGTATCGTAGGCAGGCAGTTCATATTGTGTATGCGGGGTTATATAGAGCCCCAAACCATTACTATATACACATATTAGGCGTTAGACTGCCCTATGTGGTTGAACAGTGAATATTTAAAAAATGTCTATTACAGCCAAACTAGCGTAAGCAGGCAGTTCATATTGTGTATGCGGCGTTATACAGAGCCCCAAACCCTTACTATTTCCACATATTAGGCGTTAGACTGCCCCATGTGGTTGAACAGTGAATATTTCAAAAATGTCTGTTTTAGCCAAATTATCGTAGGCAGGCAGTTCATATTGTGTATGCGGGGTTATACAGAGCCCCAAACCATTACTATATCCACATATTAGGCGTTAGACTGCCCTATGTGATTGAACAGTGAATATTTCAAAAGTGTCTGTTATAGCCAAACTACCGTAAGCAGGCAGTTCATATTGTGTATGCGGCGTTATACAGAGCCCCAAACCCTTACTATTTCCACATATTAGGCGATAGACTGCCCTATGTAGTTGAACAGTGAATATTTCAAAAACGTCTATTACAGCCAAGGTATCGTAGGCAGGCAGTTCATATTGTGCATGCGGCGTTATACAGAGCCCCAAACCATTACTATATCCACATATTAGGCGTTAGACTGCCCTATGTAGTTGAACAATAAATAATTAAAAAATGTCTGTTATAGCCAAACTATCGTAGGCAGGCAGTTCATATTGTGTATGCGGGGTTATACAGAGCCCCAAACCATTACTATATCCACATATTAGGCGTTAGACTGCTCTATGTGGTTGAACAGTGAATATTTCAAAAATGACAGTTTTAGCTAAACTATCGTAGGCAGGCTGTTCATATTGTGTATGCGGGGTTATACAGAGCCCCAAACCATTACTATATCCACATATTAGGCGTTAGACTGCCCTATGTGGTTGAACAGTGAATATTTCAAAAATGTCTATTACAGCCAATGTATCGTAGGCAGGCAGTTCATATTGTATATGCGGCATTTAACAGAGCCCCAAACCATTACTATATCCACATATTAGGCGTTAGACTGCCCTATGTGGTTGAACAGTGAATATTTAAAAAATGTCTGTTATAGCAAAATTATCGTAAGCAGGCAGTTTATATTGCATGCGGCGTTTAACAGAGCCCCAAATAATTACTATATTCACATATTAAGCGTTAGACTGCCCCATGTGGTTGAACAGTGAATATTTCAAAAATGACTGTTTTAGCTAAACTATCGTAGGCAGGCTGTTCATATTGTGTATGCGGGGTTATACAGAGCCCCAAAACATTACTATATCCACATATTAGGCGTTAGACTGCCCTATGTAGTTGAACAATAAATAATTAAAAAATGTCTGTTATAGCCAAACTATCGTAGGCAGGCAGTTCATATTGTGTATGCGGGGTTATACAGAACCCCAAACCATTACTATATCCACATATTAGGCGTTAGACTGCCCTATGTGGTTGAACAGTGAATATTTCAAAAGTGTCTGTTATAGCCAAACTACCGTAAGCAGGCTGTTCATATTGTGTATGCGGCGTTATACAGAGCCCCAAACCATTACTTTATCCACATATTAGGCGTTAGACTGCCCTATGTAGTTGAACAATAAATAATTAAAAAATGTCTGTTATAGCCAAACTATCGTAGGCAGGCAGTTCATATTGTGTATGCGGGGTTATACAGAACCCCAAACCATTACTATATCCACCTATTAGGCGTTAGACTGCCCTATGTTGTTGAACAGTGAATATTTAAAAAATGTCTATTACAGAAAAGGTATCGTAGGCAGGCAGTTCATATTGTATATGCGGCATTTAACAGAGCCCCAAACCATTACTATATGCACATATTAGGCGTTAGACTACCCTATGTAGTTGAACAGTGAATATTTCAAAAATGTCTATTACAGCCAAGGTATCGTAGGCAGGCAGTTCATATTGTATATGCGGCATTTAACAGAGCCCCAAACCATTACTATATCCACATATTAGGCGTTAGACTGCCCTATGTGGTTGAACAGTGAATATTTCAAAAGTGTCTGTTATAGCCAAACTACCGTAAGCAGGCTGTTCATATTGTGTATGCGGCGTTATACAGAGCCCCAAACCCTTACTATTTCCACATATTAGGCGTTAGACTGCCGTATGTGGTTGAACAGTGAATATTTCAAAAATGTCTATTACAGCCAAGGTATCGTAGGCAGGCAGTTCATATTGTATATGCGGCATTTAACAGAGCCCCAAACCATTACTTTATCCACATATTAGGCGTTAGACTGCCCTATGTAGTTGAACAATAAATAATTAAAAAATGTCTGTTATAGCCAAACTATCGTAGGCAGGCAGTTCATATTGTGTATGCGGGGTTATACAGAACCCCAAACCATTACTATATCCACCTATTAGGCGTTAGACTGCCCTATGTTGTTGAACAGTGAATATTTAAAAAATGTCTATTACAGCCAAGGTATCGTAGGCAGGCAGTTCATATTGTATATGCGGCATTTAACAGAGCCCCAAACCATTACTATATCCACATATTAGGCGTTAGACTACCCTATGTAGTTGAACAGTGAATATTTCAAAAATGTCTATTACAGCCAAGGTATCGTAGGCAGGCAGTTCATATTGTATATGCGGCATTTAACAGAGCCCCAAACCATTACTATATCCACATATTAGGCGTTAGACTGCCCTATGTGGTTGAACAGTGAATATTTCAAAAGTGTCTGTTATAGCCAAACTACCGTAAGCAGGCTGTTCATATTGTGTATGCGGCGTTATACAGAGCCCCAAACCCTTACAATTTCCACATATTAGGCGTTAGACTGCCCCATGTGGTTGAACAGTGAATATTTCAAAAATGTCTGTTTTAGCCAAATTATCGTAGGCAGGCAGTTCATATTGTGTATGCGGGGTTATACAGAGCCCCAAACCATTACTATATCCACATATTAGGCGTTAGACTGCCGTATGTGGTTGAACAGTGAATATTTCAAAAATGTCTATTACAGCCAAGGTATCGTAGGCAGGCAGTTCATATTGTATATGCGGCATTTAACAGAGCCCCAAACCATTACTATATCCACATATTAGGCGTTAGACTACCCTATGTAGTTGAACAGTGAATATTTCTATAATGTCTATTACAGCCAAGGTATCGTTGGCAGGCAGTTCATATTGTATATGCGGCATTTAACAGAGCCCCAAACCATTACTATATCCACATATTAGGCGTTAGACTGCCGTATGTGGTTGAACAGTGAATATTTCAAAAATGTCTATTACAGCCAAGGTATCGTAGGCAGGCAGTTCATATTGTGCATGCGGCGTTATACAGAGCCCCAAACCATTACTATATCCACATATTAGGCGTTAGACTGCCCTATGTAGTTGAACAGTGAATATTTCAAAAGTGTCTGTTGTAGCCAAACTACCGTAAGCAGGCTGTTCATATTGTGTATGCGGCGTTATACAGAGCCCCAAACCATTACTATATACACATATTAGGCGTTAGACTGCCCTATGTGGTTGAACAGTGAATATTTAAAAAATGTCTATTACAGCCAAACTACCGTAAGCAGGCAGTTCATATTGTGTATGCGGCGTTTAACAGAGCCCCAAACCATTACTATATTCACATATTAAGCGTTAGACTGCCCCATGTGGTTGAACAGTGAATATTTCAAAAATGTCTGTTTTAGCCAAACTATCGTAGGCAGGCTGTTCATATTGTGTATGCGGGGTTAAACAGAGCCCCAAACCATTACTATATCCACATATTAGGCGTTAGACTGCCCTATGTGGTTGAACAGTGAATATTTCAAAAATGTCTATTACAGCCAAGGTATCGTAGGCAGGCAGTTCATATTGTGTATGCGGGGTTATATAGAGCCCCAAACCATTACTATATACACATATTAGGCGTTAGACTGCCCTATGTGGTTGAACAGTGAATATTTAAAAAATGTCTATTACAGCCAAACTACCGTAAGCAGGCAGTTCATATTGTGTATGCGGCGTTATACAGAGCCCCAAACCCTTACTATTTCCACATATTAGGCGTTAGACTGCCCCATGTGGTTGAACAGTGAATATTTCAAAATTGTCTGTTTTAGCCAAATTATCGTAGGCAGGCAGTTCATATTGTGTATGCGGGGTTATACAGAGCCCCAAACCATTACTATATCCACATATTAGGCGTTAGACTGCCCTATGTGATTGAACAGTGAATATTTCAAAAGTGTCTGTTATAGCCAAACTACCGTAAGCAGGCAGTTCATATTGTGTATGCGGCGTTATACAGAGCCCCAAACCCTTACTATTTCCACATATTAGGCGATAGACTGCCCTATGTAGTTGAACAGTGAATATTTCAAAAACGTCTATTACAGCCAAGGTATCGTAGGCAGGCAGTTCATATTGTGCATGCGGCGTTATACAGAGCCCCAAACCATTACTATATCCACATATTAGGCGTTAGACTGCCCTATGTAGTTGAACAATAAATAATTAAAAAATGTCTGTTATAGCCAAACTATCGTAGGCAGGCAGTTCATATTGTGTATGCGGGGTTATACAGAACCCCAAACCATTACTATATCCACCTATTAGGCGTTAGACTGCCCTATGTTGTTGAACAGTGAATATTTAAAAAATGTCTATTACAGAAAAGGTATCGTAGGCAGGCAGTTCATATTGTATATGCGGCATTTAACAGAGCCCCAAACCATTACTATATCCACATATTAGGCGTTAGACTACCCTATGTAGTTGAACAGTGAATATTTCAAAAATGTCTATTACAGCCAAGGTATCGTAGGCAGGCAGTTCATATTGTATATGCGGCATTTAACAGAGCCCCAAACCATTACTATATCCACATATTAGGCGTTAGACTGCCCTATGTGGTTGAACAGTGAATATTTCAAAAGTGTCTGTTATAGCCAAACTACCGTAAGCAGGCTGTTCATATTGTGTATGCGGCGTTATACAGAGCCCCAAACCCTTACTATTTCCACATATTAGGCGTTAGACTGCCGTATGTGGTTGAACAGTGAATATTTCAAAAATGTCTATTACAGCCAAGGTATCGTAGGCAGGCAGTTCATATTGTATATGCGGCATTTAACAGAGCCCCAAACCATTACTTTATCCACATATTAGGCGTTAGACTGCCCTATGTAGTTGAACAATAAATAATTAAAAAATGTCTGTTATAGCCAAACTATCGTAGGCAGGCAGTTCATATTGTGTATGCGGGGTTATACAGAACCCCAAACCATTACTATATCCACCTATTAGGCGTTAGACTGCCCTATGTTGTTGAACAGTGAATATTTAAAAAATGTCTATTACAGCCAAGGTATCGTAGGCAGGCAGTTCATATTGTATATGCGGCATTTAACAGAGCCCCAAACCATTACTATATCCACATATTAGGCGTTAGACTACCCTATGTAGTTGAACAGTGAATATTTCAAAAATGTCTATTACAGCCAAGGTATCGTAGGCAGGCAGTTCATATTGTATATGCGGCATTTAACAGAGCCCCAAACCATTACTATATCCACATATTAGGCGTTAGACTGCCCTATGTGGTTGAACAGTGAATATTTCAAAAGTGTCTGTTATAGCCAAACTACCGTAAGCAGGCTGTTCATATTGTGTATGCGGCGTTATACAGAGCCCCAAACCCTTACAATTTCCACATATTAGGCGTTAGACTGCCCCATGTGGTTGAACAGTGAATATTTCAAAAATGTCTGTTTTAGCCAAATTATCGTAGGCAGGCAGTTCATATTGTGTATGCGGGGTTATACAGAGCCCCAAACCATTACTATATCCACATATTAGGCGTTAGACTGCCGTATGTGGTTGAACAGTGAATATTTCAAAAATGTCTATTACAGCCAAGGTATCGTAGGCAGGCAGTTCATATTGTATATGCGGCATTTAACAGAGCCCCAAACCATTACTATATCCACATATTAGGCGTTAGACTACCCTATGTAGTTGAACAGTGAATATTTCTATAATGTCTATTACAGCCAAGGTATCGTTGGCAGGCAGTTCATATTGTATATGCGGCATTTAACAGAGCCCCAAACCATTACTATATCCACATATTAGGCGTTAGACTGCCGTATGTGGTTGAACAGTGAATATTTCAAAAATGTCTATTACAGCCAAGGTATCGTAGGCAGGCAGTTCATATTGTGCATGCGGCGTTATACAGAGCCCCAAACCATTACTATATCCACATATTAGGCGTTAGACTGCCCTATGTAGTTGAACAGTGAATATTTCAAAAGTGTCTGTTGTAGCCAAACTACCGTAAGCAGGCTGTTCATATTGTGTATGCGGCGTTATACAGAGCCCCAAACCATTACTATATACACATATTAGGCGTTAGACTGCCCTATGTGGTTGAACAGTGAATATTTAAAAAATGTCTATTACAGCCAAACTACCGTAAGCAGGCAGTTCATATTGTGTATGCGGCGTTTAACAGAGCCCCAAACCATTACTATATTCACATATTAAGCGTTAGACTGCCCCATGTGGTTGAACAGTGAATATTTCAAAAATGTCTGTTTTAGCCAAACTATCGTAGGCAGGCTGTTCATATTGTGTATGCGGGGTTAAACAGAGCCCCAAACCATTACTATATCCACATATTAGGCGTTAGACTGCCCTATGTGGTTGAACAGTGAATATTTCAAAAATGTCTATTACAGCCAAGGTATCGTAGGCAGGCAGTTCATATTGTGTATGCGGGGTTATATAGAGCCCCAAACCATTACTATATACACATATTAGGCGTTAGACTGCCCTATGTGGTTGAACAGTGAATATTTAAAAAATGTCTATTACAGCCAAACTACCGTAAGCAGGCAGTTCATATTGTGTATGCGGCGTTATACAGAGCCCCAAACCCTTACTATTTCCACATATTAGGCGTTAGACTGCCCCATGTGGTTGAACAGTGAATATTTCAAAATTGTCTGTTTTAGCCAAATTATCGTAGGCAGGCAGTTCATATTGTGTATGCGGGGTTATACAGAGCCCCAAACCATTACTATATCCACATATTAGGCGTTAGACTGCCCTATGTGATTGAACAGTGAATATTTCAAAAGTGTCTGTTATAGCCAAACTACCGTAAGCAGGCAGTTCATATTGTGTATGCGGCGTTATACAGAGCCCCAAACCCTTACTATTTCCACATATTAGGCGATAGACTGCCCTATGTAGTTGAACAGTGAATATTTCAAAAACGTCTATTACAGCCAAGGTATCGTAGGCAGGCAGTTCATATTGTGCATGCGGCGTTATACAGAGCCCCAAACCATTACTATATCCACATATTAGGCGTTAGACTGCCCTATGTAGTTGAACAATAAATAATTAAAAAATGTCTGTTATAGCCAAACTATCGTAGGCAGGCAGTTCATATTGTGTATGCGGGGTTATACAGAGCCCCAAACCATTACTATATCCACATATTAGGCGTTAGACTGCTCTATGTGGTTGAACAGTGAATATTTCAAAAATGACAGTTTTAGCTAAACTATCGTAGGCAGGCTGTTCATATTGTGTATGCGGGGTTATACAGAGCCCCAAACCATTACTATATCCACATATTAGGCGTTAGACTGCCCTATGTGGTTGAACAGTGAATATTTCAAAAATGTCTATTACAGCCAATGTATCGTAGGCAGGCAGTTCATATTGTATATGCGGCATTTAACAGAGCCCCAAACCATTACTATATCCACATATTAGGCGTTAGACTGCCCTATGTGGTTGAACAGTGAATATTTAAAAAATGTCTGTTATAGCAAAATTATCGTAAGCAGGCAGTTTATATTGCATGCGGCGTTTAACAGAGCCCCAAATAATTACTATATTCACATATTAAGCGTTAGACTGCCCCATGTGGTTGAACAGTGAATATTTCAAAAATGACTGTTTTAGCTAAACTATCGTAGGCAGGCTGTTCATATTGTGTATGCGGGGTTATACAGAGCCCCAAAACATTACTATATCCACATATTAGGCGTTAGACTGCCCTATGTAGTTGAACAATAAATAATTAAAAAATGTCTGTTATAGCCAAACTATCGTAGGCAGGCAGTTCATATTGTGTATGCGGGGTTATACAGAACCCCAAACCATTACTATATCCACATATTAGGCGTTAGACTGCCCTATGTGGTTGAACAGTGAATATTTCAAAAGTGTCTGTTATAGCCAAACTACCGTAAGCAGGCTGTTCATATTGTGTATGCGGCGTTATACAGAGCCCCAAACCATTACTTTATCCACATATTAGGCGTTAGACTGCCCTATGTAGTTGAACAATAAATAATTAAAAAATGTCTGTTATAGCCAAACTATCGTAGGCAGGCAGTTCATATTGTGTATGCGGGGTTATACAGAACCCCAAACCATTACTATATCCACCTATTAGGCGTTAGACTGCCCTATGTTGTTGAACAGTGAATATTAAAAAATGTCTATTACAGCCAAGGTATCGTAGGCAGGCAGTTCATATTGTATATGCGGCATTTAACAGAGCCCCAAACCATTACTATATCCACATATTAGGCGTTAGACTACCCTATGTAGTTGAACAGTGAATATTTCAAAAATGTCTATTACAGCCAAGGTATCGTAGGCAGGCAGTTCATATTGTATATGCGGCATTTAACAGAGCCCCAAACCATTACTATATCCACATATTAGGCGTTAGACTGCCCTATGTGGTTGAACAGTGAATATTTCAAAAGTGTCTGTTATAGCCAAACTACCGTAAGCAGGCTGTTCATATTGTGTATGCGGCGTTATACAGAGCCCCAAACCCTTACTATTTCCACATATTAGGCGTTAGACTGCCGTATGTGGTTGAACAGTGAATATTTCAAAAATGTCTATTACAGCCAAGGTATCGTAGGCAGGCAGTTCATATTGTATATGCGGCATTTAACAGAGCCCCAAACCATTACTTTATCCACATATTAGGCGTTAGACTGCCCTATGTAGTTGAACAATAAATAATTAAAAAATGTCTGTTATAGCCAAACTATCGTAGGCAGGCAGTTCATATTGTGTATGCGGGGTTATACAGAACCCCAAACCATTACTATATCCACCTATTAGGCGTTAGACTGCCCTATGTTGTTGAACAGTGAATATTTAAAAAATGTCTATTACAGCCAAGGTATCGTAGGCAGGCAGTTCATATTGTATATGCGGCATTTAACAGAGCCCCAAACCATTACTATATCCACATATTAGGCGTTAGACTACCCTATGTAGTTGAACAGTGAATATTTCAAAAATGTCTATTACAGCCAAGGTATCGTAGGCAGGCAGTTCATATTGTATATGCGGCATTTAACAGAGCCCCAAACCATTACTATATCCACATATTAGGCGTTAGACTGCCCTATGTGGTTGAACAGTGAATATTTCAAAAGTGTCTGTTATAGCCAAACTACCGTAAGCAGGCTGTTCATATTGTGTATGCGGCGTTATACAGAGCCCCAAACCCTTACTATTTCCACATATTAGGCGTTAGACTGCCCCATGTGGTTGAACAGTGAATATTTCAAAAATGTCTGTTTTAGCCAAATTATCGTAGGCAGGCAGTTCATATTGTGTATGCGGGGTTATACAGAGCCCCAAACCATTACTATATCCACATATTAGGCGTTAGACTGCCGTATGTGGTTGAACAGTGAATATTTCAAAAATGTCTATTACAGCCAAGGTATCGTAGGCAGGCAGTTCATATTGTATATGCGGCATTTAACAGAGCCCCAAACCATTACTATATCCACATATTAGGCGTTAGACTACCCTATGTAGTTGAACAGTGAATATTTCTATAATGTCTATTACAGCCAAGGTATCGTAGGCAGGCAGTTCATATTGTATATGCGGCATTTAACAGAGCCCCAAACCATTACTATATCCACATATTAGGCGTTAGACTGCCGTATGTGGTTGAACAGTGAATATTTCAAAAATGTCTATTACAGCCAAGGTATCGTAGGCAGGCAGTTCATATTGTGCATGCGGCGTTATACAGAGCCCCAAACCATTACTATATCCACATATTAGGCGTTAGACTGCCCTATGTAGTTGAACAGTGAATATTTCAAAAGTGTCTGTTGTAGCCAAACTACCGTAAGCAGGCTGTTCATATTGTGTATGCGGCGTTATACAGAGCCCCAAACTCTTACTATTTCCACATATTAGGCGTTAGACTGCCGTATGTGGTTGAACAGTGAATATTTCAAAAATGTCTATTACAGCCAAGGTATCGTAGGCAGGCAGTTCATATTGTATATGCGGCGTTTAACAGAGCCCCAAACCATTACTATATGCACATATTAGGCGTTAGACTGCCCTATGTAGTTGAACAGTGAATATTTCAAAAATGTCTATTACAGCCAAGGTATCGTAGGCAGGCAGTTCATATTGTGCATGCGGCGTTATACAGAGCCCCAAACCATTACTATATCCACATATTAAGCGTTAGACTGCCCTATGTAGTTGAACAGTGAATATTTCAAAAACGTCTATTACAGCCAAGGTATCGTAGGCAGGCAGTTCATATTGTGCATGCGGCGTTATACAGAGCCCCAAACCATTACTATATCCACATATTAGGCGTTAGACTGCCCTATGTAGTTGAACAGTGAATATTTCAAAAACGTCTATTACAGCCAAGGTATCGTAGGCAGGCAGTTCATATTGTGCATGCGGCGTTATACAGAGCCCCAAACCATTACTATATCCACATATTAAGCGTTAGACTGCCCTATGTAGTTGAACAGTGAATATTTCAAAAACGTCTATTACAGCCAAGGTATCGTAGGCAGGCAGTTCATATTGTGCATGCGGCGTTATACAGAGCCCCAAACCATTACTATATCCACATATTAGGCGTTAGACTGCCCTATGTAGTTGAACAGTGAATATTTCAAAAATGTCTATTACAGCCAAGGTATCGTAGGCAGGCAGTTCATATTGTGCATGCGGCGTTATACAGAGCCCCAAACCATTACTATATCCACATATTAAGCGTTAGACTGCCCTATGTAGTTGAACAGTGAATATTTCAAAAACGTCTATTACAGCCAAGGTATCGTAGGCAGGCAGTTCATATTGTGCATGCGGCGTTATACAGAGCCCCAAACCATTACTATATCCACATATTAGGCGTTAGACTGCCCTATGTGGTTGAACAGTGAATATTTAAAAAATGTCTATTACAGCCAAACTACCGTAAGCAGGCAGTTCATATTGTGTATGCGGCGTTTAACAGAGCCCCAAACCATTACTATATTCACATATTAAGCGTTAGACTGCCCCATGTGGTTGAACAGTGAATATTTCAAAAATGTCTGTTTTAGCCAAACTATCGTAGGCAGGCTGTTCATATTGTGTATGCGGGGTTAAACAGAGCCCCAAACCATTACTATATCCACATATTAGGCGTTAGACTGCCCTATGTGGTTGAACAGTGAATATTTCAAAAATGTCTATTACAGCCAAGGTATCGTAGGCAGGCAGTTCATATTGTGTATGCGGGGTTATATAGAGCCCCAAACCATTACTATATACACATATTAGGCGTTAGACTGCCCTATGTGGTTGAACAGTGAATATTTAAAAAATGTCTATTACAGCCAAACTACCGTAATCAGGCAGTTCATATTGTGTATGCGGCGTTATACAGAGCCCCAAACCCTTACTATTTCCACATATTAGGCGTTAGACTGCCCCATGTGGTTGAACAGTGAATATTTCAAAAATGTCTGTTTTAGCCAAATTATCGTAGGCAGGCAGTTCATATTGTGTATGCGGGGTTATACAGAGCCCCAAACCATTACTATATCCACATATTAGGCGTTAGACTGCCCTATGTGATTGAACAGTGAATATTTCAAAAGTGTCTGTTATAGCCAAACTACCGTAAGCAGGCAGTTCATATTGTGTATGCGGCGTTATACAGAGCCCCAAACCCTTACTATTTCCACATATTAGGCGATAGACTGCCCTATGTAGTTGAACAGTGAATATTTCAAAAACGTCTATTACAGCCAAGGTATCGTAGGCAGGCAGTTCATATTGTGCATGCGGCGTTATACAGAGCCCCAAACCATTACTATATCCACATATTAGGCGTTAGACTGCCCTATGTAGTTGAACAATAAATAATTAAAAAATGTCTGTTATAGCCAAACTATCGTAGGCAGGCAGTTCATATTGTGTATGCGGGGTTATACAGAGCCCCAAACCATTACTATATCCACATATTAGGCGTTAGACTGCTCTATGTGGTTGAACAGTGAATATTTCAAAAATGACTGTTTTAGCTAAACTATCGTAGGCAGGCTGTTCATATTGTGTATGCGGGGTTATACAGAGCCCCAAACCATTACTATATCCACATATTAGGCGTTAGACTGCCCTATGTGGTTGAACAGTGAATATTTCAAAAATGACTGTTTTAGCTAAACTATCGTAGGCAGGCTGTTCATATTGTGTATGCGGGGTTATACAGAGCCCCAAACCATTACTATATCCACATATTAGGCGTTAGACTGCCCTATGTGGTTGAACAGTGAATATTTCAAAAATGTCTATTACAGCCAATGTATCGTAGGCAGGCAGTTCATATTGTATATGCGGCATTTAACAGAGCCCCAAACCATTACTATATCCACATATTAGGCGTTAGACTGCCCTATGTGGTTGAACAGTGAATATTTAAAAAATGTCTGTTATAGCAAAATTATCGTAAGCAGGCAGTTTATATTGCATGCGGCGTTTAACAGAGCCCCAAATAATTACTATATTCACATATTAAGCGTTAGACTGCCCCATGTGGTTGAACAGTGAATATTTCAAAAATGACTGTTTTAGCTAAACTATCGTAGGCAGGCTGTTCATATTGTGTATGCGGGGTTATACAGAGCCCCAAAACATTACTATATCCACATATTAGGCGTTAGACTGCCCTATGTAGTTGAACAATAAATAATTAAAAAATGTCTGTTATAGCCAAACTATCGTAGGCAGGCAGTTCATATTGTGTATGCGGGGTTATACAGAACCCCAAACCATTACTATATCCACATATTAGGCGTTAGACTGCCCTATGTAGTTGAACAATAAATAATTAAAAAATGTCTGTTATAGCCAAACTACCGTAAGCAGGCTGTTCATATTGTGTATGCGGGGTTATACAGAGCCCCAAACCATTACTTTATCCACATATTAGGCGTTAGACTGCCCTATGTAGTTGAACAATAAATAATTAAAAAATGTCTGTTATAGCCAAACTATCGTAGGCAGGCAGTTCATATTGTGAATGCGGGGTTATACAGAACCCCAAACCATTACTATATCCACCTATTAGGCGTTAGACTGCCCTATGTTGTTGAACAGTGAATATTTAAAAAATGTCTATTACAGCCAAGGTATCGTAGGCAGGCAGTTCATATTGTATATGCGGCATTTAACAGAGCCCCAAACCATTACTATATCCACATATTAGGCGTTAGACTACCCTATGTAGTTGAACAGTGAATATTTCAAAAATGTCTATTACAGCCAAGGTATCGTAGGCAGGCAGTTCATATTGTATATGCGGCATTTAACAGAGCCCCAAACCATTACTATATCCACATATTAGGCGTTAGACTGCCGTATGTGGTTGAACAGTGAATATTTCAAAAATGTCTATTACAGCCAAGGTATCGTAGGCAGGCAGTTCATATTGTGCATGCGGCGTTATACAGAGCCCCAAACCATTACTATATCCACATATTAGGCGTTAGACTGCCCTATGTAGTTGAACAATAAATAATTAAAAAATGTCTGTTATAGCCAAACTATCGTAGGCAGGCAGTTCATATTGTGTATGCGGGGTTATACAGAACCCCAAACCATTACTATATCCACATATTAGGCGTTAGACTGCCCTATGTGATTGAACAGTGAATATTTCAAAAGTGTCTGTTATAGCCAAGGTATCGTAGGCAGGCAGTTCATATTGTGTATGCGGCGTTATACAGAGCCCCAAACCCTTACTATTTCCACATATTAGGCGTTAGACTGCCCCATGTGGTTGAACAGTGAATATTTCAAAAATGTCTGTTTTAGCCAAATTATCGTAGGCAGGCAGTTCATATTGTGTATGCGGGGTTATACAGAGCCCCAAACCATTACTATATCCACATATTAGGCGTTAGACTGCCCTATGTAGTTGAACAGTGAATATTTCAAAAGTGTCTGTTGTAGCCAAACTACCGTAAGCAGGCTGTTCATATTGTGTATGCGGCGTTATACAGAGCCCCAAACCCTTACTATTTCCACATATTAGGCGTTAGACTGCCGTATGTGGTTGAACAGTGAATATTTCAAAAATGTCTATTACAGCCAAGGTATCGTAGGCAGGCAGTTCATATTGTATATGCGGCGTTTAACAGAGCCCCAAACCATTACTATATGCACATATTAGGCGTTAGACTGCCCTATGTAGTTGAACAGTGAATATTTCAAAAATGTCTATTACAGCCAAGGTATCGTAGGCAGGCAGTTCATATTGTGCATGCGGCGTTATACAGAGCCCCAAACCATTACTATATCCACATATTAGGCGTTAGACTGCCCTATGTAGTTGAACAGTGAATATTTCAAAAACGTCTATTACAGCCAAGGTATCGTAGGCAGGCAGTTCATATTGTGCATGCGGCGTTATACAGAGCCCCAAACCATTACTATATCCACATATTAGGCGTTAGACTGCCCTATGTAGTTGAACAGTGAATATTTCAAAAACGTCTATTACAGCCAAGGTATCGTAGGCAGGCAGTTCATATTGTGCATGCGGCGTTATACAGAGCCCCAAACCATTACTATATCCACATATTAGGCGTTAGACTGCCTTATGTATTTGAACAGTGAATATTTCAAAAACGTCTATTACAGCCAAGGTATCGTAGGCAGGCAGTTCATATTGTGCATGCGGCGTTATACAGAGCCCCAAACCATTACTATATCCACATATTAGGCGTTAGACTGCCCCAAGTGGTTGAACAGTGAATATTTCAAAAATGTCTATTACAGCCAAGGTATCGTTGGCAGGCAGTTCATATTGTGTATGCGGCGTTTAACAGAGCCCCAAACCATTACTATATTCACATATTAAGCGTTAGACTGCCCCATGTGGTTGAACAGTGAATATTTCAAAAATGTCTGTTATAGCCAAACTATCGTAGGCAGGCAGTTCATATTGTGTATGCGGGGTTATACAGAGCCCCAAACCATTACTATATCCACATATTAGGCGTTAGACTGCCCCATGTGGTTGAACAGTGAATATTTCAAAAATGTCTATTACAGCCAAGGTATCGTAGGCAGGCAGTTCATATTGTGTATGCGGCGTTTAACAGAGCCCCAAACCATTACTATATTCACATATTAAGCGTTAGACTGCCCCATGTGGTTGAACAGTGAATATTTCAAAAATGTCTGTTTTAGCCAAACTATCGTAGGCAGGCAGTTCATATTGTGTATGCGGCGTTTAACAGAGCCCCAAACCATTACTATATTCACATATTAAGCGTTAGACTGCCCCATGTAATTGAACAGTGAATATTTCAAAAATGTCTGTTTTAGCCAAACTATCGTAGGCAGGCTGATCATATTGTGTATGCGGGGTTAAACAGAGCCCCAAACTATTACTATATCCACATATTAGGCGTTAGACTGCCCTATGTTGTTGAACAGTGAATATTTCAAAAATGTCTGTTTTAGACAAACTATCGTAGGCAGGCTGTTCATATTGTGTATGCGGGGTTATACAGAGCCCCAAACCATTACTATATACACATATTAGGCGTTAGACTGCCCTATGTGGTTGAACAGTGAATATTTAAAAAATGTCTATTACAGCCAAACTACCGTAAGCAGGCAGTTCATATTGTGTATGCGGCGTTTAACAGAGCCCCAAACCATTACTATATTCACATATTAAGCGTTAGACTGCCCCATGTGGTTGAACAGTGAATATTTCAAAAATGTCTGTTTTAGACAAACTATCGTAGGCAGGCTGTTCATATTGTGTATGCGGGGTTAAACAGAGCCCCAAACCATTACTATATCCACATATTAGGCGTTAGACTGCCCTATGTTGTTGAACAGTGAATATTTCAAAAATGTCTGTTTTAGACAAACTATCGTAGGCAGGCTGTTCATATTGTGTATGCGGTGTTATACAGAGCCCCAAACCATTACTATATCCACATATTAGGCGTTAGACTGCCCAATGTAGTTGAACAATAAATAATTAAAAAATGTCTGTTATAGCCAAACTATCGTAGGCAGGCAGTTCATATTGTGTATGCGGGGTTATACAGAGCCCCAAACCATTACTATATCCACATATTAGGCGTTAGACTGCCCTATGTTGTTGAACAGTGAATATTTCAAAAATGTCTATTACAGCCAAGGTATCGTAGGCAGGCAGTTCATATTGTGTATGCGGAGTTTAACAGAGCCCCAAACCATTACTATATTCACATATTAAGCGTTAGACTGCCCCATGTGGTTGAACAGTGAATATTTCAAAAATGTCTGTTTTAGCCAAATTATCGTAGGTAGGCTGTTCATATTGTGTATGCGCGATTATACAGAGCCCCAAACCATTAGTATATCCACATATTAGGCGTTAGACTGCCCTATGTGGATGAACAGTGAATATTTCAAAAATGTCTATTACAGCCAAGGTATCGTAGGCAGGCAGTTCATATTGTATATGCGGCATTTAACAGAGCCCCAAACCATTACTATATCCACATATTAGGCGTTAGACTGCCCTATGTGGTTGAACAGTGGATATTTCAAAAGTGTCTGTTATAGCCAAACTACCGTAAGCAGGCAGTTCATATTGTGTATGCGGCGTTATACAGAGCCCCAAACCATTACTATATCCACATATTAGGCGTTAGACTGCCCTATGTAGTTGAACAGTAAATAATTGAAAAATGTCTGTTATAGCCAAACTATCGTAGGCAGGCAGTTCATATAGTGTATGCGGCGTTATACAGAGCCTCAAACCATTACTATATCCACATATTAGGCGTTAGACTGCCCTATGTGGTTGAACAATAAATAATTAAAAAATGTCTGTTATAGCCAAACTATCGTAGGCAGGCAGTTCATATTGTGTATGCGGCGTTTAACAGAGCCCCAAACCATTACTATATCCACATATTAGGCGTTAGACTGCCCTATGTGGTTGAACAATAAATAATTAAAAAATGTCTGTTATAGCCAAACTATCGTTGGCAGGCAGTTCATATTGTGTATGCGGCGTTTAACAGAGCCCCAAACCATTACTATATTCACATATTAAGCGTTAGACTGCCCCATGTGGTTGAACAGTGAATATTTCAAAAATGTCTATTACAGCCAAGGTATCGTAGGCAGGCAGTTCATATAGTGTATGCGGCGTTATACAGAGCCCCAAACCATTACTATATCCACATATTAGGCGTTAGACTGCCCTATGTGGTTGAACAATAAATAATTAAAAAATGTCTGTTATAGCCAAACTATCGTAGGCAGGCAGTTCATATTGTGTATGCGGCGTTTAACAGAGCCCCAAACCATTACTATATCCACATATTAGGCGTTAGACTGCCCTATGTGGTTGAACAATAAATAATTAAAAAATGTCTGTTATAGCCAAACTATCGTTGGCAGGCAGTTCATATTGTGTATGCGGCGTTTAACAGAGCCCCAAACCATTACTATATTCACATATTAAGCGTTAGACTGCCCCATGTGGTTGAACAGTGAATATTTCAAAAATGTCTATTACAGCCAAATTATCGTAGGCAGGCTGTTCATATTGTGTATGCGGGATTATACAGAGCCCCAAACCATTACTATATCCACATATTAGGCGTTAGACTGCCCTATGTAGTTGAGCAGTGAATATTTCAAAAATGTCTGTTATAGCCAAACTATCGTAGGCAGGCAGTTCATATAGTGTATGCGGCGTTATACAGAGCCCCAAACCATTACTATATCCACATATTAGGCGTTAGACTGCCCTATGTGGTTGAACAATAAATAATTAAAAAATGTCTGTTATAGCCAAACTATCGTAGGCAGGCAGTTCATATTGTGTATGCGGCGTTTAACAGAGCCCCAAACCATTACTATATCCACATATTAGGCGTTAGACTGCCCTATGTGGTTGAACAATAAATAATTAAAAAATGTCTGTTATAGCCAAACTATCGTTGGCAGGCAGTTCATATTGTGTATGCGGCGTTTAACAGAGCCTCAAACCATTACTATATTCACATATTAAGCGTTAGACTGCCCCATGTGGTTGAACAGTGAATATTTCAAAAATGTCTGTTTTGGCCAAACTATCGTAGGCAGGCTGTTCATATTGTGTATGCGGGGTTAAACAGAGCCCCAAACCATTACTATATCCACATATTAGGCGTTAGACTGCCCTATGTTGTTGAACAGTGAATATTTCAAAAATGTCTGTTTTGGCCAAACTATCGTAGGCAGGCTGTTCATATTGTGTATGCGGGGTTAAACAGAGCCCCAAACCATTACTATATCCACATATTAGGCGTTAGACTGCCCTATGTTGTTGAACAGTGAATATTTCAAAAATGTCTGTTTTAGACAAACTATCGTAGGCAGGCTGTTCATATTGTGTATGCGGGGTTATACAGAGCCCCAAACCATTACTATATACACATATTAGGCGTTAGACTGCCCTATGTAGTTGAACAGTGAATATTTCAAAAACGTCTATTACAGCCAAGGTATCGTAGGCAGGCAGTTCATATTGTGCATGCGGCGTTATACAGAGCCCCAAACCATTACTATATCCACATATTAGGCGTTAGACTGCCTTATGTATTTGAACAGTGAATATTTCAAAAACGTCTATTACAGCCAAGGTATCGTAGGCAGGCAGTTCATATTGTGCATGCGGCGTTATACAGAGCCCCAAACCATTACTATATCCACATATTAGGCGTTAGACTGCCCCAAGTGGTTGAACAGTGAATATTTCAAAAATGTCTATTACAGCCAAGGTATCGTTGGCAGGCAGTTCATATTGTGTATGCGGCGTTTAACAGAGCCCCAAACCATTACTATATTCACATATTAAGCGTTAGACTGCCCCATGTGGTTGAACAGTGAATATTTCAAAAATGTCTGTTATAGCCAAACTATCGTAGGCAGGCAGTTCATATTGTGTATGCGGGGTTATACAGAGCCCCAAACCATTACTATATCCACATATTAGGCGTTAGACTGCCCCATGTGGTTGAACAGTGAATATTTCAAAAATGTCTATTACAGCCAAGGTATCGTAGGCAGGCAGTTCATATTGTGTATGCGGCGTTTAACAGAGCCCCAAACCATTACTATATTCACATATTAAGCGTTAGACTGCCCCATGTGGTTGAACAGTGAATATTTCAAAAATGTCTGTTTTAGCCAAACTATCGTAGGCAGGCAGTTCATATTGTGTATGCGGCGTTTAACAGAGCCCCAAACCATTACTATATTCACATATTAAGCGTTAGACTGCCCCATGTAATTGAACAGTGAATATTTCAAAAATGTCTGTTTTAGCCAAACTATCGTAGGCAGGCTGATCATATTGTGTATGCGGGGTTAAACAGAGCCCCAAACTATTACTATATCCACATATTAGGCGTTAGACTGCCCTATGTTGTTGAACAGTGAATATTTCAAAAATGTCTGTTTTAGACAAACTATCGTAGGCAGGCTGTTCATATTGTGTATGCGGGGTTATACAGAGCCCCAAACCATTACTATATACACATATTAGGCGTTAGACTGCCCTATGTGGTTGAACAGTGAATATTTAAAAAATGTCTATTACAGCCAAACTACCGTAAGCAGGCAGTTCATATTGTGTATGCGGCGTTTAACAGAGCCCCAAACCATTACTATATTCACATATTAAGCGTTAGACTGCCCCATGTGGTTGAACAGTGAATATTTCAAAAATGTCTGTTTTAGACAAACTATCGTAGGCAGGCTGTTCATATTGTGTATGCGGGGTTAAACAGAGCCCCAAACCATTACTATATCCACATATTAGGCGTTAGACTGCCCTATGTTGTTGAACAGTGAATATTTCAAAAATGTCTGTTTTAGACAAACTATCGTAGGCAGGCTGTTCATATTGTGTATGCGGTGTTATACAGAGCCCCAAACCATTACTATATCCACATATTAGGCGTTAGACTGCCCTATGTAGTTGAACAATAAATAATTAAAAAATGTCTGTTATAGCCAAACTATCGTAGGCAGGCAGTTCATATTGTGTATGCGGGGTTATACAGAGCCCCAAACCATTACTATATCCACATATTAGGCGTTAGACTGCCCTATGTTGTTGAACAGTGAATATTTCAAAAATGTCTATTACAGCCAAGGTATCGTAGGCAGGCAGTTCATATTGTGTATGCGGAGTTTAACAGAGCCCCAAACCATTACTATATTCACATATTAAGCGTTAGACTGCCCCATGTGGTTGAACAGTGAATATTTCAAAAATGTCTGTTTTAGCCAAATTATCGTAGGTAGGCTGTTCATATTGTGTATGCGCGATTATACAGAGCCCCAAACCATTAGTATATCCACATATTAGGCGTTAGACTGCCCTATGTGGATGAACAGTGAATATTTCAAAAATGTCTATTACAGCCAAGGTATCGTAGGCAGGCAGTTCATATTGTATATGCGGCATTTAACAGAGCCCCAAACCATTACTATATCCACATATTAGGCGTTAGGCTGCCCTATGTGGTTGAACAGTGGATATTTCAAAAGTGTCTGTTATAGCCAAACTACCGTAAGCAGGCAGTTCATATTGTGTATGCGGCGTTATACAGAGCCCCAAACCATTACTATATCCACATATTAGGCGTTAGACTGCCCTATGTAGTTGAACAGTAAATAATTGAAAAATGTCTGTTATAGCCAAACTATCGTAGGCAGGCAGTTCATATAGTGTATGCGGCGTTATACAGAGCCTCAAACCATTACTATATCCACATATTAGGCGTTAGACTGCCCTATGTGGTTGAACAATAAATAATTAAAAAATGTCTGTTATAGCCAAACTATCGTAGGCAGGCAGTTCATATTGTGTATGCGGCGTTTAACAGAGCCCCAAACCATTACTATATCCACATATTAGGCGTTAGACTGCCCTATGTGGTTGAACAATAAATAATTAAAAAATGTCTGTTATAGCCAAACTATCGTTGGCAGGCAGTTCATATTGTGTATGCGGCGTTTAACAGAGCCCCAAACCATTACTATATTCACATATTAAGCGTTAGACTGCCCCATGTGGTTGAACAGTGAATATTTCAAAAATGTCTATTACAGCCAAGGTATCGTAGGCAGGCAGTTCATATAGTGTATGCGGCGTTATACAGAGCCCCAAACCATTACTATATCCACATATTAGGCGTTAGACTGCCCTATGTGGTTGAACAATAAATAATTAAAAAATGTCTGTTATAGCCAAACTATCGTAGGCAGGCAGTTCATATTGTGTATGCGGCGTTTAACAGAGCCCCAAACCATTACTATATCCACATATTAGGCGTTAGACTGCCCTATGTGGTTGAACAATAAATAATTAAAAAATGTCTGTTATAGCCAAACTATCGTTGGCAGGCAGTTCATATTGTGTATGCGGCGTTTAACAGAGCCCCAAACCATTACTATATTCACATATTAAGCGTTAGACTGCCCCATGTGGTTGAACAGTGAATATTTCAAAAATGTCTATTACAGCCAAATTATCGTAGGCAGGCTGTTCATATTGTGTATGCGGGATTATACAGAGCCCCAAACCATTACTATATCCACATATTAGGCGTTAGACTGCCCTATGTAGTTGAGCAGTGAATATTTCAAAAATGTCTGTTATAGCCAAACTATCGTAGGCAGGCAGTTCATATAGTGTATGCGGCGTTATACAGAGCCCCAAACCATTACTATATCCACATATTAGGCGTTAGACTGCCCTATGTGGTTGAACAATAAATAATTAAAAAATGTCTGTTATAGCCAAACTATCGTAGGCAGGCAGTTCATATTGTGTATGCGGCGTTTAACAGAGCCCCAAACCATTACTATATCCACATATTAGGCGTTAGACTGCCCTATGTGGTTGAACAATAAATAATTAAAAAATGTCTGTTATAGCCAAACTATCGTTGGCAGGCAGTTCATATTGTGTATGCGGCGTTTAACAGAGCCTCAAACCATTACTATATTCACATATTAAGCGTTAGACTGCCCCATGTGGTTGAACAGTGAATATTTCAAAAATGTCTGTTTTGGCCAAACTATCGTAGGCAGGCTGTTCATATTGTGTATGCGGGGTTAAACAGAGCCCCAAACCATTACTATATCCACATATTAGGCGTTAGACTGCCCTATGTTGTTGAACAGTGAATATTTCAAAAATGTCTGTTTTGGCCAAACTATCGTAGGCAGGCTGTTCATATTGTGTATGCGGGGTTAAACAGAGCCCCAAACCATTACTATATCCACATATTAGGCGTTAGACTGCCCTATGTTGTTGAACAGTGAATATTTCAAAAATGTCTGTTTTAGACAAACTATCGTAGGCAGGCTGTTCATATTGTGTATGCGGGGTTATACAGAGCCCCAAACCATTACTATATACACATATTAGGCGTTAGACTGCCCTATGTGGTTGAACAGTGAATATTTAAAAAATGTCTATTACAGCCAAACTACCGTAAGCAGGCAGTTCATATTGTGTATGCGGCGTTATACAGAGCCCCAAACCCTTACTATTTCCACATATTAGGCGCTAGACTGCCCCATGTGGTTGAACAGTGAATATTTCAAAAATGTCTGTTTTAGCCAAATTATCGTAGGCAGGCAGTTCATATTGTGTATGCGGGGTTATACAGAGCCCCAAACCATTACTATATCCACATATTAGGCGTTAGACTGCCCTATGTGATTGAACAGTGAATATTTCAAAAGTGTCTGTTATAGCCAAACTACCGTAAGCAGGCAGTTCATATTGTGTATGCGGCGTTATACAGAGCCCCAAACCCTTACTATTTCCACATATTAGGCGATAGACTGCCCTATGTTGTTGAACAGTGAATATTTCAAAAATGTCTGTTTTAGCCAAACTGTCGTAGGCAGGCAGTTCATATAGTGTATGCGGCGTTATACAGAGCCCCAAACCATTACTATATCCACATATTAGGCGTTAGACTGCCCTATGTAGTTGAACAGTAAATAATTGAAAAATGTCTGTTATAGCCAAACTATCGTAGGCAGGCAGTTCATATAGTGTATGCGGCGTTATACAGAGCCCCAAACCATTACTATATCCACATATTAGGCGTTAGACTGCCCTATGTGGTTGAACAATAAATAATTAAAAAATGTCTGTTATAGCCAAACTATCGTAGGCAGGCAGTTCATATTGTGTATGCGGCGTTTAACAGAGCCCCAAACCATTACTATATCCACATATTAGGCGTTAGACTGCCCTATGTGGTTGAACAATAAATAATTAAAAAATGTCTGTTATAGCCAAACTATCGTAGGCAGGCAGTTCATATTGTGTATGCGGCGTTTAACAGAGCCCCAAACCATTACTATATTCACATATTAAGCGTTAGACTGCCCCATGTGGTTGAACAGTGAATATTTCAAAAATGTCTGTTTTAGCCAAACTATCGTAGGCAGGCTGTTCATATTGTGTATGCGGGGTTATACAGAGCCCCAAACCATTACTATATCCACATATTAGGCGATAGACTGCCCTATGTAGTTGAACAATAAATAATTAAAAAATGTCTGTTATAGCCAAACTATCGTAGGCAGGCAGTTCATATTGTGTATGCGGGGTTATACAGAGCCCCAAACCATTACTATATCCACATATTAGGCGTTAGACTGCCCCATGTGGTTGAACAGTGAATATTTCAAAAATGTCTATTACAGCCAAGGTATCGTAGGCAGGCAGTTCATATTGTGTATGCGGGGTTATACAGAGCCCCAAACCATTACTATATCCACATATTAGGCGTTAGACTGCCCTATGTTGTTGAACAGTGAATATTTCAAAAATGTCTATTACAGCCAAGGTATCGTATGCAGGCAGTTCATATTGTGTATGCGGAGTTTAACAGAGCCCCAAACCATTACTATATTCACATATTAAGCGTTAGACTGCCCCATGTGGTTGAACAGTGAATATTTCAAAAATGTCTGTTTTAGACAAACTATCGTAGGCAGGCTGTTCATATTGTGTATGCGGGGTTATACAGAGCCCCAAACCATTACTATATACACATATTAGGCGTTAGACTGCCCTATGTTGTTGAACAGTGAATATTTCAAAAATGTCTGTTTTAGACAAACTATCGTAGGCAGGCAGTTCATATTGTGTATGCGGGGTTAAACAGAGCCCCAAACCATTACTATATCCACATATTAGGCGTTAGACTGCCCTATGTTGTTGAACAGTGAATATTTCAAAAATGTCTGTTTTAGACAAACTATCGTAGGCAGGCTGTTCATATTGTGTATGCGGGGTTATACAGAGCCCCAAACCATTACTATATACACATATTAGGCGTTAGACTGCCCTATGTGGTTGAACTGTGAATATTTAAAAAATGTCTATTACAGCCAAGGTATCGTAGGCAGGCAGTTCATATTGTATATGCTTCATTTAACAAAGCCTTAAACCATTACTATATCCACATATTAGGCGTTAGACTGCCCTATGTGGTTGAACAGTGAATATTTAAAAAATGTCTATTACAGCCAACGTATCGTAGGCAGGCAGTTCATATTGTATATGCGGCATTTAACAGAGCCCCAAACCATTACTATATCCACATATTAGGCGTTAGACTGCCCTATGTAGTTGAACAATAAATAATTAAAAAATTTATGTTATAGCCAAACTATCGTAGGCAGGCAGTTCATATTGTGTATGCGGCGTTTAACAGAGCCCCAAACCATTACTATATCCACATATTAGGCGTTAGACTGCCCTATGTGGTTGAACAATAAATAATTAAAAAATGTCTGTTATAGCCAAACTATCGTAGGCAGGCAGTTCATATTGTGTATGTGGCGTTTAACAGAGCCCCAAACCATTAATATATTCACATATTAAGCGTTAGACTGCCCCATGTGGTTGAACAGTGAATATTTCAAAAATGTCTGTTTTAGCCAACCTATCGTAGGCAGGCTGTTCATATTGTGTATGCGGGGTTATACAGAGCCCCAAACCATTACTATATCCACATATTAGGCGTTAGACTGCCCTATGTTGTTGAGCAGTGAATATTTCAAAAATGTCTATTACAGCCAAGGTATCGTAGGCAGGCAGTTCATATTGTGTATGCGGCGTTTAACAGAGCCCCAAACCATTACTATATTCACATATTAAGCGTTAGACTGCCCCATGTGGTTGAACAGTGAATATTTCAAAAATGTCTGTTTTAGCCAAACTATCGTAGGCAGGCTGATCATATTGTGTATGCGGGGTTAAACAGAGCCCCAAACCATTACTATATCCACATATTAGGCGTTAGACTGCCCTATGTTGTTGAACAGTGAATATTTCAAAAATGTCTGTTTTAGACAAACTATCGTAGGCAGGCAGTTCATATTGTATATGCGGCATTTAACAGAGCCCCAAACCATTACTATATGCACATATTAGGCGTTAGACTGCCCTATGTAGTTGAACAGTGAATATTTCAAAAATGTCTATTACAGCCAAGGTATCGTAGGCAGGCAGTTCATATTGTGCATGCGGCGTTATACAGAGCCCCAAACCATTACTATATCCACATATTAGGCGTTAGACTGCCCTATGTAGTTGAACAGTGAATATTTCAAAAGTGTCTGTTATAGCCAAACTACCGTAAGCAGGCTGTTCATATTGTGTATGCGGCGTTATACAGAGCCCCAAACCCTTACTATTTCCACATATTAGGCGTTAGACTGCCGTATGTGGTTGAACAGTGAATATTTCAAAAATGTCTATTACAGCCAAGGTATCGTAGGCAGGCAGTTCATATTGTATATGCGGCGTTTAACAGAGCCCCAAACCATTACTATATGCACATATTAGGCGTTAGACTGCCCTATGTAGTTGAACAGTGAATATTTCAAAAATGTCTATTACAGCCAAGGTATCGTAGGCAGGCAGTTCATATTGTGCATGCGGCGTTATACAGAGCCCCAAACCATTACTATATCCACATATTAGGCGTTAGACTGCCCTATGTAGTTGAACAGTGAATATTTCAAAAACGTCTATTACAGCCAAGGTATCGTAGGCAGGCAGTTTATATTGTGTATGCGGCGTTATACAGAGCCCCAAACTATTACTATATCCACATATTAGGGGTTAGACTGCCCTATGTAGTTGAACAGTAAATAATTGAAAAATGTCTGTTATAGCCAAACTATCGTAGGCAGGCAGTTCATATAATGTATGCGGCGTTAAACAGAGTCCCAAACCATTACTATATCCACATATTAGGCGTTAGACTGCCCTATGTGGTTGAACAGTGAATATTTCAAAAATGTCTATTACAGCCAAGGTATCGTAGGCAGTTAGTTCATATTGTATATGCGGCATTTAACAGAGCCCCAAACCATTACTATATCCACATATTAGGCGTTAGACTTCCGTATGTGGTTGAACAGTGAATATTTCAAAAATGTCTATTACAGCCAAGGTATCGTAGGCAGGCAGTTTATATTGTGTATGCGGCGTTATACAGAGCCCCAAACTATTACTATATCCACATATTAGGGGTTAGACTGCCCTATGTAGTTGAACAGTAAATAATTGAAAAATGTCTGTTATAGCCAAACTATCGTAGGCAGGCAGTTCATATAATGTATGCGGCGTTAAACAGAGTCCCAAACCATTACTATATCCACATATTAGGCGTTAGACTGCCCTATGTGGTTGAACAGTGAATATTTCAAAAATGTCTATTACAGCCAAGGTATCGTAGGCAGTTAGTTCATATTGTATATGCGGCATTTAACAGAGCCCCAAACCATTACTATATCCACATATTAGGCGTTAGACTGCCCTATGTGGTTGAACAGTGAATATTTCAAAAATGTCTGTTTTAGCCAAACTATCGTAGGCAGGCTGTTCATATTGTGTATGCGGGGTTACACAGAGCCCCAAATTATTACTATATCCACATATTAGGCGTTAGACTGCCCCATGTGGTTGAACAGTGAATATTTCAAAAATGTCTGTTATAGCCAAGCTATCGTAGGCAGGCAGTTCATATAATGTATGCGGCGTTAAACAGAGTCCCAAACCATTCCTGTATTCACATATTAGGCGTTAGACTTCCGTATGTGGTTGAACAGTGAATATTTCAAAAATGTCTATTACAGCCAAGGTATCGTAGGCAGGCAGTTCATATTGTATATGCGGCGTTTAACAGAGCCCCAAACCAATACTATATCCACATATTAGTCGTTAGACTTCCGTATGTGGTTGAACAGTGAATATTTCAAAAGTGTCTGTTATAGCCAAACTACCGTAAGCAGGCAGTTCACATTGTGTATGCGGCGTTATACAGAGCCCCAAACCATTACTATATCCACATATTAGTCGTTAGACTTCCGTATGTGGTTGAACAGTGAATATTTCAAAAATGTCTATTACAGCCAAGGTATCGTAGGCAGGCAGTTCATATTGTGTATGAGGCGTTATACAGAGCCCCAAACCATTACTATATCCACATATTAGGCGTTAGACTGCCCTATGTGGCCGAACAGTGAATATTTCAAAAGTGTCTGTTATAGCCAAACAACCGTAAGCAGGCAGTTCATATTGTGTATGCGGCGTTATACAAAGCCCCAAACCATTACTATATCCACATATTAGTCGTTAGACTTCCGTATGTGGTTGAACAGTGAATATTTCAAACATGTCTATTACAGCCAAGGTATCGTAGGCAGGCAGTTCATATGGTGTAAGCGGCGGTTTACAGAGACCCAAACCATTCCTGTATTCACATATTAGGCGTTAGACTTCCGTATGTGGTTGAACAGTGAATATTTCAAAAATGTCTATTACAGCCAAGGTATCGTAGGCAGGCAGTCCATATTGTATATGCGGCGTTTAACAGAGCCCCAAACCAATACTATATCCACATATTTGTCGTTAGACTTCCGTATGTGGTTGAACAGTGAATATTTCAAAAGTGTCTGTTATAGCCAAACTACCGTAAGCAGGCAGTTCATATTGTGTATGCGGCGTTATACAGAGCCATAAACCATTACTATATCCACATATTAGTCGTTAGACTTCCGTATGTGGTTGAACAGTGAATATTTCAAAAATGTCTATTACAGCCAAGGTATCGTAGGCAGGCAGTTTATATTGTGTATGCGGCGTTTAACAGAGCCCCAAACCATTACTATATCCACATATTAGGCGTTAGACTGCCCTATGTGGATGAACAGTGAATATTTCAAAAGTGTCTGTTATAGCCAAACTACCGTAAGCAGGCAGTTCATATTGTGTATGCGGCGTTCTACAGAGCCCCAAACCCTTACTATTTCCACATATTAGGCGTTAGACTGCCGTATGTGGTTGAACAGTGAATATTTCAAAAATGTCTATTACAGCCAAACTACCGTAAGCAGGCAGTTCATATTGTATATGCGGCGTTTAACAGAGCCCCAAACCATTACTATATCCACATATTAGGCGTTAGACTGCCGTATGTGGTTGAACAGTGAATATTTCAAAAATGTCTATTACAGCTAAACTACCGTAAGCAGGCAGTTCATATTGTGTATGCGGCGTTATACAGAACCCCAAACCCTTACTATTTCCACATATTAGGCGTTAGACTGCCCTATGTAGTTGAACAGTGAATATTTCAAAAATGTCTATTACAGCCAAGGTATCGTAGGCAGGCAGTTCATATTGTGTATGCGGCGTTATACAGAGCCCCAAACCATTACCATAACCACATATTAGGCGTTAGACTGCCCCATGTGGTTGAACAGTGAATATTTCAAAAATGTCTATTACAGCCAAGGTATCGTAGGCCGGCAGTTCATATTGTGTATGCGGCGTTATACAAAGCCCCAAACCATTACTATATCCACATATTAGCCGTTAGACTTCCGTATGTGGTTGAACAGTGAATATTTCAAACATGTCTATTACAGCCAAGGTATCGTAGGCAGGCAGTTCATATGGTGTAAGCGGCGGTTTACAGAGGCCCAAACCATTCCTGTATTCACATATTAAGCGTTAGACTTCCGTATGTGGTTGAACAGTGAATATTTCAAAAATGTCTATTACAGCCAAGGTATCGTAGGCAGGCAGTTCATATTGTATATGCGGCGTTTAACAGAGCCCCAAACCAATACTATATCCACATATTTGTCGTTAGACTTCCGTATGTGGTTGAACAGTGAATATTTCAAAAGTGTCTGTTATAGCCAAACTACCGTAAGTAGGCAGTTCATATTGTGTATGCGGCGTTATACAGAGCCATAAACCATTACTATATCCACATATTAGTCGTTAGACTTCCGTATGTGGTTGAACAGTGAATATTTCAAAAATGTCTATTACAGCCAAGGTATCGTAGGCCGGCAGTTTATATTGTGTATGCGGCGTTATACAGAGCCCCAAACTATTACTATATCCACATATTAGGCGTTAGACTGCCCTATGTAGTTGAACAGTAAATAATTGAAAAATGTCTGTTATAGCCAAACTATCATAGGCAGGCAGTTCATATAATGTATGCGGCGTTAAACAGAGTCCCAAACCATTACTATATCCACATATTAGGCGTTAGACTGCCCTATGTGATTGAACAGTGAATATTTCAAAAATGTCTATTACAGCCAAGGTATCGTAGGCAGGCAGTTCATATTGTATATGCGGCATTTAACAGAGCCCCAAACCATTACTATATCCACATATTAAGCGTTAGACTGACCCATGTGGTTAAACAGTGAATATTTCAAAAATGTCAGTTATAGCTATATCCACATATTAGGCGTTAGACTGCCCTATGTAGTTGAACAGTAAATAATTGAAAAATGTCTGTTATAGCCAAACTATCGTAGGCAGGCAGTTCATATTGTGTATGCGGGGTTATACAGAGCCCCAAACCATTACTATATCCACATATTAGGCGTTAGACTGCCCCATGTGGTTGAACAGTGAATATTTCAAAAATGTCTGTTATAGCCAAACTATCGTAGGCAGGCAGTTCATATAATGTATGCGGCGTTAAACAGAGTCCCAAACCATTCCTGTATTCACATATTAGGCGTTAGACTTCCGTATGTGGTTGAACAGTGAATATTTCAAAAATGTCTATTACAGCCAAGGTATCGTAGGCAGGCAGTTCATATTGTATATGCGGCGTTTAACAGAGCCCCAAACCAATACTATATCCACATATTAGTCGTTAGACTTCCGTATGTGGTTGAACAGTGAATATTTCAAAAGTGTCTGTTATAGCCAAACTACCGTAAGCAGGCAGTTCACATTGTGTATGCGGCGTTATACAGAGCCCCAAACCATTACTATATCCACATATTAGTCGTTAGACTTCCGTATGTGGTTGAACAGTGAATATTTCAAAAATGTCTATTACAGCCAAGGTATCGTAGGCAGGCAGTTCATATTGTGTATGAGGCGTTATACAGAGCCCCAAACCATTACTATATCCACATATTAGGCGTTAGACTGCCCTATGTGGCCGAACAGTGAATATTTCAAAAGTGTCTGTTATAGCCAAACTACCGTATGCAGGCAGTTCATATTGTATATGCGGCGTTTAACAGAGCCCCAAACCATTACTATATCCACATATTAGTCGTTAGACTTCCGTATGTGGTTGAACAGTGAATATTTCAAAATTTTCTGTTATAGCCAAACAACCGTAAGCAGGCGGTTCATATTGTGTATGCGGCGTTATACAGAGCCCAAAACCATTACAATATCCACATATTAGTCGTTAGACTTTCGTATGTGGTTGAACAGTGAATATTTCAAAAATGTCTATTACAGCCAAGGTATCGTAGGCAGGCAGTTCATATTGTGTATGCGGCGTTATACAGAGCCCCAAACCATTACTATATCCACATATTAGGCGTTAGACTGCCCTATGTAGTTGAACAGTAAATAACTAAAAAATGTCTGTTATAACCAAACTATCGTAGGCAGGCAGTTCATATAATGTATGCGGCGTTTAACAGAGCCCCAAACCAATACTATATCCACATATTAGTCGTTAGACTTCCGTATGTGGTTGAACAGTGAATATTTCAAAAATGTCTATTACAGCCAAGGTATCGTAGGCAGGCAGTTCATATTGTGTATGCGGCGTTATACAGAGCCCCAAACCATTACCATATCCACATATTAGTCGTTAGACTTCCGTATGTGGTTGAACAGTGAATATTTCAAAAGTGTCTGTTATAGCCAAACTACCGTAAGCAGGCAGTTCATATTGTGTATGCGGTGTTATACAGAGCCCCAAACCATTACTATATCCACATATTAGTCGTTAGACTTCCGTATGTGGTTGAACAGTGAATATTTCAAAAATGTCTATTACAGCCAAGGTATCGTAGGCAGGCAGTTCATATTGTGTATGCGGCGTTTAACAGAGCCCCAAACCATTACTATATCCACATATTAGGCGTTAGACTGCCCTATGTGGATGAACAGTGAATATTTCAAAAGTGTCTGTTATAGCCAAACTACCGTAAGCAGGCAGTTCATATTGTGTATGCGGCGTTATACAGAGCCCCAAACCCTTACTATTTCCACATATTAGGCGTTAGACTGCCGTATGTGGTTGAACAGTGAATATTTCAAAAATGTCTATTACAGCCAAACTACCGTAAGCAGGCAGTTCATATTGTATATGCGGCGTTTAACAGAGCCCCAAACCATTACTATATCCACATATTAGGCGTTAGACTGCCGTATGTGGTTGAACAGTGAATATTTCAAAAATGTCTATTACAGCTAAACTACCGTAAGCAGGCAGTTCATATTGTGTATGCGGCGTTATACAGAACCCCAAACCCTTACTATTTCCACATATTAGGCGTTAGACTGCCCTATGTAGTTGAACAGTGAATATTTCAAAAATGTCTATTACAGCCAAGGTATCGTAGGCAGGCAGTTCATATTGTGTATGCGGCGTTATACAGAGCCCCAAACCATTACCATATCCACATATTAGGCGTTAGACTGCCCCATGTGGTTGAACAGTGAATATTTCAAAAATGTCTATTACAGCCAAGGTATCGTAGGCAGGCAGTTCATATTGTGTATGCGGCGTTATACAAAGCCCCAAACCATTACTATATCCACATATTAGTCGTTAGACTTCCGTATGTGGTTGAACAGTGAATATTTCAAACATGTCTATTACAGCCAAGGTATCGTAGGCAGGCAGTCCATATTGTATATGCGGCGTTTAACAGAGCCCCAAACCAATACTATATCCACATATTTGTCGTTAGACTTCCGTATGTGGTTGAACAGTGAATATTTCAAAAATGTCTGTTATAGCCAAACTATCGTAGGCAGGCAGTTCATATAATGTATGCGGCGTTAAACAGAGTCCCAAACCATTCCTGTATTCACATATTAGGCGTTAGACTTCCGTATGTGGTTGAACAGTGAATATTTCAAAAATGTCTATTACAGCCAAGGTATCGTAGGCAGGCAATTCATATTGTATATGCGGCGTTTAACAGAGCCCCAAACCAATACTATATCCACATATTAGTCGTTAGACTTCCGTATGTGGTTGAACAGTGAATATTTCAAAAGTGTCTGTTATAGCCAAACTACCGTAAGCAGGCAGTTCACATTGTGTATGCGGCGTTATACAGAGCCCCAAACCATTACTATATCCACATATTAGTCGTTAGACTTCCGTATGTGGTTGAACAGTGAATATTTCAAAAATGTCTATTACAGCCAAGGTATCGTAGGCAGGCAGTTCATATTGTGTATGAGGCGTTATACAGAGCCCCAAACCATTACTATATCCACATATTAGGCGTTAGACTGCCCTATGTGGCCGAACAGTGAATATTTCAAAAGTGTCTGTTATAGCCAAACTACCGTATGCAGGCAGTTCATATTGTATATGCGGCGTTTAACAGAGCCCCAAACCATTACTATATCCACATATTAGTCGTTAGACTTCCGTATGTGGTTGAACAGTGAATATTTCAAAATTTTCTGTTATAGCCAAACAACCGTAAGCAGGCAGTTCATATTGTGTATGCGGCGTTATACAGAGCCCAAAACCATTACAATATCCACATATTAGTCGTTAGACTTTCGTATGTGGTTGAACAGTGAATATTTCAAAAATGTCTATTACAGCCAAGGTATCGTAGGCAGGCAGTTCATATTGTGTATGCGGCGTTATACAGAGCCCCAAACCATTACTATATCCACATATTAGGCGTTAGACTGCCCTATGTAGTTGAACAGTAAATAACTGAAAAATGTCTGTTATAACCAAACTATCGTAGGCAGGCAGTTCATATAATGTATGCGGCGTTTAACAGAGCCCCAAACCAATACTATATCCACATATTAGTCGTTAGACTTCCGTATGTGGTTGAACAGTGAATATTTCAAAAATGTCTATTACAGCCAAGGTATCGTAGGCAGGCAGTTCATATTGTGTATGCGGCGTTATACAGAGCCCCAAACCATTACCATATCCACATATTAGTCGTTAGACTTCCGTATGTGGTTGAACAGTGAATATTTCAAAAGTGTCTGTTATAGCCAAACTACCGTAAGCAGGCAGTTCATATTGTGTATGCGATGTTATACAGAGCCCCAAACCATTACTATATCCACATATTAGTCGTTAGACTTCCGTATGTGGTTGAACAGTGAATATTTCAAAAATGTCTATTACAGCCAAGGTATCGTAGGCAGGCAGTTCATATTGTGTATGCGGCGTTTAACAGAGCCCCAAACCATTACTATATCCACATATTAGGCGTTAGACTGCCGTATGTGGTTGAACAGTGAATATTTCAAAAATGTCTATTACAGCTAAACTACCGTAAGCAGGCAGTTCATATTGTGTATGCGGCGTTATACAGAACCCCAAACCCTTACTATTTCCACATATTAGGCGTTAGACTGCCCTATGTAGTTGAACAGTGAATATTTCAAAAATGTCTATTACAGCCAAGGTATCGTAGGCAGGCAGTTCATATTGTGTATGCGGCGTTTAACAGAGCCCCAAACCATTACTATATCCACATATTAGGCGTTAGACTGCCGTATGTGGTTGAACAGTGAATATTTCAAAAATGTCTATTACAGCTAAACTACCGTAAGCAGGCAGTTCATATTGTGTATGCGGCGTTATACAGAACCCCAAACCCTTACTATTTCCACATATTAGGCGTTAGACTGCCCTATGTAGTTGAACAGTGAATATTTCAAAAATGTCTATTACAGCCAAGGTATCGTAGGCAGGCAGTTCATATTGTGTATGCGGCGTTATACAAAGCCCCAAACCATTACTATATCCACATATTAGTCGTTAGACTTCCGTATGTGGTTGAACAGTGAATATTTCAAACATGTCTATTACAGCCAAGGTATCGTAGGCAGGCAGTTCATATGGTGTAAGCGGCGGTTTACAGAGACCCAAACCATTCCTGTATTCACATATTAGGCGTTAGACTTCCGTATGTGGTTGAACAGCGAATATTTCAAAAATGTCTATTACAGCCAAGGTATCGTAGGCAGGCAGTCCATATTGTATATGCGGGGTTAAACAGAGCCCCAAACCATTACTATATCCACATATTAGGCGTTAGACTGCCCTATGTTGTTGAACAGTGAATATTTCAAAAATGTCTGTTTTAGACAAACTATCGTAGGCAGGCTGTTCATATTGTGTATGCGGTGTTATACAGAGCCCCAAACCATTACTATATCCACATATTAGGCGTTAGACTGCCCTATGTAGTTGAACAATAAATAATTAAAAAATGTCTGTTATAGCCAAACTATCGTAGGCAGGCAGTTCATATTGTGTATGCGGGGTTATACAGAGCCCCAAACCATTACTATATCCACATATTAGGCGTTAGACTGCCCTATGTTGTTGAACAGTGAATATTTCAAAAATGTCTATTACAGCCAAGGTATCGTAGGCAGGCAGTTCATATTGTGTATGCGGAGTTTAACAGAGCCCCAAACCATTACTATATTCACATATTAAGCGTTAGGCTGCCCTATGTGGTTGAACAGTGGATATTTCAAAAGTGTCTGTTATAGCCAAACTACCGTAAGCAGGCAGTTCATATTGTGTATGCGGCGTTATACAGAGCCCCAAACCATTACTATATCCACATATTAGGCGTTAGACTGCCCCATGTGGTTGAACAGTGAATATTTCAAAAATGTCTGTTTTAGCCAAATTATCGTAGGTAGGCTGTTCATATTGTGTATGCGCGATTATACAGAGCCCCAAACCATTAGTATATCCACATATTAGGCGTTAGACTGCCCTATGTGGATGAACAGTGAATATTTCAAAAATGTCTATTACAGCCAAGGTATCGTAGGCAGGCAGTTCATATTGTATATGCGGCATTTAACAGAGCCCCAAACCATTACTATATCCACATATTAGGCGTTAGGCTGCCCTATGTGGTTGAACAGTGGATATTTCAAAAGTGTCTGTTATAGCCAAACTACCGTAAGCAGGCAGTTCATATTGTGTATGCGGCGTTATACAGAGCCCCAAACCATTACTATATCCACATATTAGGCGTTAGACTGCCCTATGTAGTTGAACAGTAAATAATTGAAAAATGTCTGTTATAGCCAAACTATCGTAGGCAGGCAGTTCATATAGTGTATGCGGCGTTATACAGAGCCCCAAACCATTACTATATCCACATATTAGGCGTTAGACTGCCCTATGTGGTTGAACAATAAATAATTAAAAAATGTCTGTTATAGCCAAACTATCGTAGGCAGGCAGTTCATATTGTGTATGCGGCGTTTAACAGAGCCCCAAACCATTACTATATCCACATATTAGGCGTTAGACTGCCCTATGTGGTTGAACAATAAATAATTAAAAAATGTCTGTTATAGCCAAACTATCGTTGGCAGGCAGTTCATATTGTGTATGCGGCGTTTAACAGAGCCCCAAACCATTACTATATTCACATATTAAGCGTTAGACTGCCCCATGTGGTTGAACAGTGAATATTTCAAAAATGTCTATTACAGCCAAGGTATCGTAGGCAGGCAGTTCATATAGTGTATGCGGCGTTATACAGAGCCCCAAACCATTACTATATCCACATATTAGGCGTTAGACTGCCCTATGTGGTTGAACAATAAATAATTAAAAAATGTCTGTTATAGCCAAACTATCGTAGGCAGGCAGTTCATATTGTGTATGCGGCGTTTAACAGAGCCCCAAACCATTACTATATCCACATATTAGGCGTTAGACTGCCCTATGTGGTTGAACAATAAATAATTAAAAAATGTCTGTTATAGCCAAACTATCGTTGGCAGGCAGTTCATATTGTGTATGCGGCGTTTAACAGAGCCCCAAACCATTACTATATTCACATATTAAGCGTTAGACTGCCCCATGTGGTTGAACAGTGAATATTTCAAAAATGTCTATTACAGCCAAATTATCGTAGGCAGGCTGTTCATATTGTGTATGCGGGATTATACAGAGCCCCAAACCATTACTATATCCACATATTAGGCGTTAGACTGCCCTATGTAGTTGAGCAGTGAATATTTAAAAAATGTCTGTTATAGCCAAACTATCGTAGGCAGGCAGTTCATATTGTGTATGCGGCGTTTAACAGAGCTTCAAACCATTACTATATTCACATATTAAGCGTTAGACTGCCCCATGTGGTTGAACAGTGAATATTTCAAAAATGTCTGTTTTAGCCAAACTATCGTAGGCAGGCAGTTCATATAGTGTATGCGGCGTTATACAGAGCCCCAAACCATTACTATATCCACATATTAGGCGTTAGACTGCCCTATGTGGTTGAACAATAAATAATTAAAAAATGTCTGTTATAGCCAAACTATCGTAGGCAGGCAGTTCATATTGTGTATGCGGCGTTTAACAGAGCCCCAAACCATTACTATATCCACATATTAGGCGTTAGACTGCCCTATGTGGTTGAACAATAAATAATTAAAAAATGTCTGTTATAGCCAAACTATCGTTGGCAGGCAGTTCATATTGTGTATGCGGCGTTTAACAGAGCCTCAAACCATTACTATATTCACATATTAAGCGTTAGACTGCCCCATGTGGTTGAACAGTGAATATTTCAAAAATGTCTGTTTTGGCCAAACTATCGTAGGCAGGCTGTTCATATTGTGTATGCGGGGTTATACAGAGCCCCAAACCATTACTATATCCACATATTAGGCGTTAGACTGCCCTATGTTGTTGAACAGTGAATATTTCAAAAATGTCTATTACAGCCAAGGTATCGTAGGCAGGCAGTTCATATTGTGTATGCGGCGTTTAACAGAGCCCCAAACCATTACTATATTCACATATTAAGCGTTAGACTGCCCCATGTGGTTGAACAGTGAATATTTCAAAAATGTCTGTTTTAGCCAAACTATCGTAGGCAGGCTGTTCATATTGTGTATGCGGGGTTAAACAGAGCCCCAAACCATTACTATATCCACATATTAGGCGTTAGACTGCCCTATGTTGTTGAACAGTGAATATTTCAAAAATGTCTGTTTTAGACAAACTATCGTAGGCAGGCTGTTCATATTGTGTATGCGGGGTTATACAGAGCCCCAAACCATTACTATATACACATATTAGGCGTTAGACTGCCCTATGTGGTTGAACAGTGAATATTTAAAAAATGTCTATTACAGCCAAACTACCGTAAGCAGGCAGTTCATATTGTGTATGCGGCGTTATACAGAGCCCCAAACCCTTACTATTTCCACATATTAGGCGCTAGACTGCCCCATGTGGTTGAACAGTGAATATTTCAAAAATGTCTGTTTTAGCCAAATTATCGTAGGCAGGCAGTTCATATTGTGTATGCGGGGTTATACAGAGCCCCAAACCATTACTATATCCACATATTAGGCGTTAGACTGCCCTATGTGATTGAACAGTGAATATTTCAAAAGTGTCTGTTATAGCCAAACTACCGTAAGCAGGCAGTTCATATTGTGTATGCGGCGTTATACAGAGCCCCAAACCCTTACTATTTCCACATATTAGGCGATAGACTGCCCTATGTTGTTGAACAGTGAATATTTCAAAAATGTCTGTTTTAGCCAAACTGTCGTAGGCAGGCAGTTCATATAGTGTATGCGGCGTTATACAGAGCCCCAAACCATTACTATATCCACATATTAGGCGTTAGACTGCCCTATGTAGTTGAACAGTAAATAATTGAAAAATGTCTGTTATAGCCAAACTATCGTAGGCAGGCAGTTCATATAGTGTATGCGGCGTTATACAGAGCCCCAAACCATTACTATATCCACATATTAGGCGTTAGACTGCCCTATGTGGTTGAACAATAAATAATTAAAAAATGTCTGTTATAGCCAAACTATCGTAGGCAGGCAGTTCATATAGTGTATGCGGCGTTATACAGAGCCCCAAACCATTACTATATCCACATATTAGGCGTTAGACTGCCCTATGTGGTTGAACAATAAATAATTAAAAAATGTCTGTTATAGCCAAACTATCGTTGGCAGGCAGTTCATATTGTGTATGCGGCGTTTAACAGAGCCCCAAACCATTACTATATTCACATATTAAGCGTTAGACTGCCCCATGTGGTTGAACAGTGAATATTTCAAAAATGTCTATTACAGCCAAATTATCGTAGGCAGGCTGTTCATATTGTGTATGCGGGATTATACAGAGCCCCAAACCATTACTATATCCACATATTAGGCGTTAGACTGCCCTATGTAGTTGAGCAGTGAATATTTAAAAAATGTCTGTTATAGCCAAACTATCGTAGGCAGGCAGTTCATATTGTGTATGCGGCGTTTAACAGAGCTTCAAACCATTACTATATTCACATATTAAGCGTTAGACTGCCCCATGTGGTTGAACAGTGAATATTTCAAAAATGTCTGTTTTAGCCAAACTATCGTAGGCAGGCAGTTCATATAGTGTATGCGGCGTTATACAGAGCCCCAAACCATTACTATATCCACATATTAGGCGTTAGACTGCCCTATGTGGTTGAACAATAAATAATTAAAAAATGTCTGTTATAGCCAAACTATCGTAGGCAGGCAGTTCATATTGTGTATGCGGCGTTTAACAGAGCCCCAAACCATTACTATATCCACATATTAGGCGTTAGACTGCCCTATGTGGTTGAACAATAAATAATTAAAAAATGTCTGTTATAGCCAAACTATCGTTGGCAGGCAGTTCATATTGTGTATGCGGCGTTTAACAGAGCCTCAAACCATTACTATATTCACATATTAAGCGTTAGACTGCCCCATGTGGTTGAACAGTGAATATTTCAAAAATGTCTGTTTTGGCCAAACTATCGTAGGCAGGCTGTTCATATTGTGTATGCGGGGTTATACAGAGCCCCAAACCATTACTATATCCACATATTAGGCGTTAGACTGCCCTATGTTGTTGAACAGTGAATATTTCAAAAATGTCTATTACAGCCAAGGTATCGTAGGCAGGCAGTTCATATTGTGTATGCGGCGTTTAACAGAGCCCCAAACCATTACTATATTCACATATTAAGCGTTAGACTGCCCCATGTGGTTGAACAGTGAATATTTCAAAAATGTCTGTTTTAGCCAAACTATCGTAGGCAGGCTGTTCATATTGTGTATGCGGGGTTAAACAGAGCCCCAAACCATTACTATATCCACATATTAGGCGTTAGACTGCCCTATGTTGTTGAACAGTGAATATTTCAAAAATGTCTGTTTTAGACAAACTATCGTAGGCAGGCTGTTCATATTGTGTATGCGGGGTTATACAGAGCCCCAAACCATTACTATATACACATATTAGGCGTTAGACTGCCCTATGTGGTTGAACAGTGAATATTTAAAAAATGTCTATTACAGCCAAACTACCGTAAGCAGGCAGTTCATATTGTGTATGCGGCGTTATACAGAGCCCCAAACCCTTACTATTTCCACATATTAGGCGCTAGACTGCCCCATGTGGTTGAACAGTGAATATTTCAAAAATGTCTGTTTTAGCCAAATTATCGTAGGCAGGCAGTTCATATTGTGTATGCGGGGTTATACAGAGCCCCAAACCATTACTATATCCACATATTAGGCGTTAGACTGCCCTATGTGATTGAACAGTGAATATTTCAAAAGTGTCTGTTATAGCCAAACTACCGTAAGCAGGCAGTTCATATTGTGTATGCGGCGTTATACAGAGCCCCAAACCCTTACTATTTCCACATATTAGGCGATAGACTGCCCTATGTTGTTGAACAGTGAATATTTCAAAAATGTCTGTTTTAGCCAAACTGTCGTAGGCAGGCAGTTCATATAGTGTATGCGGCGTTATACAGAGCCCCAAACCATTACTATATCCACATATTAGGCGTTAGACTGCCCTATGTAGTTGAACAGTAAATAATTGAAAAATGTCTGTTATAGCCAAACTATCGTAGGCAGGCAGTTCATATAGTGTATGCGGCGTTATACAGAGCCCCAAACCATTACTATATCCACATATTAGGCGTTAGACTGCCCTATGTGGTTGAACAATAAATAATTAAAAAATGTCTGTTATAGCCAAACTATCGTAGGCAGGCAGTTCATATTGTGTATGCGGCGTTTAACAGAGCCCCAAACCATTACTATATCCACATATTAGGCGTTAGACTGCCCTATGTGGTTGAACAATAAATAATTAAAAAATGTCTGTTATAGCCAAACTATCGTAGGCAGGCAGTTTATATTGTGTATGCGGCGTTTAACAGAGCCCCAAACCATTACTATATTCACATATTAAGCGTTAGACTGCCCCATGTGGTTGAACAGTGAATATTTCAAAAATGTCTATTACAGCCAAGGTATCGTAGGCAGGCAGTTCATATTGTGTATGCGGCGTTTAACAGAGCCCCAAACCATTACTATATTCACATATTAAGCGTTAGACTGCCCCATGTGGTTGAACAGTGAATATTTCAAAAATGTCTGTTTTAGCCAAACTATCGTAGGCAGGCTGTTCATATTGTGTATGCGGGGTTATACAGAGCCCCAAACCATTACTATATCCACATATTAGGCGTTAGACTGCCCTATGTTGTTGAACAGTGAATATTTCAAAAATGTCTATTACAGCCAAGGTATCGTATGCAGGCAGTTCATATTGTGTATGCGGAGTTTAACAGAGCCCCAAACCATTACTATATTCACATATTAAGCGTTAGACTGCCCCATGTGGTTGAACAGTGAATATTTCAAAAATGTCTGTTTTAGACAAACTATCGTAGGCAGGCTGTTCATATTGTGTATGCGGGGTTATACAGAGCCCCAAACCATTACTATATACACATATTAGGCGTTAGACTGCCCTATGTGGTTGAACTGTGAATATTTAAAAAATGTCTATTACAGCCAAGGTATCGTAGGCAGGCAGTTCATATTGTATATGCTTCATTTAACAAAGCCTTAAACCATTACTATATCCACATATTAGGCGTTAGACTGCCCTATGTGGTTGAACAGTGAATATTTAAAAAATGTCTATTACAGCCAACGTATCGTAGGCAGGCAGTTCATATTGTATATGCGGCATTTAACAGAGCCCCAAACCATTACTATATCCACATATTAGGCGTTAGACTGCCCTATGTAGTTGAACAATAAATAATTAAAAAATTTATGTTATAGCCAAACTATCGTAGGCAGGCAGTTCATATTGTGTATGCGGCGTTTAACAGAGCCCCAAACCATTACTATATCCACATATTAGGCGTTAGACTGCCCTATGTGGTTGAACAATAAATAATTAAAAAATGTCTGTTATAGCCAAACTATCGTAGGCAGGCAGTTCATATTGTGTATGTGGCGTTTAACAGAGCCCCAAACCATTAATATATTCACATATTAAGCGTTAGATTGCCCCATGTGGTTGAACAGTGAATATTTCAAAAATGTCTGTTTTAGCCAACCTATCGTAGGCAGGCTGTTCATATTGTGTATGCGGGGTTATACAGAGCCCCAAACCATTACTATATCCACATATTAGGCGTTAGACTGCCCTATGTTGTTGAGCAGTGAATATTTCAAAAATGTCTATTACAGCCAAGGTATCGTAGGCAGGCAGTTCATATTGTGTATGCGGCGTTTAACAGAGCCCCAAACCATTACTATATTCACATATTAAGCGTTAGACTGCCCCATGTGGTTGAACAGTGAATATTTCAAAAATGTCTGTTTTAGCCAAACTATCGTAGGCAGGCTGATCATATTGTGTATGCGGGGTTAAACAGAGCCCCAAACCATTACTATATCCACATATTAGGCGTTAGACTGCCCTATGTTGTTGAACAGTGAATATTTCAAAAATGTCTGTTTTAGACAAACTATCGTAGGCAGGCAGTTCATATTGTATATGCGGCATTTAACAGAGCCCCAAACCATTACTATATCCACATATTAGGCGTTAGACTGCCCTATGTGGTTGAACAGTGAATATTTCAAAAGTGTCTGTTATAGCCAAACTACCGTAAGCAGGCTGTTCATATTGTGTATGCGGCGTTATACAGAGCCCCAAACCCTTACTATTTCCACATATTAGGCGTTAGACTGCCGTATGTGGTTGAACAGTGAATATTTCAAAAATGTCTATTACAGCCAAGGTATCGTAGGCAGGCAGTTCATATTGTATATGCGGCGTTTAACAGAGCCCCAAACCATTACTATATGCACATATTAGGCGTTAGACTGCCCTATGTAGTTGAACAGTGAATATTTCAAAAATGTCTATTACAGCCAAGGTATCGTAGGCAGGCAGTTCATATTGTGCATGCGGCGTTATACAGAGCCCCAAACCATTACTATATCCACATATTAGGCGTTAGACTGCCCTATGTGGTTGAACAATAAATAATTAAAAAATGTCTGTTATAGCCAAACTATCGTAGGCAGGCAGTTCATATTGTGTATGCGGCGTTTAACAGAGCCCCAAACCATTACTATATCCACATATTAGGCGTTAGACTGCCCTATGTGGTTGAACAATAAATAATTAAAAAATGTCTGTTATAGCCAAACTATCGTTGGCAGGCAGTTCATATTGTGTATGCGGCGTTTAACAGAGCCCCAAACCATTACTATATTCACATATTAAGCGTTAGACTGCCCCATGTGGTTGAACAGTGAATATTTCAAAAATGTCTATTACAGCCAAATTATCGTAGGCAGGCTGTTCATATTGTGTATGCGGGATTATACAGAGCCCCAAACCATTACTATATCCACATATTAGGCGTTAGACTGCCCTATGTAGTTGAGCAGTGAATATTTAAAAAATGTCTGTTATAGCCAAACTATCGTAGGCAGGCAGTTCATATTGTGTATGCGGCGTTTAACAGAGCTTCAAACCATTACTATATTCACATATTAAGCGTTAGACTGCCCCATGTGGTTGAACAGTGAATATTTCAAAAATGTCTGTTTTAGCCAAACTATCGTAGGCAGGCAGTTCATATAGTGTATGCGGCGTTATACAGAGCCCCAAACCATTACTATATCCACATATTAGGCGTTAGACTGCCCTATGTGGTTGAACAATAAATAATTAAAAAATGTCTGTTATAGCCAAACTATCGTAGGCAGGCAGTTCATATTGTGTATGCGGCGTTTAACAGAGCCCCAAACCATTACTATATCCACATATTAGGCGTTAGACTGCCCTATGTGGTTGAACAATAAATAATTAAAAAATGTCTGTTATAGCCAAACTATCGTTGGCAGGCAGTTCATATTGTGTATGCGGCGTTTAACAGAGCCTCAAACCATTACTATATTCACATATTAAGCGTTAGACTGCCCCATGTGGTTGAACAGTGAATATTTCAAAAATGTCTGTTTTGGCCAAACTATCGTAGGCAGGCTGTTCATATTGTGTATGCGGGGTTATACAGAGCCCCAAACCATTACTATATCCACATATTAGGCGTTAGACTGCCCTATGTTGTTGAACAGTGAATATTTCAAAAATGTCTATTACAGCCAAGGTATCGTAGGCAGGCAGTTCATATTGTGTATGCGGCGTTTAACAGAGCCCCAAACCATTACTATATTCACATATTAAGCGTTAGACTGCCCCATGTGGTTGAACAGTGAATATTTCAAAAATGTCTGTTTTAGCCAAACTATCGTAGGCAGGCTGTTCATATTGTGTATGCGGGGTTAAACAGAGCCCCAAACCATTACTATATCCACATATTAGGCGTTAGACTGCCCTATGTTGTTGAACAGTGAATATTTCAAAAATGTCTGTTTTAGACAAACTATCGTAGGCAGGCTGTTCATATTGTGTATGCGGGGTTATACAGAGCCCCAAACCATTACTATATACACATATTAGGCGTTAGACTGCCCTATGTGGTTGAACAGTGAATATTTAAAAAATGTCTATTACAGCCAAACTACCGTAAGCAGGCAGTTCATATTGTGTATGCGGCGTTATACAGAGCCCCAAACCCTTACTATTTCCACATATTAGGCGCTAGACTGCCCCATGTGGTTGAACAGTGAATATTTCAAAAATGTCTGTTTTAGCCAAATTATCGTAGGCAGGCAGTTCATATTGTGTATGCGGGGTTATACAGAGCCCCAAACCATTACTATATCCACATATTAGGCGTTAGACTGCCCTATGTGATTGAACAGTGAATATTTCAAAAGTGTCTGTTATAGCCAAACTACCGTAAGCAGGCAGTTCATATTGTGTATGCGGCGTTATACAGAGCCCCAAACCCTTACTATTTCCACATATTAGGCGATAGACTGCCCTATGTTGTTGAACAGTGAATATTTCAAAAATGTCTGTTTTAGCCAAACTGTCGTAGGCAGGCAGTTCATATAGTGTATGCGGCGTTATACAGAGCCCCAAACCATTACTATATCCACATATTAGGCGTTAGACTGCCCTATGTAGTTGAACAGTAAATAATTGAAAAATGTCTGTTATAGCCAAACTATCGTAGGCAGGCAGTTCATATAGTGTATGCGGCGTTATACAGAGCCCCAAACCATTACTATATCCACATATTAGGCGTTAGACTGCCCTATGTGGTTGAACAATAAATAATTAAAAAATGTCTGTTATAGCCAAACTATCGTAGGCAGGCAGTTCATATAGTGTATGCGGCGTTATACAGAGCCCCAAACCATTACTATATCCACATATTAGGCGTTAGACTGCCCTATGTGGTTGAACAATAAATAATTAAAAAATGTCTGTTATAGCCAAACTATCGTTGGCAGGCAGTTCATATTGTGTATGCGGCGTTTAACAGAGCCCCAAACCATTACTATATTCACATATTAAGCGTTAGACTGCCCCATGTGGTTGAACAGTGAATATTTCAAAAATGTCTATTACAGCCAAATTATCGTAGGCAGGCTGTTCATATTGTGTATGCGGGATTATACAGAGCCCCAAACCATTACTATATCCACATATTAGGCGTTAGACTGCCCTATGTAGTTGAGCAGTGAATATTTAAAAAATGTCTGTTATAGCCAAACTATCGTAGGCAGGCAGTTCATATTGTGTATGCGGCGTTTAACAGAGCTTCAAACCATTACTATATTCACATATTAAGCGTTAGACTGCCCCATGTGGTTGAACAGTGAATATTTCAAAAATGTCTGTTTTAGCCAAACTATCGTAGGCAGGCAGTTCATATAGTGTATGCGGCGTTATACAGAGCCCCAAACCATTACTATATCCACATATTAGGCGTTAGACTGCCCTATGTGGTTGAACAATAAATAATTAAAAAATGTCTGTTATAGCCAAACTATCGTAGGCAGGCAGTTCATATTGTGTATGCGGCGTTTAACAGAGCCCCAAACCATTACTATATCCACATATTAGGCGTTAGACTGCCCTATGTGGTTGAACAATAAATAATTAAAAAATGTCTGTTATAGCCAAACTATCGTTGGCAGGCAGTTCATATTGTGTATGCGGCGTTTAACAGAGCCTCAAACCATTACTATATTCACATATTAAGCGTTAGACTGCCCCATGTGGTTGAACAGTGAATATTTCAAAAATGTCTGTTTTGGCCAAACTATCGTAGGCAGGCTGTTCATATTGTGTATGCGGGGTTATACAGAGCCCCAAACCATTACTATATCCACATATTAGGCGTTAGACTGCCCTATGTTGTTGAACAGTGAATATTTCAAAAATGTCTATTACAGCCAAGGTATCGTAGGCAGGCAGTTCATATTGTGTATGCGGCGTTTAACAGAGCCCCAAACCATTACTATATTCACATATTAAGCGTTAGACTGCCCCATGTGGTTGAACAGTGAATATTTCAAAAATGTCTGTTTTAGCCAAACTATCGTAGGCAGGCTGTTCATATTGTGTATGCGGGGTTAAACAGAGCCCCAAACCATTACTATATCCACATATTAGGCGTTAGACTGCCCTATGTTGTTGAACAGTGAATATTTCAAAAATGTCTGTTTTAGACAAACTATCGTAGGCAGGCTGTTCATATTGTGTATGCGGGGTTATACAGAGCCCCAAACCATTACTATATACACATATTAGGCGTTAGACTGCCCTATGTGGTTGAACAGTGAATATTTAAAAAATGTCTATTACAGCCAAACTACCGTAAGCAGGCAGTTCATATTGTGTATGCGGCGTTATACAGAGCCCCAAACCCTTACTATTTCCACATATTAGGCGCTAGACTGCCCCATGTGGTTGAACAGTGAATATTTCAAAAATGTCTGTTTTAGCCAAATTATCGTAGGCAGGCAGTTCATATTGTGTATGCGGGGTTATACAGAGCCCCAAACCATTACTATATCCACATATTAGGCGTTAGACTGCCCTATGTGATTGAACAGTGAATATTTCAAAAGTGTCTGTTATAGCCAAACTACCGTAAGCAGGCAGTTCATATTGTGTATGCGGCGTTATACAGAGCCCCAAACCCTTACTATTTCCACATATTAGGCGATAGACTGCCCTATGTTGTTGAACAGTGAATATTTCAAAAATGTCTGTTTTAGCCAAACTGTCGTAGGCAGGCAGTTCATATAGTGTATGCGGCGTTATACAGAGCCCCAAACCATTACTATATCCACATATTAGGCGTTAGACTGCCCTATGTAGTTGAACAGTAAATAATTGAAAAATGTCTGTTATAGCCAAACTATCGTAGGCAGGCAGTTCATATAGTGTATGCGGCGTTATACAGAGCCCCAAACCATTACTATATCCACATATTAGGCGTTAGACTGCCCTATGTGGTTGAACAATAAATAATTAAAAAATGTCTGTTATAGCCAAACTATCGTAGGCAGGCAGTTCATATTGTGTATGCGGCGTTTAACAGAGCCCCAAACCATTACTATATCCACATATTAGGCGTTAGACTGCCCTATGTGGTTGAACAATAAATAATTAAAAAATGTCTGTTATAGCCAAACTATCGTAGGCAGGCAGTTCATATTGTGTATGCGGCGTTTAACAGAGCCCCAAACCATTACTATATTCACATATTAAGCGTTAGACTGCCCCATGTGGTTGAACAGTGAATATTTCAAAAATGTCTATTACAGCCAAGGTATCGTAGGCAGGCAGTTCATATTGTGTATGCGGCGTTTAACAGAGCCCCAAACCATTACTATATTCACATATTAAGCGTTAGACTGCCCCATGTGGTTGAACAGTGAATATTTCAAAAATGTCTGTTTTAGCCAAACTATCGTAGGCAGGCTGTTCATATTGTGTATGCGGGGTTATACAGAGCCCCAAACCATTACTATATCCACATATTAGGCGTTAGACTGCCCTATGTTGTTGAACAGTGAATATTTCAAAAATGTCTATTACAGCCAAGGTATCGTATGCAGGCAGTTCATATTGTGTATGCGGAGTTTAACAGAGCCCCAAACCATTACTATATTCACATATTAAGCGTTAGACTGCCCCATGTGGTTGAACAGTGAATATTTCAAAAATGTCTGTTTTAGACAAACTATCGTAGGCAGGCTGTTCATATTGTGTATGCGGGGTTATACAGAGCCCCAAACCATTACTATATACACATATTAGGCGTTAGACTGCCCTATGTGGTTGAACTGTGAATATTTAAAAAATGTCTATTACAGCCAAGGTATCGTAGGCAGGCAGTTCATATTGTATATGCTTCATTTAACAAAGCCTTAAACCATTACTATATCCACATATTAGGCGTTAGACTGCCCTATGTGGTTGAACAGTGAATATTTAAAAAATGTCTATTACAGCCAACGTATCGTAGGCAGGCAGTTCATATTGTATATGCGGCATTTAACAGAGCCCCAAACCATTACTATATCCACATATTAGGCGTTAGACTGCCCTATGTAGTTGAACAATAAATAATTAAAAAATTTATGTTATAGCCAAACTATCGTAGGCAGGCAGTTCATATTGTGTATGCGGCGTTTAACAGAGCCCCAAACCATTACTATATCCACATATTAGGCGTTAGACTGCCCTATGTGGTTGAACAATAAATAATTAAAAAATGTCTGTTATAGCCAAACTATCGTAGGCAGGCAGTTCATATTGTGTATGTGGCGTTTAACAGAGCCCCAAACCATTAATATATTCACATATTAAGCGTTAGATTGCCCCATGTGGTTGAACAGTGAATATTTCAAAAATGTCTGTTTTAGCCAACCTATCGTAGGCAGGCTGTTCATATTGTGTATGCGGGGTTATACAGAGCCCCAAACCATTACTATATCCACATATTAGGCGTTAGACTGCCCTATGTTGTTGAGCAGTGAATATTTCAAAAATGTCTATTACAGCCAAGGTATCGTAGGCAGGCAGTTCATATTGTGTATGCGGCGTTTAACAGAGCCCCAAACCATTACTATATTCACATATTAAGCGTTAGACTGCCCCATGTGGTTGAACAGTGAATATTTCAAAAATGTCTGTTTTAGCCAAACTATCGTAGGCAGGCTGATCATATTGTGTATGCGGGGTTAAACAGAGCCCCAAACCATTACTATATCCACATATTAGGCGTTAGACTGCCCTATGTTGTTGAACAGTGAATATTTCAAAAATGTCTGTTTTAGACAAACTATCGTAGGCAGGCAGTTCATATTGTATATGCGGCATTTAACAGAGCCCCAAACCATTACTATATCCACATATTAGGCGTTAGACTGCCCTATGTGGTTGAACAGTGAATATTTCAAAAGTGTCTGTTATAGCCAAACTACCGTAAGCAGGCTGTTCATATTGTGTATGCGGCGTTATACAGAGCCCCAAACCCTTACTATTTCCACATATTAGGCGTTAGACTGCCGTATGTGGTTGAACAGTGAATATTTCAAAAATGTCTATTACAGCCAAGGTATCGTAGGCAGGCAGTTCATATTGTATATGCGGCGTTTAACAGAGCCCCAAACCATTACTATATGCACATATTAGGCGTTAGACTGCCCTATGTAGTTGAACAGTGAATATTTCAAAAATGTCTATTACAGCCAAGGTATCGTAGGCAGGCAGTTCATATTGTGCATGCGGCGTTATACAGAGCCCCAAACCATTACTATATCCACATATTAGGCGTTAGACTGCCCTATGTAGTTGAACAGTGAATATTTCAAAAGTGTCTGTTATAGCCAAACTACCGTAAGCAGGCTGTTCATATTGTGTATGCGGCGTTATACAGAGCCCCAAACCCTTACTATTTCCACATATTAGGCGTTAGACTGCCGTATGTGGTTGAACAGTGAATATTTCAAAAATGTCTATTACAGCCAAGGTATCGTAGGCAGGAAGTTCGTATTGTGCATGCGGCGTTATACAGAGCCCCAAACCATTACTATATCCACATATTAGGCGTTAGACTGCCCTATGTAGTTGAACAGTGAATATTTCAAAAATGTCTATTACAGCCAAACTACCGTAAGCAGGCAGTTCATATTGTATATGCGGCGTTTAACAGAGCCCCAAACCATTACTATATCTACATATTAGGCGTTAGACTGCCGTATGTGGTTGAACAGTGAATATTTCAAAAATGTCTATTACAGCTAAACTACCGTAAGCAGGCAGTTCATATTGTGTATGCGGCGTTATACAGAACCCCAAACCCTTACTATTTCCACATATTAGGCGTTAGACTGCCCTATGTAGTTGAACAGTGAATATTTCAAAAATGTCTATTACAGCCAAGGTATCGTAGGCAGGCAGTTCATATTGTGTATGCGGCGTTATACAAAGCCCCAAACCATTACTATATCCACATATTAGTCGTTAGACTTCCGTATGTGGTTGAACAGTGAATATTTCAAACATGTCTATTACAGCCAAGGTATCGTAGGCAGGCAGTCCATATTGTATATGCGGCGTTTAACAGAGCCCCAAACCAATACTATATCCACATATTTGTCGTTAGACTTCCGTATGTGGTTGAACAGTGAATATTTCAAAAATGTCTGTTATAGCCAAACTATCGTAGGCAGGCAGTTCATATAATGTATGCGGCGTTAAACAGAGTCCCAAACCATTCCTGTATTCACATATTAGGCGTTAGACTTCCGTATGTGGTTGAACAGTGAATATTTCAAAAATGTCTATTACAGCCAAGGTATCGTAGGCAGGCAATTCATATTGTATATGCGGCGTTTAACAGAGCCCCAAACCAATACTATATCCACATATTAGTCGTTAGACTTCCGTATGTGGTTGAACAGTGAATATTTCAAAAGTGTCTGTTATAGCCAAACTACCGTAAGCAGGCAGTTTACATTGTGTATGCGGCGTTATACAGAGCCCCAAACCATTACTATATCCACATATTAGTCGTTAGACTTCCGTATGTGGTTGAACAGTGAATATTTCAAAAATGTCTATTACAGCCAAGGTATCGTAGGCAGGCAGTTCATATTGTGTATGAGGCGTTATACAGAGCCCCAAACCATTACTATATCCACATATTAGGCGTTAGACAGCCCTATGTGGCCGAACAGTGAATATTTCAAAAGTGTCTGTTATAGCCAAACTACCGTATGCAGGCAGTTCATATTGTATATGCGGCGTTTAACAGAGCCCCAAACCATTACTATATCCACATATTAGTCGTTAGACTTCCGTATGTGGTTGAACAGTGAATATTTCAAAATTTTCTGTTATAGCCAAACAACCGTAAGCAGGCAGTTCATATTGTGTATGCGGCGTTATACAGAGCCCAAAACCATTAAAATATCCACATATTAGTCGTTAGACTTTCGTATGTGGTTGAACAGTGAATATTTCAAAAATGTCTATTACAGCCAAGGTATCGTAGGCAGGCAGTTCATATTGTGTATGCGGCGTTATACAGAGCCCCAAACCATTACTATATCCACATATTAGGCGTTAGACTGCCCTATGTAGTTGAACAGTAAATAACTGAAAAATGTCTGTTATAACCAAACTATCGTAGGCAGGCAGTTCATATAATGTATGCGGCGTTTAACAGAGCCCCAAACCAATACTATATCCACATATTAGTCGTTAGACTTCCGTATGTGGTTGAACAGTGAATATTTCAAAAATGTCTATTACAGCCAAGGTATCGTAGGCAGGCAGTTCATATTGTGTATGCGGCGTTATACAGAGCCCCAAACCATTACCATATCCACATATTAGTCGTTAGACTTCCGTATGTGGTTGAACAGTGAATATTTCAAAAGTGTCTGTTATAGCCAAACTACCGTAAGCAGGCAGTTCATATTGTGTATGCGGTGTTATACAGAGCCCCAAACCATTACTATATCCACATATTAGTCGTTAGACTTCCGTATGTGGTTGAACAGTGAATATTTCAAAAATGTCTATTACAGCCAAGGTATCGTAGGCAGGCAGTTCATATTGTGTATGCGGCGTTTAACAGAGCCCCAAACCATTACTATATCCACATATTAGGCGTTAGACTGCCGTATGTGGTTGAACAGTGAATATTTCAAAAATGTCTATTACAGCTAAACTACCGTAAGCAGGCAGTTCATATTGTGTATGCGGCGTTATACAGAACCCCAAACCCTTACTATTTCCACATATTAGGCGTTAGACTGCCCTATGTAGTTGAACAGTGAATATTTCAAAAATGTCTGTTACAGCCAAGGTATCGTAGGCAGGCAGTTCATATTGTGTATGCGGCGTTATACAGAGCCCCAAACCATTACCATATCCACATATTAGGCGTTAGACTGCCCCATGTGGTTGAACAGTGAATATTTCAAAAATGTCTATTACAGCCAAGATATCGTAGGCAGGCAGTTCATATTGTGTATGCGGCGTTATACAAAGCCCCAAACCATTACTATATCCACATATTAGTCGTTAGACTTCCGTTTGTGGTTGAACAGTGAATATTTCAAACATGTCTATTACAGCCAAGGTATCGTAGGCAGGCAGTTCATATGGTGTAAGCGGCGGTTTACAGAGACCCAAACCATTCCTGTATTCACATATTAGGCGTTAGACTTCCGTATGTGGTTGAACAGCGAATATTTCAAAAATGTCTATTACAGCCAAGGTATCGTAGGCAGGCAGTCCATATTGTATATGCGGCGTTTATCAGAGCCCCAAACCAATACTATATCCACATATTTGTCGTTAGACTTCCGTATGTGGTTGAACAGTGAATATTTCAAAAGTGTCTGTTATAGCCAAACTACCGTAAGCAGGCAGTTCATATTGTGTATGCGGCGTTATACAGAGCCCCAAACCCTTACTATTTCCACATATTAGGCGTTAGACTGCCGTATGTGGTTGAACAGTGAATATTTCAAAAATGTCTATTACAGCCAAACTACCGTAAGCAGGCAGTTCATATTGTATATGCGGCGTTTAACAGAGCCCCAAACCATTACTATATCCACATATTAGGCGTTAGACTGCCGTATGTGGTTGAACAGTGAATATTTCAAAAATGTCTATTACAGCTAAACTACCGTAAGCAGGCAGTTCATATTGTGTATGCGGCGTTATACAGAACCCCAAACCCTTACTATTTCCACATATTAGGCGTTAGACTGCCCTATGTAGTTGAACAGTGAATATTTCAAAAATGTCTATTACAGCCAAGGTATCGTAGGCAGGCAGTTCATATTGTGTATGCGGCGTTATACAGAGCCCCAAACCATTACCATATCCACATATTAGGCGTTAGACTGCCCCATGTGGTTGAACAGTGAATATTTCAAAAATGTCTATTACAGCCAAGGTATCGTAGGCAGGCAGTTCATATTGTGTATGCGGCGTTATACAAAGCCCCAAACCATTACTATATCCACATATTAGTCGTTAGACTTCCGTATGTGGTTGAACAGTGAATATTTCAAACATGTCTATTACAGCCAAGGTATCGTAGGCAGGCAGTTCATATGGTGTAAGCGGCGGTTTACAGAGACCCAAACCATTCCTGTATTCACATATTAGGCGTTAGACTTCCGTATGTGGTTGAACAGCGAATATTTCAAAAATGTCTATTACAGCCAAGGTATCGTAGGCAGGCAGTCCATATTGTATATGCGGCGTTTATCAGAGCCCCAAACCAATACTATATCCACATATTTGTCGTTAGACTTCCGTATGTGGTTGAACAGTGAATATTTCAAAAGTGTCTGTTATAGCCAAACTACCGTAAGCAGGCAGTTTATATTGTGTATGCGGCGTTATACAGAGCCATAAACCATTACTATATCCACATATTAGTCGTTAGACTTCCGTATGTGGTTGAACAGTGAATATTTCAAAAATGTCTATTACAGCCAAGGTATCGTAGGCAGGCAGTTTATATTGTGTATGCGGCGTTATACAGAGCCCCAAACTATTACTATATCCACATATTAGGGGTTAGACTGCCCTATGTAGTTGAACAGTAAATAATTGAAAAATGTCTGTTATAGCCAAACTATCGTAGGCAGGCAGTTCATATAATGTATGCGGCGTTAAACAGAGTCCCAAACCATTACTATATCCACATATTAGGCGTTAGACTGCCCTATGTGGTTGAACAGTGAATATTTCAAAAATGTCTATTACACCCAAGGTATCGTAGGCAGTTAGTTCATATTGTATATGCGGCATTTAACAGAGCCCCAAACCATTACTATATCCACATATTAGGCGTTAGACTGCCCTATGTGGTTGAACAGTGAATATTTCAAAAATGTCTGTTTTAGCCAAACTATCGTAGGCAGGCTGTTCATATTGTGTATGCGGGGTTACACAGAGCCCCAAATTATTACTATATCCACATATTAGGCGTTAGACTGCCCTATGTAGTTGAACAGTAAATAATTGAAAAATGTCTGTTATAGCCAAACTATCGTAGGCAGGCTGTTCATATTGTGTATGCGGGGTTATACAGAGCCCCAAACCATTACTATATCCACATATTAGGCGTTAGACTGCCCCATGTGGTTGAACAGTGAATATTTCAAAAATGTCTGTTATAGCCAAACTATCGTAGGCAGGCAGTTCATATAATGTATGCGGCGTTAAACAGAGTCCCAAACCATTCCTGTATTCACATATTAGGCGTTAGACTTCCGTATGTGGTTGAACAGTGAATATTTCAAAAATGTCTATTACAGCCAAGGTATCGTAGGCAGGCAGTTCATATTGTATATGCGGCGTTTAACAGAGCCCCAAACCAATACTATATCCACATATTAGTCGTTAGACTTCCGTATGTGGTTGAACAGTGAATATTTCAAAAGTGTCTGTTATAGCCAAACTACCGTAAGCAGGCAGTTCACATTGTGTATGCGGCGTTATACAGAGCCCCAAACCATTACTATATCCACATATTAGTCGTTAGACTTCCGTATGTGGTTGAACAGTGAATATTTCAAAAATGTCTATTCCTGCCAAGGTATCGTAGGCAGGCAGTTCATATTGTGTATGAGGCGTTATACAGAGCCCCAAACCATTACTATATCCACATATTAGGCGTTAGACTGCCCTATGTGGCCGAACAGTGAATATTTCAAAAGTGTCTGTTATAGCCAAACTACCGTAAGCAGGCAGTTCATATTGTGTATGCGGCGTTATACAAAGCCCCAAACCATTACTATATCCACATATTAGTCGTTAGACTTCCGTATGTGGTTGAACAGTGAATATTTCAAACATGTCTATTACAGCCAAGGTATCGTAGGCAGGCAGTTCATATGGTGTAAGCGGCGGTTTACAGAGACCCAAACCATTCCTGTATTCACATATTAGGCGTTAGACTTCCGTATGTGGTTGAACAGTGAATATTTCAAAAATGTCTATTACAGCCAAGGTATCGTAGGCAGGCAGTCCATATTGTATATGCGGCGTTTAACAGAGCCCCAAACCAATACTATATCCACATATTTGTCGTTAGACTTCCGTATGTGGTTGAACAGTGAATATTTCAAAAGTGTCTGTTATAGCCAAACTACCGTAAGCAGGCAGTTCATATTGTGTATGCGGCGTTATACAGAGCCATAAACCATTACTATATCCACATATTAGTCGTTAGACTTCCGTATGTGGTTGAACAGTGAATATTTCAAAAATGTCTATTACAGCCAAGGTATCGTAGGCAGGCAGTTTATATTGTGTATGCGGCGTTTAACAGAGCCCCAAACCATTACTATATCCACATATTAGGCGTTAGACTGCCCTATGTGGATGAACAGTGAATATTTCAAAAGTGTCTGTTATAGCCAAACTACCGTAAGCAGGCAGTTCATATTGTGTATGCGGCGTTATACAGAGCCCCAATCCCTTACTATTTCCACATATTAGGCGTTAGACTGCCGTATGTGGTTGAACAGTGAATATTTCAAAAATGTCTATTACAGCCAAACTACCGTAAGCAGGCAGTTCATATTGTATATGCGGCGTTTAACAGAGCCCCAAACCATTACTATATCCACATATTAGGCGTTAGACTGCCGTATGTGGTTGAACAGTGAATATTTCAAAAATGTCTATTACAGCTAAACTACCGTAAGCAGGCAGTTCATATTGTGTATGCGGCGTTATACAGAACCCCAAACCCTTACTATTTCCACATATTAGGCGTTAGACTGCCCTATGTAGTTGAACAGTGAATATTTCAAAAATGTCTATTACAGCCAAGGTATCGTAGGCAGGCAGTTCATATTGTGTATGCGGCGTTATACAGAGCCATAAACCATTACCATAACCACATATTAGGCGTTAGACTGCCCCATGTGGTTGAACAGTGAATATTTCAAAAATGTCTATTACAGCCAAGGTATCGTAGGCCGGCAGTTCATATTGTGTATGCGGCGTTATACAAAGCCCCAAACCATTACTATATCCACATATTAGCCGTTAGACTTCCGTATGTGGTTGAACAGTGAATATTTCAAACATGTCTATTACAGCCAAGGTATCATAGGCAGGCAGTTCATATGGTGTAAGCGGCGGTTTACAGAGACCCAAACCATTCCTGTATTCACATATTAAGCGTTAGACTTCCGTATGTGGTTGAACAGTGAATATTTCAAAAATGTCTATTACAGCCAAGGTATCGTAGGCAGGCAGTTCATATTGTATATGCGGCGTTTAACAGAGCCCCAAACCAATACTATATCCACATATTTGTCGTTAGACTTCCGTATGTGGTTGAACAGTGAATATTTCAAAAGTGTCTGTTATAGCCAAACTACCGTAAGTAGGCAGTTCATATTGTGTATGCGGCGTTATACAGAGCCATAAACCATTACTATATCCACATATTAGTCGTTAGACTTCCGTATGTGGTTGAACAGTGAATATTTCAAAAATGTCTATTACAGCCAAGGTATCGTAGGCAGGCAGTTTATATTGTGTATGCGGCGTTATACAGAGCCCCAAACTATTACTATATCCACATATTAGGCGTTAGACTGCCCTATGTAGTTGAACAGTAAATAATTGAAAAATGTCTGTTATAGCCAAACTATCGTAGGCAGGCAGTTCATATAATGTATGCGGCGTTAAACAGAGTCCCAAACCATTACTATATCCACATATTAGGCGTTAGACTGCCCTATGTGATTGAACAGTGAATATTTCAAAAATGTCTATTACAGCCAAGGTATCGTAGGCAGGCAGTTCATATTGTATATGCGGCATTTAACAGAGCCCCAAACCATTACTATATCCACATATTAGGCGTTAGACAGCCCTATGTGGTTGAACAGTGAATATTTCAAAAATGTCTGTTTTAGCCAAACTATCGTAGGCAGGCTGTTCATATTGTGTATGCGGGGTTACACAGAGCCCCAAATTATTACTATATCCACATATTAAGCGTTAGACTGACCCATGTGGTTAAACAGTGAATATTTCAAAAATGTCAGTTATAGCTATATCCACATATTAGGCGTTAGACTGCCCTATGTAGTTGAACAGTAAATAATTGAAAAATGTCTGTTATAGCCAAACTATCGTAGGCAGGCAGTTCATATTGTGTATGCGGGGTTATACAGAGCCCCAAACCATTACTATATCCACATATTAGGCGTTAGACTGCCCCATGTGGTTGAACAGTGAATATTTCAAAAATGTCTGTTATAGCCAAACTATCGTAGGCAGGCAGTTCATATAATGTATGCGGCGTTAAACAGAGTCCCAAACCATTCCTGTATTCACATATTAGGCGTTAGACTTCCGTATGTGGTTGAACAGTGAATATTTCAAAAATGTCTATTACAGCCTAGGTATCGTAGGCAGGCAGTTCATATTGTATATGCGGCGTTTAACAGAGCCCCAAACCAATACTATATCCACATATTAGTCGTTAGACTTCCGTATGTGGTTGAACAGTGAATATTTCAAAAGTGTCTGTTATAGCCAAACTACCGTAAGCAGGCAGTTCACATTGTGTATGCGGCGTTATACAGAGCCCCAAACCATTACTATATCCACATATTAGTCGTTAGACTTCCGTATGTGGTTGAACAGTGAATATTTCAAAAATGTCTATTACAGCCAAGGTATCGTAGGCAGGCAGTTCATATTGTGTATGAGGCGTTATACAGAGCCCCAAACCATTACTATATCCACATATTAGGCGTTAGACTGCCCTATGTGGCCGAACAGTGAATATTTCAAAAGTGTCTGTTATAGCCAAACTACCGTATGCAGGCAGTTCATATTGTATATGCGGCGTTTAACAGAGCCCCAAACCATTACTATATCCACATATTAGTCGTTAGACTTCCGTATGTGGTTGAACAGTGAATATTTCAAAATTTTCTGTTATAGCCAAACAACCGTAAGCAGGCAGTTCATATTGTGTATGCGGCGTTATACAGAGCCCAAAACCATTACAATATCCACATATTAGTCGTTAGACTTTCGTATGTGGTTGAACAGTGAATATTTCAAAAATGTCTATTACAGCCAAGGTATCGTAGGCAGGCAGTTCATATTGTGTATGCGGCGTTATACAGAGCCCCAAACCATTACTATATCCACATATTAGGCGTTAGACTGCCCTATGTAGTTGAACAGTAAATAACTAAAAAATGTCTGTTATAACCAAACTATCGTAGGCAGGCAGTTCATATAATGTATGCGGCGTTTAACAGAGCCCCAAACCAATACTATATCCACATATTAGTCGTTAGACTTCCGTATGTGGTTGAACAGTGAATATTTCAAAAATGTCTATTACAGCCAAGGTATCGTAGGCAGGCAGTTCATATTGTGTATGCGGCGTTATACAGAGCCCCAAACCATTACCATATCCACATATTAGTCGTTAGACTTCCGTATGTGGTTGAACAGTGAATATTTTAAAAGTGTCTGTTATAGCCAAACTACCGTAAGCAGGCAGTTCATATTGTGTATGCGGCGTTATACAGAGCCCCAAACCCTTACTATTTCCACATATTAGGCGTTAGACTGCCGTATGTGGTTGAACAGTGAATATTTCAAAAATGTCTATTACAGCCAAACTACCGTAAGCAGGCAGTTCATATTGTATATGCGGCGTTTAACAGAGCCCCAAACCATTACTATATCCACATATTAGGCGTTAGACTGCCGTATGTGGTTGAACAGTGAATATTTCAAAAATGTCTATTACAGCTAAACTACCGTAAGCAGGCAGTTCATATTGTGTATGCGGTGTTATACAGAGCCCCAAACCATTACTATATCCACATATTAGTCGTTAGACTTCCGTATGTGGTTGAACAGTGAATATTTCAAAAATGTCTATTACAGCCAAGGTATCGTAGGCAGGCAGTTCATATTGTGTATGCGGCGTTTAACAGAGCCCCAAACCATTACTATATTCACATATTAGGCGTTAGACTGCCGTATGTGGTTGAACAGTGAATATTTCAAAAATGTCTATTACAGCTAAACTACCGTAAGCAGGCAGTTCATATTGTGTATGCGGCGTTATACATAACCCCAAACCCTTACTATTTCCACATATTAGGCGTTAGACTGCCCTATGTAGTTGAACAGTGAATATTTCAAAAATGTCTATTACAGCCAAGGTATCGTAGGCAGGCAGTTCATATTGTGTATGCGGCGTTATACAGAGCCCCAAACCATTACCATATCCACATATTAGGCGTTAGACTGCCCCATGTGGTTGAACAGTGAATATTTCAAAAATGTCTATTACAGCCAAGGTATCGTAGGCAGGCAGTTCATATTGTGTATGCGGCGTTATACAAAGCCCCAAACCATTACTATATCCACATATTAGTCGTTAGACTTCCGTATGTGGTTGAACAGTGAATATTTCAAACTTGTCTATTACAGCCATGGTATCGTAGGCAGGCAGTTCATATGGTGTAAGCGGCGGTTTACAGAGACCCAAACCATTCCTGTATTCACATATTAGGCGTTAGACTTCCGTATGTGGTTGAACAGTGAATATTTCAAAAATGTCTATTACAGCCAAGGTATCGTAGGCAGGCAGTCCATATTGTATATGCGGCGTTTAACAGAGCCCCAAACCAATACTATATCCACATATTTGTCGTTAGACTTCCGTATGTGGTTGAACAGTGAATATTTCAAAAGTGTCTGTTATAGCCAAACTACCGTAAGCAGGCAGTTTATATTGTGTATGCGGCGTTATACAGAGCCATAAACCATTACTATATCCACATATTAGTCGTTAGACTTCCGTATGTGGTTGAACAGTGAATATTTCAAAAATGTCTATTACAGCCAAGGTATCGTAGGCAGGCAGTTTATATTGTGTATGCGGCGTTATACAGAGCCCCAAACTATTACTATATCCACATATTAGGGGTTAGACTGCCCTATGTAGTTGAACAGTAAATAATTGAAAAATGTCTGTTATAGCCAAACTATCGTAGGCAGGCAGTTCATATAATGTATGCGGCGTTAAACAGAGTCCCAAACCATTACTATATCCACATATTAGGCGTTAGACTGCCCTATGTGGTTGAACAGTGAATATTTCAAAAATGTCTATTACAGCCAAGGTATCGTAGGCAGGCAGTTCATATTGTATATGCGGCATTTAACAGAGCCCCAAACCATTACTATATCCACATATTAGGCGTTAGACTGCCCTATGTGGTTGAACAGTGAATATTTCAAAAATGTCTATTACAGCCAAACTACCGTAAGCAGGCAGTTCATATTGTATATGCGGCGTTTAACAGAGCCCCAAACCATTACTATATCCACATATTAGGCGTTAGACTGCCGTATGTGGTTGAACAGTGAATATTTCAAAAATGTCTATTACAGCTAAACTACCGTAAGCAGGCAGTTCATATTGTGTATGCGGCGTTATACATAACCCCAAACCCTTACTATTTCCACATATTAGGCGTTAGACTGCCCTATGTAGTTGAACAGTGAATATTTCAAAAATGTCTATTACAGCCAAGGTATCGTAGGCAGGCAGTTCATATTGTGTATGCGGCGTTATACAGAGCCCCAAACCATTACCATATCCACATATTAGGCGTTAGACTGCCCCATGTGGTTGAACAGTGAATATTTCAAAAATGTCTATTACAGCCAAGGTATCGTAGGCAGGCAGTTCATATTGTGTATGCGGCGTTATACAAAGCCCCAAACCATTACTATATCCACATATTAGTCGTTAGACTTCCGTATGTGGTTGAACAGTGAATATTTCAAACATGTCTATTACAGCCATGGTATCGTAGGCAGGCAGTTCATATGGTGTAAGCGGCGGTTTACAGAGACCCAAACCATTCCTGTATTCACATATTAGGCGTTAGACTTCCGTATGTGGTTGAACAGTGAATATTTCAAAAATGTCTATTACAGCCAAGGTATCGTAGGCAGGCAGTCCATATTGTATATGCGGCGTTTAACAGAGCCCCAAACCAATACTATATCCACATATTTGTCGTTAGACTTCCGTATGTGGTTGAACAGTGAATATTTCAAAAGTGTCTGTTATAGCCAAACTACCGTAAGCAGGCAGTTTATATTGTGTATGCGGCGTTATACAGAGCCATAAACCATTACTATATCCACATATTAGTCGTTAGACTTCCGTATGTGGTTGAACAGTGAATATTTCAAAAATGTCTATTACAGCCAAGGTATCGTAGGCAGGCAGTTTATATTGTGTATGCGGCGTTATACAGAGCCCCAAACTATTACTATATCCACATATTAGGGGTTAGACTGCCCTATGTAGTTGAACAGTAAATAATTGAAAAATGTCTGTTATAGCCAAACTATCGTAGGCAGGCAGTTCATATAATGTATGCGGCGTTAAACAGAGTCCCAAACCATTACTATATCCACATATTAGGCGTTAGACTGCCCTATGTGGTTGAACAGTGAATATTTCAAAAATGTCTATTACAGCCAAGGTATCGTAGGCAGGCAGTTCATATTGTATATGCGGCATTTAACAGAGCCCCAAACCATTACTATATCCACATATTAGGCGTTAGACTGCCCTATGTGGTTGAACAGTGAATATTTCAAAAATGTCTGTTTTAGCCAAACTATCGTAGGCAGGCTGTTCATATTGTGTATGCGGGGTTACACAGAGCCCCAAATTATTACTATATCCACATATTAAGCGTTAGACTGACCCATGTGGTTAAACAGTGAATATTTCAAAAATGTCAGTTATAGCTATATCCACATATTAGGCGTTAGACTGCCCTATGTAGTTGAACAGTAAATAATTGAAAAATGTCTGTTATAGCCAAACTATCGTAGGCAGGCTGTTCATATTGTGTATGCGGGGTTATACAGAGCCCCAAACCATTACTATATCCACATATTAGGCGTTAGACTGCCCCATGTGGTTGAACAGTGAATATTTCAAAAATGTCTGTTATAGCCAAACTATCGTAGGCAGGCAGTTCATATAATGTATGCGGCGTTAAACAGAGTCCCAAAAAATTCCTGTATTCACATATTAGGCGTTAGACTTCCGTATGTGGTTGAACAGTGAATATTTCAAAAATGTCTATTACAGCCAAGGTATCGTAGGCAGGCAGTTCATATTGTATATGCGGCGTTTAACAGAGCCCCAAACCAATACTATATCCACATATTAGTCGTTAGACTTCCGTATGTGGTTGAACAGTGAATATTTCAAAAGTGTCTGTTATAGCCAAACTACCGTAAGCAGGCAGTTCACATTGTGTATGCGGCGTTATACAGAGCCCCAAACCATTACTATATCCACATATTAGTCGTTAGACTTCCGTATGTGGTTGAACAGTGAATATTTCAAAATTGTCTATTACAGCCAAGGTATCGTAGGCAGGCAGTTCATATTGTGTATGAGGCGTTATACAGAGCCCCAAACCATTACTATATCCACATATTAGGCGTTAGACTGCCCTATGTGGCCGAACAGTGAATATTTCAAAAGTGTCTGTTATAGCCAAACAACCGTAAGCAGGCAGTTCATATTGTGTATGCGGCGTTATACAAAGCCCCAAACCATTACTATATCCACATATTAGTCGTTAGACTTCCGTATGTGGTTGAACAGTGAATATTTCAAACATGTCTATTACAGCCAAGGTATCGTAGGCAGGCAGTTCATATGGTGTAAGCGGCGGTTTACAGAGACCCAAACCATTCCTGTATTCACATATTAGGCGTTAGACTTCCGTATGTGGTTGAACAGTGAATATTTCAAAAATGTCTATTACAGCCAAGGTATCGTAGGCAGGCAGTCCATATTGTATATGCGGCGTTTAACAGAGCCCCAAACCAATACTATATCCACATATTTGTCGTTAGACTTCCGTATGTGGTTGAACAGTGAATATTTCAAAAGTGTCTGTTATAGCCAAACTACCGTAAGCAGGCAGTTCATATTGTGTATGCGGCGTTATACAGAGCCATATACCATTACTATATCCACATATTAGTCGTTAGACTTCCGTATGTGGTTGAACAGTGAATATTTCAAAAATGTCTGTTTTAGCCAAACTATCGTAGGCAGGCTGTTCATATTGTGTATGCGGGGTTACACAGAGCCCCAAATTATTACTATATCCACATATTAAGCGTTAGACTGACCCATGTGGTTAAACAGTGAATATTTCAAAAATGTCAGTTATAGCCAAACTATCGTAGGCAGGCTGTTCATATTGTGTATGCGGGGTTATACAGAGCCCCAAACCATTACTATATCCACATATTAGGCGTTAGACTGCCCCATGTGGTTGAACAGTGAATATTTCAAAAATGTCTGTTATAGCCAAACTATCGTAGGCAGGCAGTTCATATAATGTATGCGGCGTTAAACAGAGTCCCAAACCATTCCTGTATTCACATATTAGGCGTTAGACTTCCGTATGTGGTTGAACAGTGAATATTTCAAAAATGTCTATTACAGCCAAGGTATCGTAGGCAGGCAGTTCATATTGTATATGCGGCGTTTAACAGAGCCCCAAACCAATACTATATCCACATATTAGTCGTTAGACTTCCGTATGTGGTTGAACAGTGAATATTTCAAAAATGTCTATTACAGCCAAGGTATCGTAGGCAGGCAGTTCATATTGTTTATGAGGCGTTATACAGAGCCCCAAACCATTACTATATCCACATATTAGGCGTTAGACTGCCCTATGTGGCCGAACAGTGAATATTTCAAAAGTGTCTGTTATAGCCAAACTACCGTATGCAGGCAGTTCATATTGTATATGCGGCGTTTAACAGAGCCCCAAACCATTACTATATCCACATATTAGTCGTTAGACTTCCGTATGTGGTTGAACAGTGAATATTTCAAAATTTTCTGTTATAGCCAAACAACCGTAAGCAGGCAGTTTATATTGTGTATGCGGCGTTATTCAGAGCCCCAAACCAATACTATATCCACATATTTGTCGTTAGACTTCCGTATGTGGTTGAACAGTGAATATTTCAAAAGTGTCTGTTATAGCCAAACTACCGTAAGCAGGCAGTTTATATTGTGTATGCGGCGTTATACAGAGCCATAAACCATTACTATATCCACATATTAGTCGTTAGACTTCCGTATGTGGTTGAACAGTGAATATTTCAAAAATGTCTGTTATAGCCAAACTATCGTAGGCAGGCAGTTCATATAATGTATGCGGCGTTAAACAGAGTCCCAAACCATTACTATATCCACATATTAGGCGTTAGACTGCCCTATGTGGTTGAACAGTGAATATTTCAAAAATGTCTATTACAGCCAAGGTATCGTAGGCAGGCAGTTCATATTGTATATGCGGCATTTAACAGAGCCCCAAACCATTACTATATCCACATATTAGGCGTTAGACTGCCCTATGTGGTTGAACAGTGAATATTTCAAAAATGTCTGTTTTAGCCAAACTATCGTAGGCAGGCTGTTCATATTGTGTATGCGGGGTTACACAGAGCCCCAAATTATTACTATATCCACATATTAAGCGTTAGACTGACCCATGTGGTTAAACAGTGAATATTTCAAAAATGTCAGTTATAGCTATATCCACATATTAGGCGTTAGACTGCCCTATGTAGTTGAACAGTAAATAATTGAAAAATGTCTGTTATAGCCAAACTATCGTAGGCAGGCTGTTCATATTGTGTATGCGGGGTTATACAGAGCCCCAAACCATTACTATATCCACATATTAGGCGTTAGACTGCCCCATGTGGTTGAACAGTGAATATTTCAAAAATGTCTGTTATAGCCAAACTATCGTAGGCAGGCAGTTCATATAATGTATGCGGCGTTAAACAGAGTCCCAAAAAATTCCTGTATTCACATATTAGGCGTTAGACTTCCGTATGTGGTTGAACAGTGAATATTTCAAAAATGTCTATTACAGCCAAGGTATCGTAGGCAGGCAGTTCATATTGTATATGCGGCGTTTAACAGAGCCCCAAACCAATACTATATCCACATATTAGTCGTTAGACTTCCGTATGTGGTTGAACAGTGAATATTTCAAAAGTGTCTGTTATAGCCAAACTACCGTAAGCAGGCAGTTCACATTGTGTATGCGGCGTTATACAGAGCCCCAAACCATTACTATATCCACATATTAGTCGTTAGACTTCCGTATGTGGTTGAACAGTGAATATTTCAAAATTGTCTATTACAGCCAAGGTATCGTAGGCAGGCAGTTCATATTGTGTATGAGGCGTTATACAGAGCCCCAAACCATTACTATATCCACATATTAGGCGTTAGACTGCCCTATGTGGCCGAACAGTGAATATTTCAAAAGTGTCTGTTATAGCCAAACAACCGTAAGCAGGCAGTTCATATTGTGTATGCGGCGTTATACAAAGCCCCAAACCATTACTATATCCACATATTAGTCGTTAGACTTCCGTATGTGGTTGAACAGTGAATATTTCAAACATGTCTATTACAGCCAAGGTATCGTAGGCAGGCAGTTCATATGGTGTAAGCGGCGGTTTACAGAGACCCAAACCATTCCTGTATTCACATATTAGGCGTTAGACTTCCGTATGTGGTTGAACAGTGAATATTTCAAAAATGTCTATTACAGCCAAGGTATCGTAGGCAGGCAGTCCATATTGTATATGCGGCGTTTAACAGAGCCCCAAACCAATACTATATCCACATATTTGTCGTTAGACTTCCGTATGTGGTTGAACAGTGAATATTTCAAAAGTGTCTGTTATAGCCAAACTACCGTAAGCAGGCAGTTCATATTGTGTATGCGGCGTTATACAGAGCCATATACCATTACTATATCCACATATTAGTCGTTAGACTTCCGTATGTGGTTGAACAGTGAATATTTCAAAAATGTCTGTTTTAGCCAAACTATCGTAGGCAGGCTGTTCATATTGTGTATGCGGGGTTACACAGAGCCCCAAATTATTACTATATCCACATATTAAGCGTTAGACTGACCCATGTGGTTAAACAGTGAATATTTCAAAAATGTCAGTTATAGCCAAACTATCGTAGGCAGGCTGTTCATATTGTGTATGCGGGGTTATACAGAGCCCCAAACCATTACTATATCCACATATTAGGCGTTAGACTGCCCCATGTGGTTGAACAGTGAATATTTCAAAAATGTCTGTTATAGCCAAACTATCGTAGGCAGGCAGTTCATATAATGTATGCGGCGTTAAACAGAGTCCCAAACCATTCCTGTATTCACATATTAGGCGTTAGACTTCCGTATGTGGTTGAACAGTGAATATTTCAAAAATGTCTATTACAGCCAAGGTATCGTAGGCAGGCAGTTCATATTGTATATGCGGCGTTTAACAGAGCCCCAAACCAATACTATATCCACATATTAGTCGTTAGACTTCCGTATGTGGTTGAACAGTGAATATTTCAAAAATGTCTATTACAGCCAAGGTATCGTAGGCAGGCAGTTCATATTGTTTATGAGGCGTTATACAGAGCCCCAAACCATTACTATATCCACATATTAGGCGTTAGACTGCCCTATGTGGCCGAACAGTGAATATTTCAAAAGTGTCTGTTATAGCCAAACTACCGTATGCAGGCAGTTCATATTGTATATGCGGCGTTTAACAGAGCCCCAAACCATTACTATATCCACATATTAGTCGTTAGACTTCCGTATGTGGTTGAACAGTGAATATTTCAAAATTTTCTGTTATAGCCAAACAACCGTAAGCAGGCAGTTTATATTGTGTATGCGGCGTTATTCAGAGCCCCAAACCAATACTATATCCACATATTTGTCGTTAGACTTCCGTATGTGGTTGAACAGTGAATATTTCAAAAGTGTCTGTTATAGCCAAACTACCGTAAGCAGGCAGTTTATATTGTGTATGCGGCGTTATACAGAGCCATAAACCATTACTATATCCACATATTAGTCGTTAGACTTCCGTATGTGGTTGAACAGTGAATATTTCAAAAATGTCTATTACAGCCAAGGTATCGTAGGCAGGCAATTTATATTGTGTATGCGGCGTTATACAGAGCCCCAAACTATTACTATATCCACATATTAGGGGTTAGACTGCCCTATGTAGTTGAACAGTAAATAATTGAAAAATGTCTGTTATAGCCAAATTATCGTAGGCAGGCAGTTCATATAATGTATGCGGCGTTAAACAGAGTCCCAAACCATTACTATATCCACATATTAGGCGTTAGACTGCCCTATGTGGTTGAACAGTGAATATTTCAAAAATGTCTATTACAGCCAAGGTATCGTAGGCAGGCAGTTCATATTGTATATGCGGCATTTAACAGAGCCCCAAACCATTACTATATCCACATATTAGGCGTTAGACTGCCCTATGTGGTTGAACAGTGAATATTTCAAAAATGTCTGTTATAGCAAAATTATCGTAAGCAGGCAGTTCATATTGTGCATGCTGCGTTATACAGAATCTTAAAGCATTACTACTTTCACATATTAGGCGTTAGACTGCCCCATGTGGTTGAACAGTGAATATTTCAAAAATGTCTGTTTTAGCCAAACTATCGTTAGCAGGCAGTTCATATTGTGTATGCGGCGTTATACAGAGCCCCAAACCATTACTATATTCACATATTAAGCGTTAGACTGCCCCATGTGGTTGAACAGTGAATATTTCAAAAGTGTCTGTTATAGCCAAACTATCGTTAGCAGGCAGTTCATATTGTGTATGCGGCGTTATACAGAGCCCCAAACCATTACTATATTCACATATTAAGCGTTAGACTGCCCCATGTGGTTGAACAGTGAATATTTCAAAAATGTCTGTTTTAGCCAAACTATCGTAGGCAGGCTGTTCATATTGTGTATGCGGCGTTATACAGAGCCCCAAACCATTACTATATCCTCATATTAGGCGTTAGACTGCCCTATGTGGTTGAACAGTGAACATTTCGAAAGTGTCTGTTATAGCCAAACTATCGTTAGCAGGCAGTTCATATTGTGTATGCTGCGTTATACAGAGCCCCAAACCATTACTATATTCACATATTAAGCGTTAGACTGCCCGATGTGGTTGAACAGTGAATATTTCAAAAATGTCTATTACAGCCAAGGTATCGTAGGCAGGCAGTTCATATTGTGTATGCGGCGTTTAACAGAGCCCCAAACCATTACTATATTCACATATTAAGCGTTAGATTGCCCCATGTGGTTGAACAGTGAATATTTCAAAAATGACTGTTTTAGCTAAACTATCGTAGGCAGGCTGTTCATATTGTGTATGAGGGGTTATACAGAGCCCGAAACCATTACTATTTCCACATATTAGGCGTTAGACTGCCGTATGTGGTTGAACAGTGAATATTTCAAAAATGTCTATTACAGCCAAGGTATCGTAGGCAGGCAGTTCATATTGTATATGCGGCGTTTAACAGAGCCCCAAACCATTACTATATCCACATATTAGGCGTTAGACTGCCCTATGCAGTTGAACAGTGAATATTTCAAAAATGTCTGTTTTAGCCAAACTATCGTAGGCAGGCTGTTCATATTGTGTATGCGGGGTTATACAGAGCTCCAAACCATTACTATATCCTCATATTAGGCGTTAGACTGCCCTATGTGGTCGAACAGTGAATATTTCAAAAGTGTCTGTTATAGCCAAACTACCGTAAGCAGGCAGTTCATATTGTGTATGCGGCGTTATACAGATCCCCAAACCCTTACTATATCCACATATTAGGCGTTAGACTGCCCTATGTAGTTGAACAGTGAATATTTCAAAAATGTCTATTACAGCCAAGGTATCGTAGGCAGGCAGTTCATATTGTGTATGCGGCGTTAAACAGAGCCCCAAACCATTACTATATTAACATAGTAAGCGTTAGACTGCCCCATGTGGTTGAACAGTGAATATTTCAAAAATGTCTATTACAGCCAAGGTATCGTAGGCAGGCAGTTCATATTGTATATGCGGCATTTAACAGAGCCCCAAACCATTACTATGTCCACATATTAGGCGTTAGACTGCCCTATGTGGTTGAACAGTGAATATTTCAAAAATGTCAGTTATAGCCAAACTACCGTAAGCAGGCAGTTCATATTGTGTATGCGGCGTTATACAGAGCCCCAAACCATTACCATATCCACAAATTAGGCGTTAGACTGCCCCATGTGGTTGAACAGTGAATATTTCAAAAATGTCTATTACAGCCAAGGTATCGTAGGCAGGCAGTTCATATTGTGTATGCGGCGTTATACAGAGCCCCAAACCATTACTATATTCACATATTAAGCGTTAGACTGCCCCATGTGGTTGAACAGTGAATATTTCAAAAATGTCTATTACAGCCAAGGTATCGTAGGCAGGCAGTTCATATTGTATATGCGGCGTTTAGCAGAGCCCCAAACCATTAGTATATCCACATATTAGGCGTTAGAGTGCCCTATGTGGATGAACAGTGAATATTTCAAAAGTGTCTGTTATAGCCAAACTACCGTAAGCAGGCAGTTCATATTGTGTATGCGGCGTTATACAGAGCCCCAAACCCTTACTATTTCCACATATTAGGCGTTAGACTGCCGTATGTGGTTGAACAGTGAATATTTCAAAAATGTCTATTACAGCCAAGGTATCGTAGGCAGGCAGTTCATATTGTATATGCGGCGTTTAACAGAGCCCCAAACCATTACTATATCCACATATTAGGCGTTAGACTGCCCTATGCAGTTGAACAGTGAATATTTCAAAAATGTCAGTTATAGCCAAACCACCGTAAGCAGGCAGTTCATATTGTGTATGCGGCGTTATACAGAGCCCCAAACCATTACCATATCCACATATTAGGCGTTAGACTGCCCCATGTGGTTGAACAGTGAATATTTCAAAAATGTCTATTACAGCCAAGGTATCGTAGGCAGGCAGTTCATATTGTGTATGCGGCGTTATACAGAGCCCCAAACCATTACCATATCCACATATTAGTCGTTAGACTTCCGTATGTGGTTGAACAGTGAATATTTCAAAAGTGTCTGTTATAGCCAAACTACCGTAAGCAGGCAGTTCATATTGTGTATGCGGCGTTATACAGAGCCCCAAACCATTACTATATTCACATATTAAGCGTTAGACTGCCCCATGTGGTTGAACAGTGAATATTTCAAAAATGTCTATTACAGCCAAGGTATAGTAGGCAGGCAGTTCATATTGTGTATGCGGCGTTTAACAGAGCCCCAAACCATTACTATATTCACATATTAAGCGTTAGATTGCCCCATGTGGTTGAACAGTGAATATTTCAAAAATGACTGTTTTAGCAAAACTATCGTAGGCAGGCTGTTCATATTGTGTATGCGGGGTTATACAGAGCCCGAAACCATTACTATTTCCACATATTAGGCGTTAGACTGCCGTATGTGGTTGAACAGTGAATATTTCAAAAATGTCTATTACAGCCAAGGTATCGTAGGCAGGCAGTTCATATTGTATATGCGGCGTTTAACAGAGCCCCAAACCATTACTATATCCACATATTAGGCGTTAGACTGCCCTATGCAGTTGAACAGTGAATATTTCAAAAATGTCTATTACAGCCAAGGTATCGTAGGCAGGCAGTTCATATTGTATATGCGGCGTTTAACAGAGCCCCAAACCATTACTATATCCACATATTAGGCGTTAGACTGCCCTATGTGGATGAACAGTGAATATTTCAAAAGTGTCTGTTATAGCCAAACTACCGTAAGCAGGCAGTTCATATTGTGTATGCGGCGTTATACAGAGCCCCAAACCCTTACTATTTCCACATATTAGGCGTTAGACTGCCGTATGTGGTTGAACAGTGAATATTTCAAAAATGTCTATTACAGCCAAGGTATCGTAGGCAGGCAGTTCATATTGTATATGCGGCGTTTAACAGAGCACCAAAACCATTACTATATCCACATATTGGGCGTTAGACTGCCCTATGCAGTTGAACAGTGAATATTTCAAAAATGTCTATTACAGCCAAGGTATCGTAGGCAGGCAGTTCATATTGTGTATGCAGCGTTATACAGAGACCCAAAGCATTAATATAATCACATATTAAGCATTGGACTGCAACATGTGTTTGAACACATAATATTCCAAAAGTGCCCGTTACAGCCAAACTATTAGAGGCACAAAGTTCATATCGTATATGCAGCGTTATACAGAGGCCCAAAGCATTAATATATCCACATATTAAGCGTTAGACTGACCCATGTGGTTGAACAGTGAATATTTCAAAAATGCCAGTTATAGCCAAACCACCGTAAGCAGGCAGTTCATATTGTGAATGCGGCGTTATACAGAGCCCCAAACCATTACCATATCCACATATTAGGCGTTAGACTGCCCCATGTGGTTGAACAGTGAATATTTCAAAAATGTCTATTACAGCCAAGGTATCGTAGGCAGGCAGTTCATATTGTGTATGCGGCGTTATACAGAGCCCCAAACCATTACTATATCCACATATTAGGCGTTAGAGTGCCCTATGTGGATGAACAGTGAATATTTCAAAAGTGTCTGTTATAGCCAAACTACCGTAAGCAGGCAGTTCATATTGTGTATGCGGCGTTATACAGAGCCCCAAACCCTTACTATTTCCACATATTAGGCGTTAGACTGCCGTATGTGGTTGAACAGTGAATATTTCAAAAATGTCTATTACAGCCAAGGTATCGTAGGCAGGCAGTTCATATTGTATATGCGGCGTTTAACAGAGCCCCAAACCATTACTATATCCACATATTAGGCGTTAGACTGCCCTATGCAGTTGAACAGTGAATATTTCAAAAATGTCTATTACAGCCAAGGTATCGTAGGCAGGCAGTTCATATTGTATATGCGGCGTTTAACAGAGCCCCAAACCATTACTATATCCACATATTAGGCGTTAGACTGCCCTATGTGGATGAACAGTGAATATTTCAAAAGTGTCTGTTATAGCCAAACTACCGTAAGCAGGCAGTTCATATTGTGTATGCGTCGTTATACAGAGCCCCAAACCCTTACTATTTCCACATATTAGGCGTTAGACTGCCGTATGTGGTTGAACAGTGAATATTTCAAAAATGTCTATTACAGCCAAGGTATCGTAGGCAGGCAGTTCATATTGTATATGCGGCGTTTAACAGAGCCCCAAAACCATTACTATATCCACATATTAGGCGTTAGACTGCCCTATGTGGATGAACAGTGAATATTTCAAAAGTGTCTGTTATAGCCAAACTACCGTAAGCAGGCAGTTCATATTGTGTATGCGGCGTTATACAGAGCCCCAAACCCTTACTATTTCCACATATTAGGCGTTAGACTGCCGTATGTGGTTGAACAGTGAATATTTCAAAAATGTCTATTACAGCCAAACTACCGTAAGCAGGCAGTTCATATTGTATATGCGGCGTTTAACAGAGCCCCAAACCATTACTATATCCACATATTAGGCGTTAGACTGCCGTATGTGGTTGAACAGTGAATATTTCAAAAATGTCTATTACAGCCAAGGTATCGTAGGCAGGCAGTTCATATTGTGTATGCGGCGTTATACAAAGCCCCAAACCATTACTATATCCACATATTAGTCGTTAGACTTCCGTATGTGGTTGAACAGTGAATATTTCAAAAATGTCTATTACAGCCAAGGTATCGTAGGCAGGCAGTTCATATTGTGTATGCGGCGTTATACAAAGCCCCAAACCATTACTATATCCACATATTAGTCGTTAGACTTCCGTATGTGGTTGAACAGTGAATATATCAAACATGTCTATTACAGCCAAGGTATCGTATGCAGGCAGTTCATATGGTGTAAGCGGCGGTTTACAGAGACCCAAACCATTCCTGTATTCACATATTAGGCGTTAGATTTCCGTATGTGGTTGAACAGTGAATATTTCAAAAATGTCTATTACAGCCAAGGTATCGTAGGCAGGCAGTTCATATTGTATATGCTGCGTTTAACAGAGCCCCAAACCAATACTATATCCACATATTTGTCGTTAGACTTCCGTATGTGGTTGAACAGTGAATATTTCAAAAATGTCTATTACAGCCAAGGTATCGTAGGCAGGCAGTTTATATTGTGTATGCGGCGTTATACAGAGCCCCAAACTATTACTATATCCACATATTAGGCGTTAGACTGCCCTATGTAGTTGAACAGTAAATAATTGAAAAATGTCTGTTATAGCCAAACTGTCGTAGGCAGGCAGTTCATATAATGTATGCGGCGTTAAACAGAGTCCCAAACCATTACTATATCCACATATTAGGCGTTAGACTGCCCTATGTGGTTGAACAGTGAATATTTCAAAAATGTCTATTACAGCCAAGGTATCGTAGGCAGGCAGTTCATATTGTATATGCGGCATTTAACAGAGCCCCAAACCATTACTATATCCACATATTAGGCGTTAGACTGCCCTATGTGGTTGAACAGTGAATATTTCAAAAATGTCTGTTTTAGCCAAACTATCGTAGGCAGGCTGTTCATATTGTGTATGCGGGGTTATACAGAGCCCCAAACCATTACTATATCCACATATTAGGCGTTAGACTGCCCCATGTGGTTGAACAGTGAATATTTCAAAAATGTCTGTTATAGCCAAACTATCGTAGGCAGGCAGTTCATATAATGTATGCGGCGTTAAACAGAGTCCCAAACCATTCCTGTATTCACATATTAGGCGTTAGACTTCCGTATGTGGTTGAACAGTGAATATTTCAAAAATGTCTATTACAGCCAAGGTATCGTAGGCAGGCAGTTCATATTGTGTATGAGGCGTTATACAGAGCCCCAAACCATTACTATATCCACATATTAGGCGTTAGACTGCCCTATGTGGCCGAACAGTGAATATTTCAAAAGTGTCTGTTATAGCCAAACTACCGTATGCAGGCAGTTCATATTGTATATGCGGCGTTTAACAGAGCCCCAAACCATTACTATATCCACATATTAGTCGTTAGACTTCCGTATGTGGTTGAACAGTGAATATTTCAAAATTTTCTGTTATAGCCAAACAACCGTAAGCAGGCAGTTCATATTGTGTATGCGGCGTTATACAGAGCCCAAAACCATTACAATATCCACATATTAGTCGTTAGACTTTCGTATGTGGTTGAACAGTGAATATTTCAAAAATGTCTATTACAGCCAAGGTATCGTAGGCAGGCAGTTCATATTGTGTATGCGGCGTTATACAGAGCCCCAAACCATTACTATATCCACATATTAGGCGTTAGACTGCCCTATGTAGTTGAACAGTAAATAACTGAAAAATGTCTGTTATAACCAAACTATCGTAGGCAGGCAGTTCATATAATGTATGCGGCGTTTAACAGAGCCCCAAACCAATACTATATCCACATATTAGTCGTTAGACTTCCGTATGTGGTTGAACAGTGAATATTTCAAAAATGTCTATTACGGCCAAGCTATCGTAGGCAGGAACTTCATATGGTGTATGCGGCGTTAAACAGAGCCCCAAACCATTACTATATTCACATAGTAAGCGTTAGACTGCCTCATGTGGTTGAATAGTGAATATTTCAAAAATGTCTATTACAGCCAAGGTATCGTAGACAGGCAGTTCATATTGTGTATGCGGCGTTTAACAGAGCCCCAAACCATTACTATATAAACATATTAGGCGTTAGACTGCCCTATGTGGTTAAACAGTGAATATTTCAAAAATGTCTATTACGGCCAAGCTATCGTAGGCAGGAACTTCATATGGTGTATGCGGCGTTAAACAGAGCCCCAAACCATTACTATATTCACATAGTAAGCGTTAGACTGCCTCATGTGGTTGAATAGTGAATATTTCAAAAATGTCTATTACAGCCAAGGTATCGTAGACAGGCAGTTCATATTGTGTATGCGGCGTTATACAGAGCCCCAAACCATTACCATATTCACATATTAAGCGTTAGACTGCCCCATGTGGTTGAACAGTGAATATTTCAAAAATGTCTGTTTTAGCCAAACTATCGTAGGCAGGCTGTTCATATTGTGTATGCGGGGTTATACAGAGCTCCAAACCATTACTATATCCACATATTAGGCGTTAGACTGCCCCATGTGGTTGAACAGGGAATATTTCAAAAATGTCTGTTTTAGCCAAACTATCGTAGGCAGGCTGTTCATATTGTGTATGCGGCGTTATACAGAACCCCAAACCATTACTATATCCTCATATTAGGCGTTAGACTGCCCTATGTGGTTGAACAGTGAACATTTCGAAAGTGTCTGTTATAGCCAAACTATCGTTAGCAGGCAGTTCATATTGTGTATGCGGCGTTATACAGAGCCCCAAACCATTACTATATTCACATATTAAGCGTTAGACTGCCCCATGTGGTTGAACAGTGAATATTTCAAAAATGTCTATTACAGCCAAGGTATCTTAGGCAGGCAGTTCATATTGTGTATGCGGCGTTTAACAGAGCCCCAAACCATTACTATATTCACATATTAAGCGTTAGACTGCCCCATGTGGTTGAACAGTGAATATTTCAAAAATGTCTGTTTTAGCCAAACTATCGTAGGCAGGCTGTTCATATTGTGTATGCGGGGTTATACAGAGCTCCAAACCATTACTATATCCACATATTAGGCGTTAGACTGCCCTATGTTGTTGAACAGTGAATATTTCAAAAATGTCTGTTTTAGCCAAACTATCGTAGGCAGGCTGTTTATATTGTGTATGCGGCGTTTAACAGAGCTCCAAACCATTACTATATCCACATATTAGGCGTTAGACTGCCCCATGTGGTTGAACAGTGAATATTTCAAAAATGTCTATTACAGCCAAGGTATCGTAGGCAGGCAGTCAGGCAGTTCATATTGTGTATGCGGCGTTTAACAGAGCCCCAAACCATTACTATATTCACATATTAAGCGTTAGACTGCCCCATGTGGTTGAACAGTGAATATTTCAAAAATGTCTGTTTTAGCCAAACTATCGTAGGCAGGCTGTTCATATTGTGTATGCGGGGTTATACAGAGCCCCAAACCATTACTATATTCACATATTAAGCGTTAGACTGCCCCATGTGGTTGAACAGTGAATATTTCAAAAATGTCTATTACGGCCAAGCTATCGTAGGCAGGAAGTTCATATGGTGTATGCGGCGTTAAACAGAGCCCCAAATCATTACTATATTCACATAGTAAGCGTTAGACTGCCTCATGTGGTTGAATAGTGAATATTTCAAAAATGTCTATTACAGCCAAGGTATCGTAGACAGGCAGTTCATATTGTGTACGCGGCGTTTAACAGAGCCCCAAACCATTACTATATACCATTACTATATTCACATATTAAGCGTTAGACTGCCCCATGTGGTTGAACAGTGAATATTTCAAAAATGTCTATTACGGCCAAGCTATCGTAGGCAAGAAGTTCATATGGTGTATGCGGCGTTAAACAGAGCCCCAAACCATTACTATATCCACATATTAGTCGTTAGACTTCCGTATGTGGTTGAACAGTAAATATTTCAAAAATGTCTATTACAGCCAAGGTATCGTAGGCAGGCAGTTCATATTGTGTATGCGGCGTTATACAGAGCCCCAAACCATTACTATATTCACATATTAAGCGTTAGACTGCCCCATGTGGTTGAACAGTGAATATTTCAAAAATGTCTATTACGGCCAAGCTATCGTAGGCAGGAAGTTCATATGGTGTATGCGGCGTTAAACAGAGCCCCAAACCATTACTATATCCACATATTAGTCGTTAGACTTCCGTATGTGGTTGAACAGTAAATATTTCAAAAATGTCTATTACGGCCAAGCTATCGTAGGCAGGAAGTTCATATGGTGTATGCGGCGTTATACAGAGCCCCAAACCATTACTATATCCACATATTTGGCGTTAGACTGCCCTATGTGGTTGAACATTGAATATTTCAAAAATGTCTGTTTTAGCCAAACTATCGTAGGCAGGCTGTTTATATTGTGTATGCGGCGTTTAACAGAGCTCCAAACCATTACTATATCCACATATTAGGCGTTAGACTGCCCCATGTGGTTGAACAGTGAATATTTCAAAAATGTCTATTACGGCCAAGCTATCGTAGGCAGGAAGTTCATATGGTGTATGCGGCGTTATACAGAGCCCCAAACCATTACTATATCCACATATTTGGCGTTAGACTGCCCTATGTGGTTGAACATTGAATATTTCAAAAATGTCTGTTTTAGCCAAACTATCGTAGGCAGGCTGTTTATATTGTGTATGCGGCGTTTAACAGAGCTCCAAACCATTACTATATCCACATATTAGGCGTTAGACTGCCCCATGTGGTTGAACAGTGAATATTTCAAAAATGTCTATTACAGCCAAGGTATCGTAGGCAGGCAGTCAGGCAGTTCATATTGTGTATGCGGCGTTTAACAGAGCCCCAAACCATTACTATATTCACATATTAAGCGTTAGACTGCCCCATGTGGTTGAACAGTGAATATTTCAAAAATGTCTGTTTTAGCCAAACTATCGTAGGCAGGCTGTTCATATTGTGTATGCGGGGTTATACAGAGCCCCAAACCATTATTATATTCACATATTAAGCGTTAGACTGCCCCATGTGGTTGAACAGTGAATATTTCAAAAATGTCTATTACGGCCAAGCTATCGTAGGCAGGAAGTTCATATGGTGTATGCGGCGTTAAACAGAGCCCCAAATCATTACTATATTCACATAGTAAGCGTTAGACTGCCTCATGTGGTTGAATAGTGAATATTTCAAAAATGTCTATTACAGCCAAGGTATCGTAGACAGGCAGTTCATATTGTGTACGCGGCGTTTAACAGAGCCCCAAACCATTACTATATACCATTACTATATTCACATATTAAGCGTTAGACTGCCCCATGTGGTTGAACAGTGAATATTTCAAAAATGTCTATTACGGCCAAGCTATCGTAGGCAAGAAGTTCATATGGTGTATGCGGCGTTAAACAGAGCCCCAAACCATTACTATATCCACATATTAGTCGTTAGACTTCCGTATGTGGTTGAACAGTAAATATTTCAAAAATGTCTATTACAGCCAAGGTATCGTAGGCAGGCAGTTCATATTGTGTATGCGGCGTTATACAGAGCCCCAAACCATTACTATATTCACATATTAAGCGTTAGACTGCCCCATGTGGTTGAACAGTGAATATTTCAAAAATGTCTATTACGGCCAAGCTATCGTAGGCAGGAAGTTCATATGGTGTATGCGGCGTTAAACAGAGCCCCAAATTATTACTATATCCACATATTAGTCGTTAGACTTCCGTATGTGGTTGAACAGTAAATATTTCAAAAATGTCTATTACAGCCAAGGTATCGTAGGCAGGAAGTTCATATGGTGTATGCGGGGTTATACAGAGCCCCAAACCATTACTATATCCACATATTAGGCGTTAGACTGCCCTATGTTGTTGAACATTGAATATTTCAAAAATGTCTGTTTTAGCCAAACTATCGTAGACAGGCTGTTTATATTGTGTATGCGGGGTTATACGGAGCCCCAAACCATTACTATATCCACATATTAGGCGTTAGACTGCCCTATGTTGTTGAACATTGAATATTTCAAAAATGTCTGTTTTAGCCAAACTATCGTAGGCAGGCTGTTCATATTGTTTATGCGGGGTTATACAGAGCCCCAAATCATTACTATATCCACATATTAGGCGTTAGACTGCCCTATGTTGTTGAACATTGAATATTTCAAAAATGTCTGTTTTAGCCAAACTATCGTAGACAGGCTGTTTATATTGTGTATGCGGGGTTATACAGAGCCCCAAACCATTACTATATCCACATATTAGGCGTTAGACTGCCCCATGTGGTTGAACAGTGAATATTTCAAAAATGTCTGTTTTAGCCAAACTATCGTAGGCAGGCTGTTCATATTGTGTATGCGGGGTTATACAGAGCTCCAAACCATTACTATATCCACATATTAGGCGTTAGACTGCCCTATGTTGTTGAACAGTGAATATTTCAAAAATGTCTGTTTTAGCCAAACTATCGTAGGCAGGCTGTTTATATTGTGTATGCGGCGTTTAACAGAGCTCCAAACCATTACTATATCCACATATTAGGCGTTAGACTGCCCCATGTGGTTGAACAGTGAATATTTCAAAAATGTCTATTACAGCCAAGGTATCGTAGGCAGGCAGTCAGGCAGTTCATATTGTGTATGCGGCGTTTAACAGAGCCCCAAACCATTACTATATTCACATATTAAGCGTTAGACTGCCCCATGTGGTTGAACAGTGAATATTTCAAAAATGTCTGTTTTAGCCAAACTATCGTAGGCAGGCTGTTCATATTGTGTATGCGGGGTTATACAGAGCCCCAAACCATTACTATATCCACATATTAGTCGTTAGACTTCCGTATGTGGTTGAACAGTGAATATTTCAAAAATGTCTATTACAGCCAAGGTATCGTAGGCAGGCAGTTCATATTGTGTATGCGGCGTTATACAGAGCCCCAAACCATTACTATATTCACTTATTAAGCGTTAGACTGCCCCATGTGGTTGAACAGTGAATATTTCAAAAATGTCTATTACGGCCAAGCTATCGTAGGCAGGAAGTTCATATGGTGTATGCGGCGTTAAACAGAGCCCCAAATCATTACTATATTCACATAGTAAGCGTTAGACTGCCTCATGTGGTTGAATAGTGAATATTTCAAAAATGTCTATTACAGCCAAGGTATCGTAGACAGGCAGTTCATATTGTGTACGCGGCGTTTAACAGAGCCCCAAACCATTACTATATACCATTACTATATTCACATATTAAGCGTTAGACTGCCCCATGTGGTTGAACAGTGAATATTTCAAAAATGTCTATTACGGCCAAGCTATCGTAGGCAAGAAGTTCATATGGTGTATGCGGCGTTAAACAGAGCCCCAAACCATTACTATATCCACATATTAGTCGTTAGACTTCCGTATGTGGTTGAACAGTAAATATTTCAAAAATGTCTATTACAGCCAAGGTATCGTAGGCAGGCAGTTCATATTGTGTATGCGGCGTTATACAGAGCCCCAAACCATTACTATATTCACATATTAAGCGTTAGACTGCCCCATGTGGTTGAACAGTGAATATTTCAAAAATGTCTATTACGGCCAAGCTATCGTAGGCAGGAAGTTCATATGGTGTATGCGGCGTTAAACAGAGCCCCAAACCATTACTATATCCACATATTAGTCGTTAGACTTCCGTATGTGGTTGAACAGTAAATATTTCAAAAATGTCTATTACAGCCAAGGTATCGTAGGCAGGCAGTTCATATTGTGTATGCGGCGTTATACAGAGCCCCAAACCATTACTATATTCACATATTAAGCGTTAGACTGCCCCATGTGGTTGAACAGTGAATATTTCAAAAATGTCTATTACGGCCAAGCTATCGTAGGCAGGAAGTTCATATGGTGTATGCGGCGTTATACAGAGCCCCAAACCATTACTATATCCACATATTTGGCGTTAGACTGCCCTATGTGGTTGAACATTGAATATTTCAAAAATGTCTGTTTTAGCCAAATTATCGTAGGCAGGCTGTTCATATTGTTTATGCGAGGTTATACAGAGCCCCAAACCATTACTATATCCACATATTAGGCGTTAGACTGCCCTATGTTGTTGAACATTGAATATTTCAAAAATGTCTGTTTTAGCCAAACTATCGTAGACAGGCTGTTTATATTGTGTATGCGGGGTTATACAGAGCCCCAAACCATTACTATATCCACATATTAGGCGTTAGACTGCCCTATGTTGTTGAACATTGAATATTTCAAAAATGTCTGTTTTAGCCAAACTATCGTAGGCAGGCTGTTCATATTGTTTATGCGGGGTTATACAGAGCCCCAAATCATTACTATATCCACATATTAGGCGTTAGACTGCCCTATGTTGTTGAACATTGAATATTTCAAAAATGTCTGTTTTAGCCAAACTATCGTAGACAGGCTGTTTATATTGTGTATGCGGGGTTATACAGAGCCCCAAACCATTACTATATCCACATATTAGGCGTTAGACTGCCCCATGTGGTTGAACAGTGAATATTTCAAAAATGTCTGTTTTAGCCAAACTATCGTAGGCAGGCTGTTCATATTGTGTATGCGGGGTTATACAGAGCTCCAAACCATTACTATATCCACATATTAGGCGTTAGACTGCCCTATGTTGTTGAACATTGAATATTTCAAAAATGTCTGTTATAGCCAAACTATCGTAGACAGGCTGTTTATATTGTGTATGCGGGGTTATACAGAGCCCCAAACCATTACTATATCCACATATTAGACGTTAGACTGCCCCATGTGGTTGAACAGTGAATATTTCAAAAATGTCTGTTTTAGCCAAACTATCGTAGGCATTCTGTTTATATTGTGTATGCGGCGTTTAACAGAGCTCCAAACCATTACTATATCCACATATTAGGCGTTAGACTGCCCCATGTGGTTGAACAGTGAATATTTCAAAAATGTCTATTACAGCCAAGGTATCGTAGGCAGGCAGTTCATATTGTGTATGCGGCGTTTAACAGAGCCCCAAACCATTACTATATTCACATATTAAGCGTTAGACTGCCCCATGTGGTTGAACAGTGAATATTTCAAAAATGTCTGTTTTAGCCAAACTATCGTAGGCAGGCTGTTCATATTGTGTATGCGGGGTTATACAGAGCCCCAAACCATTACTATATCCACATATTAGTCGTTAGACTTCCGTATGTGGTTGAACAGTGAATATTTCAAAAATGTCTATTACAGCCAAGGTATCGTAGGCAGGCAGTTCATATTGTGTATGCGGCGTTTAACAGAGCCCCAAACCATTACTATATACCATTACTATATTCACATATTAAGCGTTAGACTGCCCCATGTGGTTGAACAGTGAATATTTCAAAAATGTCTGTTTTAGCCAAACTATCGTAGGCAGGCTGTTCATATTGTTTATGCGGGGTTATACAGAGCCCCAAACCATTACAATATCCACATATTAGGCGTTAGACTGCCCTATGTTGTTGAACATTGAATATTTCAAAAATGTCTGTTTTAGCCAAACTATCGTAGACAGGCTGTTTATATTGTGTATGCGGGGTTATACAGAGCCCCAAACCATTACTATATCCACATATTAGGCGTTAGACTGCCCTATGTTGTTGAACATTGAATATTTCAAAAATGTCTGTTTTAGCCAAACTATCGTAGGCAGGCTGTTCATATTGTTTATGCGGGGTTATACAGAGCCCCAAACCATTACTATATCCACATATTAGGCGTTAGACTGCCCTATGTTGTTGAACATTGAATATTTCAAAAATGTCTGTTATAGCCAAACTATCGTAGGCAGGCAGTTCATATTGTATATGCGGCATTTAACAGAGCCCCAAACCATTACTATATCCACATATTAGGCGTTAGACTGCCCTATGTGGTTGATCAGTAAATATTTAAAAAATGTCTGTTATAGCAAAATTATCGTAAGCAGGCAGTTCATATTGTGCATGCGGCGTTTAACAGAGCCCCAAACCATTACTATATTCACATATTAAGCGTTAGACTGCCCCATGTGGTTGAACAGTGAATATTTCAAAAATGTCTGTTTTAGCCAAACTATCGTAGGCAGGCTGTTCATATTGTGTATGCGGGGTTATACAGAGCCCCAAACCATTACTATATCCACATATTAGTCGTTAGACTTCCGTATGTGGTTGAACAGTGAATATTTCAAAAATGTCTATTACAGCCAAGGTATCGTAGGCAGGCAGTTCATATTGTGTATGCGGCGTTTAACAGAGCCCCAAACCATTACTATATACCATTACTATATTCACATATTAAGCGTTAGACTGCCCCATGTGGTTGAACAGTGAATATTTCAAAAATGTCTGTTTTAGCCAAACTATCGTAGGCAGGCTGTTCATATTGTGTATGCGGGGTTATACAGAGCCCCAAACCATTACTATATCCACATATTAGGCGTTAGACTGCCCCATATGGTTGAACAGTGAATATTTCAAAAATGTCTGTTTTAGCCAAACTATCGTAGGCAGGCTGTTCATATTGTGTATGCGGGGTTATACAGAGCTCCAAACCATTACTATATCCACATATTAGGCGTTAGACTGCCCTATGTTGTTGAACAGTGAATATTTCAAAAATGTCTGTTTTAGCCAAACTATCGTAGGCAGGCTGTTTATATTGTGTATGCGGCGTTTAACAGAGCCCCAAACCATTACTATATTCACATATTAAGCGTTAGACTGCCCCATGTGGTTGAACAGTGAATATTTCAAAAATGTCTGTTTTAGCCAAACTATCGTAGGCAGGCTGTTTATATTGTGTATGCGGCGTTTAACAGAGCCCCAAACCATTACTATATTCACATATTAAGCGTTAGACTGCCCCATGTGGTTGAAGAGTGAATATTTCAAAAATGTCTGTTTTAGCCAAACTATCGTAGGCAGGCTGTTCATATTGTGTATGCGGGGTTATACAGAGCCCCAAACCATTACTATATCCACATATTAGTCGTTAGACTTCCGTATGTGGTTGAACAGTGAATATTTCAAAAATGTCTATTACAGCCAAGGTATCGTAGGCAGGCAGTTCATATTGTGTATGCGGCGTTATACAGAGCCCCAAACCATTACTATATTCACATATTAAGCGTTAGACTGCCCCATGTGGTTGAACAGTGAATATTTCAAAAATGTCTATTACGGCCAAGCTATCGTAGGCAGGAAGTTCATATGGTGTATGCGGCGTTAAACAGAGCCCCAAACCATTACTATATTCACATAGTAAGCGTTGGACTGCCCCATGTGGTTGAACACCTAATATTCCAAAAATGTCCGTTACAGCCAAACTATTAGAGGCACAAAGTTCATATTGTATATGCAGCGTTATACAGAGGCCCAAAGCATTACTATAACCACATATTAGGCGTTAGACTGCCCTATGTTGTTGAACATTGAATATTTTAAAAATGTCTGTTTTAGCCAAACTATCGTAGACAGGCTGTTTATATTGTGTATGCGGGGTTATACAGAGCCCCAAACCATTACTATACCCACATATTAGGCGTTAGACTGCCCTATGTTGTTGAACATTGAATATTTCAAAAATGTCTGTTTTAGCCAAACTATCGTAGGCAGGCTGTTCATATTGTTTATGCGGGGTTATACAGAGCCCCAAACCATTACTATATCCACATATTAGGCGTTAGACTGCCCTATGTTGTTGAACATTGAATATTTCAAAAATGTCTGTTTTAGCCAAACTATCGTAGACAGGCTGTTTATATTGTGTATGCGGGGTTATACAGAGCCCCAAATCATTACTATATCCACATATTAGGCGTTAGACTGCCCTATGTTGTTGAACATTGAATATTTCAAAAATGTCTGTTTTAGCCAAACTATCGTAGACAGGCTGTTTATATTGTGTATGCGGGGTTATACTGAGCCCCAAACCATTACTATATCCACATATTAGGCGTTAGACTGCCCCATGTGGTTGAACAGTGAATATTTCAAAAATGTCTGTTTTAGCCAAACTATCGTAGGCAGGCTGTTCATATTGTGTATGCGGGGTTATACAGAGCTCCAAACCATTACTATATCCACATATTAGGCGTTAGACTGCCCTATGTTGTTGAACAGTGAATATTTCAAAAATGTCTGTTTTAGCCAAACTATCGTAGGCAGGCTGTTTATATTGTGTATGCGGCGTTTAACAGAGCCCCAAACCATTACTATATTCACATATTAGGCGTTAGACTGCCCCATGTGGTTGAACAGTGAATATTTCAAAAATGTCTATTACAGCCAAGGTATCGTAGGCAGGCAGTTCATATTGTGTATGCGGCGTTTAACAGAGCCCCAAACCATTCCTATATTCACATATTAAGCGTTAGACTGCCCCATGTGGTTGAACAGTGAATATTTCAAAAATGTCTATTACAGCCAAGGTATCGTAGGCAGGCAGTTCATATTGTGTATGCGGCGTTTAACAGAGCCCCAAACCATTACTATATTCACATATTAAGCGTTAGACTGCCCCATGTGGTTGAACAGTGAATATTTCAAAAATGTCTGTTTTAGCCAAACTATCGTAGGCAGGCTGTTCATATTGTGTATGCGGGGTTATACAGAGCTCCAAACCATTACTATATCCACATATTAGGCGTTAGACTGCCCTATGTTGTTGAACAGTGAATATTTCAAAAATGTCTGTTTTAGCCAAACTATCGTAGGCAGGCTGTTTATATTGTGTATGCGGCGTTTAACAGAGCTCCAAACCATTACTATATCCACATATTAGGCGTTAGACTGCCCCATGTGGTTGAACAGTGAATATTTCAAAAATGTCTATTACAGCCAAGGTATCGTAGGCAGGCAGTCAGGCAGTTCATATTGTGTATGCGGCGTTTAACAGAGCCCCAAACCATTACTATATTCACATATTAAGCGTTAGACTGCCCCATGTGGTTGAACAGTGAATATTTCAAAAATGTCTGTTTTAGCCAAACTATCGTAGGCAGGCTGTTCATATTGTGTATGCGGGGTTATACAGAGCCCCAAACCATTACTATATCCACATATTAGTCGTTAGACTTCCGTATGTGGTTGAACAGTGAATATTTCAAAAATGTCTATTACAGCCAAGGTATCGTAGGCAGGCAGTTCATATTGTGTATGCGGCGTTTAACAGAGCCCCAAACCATTACTATATTCACATATTAAGCGTTAGACTGCCCCATGTGGTTGAACAGTGAATATTTCAAAAATGTCTATTACGGCCAAGCTATCGTAGGCAGGAAGTTCATATGGTGTATGCGGCGTTAAACAGAGCCCCAAACCATTACTATATCCACATATTAGTCGTTAGACTTCCGTATGTGGTTGAACAGTAAATATTTCAAAAATGTCTATTACAGCCAAGGTATCGTAGGCAGGCAGTTCATATTGTGTATGCGGCGTTATACAGAGCCCCAAACCATTACTATATTCACATATTAAGCGTTAGACTGCCCCATGTGGTTGAACAGTGAATATTTCAAAAATGTCTATTACGGCCAAGCTATCGTAGGCAGGAAGTTCATATGGTGTATGCGGCGTTATACAGAGCCCCAAACCATTACTATATCCACATATTTGGCGTTAGACTGCCCTATGTGGTTGAACATTGAATATTTCAAAAATGTCTGTTTTAGCCAAACTATCGTAGGCAGGCTGTTCATATTGTTTATGCGGGGTTATACAGAGCCCCAAACCATTACTATATCCACATATTAGGCGTTAGACTGCCCTATGTTGTTGAACATTGAATATTTCAAAAATGTCTGTTTTAGCCAAACTATCGTAGACAGGCTGTTTATATTGTGTATGCGGGGTTATACAGAGCCCCAAACCATTACTATATCCACATATTAGGCGTTAGACTGCCCTATGTTGTTGAACATTGAATATTTCAAAAATGTCTGTTTTAGCAAAACTATCGTAGGCAGGCTGTTCATATTGTTTATGCGGGGTTATACAGAGCCCCAAATCATTACTATATCCACATATTAGGCGTTAGACTGCCCTATGTTGTTGAACATTGAATATTTCAAAAATGTCTGTTTTAGCCAAACTATCGTAGACAGGCTGTTTATATTGTGTATGCGGGGTTATACAGAGCCCCAAACCATTACTATATCCACATATTAGGCGTTAGACTGCCCCATGTGGTTGAACAGTGAATATTTCAAAAATGTCTGTTTTAGCCAAACTATCGTAGGCAGGCTGTTCATATTGTGTATGCGGGGTTATACAGAGCTCCAAACCATTACTATATCCACATATTAGGCGTTAGACTGCCCTATGTTGTTGAACATTGAATATTTCAAAAATGTCTGTTATAGCCAAACTATCGTAGACAGGCTGTTTATATTGTGTATGCGGGGTTATACAGAGCCCCAAACCATTACTATATCCACATATTAGGCGTTAGACTGCCCCATGTGGTTGAACAGTGAATATTTCAAAAATGTCTGTTTTAGCCAAACTATCGTAGGCATTCTGTTTATATTGTGTATGCGGCGTTTAACAGAGCTCCAAACCATTACTATATCCACATATTAGGCGTTAGACTGCCCCATGTGGTTGAACAGTGAATATTTCAAAAATGTCTATTACAGCCAAGGTATCGTAGGCAGGCTGTTCATATTGTGTATGCGGCGTTTAACAGAGCCCCAAACCATTACTATATTCACATATTAAGCGTTAGACTGCCCCATGTGGTTGAACAGTGAATATTTCAAAAATGTCTGTTTTAGCCAAACTATCGTAGGCAGGCTGTTCATATTGTGTATGCGGGGTTATACAGAGCCCCAAACCATTACTATATCCACATATTAGTCGTTAGACTTCCGTATGTGGTTGAACAGTGAATATTTCAAAAATGTCTATTACAGCCAAGGTATCGTAGGCAGGCAGTTCATATTGTGTATGCGGCGTTTAACAGAGCCCCAAACCATTAATATATATTATTACTATATTCACATATTAAGCGTTAGACTGCCCCATGTGGTTGAACAGTGAATATTTCAAAAATGTCTGTTTTAGCCAAACTATCGTAGGCAGGCTGTTCATATTGTTTATGCGGGGTTATACAGAGCTCCAAACCATTACTATATCCACATATTAGGCGTTAGACTGCCCTATGTTGTTGAACAGTGAATATTTCAAAAATGTCTGTTTTAGCCAAACTATCGTAGGCAGGCTGTTTATATTGTGTATGCGGCGTTTAACAGAGCCCCAAACCATTACTATATTCACATATTAAGCGTTAGACTGCCCCATGTGGTTGAACAGTGAATATTTCAAAAATGTCTGTTTTAGCCAAACTATCGTAGGCAGGCTGTTTATATTGTGTATACGGCGTTTAACAGAGCTCCAAACCATTACTATATCCACATATTAGGCGTTAGACTGCCCCATGTGGTTGAACAGTGAATATTTCAAAAATGTCTATTACAGCCAAGGTATCGTAGGCAGGCAGTTCATATTGTGTATGCGGCGTTTAACAGAGCCCCAAACCATTACTATATTCACATATTAAGCGTTAGACTGCCCTATGTTGTTGAACAGTGAATATTTCAAAAATGTCTGTTTTAGCCAAACTATCGTAGGCAGGCTGTTCATATTGTGTATGCGGGGTTATACAGAGCCCCAAACCATTACTATATCCACATATTAGTCGTTAGACTTCCGTATGTGGTTGAACAGTGAATATTTCAAAAATGTCTATTACAGCCAAGGTATCGTAGGCAGGCAGTTCATATTGTGTATGCGGCGTTATACAGAGCCCCAAACCATTACTATATTCACATATTAAGAGTTAGACTGCCCCATGTGGTTGAACAGTGAATATTTCAAAAATGTCTATTACGGCCAAGCTATCGTAGGCAGGAAGTTCATATGGTGTATGCGGCGTTAAACAGAGCCCCAAACCATTACTATATTCACATAGTAAGCGTTGGACTGCCCCATGTGGTTGAACACCTAATATTCCAAAAATGTCCGTTACAGCCAAACTATTAGAGGCACAAAGTTCATATTGTATATGCAGCGTTATACAGAGGCCCAAAGCATTACTCTAACCACATATTAGGCGTTAGACTGCCCTATGTTGTTGAACATTGAATATTTCAAAAATGTCTGTTTTAGCCAAACTATCGTAGACAGGCTGTTTATATTGTGTATGCGGGGTTATACAGAGCCCCAAACCATTACTATACCCACATATTAGGCGTTAGACTGCCCTATGTTGTTGAACATTGAATATTTCAAAAATGTCTGTTTTAGCCAAACTATCGTAGGCAGGCTGTTCATATTGTTTATGCGGGGTTATACAGAGCCCCAAACCATTACTATATCCACATATTAGGCGTTAGACTGCCCTATGTTGTTGAACATTGAATATTTCAAAAATGTCTGTTTTAGCCAAACTATCGTAGACAGGCTGTTTATATTGTGTATGCGGGGTTATACAGAGCCCCAAATCATTACTATATCCACATATTAGGCGTTAGACTGCCCTATGTTGTTGAACATTGAATATTTCAAAAATGTCTGTTTTAGCCAAACTATCGTAGACAGGCTGTTTATATTGTGTATGCGGGGTTATACTGAGCCCCAAACCATTACTATATCCACATATTAGGCGTTAGACTGCCCCATGTGGTTGAACAGTGAATATTTCAAAAATGTCTGTTTTAGCCAAACTATCGTAGGCAGGCTGTTCATATTGTGTATGCGGGGTTATACAGAGCTCCAAACCATTACTATATCCACATATTAGGCGTTAGACTGCCCTATGTTGTTGAACAGTGAATATTTCAAAAATGTCTGTTTTAGCCAAACTATCGTAGGCAGGCTGTTTATATTGTGTATGCGGCGTTTAACAGAGCCCCAAACCATTACTATATTCACATATTAGGCGTTAGACTGCTCCATGTGGTTGAACAGTGAATATTTCAAAAATGTCTATTACAGCCAAGGTATCGTAGGCAGGCAGTTCATATTGTGTATGCGGCGTTTAACAGAGCCCCAAACCATTACTATATTCACATATTAAGCGTTAGACTGCCCCATGTGGTTGAACAGTGAATATTTCAAAAATGTCTATTACAGCCAAGGTATCGTAGGCAGGCAGTTCATATTGTGTATGCGGCGTTTAACAGAGCCCCAAACCATTACTATATTCACATATTAAGCGTTAGACTGCCCCATGTGGTTGAACAGTGAATATTTCAAAAATGTCTGTTTTAGCCAAACTATCGTAGGCAGGCTGTTCATATTGTGTATGCGGGGTTATACAGAGCTCCAAACCATTACTATATCCACATATTAGGCGTTAGACTGCCCTATGTTGTTGAACAGTGAATATTTCAAAAATGTCTGTTTTAGCCAAACTATCGTAGGCAGGCTGTTTATATTGTGTATGCGGCGTTTAACAGAGCTCCAAACCATTACTATATCCACATATTAGGCGTTAGACTGCCCCATGTGGTTGAACAGTGAATATTTCAAAAATGTCTATTACAGCCAAGGTATCGTAGGCAGGCAGTCAGGCAGTTCATATTGTGTATGCGGCGTTTAACAGAGCCCCAAACCATTACTATATTCACATATTAAGCGTTAGACTGCCCCATGTGGTTGAACAGTGAATATTTCAAAAATGTCTGTTTTAGCCAAACTATCGTAGGCAGGCTGTTCATATTGTGTATGCGGGGTTATACAGAGCCCCAAACCATTACTATATCCACATATTAGTCGTTAGACTTCCGTATGTGGTTGAACAGTGAATATTTCAAAAATGTCTATTACAGCCAAGGTATCGTAGGCAGGCAGTTCATATTGTGTATGCGGCGTTATACAGAGCCCCAAACCATTACTATATTCACATATTAAGCGTTAGACTGCCCCATGTGGTTGAACAGTGAATATTTCAAAAATGTCTATTACGGCCAAGCTATCGTAGGCAGGAAGTTCATATGGTGTATGCGGCGTTAAACAGAGCCCCAAACCATTACTATATTCACATAGTAAGCGTTGGACTGCCCCATGTGGTTGAACACCTAATATTCCAAAAATGTCCGTTACAGCCAAACTATTAGAGGCACAAAGTTCATATTGTATATGCAGCGTTATACAGAGGCCCAAGGCATTACTATAACCACATATTAGGCGTTAGACTGCCCTATGTTGTTGAACATTGAATATTTCAAAAATGTCTGTTTTAGCCAAACTATCGTAGACAGGCTGTTTATATTGTGTATGCGGGGTTATACAGAGCCCCAAACCATTACTATACCCACATATTAGGCGTTAGACTGCCCTATGTTGTTGAACATTGAATATTTCAAAAATGTCTGTTTTAGCCAAACTATCGTAGGCAGGCTGTTCATATTGTTTATGCGGGGTTATACAGAGCTCCAAACCATTACTATATCCACATATTAGGCGTTAGACTGCCCTATGTTGTTGAACAGTGAATATTTCAAAAATGTCTGTTTTAGCCAAACTATCGTAGGCAGGCTGTTTATATTTTGTATGCGGCGTTTAACAGAGCCCCAAACCATTACTATATTCACATATTAAGCGTTAGACTGCCCCATGTGGTTGAACAGTGAATATTTCAAAAATGTCTGTTTTAGCCAAACTATCGTAGGCAGGCTGTTTATATTGTGTATGCGGCGTTATACAGAGCCCCAAACCATTACTATATCCACATATTAGTCGTTAGACTTCCGTATGTGGTTGAACAGTGAATATTTCAAAAATGTCTATTACAGCCAAGGTATCGTAGGCAGGCAGTTCATATTGTGTATGCGGCGTTTAACAGAGCCCCAAACCATTACTATATTCACATATTAAGCGTTAGACTGCCCCATGTGGTTGAACAGTGAATATTTCAAAAATGTCTGTTTTAGCCAAACTATCGTAGGCAGGCTGTTCATATTGTGTATGCGGGGTTATACAGAGCCCCAAACCATTACTATATCCACATATTAGACGTTAGACTTCCGTATGTGGTTGAACAGTGAATATTTCAAAAATGTCTATTACAGCCAAACTATCGTAGGCAGGCTGTTTATATTGTGTATGCGGCGTTTAACAGAGCCTCAAACCATTACTATATTCACATATTAAGCGTTAGACTGCCCCATGTGGTTGAACAGTGAATATTTCAAAAATGTCTGTTTTAGCCAAACTATCGTAGGCAGGCTGTTTATATTGTGTATGCGGCGTTTAACAGAGCTCCAAACCATTACTATATGCACATATTAGGCGTTAGACTGCCCCATGTGGTTGAACAGTGAATATTTCAAAAATGTCTGTTTTAGCCAAACTATCGTAGGCAGGCTGTTCATATTGTGTATGCGGGGTTATACAGAGCCCCAAACCATTACTATATCCACATATTAGGCGTTAGACTGCCCCATGTGGTTGAACAGTGAATATTTCAAAAATGTCTGTTTTAGCCAAACTATCGTAGGCAGGCTGTTCATATTGTGTATGCGGGGTTATACAGAGCTCCAAACCATTACTATATCCACATATTAGGCGTTAGACTGCCCTATGTTGTTGAACAGTGAATATTTCAAAAATGTCTGTTTTAGCCAAACTATCGTAGGCAGGCTGTTTATATTGTGTATGCGGCGTTTAACAGAGCCCCAAACCATTACTATATTCACATATTAGGCGTTAGACTGCTCCATGTGGTTGAACAGTGAATATTTCAAAAATGTCTATTACAGCCAAGGTATCGTAGGCAGGCAGTTCATATTGTGTATGCGGCGTTTAACAGAGCCCCAAACCATTACTATATTCACATATTAAGCGTTAGACTGCCCCATGTGGTTGAACAGTGAATATTTCAAAAATGTCTATTACAGCCAAGGTATCGTAGGCAGGCAGTTCATATTGTGTATGCGGCGTTTAACAGAGCCCCAAACCATTACTATATTCACATATTAAGCGTTAGACTGCCCCATGTGGTTGAACAGTGAATATTTCAAAAATGTCTGTTTTAGCCAAACTATCGTAGGCAGGCTGTTCATATTGTGTATGCGGGGTTATACAGAGCTCCAAACCATTACTATATCCACATATTAGGCGTTAGACTGCCCTATGTTGTTGAACAGTGAATATTTCAAAAATGTCTGTTTTAGCCAAACTATCGTAGGCAGGCTGTTTATATTGTGTATGCGGCGTTTAACAGAGCTCCAAACCATTACTATATCCACATATTAGGCGTTAGACTGCCCCATGTGGTTGAACAGTGAATATTTCAAAAATGTCTATTACAGCCAAGGTATCGTAGGCAGGCAGTCAGGCAGTTCATATTGTGTATGCGGCGTTTAACAGAGCCCCAAACCATTACTATATTCACATATTAAGCGTTAGACTGCCCCATGTGGTTGAACAGTGAATATTTCAAAAATGTCTGTTTTAGCCAAACTATCGTAGGCAGGCTGTTCATATTGTGTATGCGGGGTTATACAGAGCCCCAAACCATTACTATATCCACATATTAGTCGTTAGACTTCCGTATGTGGTTGAACAGTGAATATTTCAAAAATGTCTATTACAGCCAAGGTATCGTAGGCAGGCAGTTCATATTGTGTATGCGGCGTTATACAGAGCCCCAAACCATTACTATATTCACATATTAAGCGTTAGACTGCCCCATGTGGTTGAACAGTGAATATTTCAAAAATGTCTATTACGGCCAAGCTATCGTAGGCAGGAAGTTCATATGGTGTGTGCGGCGTTAAACAGAGCCCCAAACCATTACTATATTCACATAGTAAGCGTTGGACTGCCCCATGTGGTTGAACACCTAATATTCCAAAAATGTCCGTTACAGCCAAACTATTAGAGGCACAAAGTTCATATTGTATATGCAGCGTTATACAGAGGCCCAAGGCATTACTATAACCACATATTAGGCGTTAGACTGCCCTATGTTGTTGAACATTGAATATTTCAAAAATGTCTGTTTTAGCCAAACTATCGTAGACAGGCTGTTTATATTGTGTATGCGGGGTTATACAGAGCCCCAAACCATTACTATACCCACATATTAGGCGTTAGACTGCCCTATGTTGTTGAACATTGAATATTTCAAAAATGTCTGTTTTAGCCAAACTATCGTAGGCAGGCTGTTCATATTGTTTATGCGGGGTTATACAGAGCTCCAAACCATTACTATATCCACATATTAGGCGTTAGACTGCCCTATGTTGTTGAACAGTGAATATTTCAAAAATGTCTGTTTTAGCCAAACTATCGTAGGCAGGCTGTTTATATTTTGTATGCGGCGTTTAACAGAGCCCCAAACCATTACTATATTCACATATTAAGCGTTAGACTGCCCCATGTGGTTGAACAGTGAATATTTCAAAAATGTCTGTTTTAGCCAAACTATCGTAGGCAGGCTGTTTATATTGTGTATGCGGCGTTATACAGAGCCCCAAACCATTACTATATCCACATATTAGTCGTTAGACTTCCGTATGTGGTTGAACAGTGAATATTTCAAAAATGTCTATTACAGCCAAGGTATCGTAGGCAGGCAGTTCATATTGTGTATGCGGCGTTTAACAGAGCCCCAAACCATTACTATATTCACATATTAAGCGTTAGACTGCCCCATGTGGTTGAACAGTGAATATTTCAAAAATGTCTGTTTTAGCCAAACTATCGTAGGCAGGCTGTTCATATTGTGTATGCGGGGTTATACAGAGCCCCAAACCATTACTATATCCACATATTAGACGTTAGACTTCCGTATGTGGTTGAACAGTGAATATTTCAAAAATGTCTATTACAGCCAAACTATCGTAGGCAGGCTGTTTATATTGTGTATGCGGCGTTTAACAGAGCCTCAAACCATTACTATATTCACATATTAAGCGTTAGACTGCCCCATGTGGTTGAACAGTGAATATTTCAAAAATGTCTGTTTTAGCCAAACTATCGTAGGCAGGCTGTTTATATTGTGTATGCGGCGTTTAACAGAGCTCCAAACCATTACTATATGCACATATTAGGCGTTAGACTGCCCCATGTGGTTGAACAGTGAATATTTCAAAAATGTCTGTTTTAGCCAAACTATCGTAGGCAGGCTGTTCATATTGTGTATGCGGGGTTATACAGAGCCCCAAACCATTACTATATCCACATATTAGTCGTTAGACTTCCGTATGTGGTTGAACAGTGAATATTTCAAAAATGTCTATTACAGCCAAGGTATCGTAGGCAGGCAGTTCATATTGTGTATGCGGCGTTTAACAGAGCCCCAAACCATTACTATATTCACATATTAAGCGTTAGACTGCCCCATGTGGTTGAACAGTGAATATTCCAAAAATGTCCGTTACAGCCAAACTATTAGAGGCACAGTGCTCATTTTGTATATGCAGCGTTATACAGAGTCCCAAAGCATTAATATAGTCACTTATTAAGCGTTGGACTGCCCCATGTGGTTAAACACCTAATATACCAAAAGTGCCCATTACAGCCGTACTATTAGAGGCACAAAGTTCATATCGTATATGCAGCGTTATACAGAGGCCCAAAGCCTTAATATAGTCACTTATTAAGCGTTGGACTGCCCCATGTGGTTAAACACCTAATATTCCAAAATTGTCCGTTACAGCCGTACTATTAGAGGCACAAAGTTCATATCGTATATGCAGCGTTATACAGAGGCCCAAAGCATTAATATAGTCACTTATTAAGCGTTGGACTGCCCCATGTGGTTAAACACCTAATATTTTAAAAGTGTCCGTTACAGCCGTACTATTAGAGGCACAAAGTTCATATCGTATATGCAGCGTTATACAGAGGCCCAAAGCATTAATATAGTGACTTATTAAGCGTTGGACTGCCCCATGTGGTTAAACACCTAATATTCCAAAAGTGTCCGTTACAGCCGTACTTTTAGAGGCACAAAGTTTATATCGTATATGCAGCGTTATACAGAGGCCCAAAGCATTAATATATCCACATATTAAGCGTTAGACTGACCCATGTGGTTGAACAGTGAATATTTCAAAAATGACTGTTTTAGCTAAACTATCGTAGGCAGGCTGTTCATATTGTGTATGCGGGGTTATACAGAGCCCGAAACCATTACTATATCCACTTATTAGGCGTTAGACTGCCCTATGTAGTTGAACAATAAATAATTAAAAAATGTCTGTTATAGCCAAACTATCGTAGGCAGGCAGTTCATATTGTGTATACGGGGTTATACAGAGCCCCAAACCATTACTATATCCACATATTAGGCGTTAGACTGCCCTATGTGGATGAACAGTGAATATTTCAAAAGTGTCTGTTATAGCCAAACTACCGTAAGCAGGCAGTTCATATTGTGTATGCGGCGTTATACAGAGCCCCAAACCCTAACTATTTCCACATATTAGGCGTTAGACTGCCGTATGTGGTTGAACAGTGAATATTTCAAAAATGTCTATTACAGCCAAGGTATCGTAGGCAGGCAGTTCATATTGTATATGCGGCGTTTAACAGAGCCCCAAACCATTACTATATCCACATATTAGGCGTTAGACTGCCCTATGTAGTTGAACAGTGAATATTTCAAAAATGTCTATTACAGCCAAGGTATCGTAGGCAGGCAGTTCATATTGTGTATGCAGCGTTATACAGAGACCCAAAGCATTAATATAATCACATATTAAGCATTGGACTGCAACATGTGTTTGAACACATAATATTCCAAAAGTGTCCGTTACAGCCAAACTATTAGAGGCACAAATTTCATATCGTATATGCAGCGTTATACAGAGGCCCAAATCATTAATATATCCACATATTAAGCGTTAGACTGACCCATGTGGTTGAACAGTGAATATTTCAAAAATGTCAGTTATAGCCAAACTATCGTAGGCAGGCTGTTCATATTGTGTATGCGGGGTTATACAGAGCTCCAAACCATTACTATATCCACATATTAGGCGTTAGACTGCCCTATGTTGTTGAACAGTGAATATTTCAAAAATGTCTTTTAGCCAAACTATCGTAGGCAGGCTGTTCATATTGTGTATGCGGCGGTAAACAGAGCCCCAAACCATTACTATATTCACATAGTAAGCGTTAGACTGCCTCATGTGGTTGAATAGTGAATATTTCAAAAATGTCTATTACAGCCAAGGTATCGTAGACAGGCAGTTCATATTGTGTATGCGGCGTTTAACAGAGCCCCAAACCATTACTATATAAACATATTAGGCGTTAGACTGCCCTATGTGGTTGAACAGTGAATATTTCAAAAATGTCTATTACGGCCAAGCTATCGTAGGCAGGAAGTTCATATGGTGTATGCGGGGTTATACAGAGCTCCAAACCATTACTATATCCACATATTAGGCGTTAGACTGCCCTATGTGGTTGAACAGTGAATATTTAAAAAATGTCAGTTATAGCAAAATTATCGTAAGCAGGCAGTTCATATTGTGCATGCTGCGTTATACAGAATCTTAAAGCATTACTACTTTCACATATTAGGCGTTAGACTGCCCCATGTGGTTGAACAGTGAATATTTCAAAAATGTCTGTTTTAGCCAAACTATCGTAGGCAGGCTGTTTATATTGTGTATGCGGCGTTATACAGAGCCCCAAACCATTACTATATCCACATATTAGGTGATAGACTGCCCTATGTAGTTGAACAGTAAATAATTGAAAAATGTCTGATATAGCCAAACTATCGTAGGCAGGCAATTCATATTGTGTATGCGGCGTTATACAGAGCCCCAAACCATTACTATATCCACATATTAGGCGTTAGACTGCCCCATGTGGTTGAACAGTGAATATTTCAAAAATGTCTATTACGGCCAAGCTATCGTAGGCAGGAAGTTCATATGGTGTATGCGGCGTTAAACAGAGCCCCAAACCATTACTATATTCACATAGTAAGCGTTAGACTGCCTCATGTGGTTGAATAGTGAATATTTCAAAAATGTCTATTACAGCCAAGGTATCGTAGACAGGCAGTTCATATTGTGTATGCGGCGTTTAACAGAGCCCCAAACCATTACTATATTCACATATTAAGCGTTGGACTGCCCCATGTGGTTGAACACCTAATATTCCAAAAATGTCCGTTACAGCCAAACTATTAGAGGCACAAAGTTCATATTGTATATGCAGCGTTATACAGAGGCCCAAAGCATTACTATAACCACATATTTAGCGATCGACAACCCCATGTTGTTGAACAATTAATATTCCAAAAATGTCAGTTACAGCCTAACTATAAAAGGCACAGAGTTCATATTGTGTATGCAGCGTTATACAGAGTCCCAAAACATTAATATAATCACATATTAAGCGTTGGACTGCCCCATGTGAGTGAACATTGAATATTTCAAAATTGTATATTAAGGCCAAGCTATCGTAGGAAGTTCATATTCTGTATGCGGCGTCTTACAGAGTCCCAAACCATTACTATATTCACATAGTAAGCGTTAGACCGCCTCATGTGGTTGAATAGTGAATATTTCAAAAATGTCTATTACAGCCAAGGTATCGTAGGCAGGCTGTTCATATTGTGTATGCGGCGTTTAACAGAGCCCCAAACCATTACTATATTCACATATTAAGCGTTAGACTGCCCCATGTGGTTGAACAGTGAATATTTCAAAAATGTCTGTTTTAGCCAAACTATCGTAGACAGGCTGTTTATATTGTGTATGCGGGGTTATACAGAGTCCCAAACCATTACTATATTCACATATTAGGCGTTAGACTGGCCCATGTGGTTGAACAGTGAATATTTCAAAAATGTCTATTACAGCCAAGGTATCGTAGGCAGGCTGTTCATATTGTGTATGCGGCGTTTAACAGAGCCCCAAACCATTACTATATTCACATATTAAGCGTTAGACTGCCCCATGTGGTTGAACAGTGAATATTTCAAAAATGTCTGTTTTAGCCAAATTATCGTAGGCAGGCTGTTCATATTGTGTATGCGGGATTATACAGAGCCCCAAACCATTACTATATCCACATATTTGGCGTTAGACTGCCCTATGTGGTTGAACAGTGAATATTTCAAAAATGTCTATTACAGCCAAGGTATCGTAGGCAGGCAGTTCATATTGTATATGCGGCATTTAACAGAGCCCCAAACCATTACTATATCCACATATTAGGCGTTAGACTGCCCTATGTGGTTGATCAGTAAATATTTAAAAAATGTCTGTTATAGCAAAATTATCGTAAGCAGGCAGTTCATATTGTGCATGCGGCGTTTAACAGAGCCCCAAACCATTACTATATTCACATATTAAGCGTTAGACTGCCCCATGTGGTTGAACAGTGAATATTTCAAAAATGACTGTTTTAGCCAAACTATCGTAGGCAGGCTGTTCATATTGTGTATGCGGGGTTATACAGAGCCCCAAACCATTACTATATCCACATATTAGGCGTTAGACTGCCCTATGTAGTTGAACAGTAAATAATTGAAAAATGTCTGTTATAGCCAAACTATCGTAGGCAGGCAGTTCATATTGTGTATGCGGCGTTATACAGAGCCCCAAACCATTACTATATCCACATATTAGGCGTTAGACTGCCCCATGTGGTTGAACAGTGAATATTTCAAAAATGTCTATTACGGCCAAGCTATCGTAGGCAGGAAGTTCATATGGTGTATGCGGCGTTAAACAGAGCCCCAAACCATTACTATATTCACATAGTATGCGTTGGACTGCCCCATGTGGTTGAACACCTAATATTCCAAAAATGTCCGTTACAGCCAAACTATTAGAGGCACAAAGTTCATATTGTATATGCAGCGTTATACAGAGGCCCAAAGCATTACTATAACCACATATTTAGCGATCGACAACCCCATGTTGTTGAACAATTAATATTCCAAAAATGTCAGTTACAGCCTAACTATAAATGGCACAGAGTTCATACTGTATATGCAGCGTTATACAGAGTCCCAAAACATTAATATAATCACATATTAAGCGTTGGACCGCCCCATGTGAGTGAACATTGAATATTTCAAAATTGTATATTAAGGCCAAGCTATCGTAGGCAGGCAGTTCATATTCTGTATGCGGCGTTTTACAGAGTCCCAAACCATTACTATATTCAGATATTAAGCGTTAGACTGCCCCATGTGGTTGAACAGTGAATATTTCAAAAATGTCAGTTATAGCCAAATTATCGTAGGGAGGCAGTACATATTGTGTATGCGGCGTTATACAGAGCCCCAAACCATTACTATATCCTCAAATTAGGCGTTAGACTGCCCTATGTGGTTGAACAGTGAACATTTCAAAAGTGTCTGTTATAGCCAAACTATCGTTAGCAGGCAGTTCATATTGTGTATGCGGCGTTATACAGAGCCCCAAACCATTACTATATTCACATATTAGGCGTTAGACTGCCGTATGTGGTTGAACAGTGAATATTTCAAAAATGTCTATTACAGCCAAGGTATCGTAGGCAGGCAGTTCATATTGTATATGCGGCGTTTAACAGAGCCCCAAACCATTACTATATCCACATATTAGGCGTTAGACTGCCCTATGTAGTTGAACAGTGAATATTTCAAAAATGTCTATTACAGCCAAGGTATCGTAGGCAGGCAGTTCATATTGTGTATGCAGCGTTATACAGAGACCCAAAGCATTAATATAATCACATATTAAGCATTGGACTGCAACATGTGTTTGAACACATAATATTCCAAAAGTGTCCGTTACAGCCAAACTATTAGAGGCACAAAGTTCATATCGTATATGCAGCGTTATACAGAGGCCCAAAGCATTAATATATCCACATATTAAGCGTTAGACTGACCCATGTGGTTGAACAGTGAATATTTCAAAAATGTCAGTTATAGCCAAACTACCGTAAGCAGGCAGTTCATATTGTGTATGCGGCGTTATACAGAGCCCCAAACCATTACCATATCCACATATTAGGCGTTAGACTGCCCCATGTGGTTGAACAGTGAATATTTCAAAAATGTCTATTACAGCCAGGGTATCGTAGGCAGGCAGTTCATATGGTGTAAGCGGCGGTTTACAGAGACCCAAACCATTCCTGTATTCACATATTAGGCGTTAGACTTCCGTATGTGGTTGAACAGAGAATATTTCAAAAATGTCTATTACAGCCAAACTATCGTAGGCAGGCTGTTCATATTGTGTATGCGGGGTTATACAGAGCTCCAAACCATTACTATATCCACATATTAGGCGTTAGACTGCCCTATGTTGTTGAACAGTGAATATTTCAAAAATGTCTGTTTTAGCCAAACTATCGTAGGCAGGCTGTTTATATTTTGTATGCGGCGTTTAACAGAGCCCCAAACCATTACTATATTCACATATTAAGCGTTAGACTGCCCCATGTGGTTGAACAGTGAATATTTCAAAAATGTCTGTTTTAGCCAAACTATCGTAGGCAGGCTGTTTATATTGTGTATGCGGCGTTATACAGAGCCCCAAACCATTACTATATCCACATATTAGTCGTTAGACTTCCGTATGTGGTTGAACAGTGAATATTTCAAAAATGTCTATTACAGCCAAGGTATCGTAGGCAGGCAGTTCATATTGTGTATGCGGCGTTTAACAGAGCCCCAAACCATTACTATATTCACATATTAAGCGTTAGACTGCCCCATGTGGTTGAACAGTGAATATTTCAAAAATGTCTGTTTTAGCCAAACTATCGTAGGCAGGCTGTTCATATTGTGTATGCGGGGTTATACAGAGCCCCAAACCATTACTATATCCACATATTAGACGTTAGACTTCCGTATGTGGTTGAACAGTGAATATTTCAAAAATGTCTATTACAGCCAAACTATCGTAGGCAGGCTGTTTATATTGTGTATGCGGCGTTTAACAGAGCCTCAAACCATTACTATATTCACATATTAAGCGTTAGACTGCCCCATGTGGTTGAACAGTGAATATTTCAAAAATGTCTGTTTTAGCCAAACTATCGTAGGCAGGCTGTTTATATTGTGTATGCGGCGTTTAACAGAGCTCCAAACCATTACTATATGCACATATTAGGCGTTAGACTGCCCCATGTGGTTGAACAGTGAATATTTCAAAAATGACTGTTTTAGCCAAACTATCGTAGGCAGGCTGTTCATATTGTGTATGCGGGGTTATACAGAGCCCCAAACCATTACTATATCCACATATTAGTCGTTAGACTTCCGTATGTGGTTGAACAGTGAATATTTCAAAAATGTCTATTACAGCCAAGGTATCGTAGGCAGGCAGTTCATATTGTGTATGCGGCGTTTAACAGAGCCCCAAACCATTACTATATTCACATATTAAGCGTTAGACTGCCCCATGTGGTTGAACAGTGAATATTCCAAAAATGTCCGTTACAGCCAAACTATTAGAGGCACAGTGCTCATTTTGTATATGCAGCGTTATACAGAGTCCCAAAGCATTAATATAGTCACTTATTAAGCGTTGGACTGCCCCATGTGGTTAAACACCTAATATACCAAAAGTGCCCATTACAGCCGTACTATTAGAGGCACAAAGTTCATATCGTATATGCAGCGTTATACAGAGGCCCAAAGCCTTAATATAGTCACTTATTAAGCGTTGGACTGCCCCATGTGGTTAAACACCTAATATTCCAAAATTGTCCGTTACAGCCGTACTATTAGAGGCACAAAGTTCATATCGTATATGCAGCGTTATACAGAGGCCCAAAGCATTAATATAGTCACTTATTAAGCGTTGGACTGCCCCATGTGGTTAAACACCTAATATTTTAAAAGTGTCCGTTACAGCCGTACTATTAGAGGCACAATGTTCATATCGTATATGCAGCGTTATACAGAGGCCCAAAGCATTAATATAGTGACTTATTAAGCGTTGGACTGCCCCATGTGGTTAAACACCTAATATTCCAAAAGTGTCCGTTACAGCCGTACTTTTAGAGGCACAAAGTTTATATCGTATATGCAGCGTTATACAGAGGCCCAAAGCATTAATATATCCACATATTAAGCGTTAGACTGACCCATGTGGTTGAACAGTGAATATTTCAAAAATGACTGTTTTAGCTAAACTATCGTAGGCAGGCTGTTCATATTGTGTATGCGGGGTTATACAGAGCCCGAAACCATTACTATATTCACATATTAAGCGTTAGACTGCCCCATGTGGTTGAACAGTGAATATTTCAAAAATGTCTGTTTTAGCCAAATTATCGTAGGCAGGCTGTTCATATTGTGTATGCGGGATTATACAGAGCCCCAAACCATTACTATATCCACATATTTGGCGTTAGACTGCCCTATGTGGTTGAACAGTGAATATTTCAAAAATGTCTATTACAGCCAAGGTATCGTAGGCAGGCAGTTCATATTGTATATGCGGCATTTAACAGAGCCCCAAACCATTACTATATCCACATATTAGGCGTTAGACTGCCCTATGTGGTTGATCAGTAAATATTTAAAAAATGTCTGTTATAGCAAAATTATCGTAAGCAGGCAGTTCATATTGTGCATGCGGCGTTTAACAGAGCCCCAAACCATTACTATATTCACATATTAAGCGTTAGACTGCCCCATGTGGTTGAACAGTGAATATTTCAAAAATGACTGTTTTAGCCAAACTATCGTAGGCAGGCTGTTCATATTGTGTATGCGGGGTTATACAGAGCCCCAAACCATTACTATATCCACATATTAGGCGTTAGACTGCCCTATGTAGTTGAACAGTAAATAATTGAAAAATGTCTGTTATAGCCAAACTATCGTAGGCAGGCAGTTCATATTGTGTATGCGGCGTTATACAGAGCCCCAAACCATTACTATATCCACATATTAGGCGTTAGACTGCCCCATGTGGTTGAACAGTGAACATTTCAAAAGTGTCTGTTATAGCCAAACTATCGTTAGCAGGCAGTTCATATTGTGTATGCGGCGTTATACAGAGCCCCAAACCATTACTATATTCACATATTAGGCGTTAGACTGCCCTATGTAGTTGAACAGTGAATATTTCAAAAATGTCTATTACAGCCAAGGTATCGTAGGCAGGCAGTTCATATTGGGTATGCAGCGTTATACAGAGGCCCAAAGCATTAATATAATCACATTTTAAGCATTGGAGTGCAACATGTGTTTGAACACATAATATTCCAAAAGTGACCGTTACAGCCAAACTATTAGAGGCACAAAGTTCATATCGTATATGCAGCGTTATACAGAGGCCCAAAGCATTAATATATCCACATATTAAGCGTTAGACTGACCCATGTGGTTGAACAGTGAATATTTCAAAAATGTCAGTTATAGCCAAACTACCGTAAGCAGGCAGTTCATATTGTGTATGCGGCGTTATACAGAGCCCCAAACCATTACCATATCCACATATTAGGCGTTAGACTGCCCCATGTGGTTGAACAGTGAATATTTCAAAAATGTCTATTACAGCCAAGGTATCGTAGGCAGGCAGTTCATATGGTGTAAGCGGCGGTTTACAGAGACCCAAACCATTCCTGTATTCACATATTAGGCGTTAGACTTCCGTATGTGGTTGAACAGTGAATATTTCAAAAATGTCTATTACAGCCAAACTATCGTAGGCAGGCTGTTCATATTGTGTATGCGGGGTTATACAGAGCTCCAAACCATTACTATATCCACATATTAGGCGTTAGACGGCCCTATGTTGTTGAACAGTGAATATTTCTGTAGTGGCGCAATAGGTTAACGTACCATTGCACTGCCATCAGCAGGAAAACTGCACCACCGAACCATGAGGTAACAACGCTGACATTGCCGAAGGCAATGTCCGCAGTTGATCCACTTAAGACTATATATGTATTGTGATAATTAGCTGTAAGGAATCAATTAATTAAGTATTATTAAGTGTTATCGTTAGTATTACTTTAAGTCACCCAGTGTTAACAAGTATTTAATAGAAGCCGTACATCACAGATATCATCTGTATTTAAATTCACCCTCCAACATGAATCCCGTGCATCAACCAGAACAACATAAAACGTATCATTTACATTTCAAAAATGTCTGTTTTAGCCAAACTATTGTAGACAGGCTGTTTATATTGTGTATGCGGGGTTATACAGAGCCCCAAACCATTACTATATCCACATATTAGGCGTTAGACTGCCCCATGTGGTTGAACAGTGAATATTTCAAAAATGTCTATTACAGCCAAGGTATCGTAGGCAGGCTGTTCATATTGTGTATCCGGCGTTTAACAGAGCCCCAAACCATTACTATATCCACATATTAGTCGTTAGACTTCCGTATGTGGTTGAACAGTGAATATTTCAAAAATGTCTATTACGGCCAAGCTATTAGAGGCACAAAGTTCATATCGAATATGCAGGGTTAAACAGAGGCCCAAAGCATTAATATAGAATTATTAAGCGTTGGACTGCCCCATGTGGTTGAACACCTAATATTCCAAAAATGTCCGTTACAGCTAAACTATTAGAGGCACAAAGTTCATATCGAATATGCAGCGTTTTACAGAGGCCCAAAGCATTAATATAGTCACTTATTAAGCGTTGGACTGCCCCATGTGGTTGAACACCTTATATTCCAAAAGTGTCCGTTACAGCCAAACTATTAGAGGCACAAAGTTCATATCGTATATGCAGCGTTATACAGAGGCCCAAAGCATTAATATAGTCACTTATTAAGCGTTGGACTGCCCCATGTGGTTGAACACCTAATATTCCAAATGTGTCCGTTACAGCCAAACTATTAGAGGCACAGTGCTCATTTTGTATATGCAGCGTTATACAGAGTCCCAAAGCATTAATATAATAAAATATTAAGCATTGGACGGCAACATGTGTTTGAACACATAATATTCCAAAAGTGTCCGTTACAGCCAAACTATTAGAGACACAGAGTTCATATTGTATATGCAGCGTTATACAGAGTCCCAAAGCATTACTCTAACCACATATTAAGCATTGGACTGCCCCATGTGGTTGAACACCTAATATTCCAAAAGTGTCCGTTACAGCCAAACTATTAGAGGCACAGTGCTCATTTTGTATAAGCAGCGTTATACAGAGTCCCATAGCATTACTATAACCACATATAAAGCGATCGACAACCCCATGTTGTTGAACACCTAATATTCCAAAAATGTCAGTTACAGCCTAACTATAAAAGGCACAGAGTTCATACTGTATATGCAGCGTTATACAGAGTCCCAAAGCATTATTATAATCAAATATTAAGCATTGGACTGCAACATGTGTTTGAACACATATTATTCCGAAAGTGTCCGTTACAGCCAAACTATTAGAGACACAGAGTTCATATTGTATATGCAGCGTTGTACAGAGGCCCAAAGCATTAATATCGTCACTTATTAAGCGTTGGACTGCCCCATGTGGCTAAATACCTAATATTCCAAAAGTGTCCGTTACAGCTAAACTATTAGAGGCACAAAGTTCATATCGAATATGCAACGTTTTACAGAGGCACATAGCATTAATATAGTCACTTATTAAGCGTTGGACTGCTTCATGTGGTTAAACACCTAATATTCCAAATGTGTCCGTCACAGCCAAACTATTAGTGGCACAAAGTTCATATCGAATATGCAGCGTTTTACAGAGGCCCAAAGCATTAATATAGTCACTTATTAAGCGTTGGACTGCCCCATGTGGTTGAACACCTAATATTCCAAAAGTGTCCGTTACAGCCAAACTATTAGAGGCACAAAGTTCATATCGAATATGCAGCGTTTTACAGAGGCCCAAAGCATTAATATAGTCACTTATTAAGCGTTGGACTGCCCCATGTGGTTAAACACCTAATATTCAAAAGTGTCCGTTACAGCCATACTATTAGAGGCACAAAGTTCATATCGAATATGCAGCGTTTTACAGAGGCCCAAAGCATTAATATAGTCACTTATTAAGCGTTGGACTGCCCCATGTGGTTAAACACCTAATATTCCAAAAGTGTCCGTTACAGCCAAACTATTAGAGGCACAAAATTCATATCGAATATGCAACGTTTTACAGAAACACATAGCATTAATATAGTCACTTATTAAGCGTTGGACTGCCCCATGTGGTTGAACACCTAATATTCCAAAAGTGTCCGTTACAGCCAAACTATTAAAGGCACAAAGTTCATATCGAATATGCAGCGTTATACAGAGGCCCAAAGCATTAATATAGTCACTTATTAAGCGTTGGACTGCCCCATGTGGTTAAACACCTAATATTCCAAAAATATCCGTAACAGCCAATCTATTAGAGTCACAGTGTTCATATTGTAAATGCTGCGTTATACAGAGTCCCAAATCATGTCTATAACCACATATTAAGCGATCGACAGCCGCATGTGGTTGAACACCTAATATTCCAAAAATGTCCGTTACAGGCAAACTATTAGAGGCACAGTGCTCATATTGTATATGCAGCGTTATACAGAGGCCCAAAGCATTAATATAGTCATTAGATCCGTTGGCTGGACACCGGCACATCAGTTTTTTGAAACCTCTAAAACGCTCATTTCTAACAATCTAAGCTTATAACAATTTTCCTAATTGACGGACACAATTTATATTGTATATTTTATTATAGTTTTTGTTGCAGTTTTCAAATATGTAATTGGTTTTTCCACTGGGCAAAAAATTAGATCCGTTGGCTGGACATCGGCACATTAGTTTTTAGAAACCTCTAAAACGCTCATTTCTAACAATCTAAGCTTATAACAATTTTCCTAATTGAGAGAAACAGTTTATATTGTGCAACTTTAACATAGTTTTTGTTGCAGTTTTCAAATATGTAATTGGTTTTTTCACTGGGCAATAAATTAGATCCATTGGCTGGACATCGGCACATTAGTTTTTAGAAACCTCTAAAACGCTCATTTTTAACAATCTAAGCTTATAACAATTTTCCTAATTGACGGACAGATTTTATATTGTGCGATTTTAATATAGTTTTTGTTGCAGTTTTCAAATATGTAATTGGTTTTTCAACTGGGCAGTAAATTAGATCCGTTGGCTGGACACCGGCACATCAGTTTTTTGAAACCTCTAAAACGCTCATTTCTAACAATCTAAGCTTATAACAATTTTCCTAATTGAGGGACAGATTTTATATTGTGCAATTTTAATATAGTTTTTCTTGCAGTTTTCAAATATGTAATTGGTTTTTTCACTGGGCAATAAATTAGATTCATTGGCTGGACACCGGCACATTAGTTTTTAGAACCCTCTAAAACGCTCATTTCTAAAAATCTAAGCTTATAACAATTTTCCTAATTGAGGGAAACAGTTTATATTGTGCAATTTTAACATAGTTTTTGTTGCAGTTTTCAAATATGTAATTGGTTTTTTCACTGGGCAATAAATTAGATCCGTTGGCTGGACATCAGCACATTAGTTTTTAGAAACCTCTAAAACGCTCATTTCTAACAATCTAAGCTTATAACAATTTTCCTAATTGACGGACACAATTTATATTGTATATTTTAATATAGTTTTTGTTGCAGTTTTCAAATATGTAATTGGTTTTTCCACTGGGCAATAAATTAGATCCGTTGGCTGGACATCGGCACATTAGTTTTTAGAAACCTCTAAAACGCTCATTTCTAACAATCTAAGCTTATAACAATTTTCCTAATTGAGAGAAACAGTTTATATTGTGCAATTTTAACATAGTTTTTGTTGCAGTTTTCAAATATGTAATTGGTTTTTTCACTGGGCAATAAATTATATCCGTTGGCTGGACACCGGCACATTAGTTTTTAGAAACCTCTAAAACGCTCATTTCTAAAAATCTAAGCTCATAACAATTTTCCTAATTGACGGACACAATTTATATTGTGCAATTTTAATATAGTTTTTGTTGCAGTTTTCAAATATGTAATTGGTTTTTTTACTGGGCAATAAATTAGATCCGTTGGCTGGACACCGGCACATTAGTTTTTAGAAACCTCTAAAACGCTCATTTCTAACAATCTAAGCTTATAACAATTTTCCTAATTGACGGACACAATTTATATTGTGCATTTTTAATAGAGTTTTTGTTGCAGTTTTCAAATATGTAATTGGTTTTTCAACTGGGCAATAAATTAGATCCGTTGGCTGGACACCGGCACATCAGTTTTTTGAAACCCCTAAAACGCTCATTTCTAACAATCTAAGCTTATAACAATTTTCCTAATTGAGGGAAACAGTTTATATTGTGCAATTTTAATATAGTTTTTGTTGCAGTTTTTAAATATGTAATTGGTTTTTCAACTAAGCGATAAATTAGATCCGTTGGCTGGACATCGGCACATTAGTTTTTAGAAACCTCTAAAACGCTCATTTCTAACAATCTAAGCTTATAACAATTTTCCTAATTGAGGGAAACAGTTTATATTGTGCAATTTTAATATAGTTTTTGTTGCAGTTTTCAAATATGTAATTGGTTTTTTCACTGGGCAATAAATTAAATCCGTTGGCTAAACACCGGCACGTCAGTTTTTAGAAACCTCTAAAACGCTCATTTCTAACAATCTAAGCTTATAACAATTTTCCTAATTGAGGGAAACAGTTTATATTGTGCAATTTTAATATAGTTTTTGTTGCAGTTTTCAAATATGTAACTGGTTTTTCAACTGGGCAATAAATTAGATCCGTTGGCTAAACACCGGCACGTCAGTTTTTAGAAACCCCTAAAACGCTCATTTCTAACAATCTAAGCTTATAACAATTTTCCTAATTGAGGGAAACAGTTTATATTGTGCAATTTTAATATAGTTTTTGTTGCAGTTTTCAAATATGTAATTGGTTTTTCAACTGGGCAATAAATTAGATCCGTTGGCTGGACATCGGCACATTAGTTTTTAGAATCCTCTAAAACGCTCATTTCTAAAAATCTAAGCTTATAACAATTTTCCTAATTGACGGACAGATTTTATATTGTGCAATTTTAATATAGTTTTTGTTGCAGTTTTCAAATATGTAATTGGTTTTTTCACTAAGCAATAAATTAGATCCGTTGGCTGGACATCGGCACATTAGTTTTTAGAATCCTCTAAAACGCCCATTTCTAAAAATCTAAGCTTATAACAATTTTCCTAATTGACGGACAGATTTTATATTGTGCAATTTTAATATAGTTTTTGTTGCAGTTTTTAAATATGTAATTGGTTTTTCCACTGGGCAACAAATTTGATCCGTTGGCTGGACACCGGCACATCAGTTTTAAGAAACCTCTAAAACGCTCATTTCTAACAATCTAAGCTTATAACAATTTTCCTAATTGAGGGAAACAGTTTATATTGTGCAATTTTAATATAGTTTTTGTTGCAGTTTTTAAATATGTAATTGGTTTTTCAACTAAGCGATAAATTAGATCCGTTGGCTGGACACCGGCACATTAGTTTTTAGAAACCTCTAAAACGATCATTTCTAACAATCTAAGCTTATAACAATTTTCCTAATTGAGGGAAACAGTTTATATTGTGCAATTTTAATATAGTTTTTGTTGCAGTTTTTAAATATGTAATTGGTTTTTCAACTGGGCGATAAATTAGATCCGTTGGCTGGACACGGGCACATCAGTTTTTTGAAACCTCTAAAACGCTCATTTCTAACAATCTAAGTTTATAACAATTTTCCTAATTGAGGGAAACAGTTTATATTGTGCAATTTTAATATAGTTTTTGTTGCAGTTTTTAAATATGTAATTGGTTTTTCAACTGGGCGATAAATTTGATCCGTTGGCTGGACACCGGCACATCAGTTTTTAGAAACCTCTAAAACACTCATTTCTAACAATCTAAGTTTATAACAATTTTCCTAATTGAGGGAAACAGTTTATATTGTGCAATTTTAATATAGTTTTTGTTGCAGTTTTTAAATATGTAATTGGTTTTTCAACTGGGCGATAAATTAGATCCGTTGGCTGGACACCGGCACATCAGTTTTTTGAAACCTCTAAAACGCTCATTTCTAACAGTCTAAGCTTATAACAATTTTCCTAATTGAGGGAAACAGTTTATATTGTGCAATTTTAACATAGTTTTTGTTGCAGTTTTTAAATATGTAATTGGTTTTTTCACTGGGCAATAAATTAGATCCGTTGGCTGAACACCGGCATATCAGTTTTTAGAAACCTCTAAAACGCTCATTTCTAACAATCTAAGCTTATAACAATTTTCCTAATTGACGGACACAATTTATATTGTATATTTTAATATAGTTTTTGTTGCAGTTTTCAAATATGTAATTGGTTTTTCCTCTGGGCAATAAATTAGATCCGTTGGGTGGACATCGGCACATTAGTTTTTAGAAACCTCTAAAACGCTCATTTCTAACAATCTAAGCTTATAACAATTTTCCTAAATGACGGACAGATTTTATATTGTGCGATTTTAATATAGTTTTTCTTGCAGTTTTCAAATATGCAATTGGTTTTTCCACTGGGCAAAAAATTAGATGCGTTGGGTGGACATCGGCACATTAGTTTTTAGAAACCTCTAAAACGCTCATTTCTAACAATCTAAGCTTATAACAATTTTCCTAATTGTCGGACAGATTTTATATTGTGCGATTTTAATATAGTTTTTGTTGCAGTTTTCAAATATGTAATTGGTTTTTCCACTGGGCAATAAATTAGATCCGTTAGCTGGACGCCGGCACATCAGTATTTAGAAACCTCTAAAACGCTCATTTCTAACAATCTAAGCTTTTAACAATTTTCCTAATTGAGGGAAACAGTTTATATTGTGCAATTTTAATATAGTTTTTGTTGCAGTTTTCAAATATGTAATTTTTTTTCCACTGGGCAATAAATTAGATCCGTTGGCTGGACACCGGCACATCAGTATTTAGAAACCCCTAAAACGCTCATTTCTAACAATCTAAGATTATAACAATTTTCCTAATTGAGGGAAACAGTTTATATTGTGCAATTTTACCATAGTTTTTGTTGCAGTTTTCAAATATGTAATTGGTTTTTCCACTGGGCAATAAATTAGATCCGTTGGCTGGACACCGGCACATCAGTATTTAGAAACCTCTAAAACGCTCATTTCTAACAATCTAAGCTTATAACAATTTTCCTAATTGACGGACACAATTTATATTATGCAATTTTAATATAGTTTTTGTTGCAGTTTTCAAATATGTAATTGGTTTTTCCACTGGGCAATAAATTAGATCCGTTGGCTGGACACCGGCACATCAGTATTTAGAAACCTCTAAAACGCTCATTTCTAACAATCTAAGCTTATAACAATTTTCCTAATTGACGGACAGATTTTATATTGTGCAATTTTAATATAGTTTTTGTTGCAGTTTTCAAATATGTAATTGGTTTTTCCATTGGGCAATAAATTAGATCCGTTTGCTGGACATCGGCACATTAGTTTTTAGAAACCTCTAAAACGCTCATTTCTAACAATCTAAGCTTATAACAATTTTCCTAATTGAGGGAAACAGTTTATATTGTGCAATTTTAATATAGTTTTTGTTGCAGTTTTCAAATATGTAATTGGTTTTTTTCACTGGGCAATAAATTAAATCCGTTGGCTAAACACCGGCACGTCAGTTTTTAGAAACCTCTAAAACGATCATTTCTAACAATCTAAGCTTATAACAATTTTCCTAATTGAGGGAAACAGTTTATATTGTGCAATTTTAATATAGTTTTTGTTGCAGTTTTTAAATATGTAATTGGTTTTTCAACTGGGCGATAAATTAGATCCGTTGGCTGGACACGGGCACATCAGTTTTTTGAAACCTCTAAAACGCTCATTTCTAACAATCTAAGTTTATAACAATTTTCCTAATTGAGGGAAACAGTTTATATTGTGCAATTTTAATATAGTTTTTGTTGCAGTTTTTAAATATGTAATTGGTTTTTCAACTGGGCGATAAATTTGATCCGTTGGCTGGACACCGGCACATCAGTTTTTAGAAACCTCTAAAACACTCATTTCTAACAATCTAAGTTTATAACAATTTTCCTAATTGAGGGAAACAGTTTATATTGTGCAATTTTAATATAGTTTTTGTTGCAGTTTTTAAATATGTAATTGGTTTTTCAACTGGGCGATAAATTAGATCCGTTGGCTGGACACCGGCACATCAGTTTTTTGAAACCTCTAAAACGCTCATTTCTAACAGTCTAAGCTTATAACAATTTTCCTAATTGAGGGAAACAGTTTATATTGTGCAATTTTAACATAGTTTTTGTTGCAGTTTTCAAATATGTAATTGGTTTTTTCACTGGGCAATAAATTAGATCCGTTGGCTGAACACCGGCATATCAGTTTTTAGAAACCTCTAAAACGCTCATTTCTAACAATCTAAGCTTATAACAATTTTCCTAATTGACGGACACAATTTATATTGTATATTTTAATATAGTTTTTGTTGCAGTTTTCAAATATGTAATTGGTTTTTCCTCTGGGCAATAAATTAGATCCGTTGGGTGGACATCGGCACATTAGTTTTTAGAAACCTCTAAAACGCTCATTTCTAACAATCTAAGCTTATAACAATTTTCCTAAATGACGGACAGATTTTATATTGTGCGATTTTAATATAGTTTTTCTTGCAGTTTTCAAATATGCAATTGGTTTTTCCACTGGGCAAAAAATTAGATGCGTTGGGTGGACATCGGCACATTAGTTTTTAGAAACCTCTAAAACGCTCATTTCTAACAATCTAAGCTTATAACAATTTTCCTAATTGTCGGACAGATTTTATATTGTGCGATTTTAATATAGTTTTTGTTGCAGTTTTCAAATATGTAATTGGTTTTTCCACTGGGCAATAAATTAGATCCGTTAGCTGGACGCCGGCACATCAGTATTTAGAAACCTCTAAAACGCTCATTTCTAACAATCTAAGCTTTTAACAATTTTCCTAATTGAGGGAAACAGTTTATATTGTGCAATTTTAATATAGTTTTTGTTGCAGTTTTCAAATATGTAATTTTTTTTCCACTGGGCAATAAATTAGATCCGTTGGCTGGACACCGGCACATCAGTATTTAGAAACCCCTAAAACGCTCATTTCTAACAATCTAAGATTATAACAATTTTCCTAATTGAGGGAAACAGTTTATATTGTGCAATTTTACCATAGTTTTTGTTGCAGTTTTCAAATATGTAATTGGTTTTTCCACTGGGCAATAAATTAGATCCGTTGGCTGGACACCGGCACATCAGTATTTAGAAACCTCTAAAACGCTCATTTCTAACAATCTAAGCTTATAACAATTTTCCTAATTGACGGACACAATTTATATTATGCAATTTTAATATAGTTTTTGTTGCAGTTTTCAAATATGTAATTGGTTTTTCCACTGGGCAATAAATTAGATCCGTTGGCTGGACACCGGCACATCAGTATTTAGAAACCTCTAAAACGCTCATTTCTAACAATCTAAGCTTATAACAATTTTCCTAATTGACGGACAGATTTTATATTGTGCAATTTTAATATAGTTTTTGTTGCAGTTTTCAAATATGTAATTGGTTTTTCCATTGGGCAATAAATTAGATCCGTTTGCTGGACATCGGCACATTAGTTTTTAGAAACCTCTAAAACGCTCATTTCTAACAATCTAAGCTTATAACAATTTTCCTAATTGAGGGAAACAGTTTATATTGTGCAATTTTAATATAGTTTTTGTTGCAGTTTTCAAATATGTAATTGGTTTTTTTCACTGGGCAATAAATTAAATCCGTTGGCTAAACACCGGCACGTCAGTTTTTAGAAACCTCTAAAACGCTCATTTCTAACAATCTAAGCTTATAACAATTTTCCTAATTGAGGGAAACAGTTTATATTGTGCAATTTTAATATAGTTTTTGTTGCAGTTTTCAAATATGTAATTGGTTTTTCAACTGGGCAATAAATTAGATCCGTTGGCTGGACATCGGCACATTAGTTTTTAGAATCCTCTAAAACGCTCATTTCTAAAAATCTAAGCTTATAACAATTTTCCTAATTGACGGACACAATTTATATTGTGCAATTTTAATATAGTTTTTGTTGCAGCTTTCAAATATGTAATTGGTTTTTTCACTGGGCAATAAATTAGATCCGTTGGCTGGACATCGGCACATTAGTTTTTAGAAACCTCTAAAACGCTCATTTCTAACAATCTAAGCTTATAACAATTTTTCTAATTGACGGACCCAATTTATATTGTGCAATTTTAATATAGTTTTTGTTGCAGTTTTCAAATATGTAATTGGTTTTTTCACTAAGAAATAAATTAGATCCGTTCGCTGGACATCGGCACATTAGTTTTTAGAATCCTCTAAAACGCTCATTTCTAAAAATCAAAGCTTATAACAATTTTCCTAATTGACGGACAGATTTTATATTGTGCAATTTTAATATAGTTTTTGTTGCAGTTTTCAAATATGTAATTGGTTTTTTCACTGGGCAATAAATTAAATCCGTTGGCTAAACACCGGCACGTCAGTTTTTAGAAACCTCTAAAACGCTCATTTCTAACAATCTAAGCTTATAACAATTTTCCTAATTGAGGGAAACAGTTTATATTGTGCAATTTTAATATAGTTTTTGTTGCAGTTTTCAAATATGTAATTGGTTTTTCAACTGGGCAATAAATTAGATCCGTTGGCTAAACACCGGCACGTCAGTTTTTAGAAACCTCTAAAACGCTCATTTCTAACAATCTAAGCTTATAACAATTTTCCTAATTGAGGGAAACAGTTTATATTGTGCAATTTTAATATAGTTTTTGTTGCAGTTTTCAAATATGTAATTGGTTTTTCAACTGGGCAATAAATTAGATCCGTTGGCTGGACATCGGCACATTAGTTTTTAGAATCCTCTAAAACGCTCATTTCTAAAAATCTAAGCTTATAACAATTTTCCTAATTGACGGACACAATTTATATTGTGCAATTTTAATATAGTTTTTGTTGCAGTTTTCAAATATGTAATTGGTTTTTTCACTGGGCAATAAATTAGATCCGTTGGCTGGACATCGGCACATTAGTTTTTAGAAACCTCTAAAACGCTCATTTCTAACAATCTAAGCTTATAACAATTTTCCTAATTGACGGACACAATTTATATTGTGCAATTTTAATATAGTTTTTGTTGCAGTTTTCAAATATGTAATTGGTTTATTCACTGGGCAATAAATTAGATCCGTTGGCTGGACATCAGCACATTAGTTTTTAGAAACCTCTAAAACGCTCATTTCTAACAATCTAAGCTTATAACAATTTTCCTAATTGAGGGAAACAGTTTATATTGTGCAATTTTAATATAGTTTTTGTTGCAGTTTTCAAATATGTAATTGGTTTTTTCACTATGCAATAAATTAGATCCGTTGGCTGGACATCGGCACATTAGTTTTTAGAATCCTCTAAAACGCTCATTTCTAAAAATCTAAGCTTATAACAATTTTCCTAATTGACGGACAGATTTTATATTGTGCAATTTTAATATAGTTTTTGTTTCAGTTTTCAAATATGTAGTTGGTTTTTTCACTGGGCAATAAATTAGATCCGTTAGCTGGACATCGGCACATTAGTTTTTAGAAACCTCTAAAACGCTCATTTCTAACAATCTAAGCTTAAAACAATTTTCCTAATTGACGGACACAATTTATATTGTATATTTTAATATAGTTTTTGTTGCAGTTTTCAAATATGTAATTGGTTTTTCCACTGGGCAATAAATTAGATCCGTTGGCTGAACACCGGCACATCAGTTTTTAGAAACCTCTAAAACGATCATTTCTAACAATCTAAGCTTATAACAATTTTCCTAATTGAGGGAAACAGTTTATATTGTGCAATTTTAATATAGTTTTTGTTGCAGTTTCAAATATGTAATTGGTTTTTCAACTGGGCAATAAATTAGATCCGTTGGCTGAACACCGGCACATCAGGTTTTAGAAACGTCTAAAACGATCATTTCTAACAATCTAAGCTTATAACAATTTTCCTAATTGAGGGAAACAGTTTATATTGTGCAATTTTAATATAGTTTTTGTTGCAGTTTCAAATATGTAATTAATTTTTCAACTGGGCAATAAATTAGATCCGTTGGCTGAACACCGGCACATCAGTTTTTAGAAACCTCTAAAACGCTCATTTCTAACAATCTAAGCTTATAACAATTTTCCTAATTGAGGGAAACAGTTTATATTGTGCAATTTTAATATAGTTTTTGTTGCAGTTTTCAAATATGTAATTTGTTTTTCCACTGGGCAATAAATTAGATTCATTGGCTGGACACCGGCACATCAGTTTTTTGAAACCTCTAAAACGCATATTTCTAACAATCTAAGCTTATAACAATTTTCCTAATTGAGGGACAGATTTTATATTGTGCAGTTTTAATATAGTTTTTCTTGCAGTTTTCAAATATGTAATTGGTTTTTTCACTGGGCAATAAATTAGATTCATTGGCTGGACACCGGCACATCAGTTTTTAGAAACCTCTAAAACGCTCATTTCTAACAATCTAAGCTTATAACAATTTTCCTAATTGACGGACACAATTTATATTGTGCAATTTTAATATAGTTTTTGTTGCAGTTTTCAAATATGTAATTGGTTTTTTTACTGGGCAATAAATTAGATCCGTTGGCTGGACACCGGCACGTCAGTTTTTAGAAACCTCTAAAACGCTCATTTCTAAAAATCTAAGCTTATAACAATTTTCCTAATTGACGGACACAATTTATATTGTGCAATTTTAATATAGTTTTTGTTGCAGTTTTCAAATATGTAATTGGTTTTTTTACTGGGCAATAAATTAGATCCGTTGGCTGGACACCGGCACATTAGTTTTTAGAAACCTCTAAAACGCTCATTTCTAACAATCTAAGCTTATAACAATTTTCCTAATTGAGGGACAGATTTTATATTGTGCCATTTTAATATAGTTTTTCTTGCAGTTTTCAAATATGTAATTGGTTTTTTCACTGGGCAATAAATTAGATTCATTGGCTGGACACCGGCACATCAGTTTTTAGAACCCTCTAAAACGCTCATTTCTAACAATCTAAGCTTATAACAATTTTCCTAATTGTGGGACAGATTTTATATTGTGCCATTTTAATATAGTTTTTCTTGCAGTTTTCAAATATGTAATTGGTTTTTTCACTGGGCAATAAATTAGATTCATTGGCTGGACACCGGCACATCAGTTTTTAGAACCCTCTAAAACGCTCATTTCTAACAATCTAAGCTTATAACAATTTTCCTAATTGACGGACAGATTTTATATTGTGCGATTTTAATATAGTTTTTGTTGCAGTTTTCAAATATGTAATTGGTTTTTCCATTGGGCAATAAATTAGATCCGTTGGCTGGACACCGGCACATCAGTTTTTTGAAACCTCTAAAACGCTCATTTCTAAAAAACTAAGCTTATAACAATTTTCCTAATTGAGGGAAACAGTTTATATTGTGCAATTTTAATATAGTTATTGTTGCAGTTTTCAAATATGTAATTGGTTTTTCCACTGGGCAATAAATTAGATCCGTTGGCTGGACACCGGCACATCACTTTTTTGAAACCTCTAAAACGCTCATTTCTAACAATCTAAGCTTATAACAAATTTCCTAATTGACGGACAGATTTTATATTGTGCGATTTTAATATAGTTTTTGTTGCAGTTTTCAAATATGTAATTGGTTTTTCCATTGGGCAATAAATTAGATCCGTTGGCTGGACACCGGCACATCAGTTTTTAGAAACCTCTAAAACGCTCATTTCTAACAATCTATGCTTATAACAATTTTCCTAATTGAGGGAAACAGTTTATATTGTGCAATTTTAATATAGTTTTTGTTACAGTTTTCAAATATGTAATTGGTTTTTCCACCGGGCAATAAATTAGATCTGTGGGCTGGACATCGGCACATCAGTTTTTAGAAACCTCTAAAACGCTCATTTCTAACAATCTAAGCTTATAACAATTTTCCTAATTGACGGACACAATTTATATTGCATATTTTAATATAGTTTTTGTTGCAGTTTTCAAATATGTAATTGGTTTTTTCACTGGGCAAGTTGAACACCTAATATTCCAAAAATGTCAGTTACAGCCTAACTATAAAAGGCACAGAGTTCATACTGTATATGCAGCGTTATACAGAGTCCCAAAGCATTACTATAACCACATATTAAGCGATCGACAACCCCATGATGTTGAACACCTTATATTCAAAAAATGTCCGTTACAGCTAAACTATTAGAGGCACAAAGTTCATATCGAATATGCAGCGTTTTACAGAGGCCCAAAGCATTAATATAGTCACTTATTAAGCGTTGGACTGCCCCATGTGGTTGAACACCTAATTCCAAAAATGTCCGTTACAGCCAAACTATTAGAGGCACAAAGTTCATATTGTATATGCAGCGTTATACAGAGGCCCAAAGCATTACTATAACCACATATTAAGCGATCGACAACCCCATGATGTTGAACACCTTATATTCGAAAAATGTCCGTTACAGCTAAACTATTAGAGGCACAAAGTTCATATCGAATATGCAGCGTTTTACAGAGGCCCAAAGCATTAGTATAGTCACTTATTAAGTGTTGGACTTCTCCATGTGGTTGAACACCTAATTCCAAAAATGTCCGTTACAGCCAAACTATTAGAGGCACAAAGTTCATATTGTATATGCAGCGTTATACAGAGGCCCAAAGCATTACTATAACCACATATTAAGCGATCGACAACCCCATGATGTTGAACACCTTATATTCGAAAAATGCCCGTTACAGCTAAACTATTAGAGGCACAAAGTTCATATCGAATATGCAGCGTTTTACAGAGGCCCAAAGCATTAATTTAGTCACTTATTAAGCGTTGGACTGCCCCATGTGGTTGAACACCTAATATTCCAAAAATGTCCGTTACAGCCAAACTATTAGAGGCACAGTGCTCATTTTGTATGTGCAGCGTTATACAGAGGCCCAAAGCATTAATATAGTCACTTATTAAGCGTTGGACTGCCCCATGTGGCTGAACACCTAATATTCCAAAAATGTCCGTTACAGCCAAACTATTAGAGGCACAGTGCTCATTTTGTATGTGCAGCGTTATACAGAGGCCCAAAGCATTAATATAGTCACTTATTAAGCGTTGGACTGCCCCATGTGGCTAAACACCTAATATTCCAAAAATGTCCGTTACAGCCAAACTATTAGAGGCACAAAGTTCATATCGAATATGCAGCGTTATACAGAGGCCCAAAGCATTAATATAGTCACTTATTAAGCGTTGGACTGCCCCATGTGGCTGAACACCTAATATTCCAAAAATGTCCGTTACAGCCAAACTATTAGAGGCACAGTGCTCATTTTGTATGTGCAGCGTTATACAGAGGCCCAAAGCATTAATATAGTCACTTATTAAGCGTTGGACTGCCCCATGTGGTTGAACACCTAATTCCAAAAATGTCCGTTACAGCCAAACTATTAGAGGCACAAAGTTCATATTGTATATGCAGCGTTATACAGAGGCCCAAAGCATTACTATAACCACATATTAAGCGATCGACAACCCCATGATGTTGAACACCTTATATTCGAAAAATGTCCGTTACAGCTAAACTATTAGAGGTACAAAGTTCATATCGAATATGCAGCGTTTTACAGAGGCCCAAAGCATTAATATAGTCACTTATTAAGCGTTGGACTGCCCCATGTGGTTGAACACCTAATATTCCAAAAATGTCCGTTACAGCTAAACTATTAGAGGCACAAAGTTCATATCGAATATGCAGAGTTTTACAGAGTCCCGAAGCATTAATATAGTCACTTATTAAGCGTTGGACTGCCCCATGTGGCTGAACACCTAATATTCCAAAAATGTCCGTTACAGCCAAACTATTAGAGGCACAGTGCTCATTTTGTATGTGCAGCGTTATACAGAGGCCCAAAGCATTAATATAGTCACTTATTAAGCGTTGGACTGCCCCATGTGGCTAAACACCTAATATTCCAAAAATGTCCGTTACAGCCAAACTATTAGAGGCACAAAGTTCATATCGAATATGCAGCGTTATACAGAGGCCCAAAGCATTAATATAGTCACTTATTAAACGTTGGACTGCCCCATGTGGCTAAACACCTAATATTCCAAAAATGTCCGTTACAGCCAAACTATTAGAGGCACAAAGTTCATATCGAATATGCAGCGTTATACAGAGGCCCAAAGCATTAATATAGTCACTTATTAAACGTTGGACTGCCCCATGTGGCTAAACACCTAATATTCCAAAAATGTCCGTTACAGCCAAACTATTAGAGGCACAAAGTTCATATCGAATATGCAGCGTTATACAGAGGCCCAATGCATTAATATAGTCACTTATTAAGCGTTGGACTGCCCCATGTGGTTAAACACCTAATATTCCAAAAGTGTCCATTACAGCCGTACTATTAGAGGCACAAAGTTCATATAGTATATGCAGTGTTATACAGAGGCCTAAAGCCTTAATATAGTCACTTATTAAGCGTTGGACTGCCCCATGTGGTTAAACACCTAATATTCCAAAAGTGTCCGTTACAGCCGTACTATTAGAGGCACAAAGTTCATATCGTATATGCAGCGTTATACAGAGGCCCAAAGCATTAATATAGTCACTTATTAAGCGTTGGACTGCCCCATGTGGTTAAACACCTAATATTTTAAAAGTGTCCGTTACAGCCGTACTATTAGAGGCACAAAGTTCATATCGTATATGCAGCGTTATACAGAGGCCCAAAGCATTAATATAGTGACTTATTAAGCGTTGGACTGCCCCATGTGGTTAAACACCTAATATTCCAAAAGTGTCCGTCACAGCCGTACTTTTAGAGGCACAAAGTTTATATCGTATATGCAGCGTTATACAGAGGCCATAAGCATTAATATAGTCACTTATTAAGCGTTGGACTGCCCCATGTGGTTAAACACCTAATATTCCAAAAGTGTCCGTTACAGCCGTACTATTAGAGGCACAAAGTTCATATCGTATATGCAGCGTTATACAGAGGCCCAAAGCCTTAATATAGTCACTTATTAAGCGTTGGACTGCCCTATGTGGTTAAACACCTAATATTCCAAAAGTGTCCGTTACAGCCATACTATTAGAGGTACAAAGTTCATATCGTATATGCAGCGTTATACAGAGGCCCAAAGAATTAATATTGTCACTTATTAAGCGTTGGACTGCCCCATGTGGTTGAACACCTAATATTCCAAAAGTGTCCGTTACAGCCATACTATTAGAGGTACAAAGTTCATATCGTATATGCAGCGTTATACAGAGGCCCAAAGAATTAATATTGTCACTTATTAAGCGTTGGACTGCCCCATGTGGTTGAACACCTAATATTCCAAAAGTGTCCGTTACAGCCAAACTATTAGTGGCACAAAGTTCATATTGTATATGCAGCGTTGTACAGAGGCACATAGCGTTAATATAGTCACTTATTAAGCGTTGGACTGCCCTATGTGGTTAAACACCTAATATTCCAAAAGTGTCCGTTACAGCCATACTATTAGAGGTACAAAGTTCATATCGAATATGCAGCGTTATATAGAGGCCCAAAGCATTAATATAGTCACTTATTAAGCGTTGGACTGGCCCATGTGGTTAAACACCTAATATTCCAAAAGTGTCCGTTACAGCCATACTATTAGAAGCACAAAGTTCATATCGAATATGCAGCGTTTTACAGAGGCACATAGCGTTAATATAGTCACTTATTAAGCGTTGGACTGCTCCATGTGGTTAAACACTGTAAGGGTCTCAGTACGGGGGTATACGCCCACATTTTAGACTCAGGTCAAAAACTTCTTCCTTCAACCCCATTGGTTATAGATAACCATGTGATTGGAAATATTGCACTTGTAGATGCGTGTTGAAATAAGTTTGCAGAGAGTACCAGTTTTAATACTGACCCTCATTAGGGTACATAGAACTGATCTTAAGAGTGCTCAATCGTTAAATCTACTTCCAATTCTAATTTGAAGAAACTCACTACCAATTGTCTCGGTGAGTACATTTCTCACTTAGTTTACTAGGAATAAGTACCATACGACTTGATCAAGTACGTTTCACATTTTATTTGATTTCAAAGTTTTTTGACAATCTTTAATGTAAAACTCGAACTTTGTTTTGACTAAGGCATTAGCCGCTACATTGCGGACTTGTAGGCAATGTAGTAAGGGGATTTAGTATTAGCGTACTTTAGACTCTTGGTGAACATGTGACGATATCGCATCGTATGCTTTAATTTTGGATTATGTCTAACCTCGTGCAAGAGGGGCATATTATCCGACAAGGATCCACGATGGTGAATTGTCACTTGTCAAGGACGCTTGGCACCCACTGGGACGCTAGTGGGACATCGAAATATCATGTATTTGATATTTATCAAATATAGAGCGATACTTGCACATGGGAGCGATTAACGTAAATATCGTGATATGATTGTCAAACACGAGTTACATAAATTCTTAAACTTTACTCTTCGGTAAACTAACGTACTTTTTTATAAATTATATTACAGGATTGGTCTACTTCACTCAAGAGCTTGGTCAGAGTATTTATCTTAGTTTTATATTCGTATAAGGCAGGGGTTTGTACAATTACAACACCTAATATTCCAAATGTGTCCGTTACAGCCAAACTATTAGAGGCACAAAGTTCATATCGAATATGCATCGTTTTACAGAGGCCCAAAGCATTACTATAACCACATATAAAGCGATCGACAACCCCATGTGGTTGAACACCTAATATTCCAAAAATGTCCGTTACAGCCAAACTATTAGAGGCACAGTGCTCATATTGTATATGCAGCGTTATACAGAGGCCCAAAGCATTAATATAGTCATTAGATCCGTTGGCTGGACACCGGCACATCAGTTTTTTGAAACCTCTAAAACGCTCATTTCTAACAATCTAAGCTTATAACAATTTTCCTAATTGACGGACACAATTTATATTTTATATTTTAATATAGTTTTTGTTGCAGTTTTCAAATATGTAATTGGTTTTTCCATTGGGCAATAAATTAGATCCGTTGGCTGGACACCGGCACATCAGTTTTTAGAAACCTCTAAAACGCTCATTTCTAACAATCTAAGTTTATAACAATTTTCCTAATTGAGGGAAACAGTTTATATTGTGCAATTTTAATATAGTTTTTGTTGCAGTTTTTAAATATGTAATTGGTTTTTCAACTGGGCGATAAATTAGATCCGTTGGCTGGACACGGGCACATCAGTTTTTTGAAACCTCTAAAACGCTCATTTCTAACAATCTAAGCCTATAACAATTTTCCTAATTGACGGACAGATTTTATATTGTGTGATTCTAATATAGTTTTTGTTGCAGTTTTCAAATATGCAATTGGTTTTTCCATTGGGCAATAAATTAGATCCGTTGGGTGGACATCGGCACATTAGTTTTTAGAAACCTCTAAAACGCTCATTTCTAACAATCTAAGCTTATAAAAATTTTCCTAATTGACGGACAGATTTTATATTGTGCGATTTTAATATAGTTTTTCTTGCAGTTTTCAAATATGCAATTGGTTTTTCCACTGGGCAAAAAATTAGATCCGTTGGGTGGACATCGGCACATTAGTTTTTAGAAACCTCTAAAACGCTCATTTCTAACAATCTAAGCTTAAAACAATTTTCCTAATTGACGGACACAATTTATATTGTATATTTTAATATAGTTTTTGTTGCAGTTTTCAAATATGTAATTGGTTTTTCCACTGAACCATAAATTAGATCCGTTGGCTGGACATTCGGCACATTAGTTTTTAGAAACCTCTAAAACGCTCATTTCTAACAATCTAAGCTTATAACAATTTTCCTAATTGACGGACAGATTTTATATTGTGCAATTTTAATATAGTTTTTGTTGCAGTTTTCAAATATGTAATTGGTTTTTCCACTGGGCAATAAATTAGATCCGTTGGCTGAACACCGGCACATCAGTTTTTAGAAACCTCTAAAACGATCATTTCTAACAATCTAAGCTTATAACAATTTTCCTAATTGACGGACAGATATTATATTGTGCAATTTTTATATAGTTTTTGTTGCAGTTTTCAAATATGTAATTGGTTTTTCAACTGGGCAATAAATTAGATCCGTTGGCTGAACACCGGCACATCAGTTTTTAGAAACCTCTAAAACGCTCATTTCTAACAATCTAAGCTTATAACAATTTTCCTAATTGAGGGAAACAGTTTATATTGTGCAATTTTAATATAGTTTTTGTTGCAGTTTTCAAATATGCAATTTGTTTTTCCACTGGGCAATAAATTAGATTCATTGGCTGGACACCGGCACATCAGTTTTTTGAAACCTCTAAAACGCTCATTTCTAACAATCTAAGCTTACAACAATTTTCCTTATTGAGGGAAACAGTTTATATTGTGCAATTTTAACATAGTTTTGGTTGCAGTTTCAAATATGTAATTTGTTTTTCCACTGGGCAATAAATTAGATTCATTGGCTGGACACCGGCACATCAGTTTTTTGAAACCTCTAAAACGCTCATTTCTAACAATCTAAGCTTATAACAATTTTCCTAATTGAGGGACAGATTTTATATTGTGCAATTTTAATATAGTTTTTCATGCAGTTTTCAAATATGTAATTGGTTTTTTCACTGGGCAATAAATTAGATTCATTGGCTGGACACCGGCACATCAGTTTTTAGAAACCTCTAAAACGCTCATTTCTAACAATCTAAGCTTATAACAATTTTCCTAATTGACGGACACAATTTATATTGTATATTTTAATATAGTTTTTGTTGCAGTTTTCAAATATGTAATTGATTTTTCCACTGGGCAATAAATTAGATCCGTTGGCTGGACATCGGCACATTAGTTTTTAGAAACCTCTAAAACGCTCATTTCTAACAATCTAAGCTTATAACAATTTTCATAATTGAGGGAAACAGTTTATATTGTGCAATTTTAACATAGTTTTGGTTGCTGTTTCAAATATGTAATTGGTTTTTTCACTGGGCAATAAATTAGATCCGTTGGCTGAACACCGGCACGTCAGTTTTTAGAAACCTCTAAAACGCTCATTTCTAAAAATCTAAGCTTATAACAATTTTCCTAATTGACGGACACAATTTATATTGTATATTTTAATATAGTTTTTGTTGCAGTTTTCAAATATGTAATTGGTTTTTCCACTGGGCAATAAATTAGATCCGTTGGCTGGACATCGGCACATTAGTTTTTAGAAACCTCTAAAACGCTCATTTCTAACAATCTAAGCTTATAACAATTTTCCTAATTGAGGGAAACAGTTTATATTGTGCAATTTTAACATAGTTTTGGTTGCAGTTTCAAATATGTAATTGGTTTTTTCACTGGGCAATAAATTAGATCCGTTGGCTGAACACCGGCACGTCAGTTTTTAGAAACCTCTAAAACGCTCATTTCTAAAAATCTAAGCTTATAACAATTTTCCTAATTGAGGGAAACAGTTTATATTGTGCAATTTTAACATAGTTTTGGTTGCTGTTTCAAATATGTAATTGGTTTTTTCACTGGGCAATAAATTAGATCCGTTGGCTGAACACCGGCACGTCAGTTTTTAGAAACCTCTAAAACGCTCATTTCTAAAAATCTAAGCTTATAACAATTTTCCTAATTCACGGACACAATTTATATTGTATATTTTAATATAGTTTTTGTTGCAGTTTTCAAATATGTAATTGGTTTTTCCACTGGGCAATAAATTAGATCCGTTGGCTGGACATCGGCACATTAGTTTTTAGAAACCTCTAAAACGCTCATTTCTAACATCTAAGCTTATAACAATTTTCCTAATTGAGGGACAGATTTTATATTGTGCGATTTTAATATAGTTTTTGTTGCAGTTTTCAAATATGCAATTGGTTTTTCAACTGGGCAGTAAATTAGATCCGTTGGCTGGACACCGGCACATCAGTTTTTTGAAACCTCTAAAACGCTCATTTCTAACAATCTAAGCTTATAACAATTTTCCTAATTGACGGACAGATTTTATATTGTGCGATTTTAATATAGTTTTTGTTGCAGTTTTCAAATATGTAATTGGTTTTTCCACTGGGCAATAAATTAGATTCATTGGCTGGACACCGGCACATCAGTTTTTAGAACCCTCTAAAACGCTCATTTCTAACAATCTAAGCTTATAACAATTTTCCTAATTGAGGGACACAGTTTATATTGTGCAGTTTTAATATAGTTTTTGTTGCAGTTTTCAAATATGTAATTGGTTTTTCCACTGGGCAATAAATTAGATCCGTTGGCTGGACACCGGCACATCAGTTTTTAGAAACCTCTAAAACGCTCATTTCTAAAAATCTAAGCTTATAACAATTTTCCTAATTGACGGACAGATTTTATATTGTGCAGTTTTAATATAGTTTTTGTTGCAGTTTTCAAATATGTAATTGGTTTTTCAACTGGGCAGTAAATTAGATCCGTTGGCTGGACATTCGGCACATCAGTTTTTTGAAACCTCTAAAACGCTCATTTCTAACAATCTAAGCTTATAACAATTTTCCTAATTGACGGACAGATTTTATATTGTGCAATTTTAATATAGTTTTTGTTGCAGTTTTCAAATATGTAATTGGTTTTTCAACTGGGCAATAAATTAGATCCGTTGGCTGAACACCGGCACATCAGTTTTTAGAAACCTCTAAAACGCTCATTTCTAAAAATCTAAGCTTATAACAATTTTCCTAATTGAGGGAAACAGTTTATATTGTGCAATTTTAATATAGTTTTTGTTGCAGTTTTCAAATATGTAATTTGTTTTTCCACTGGGCAATAAATTAGATTCATTGGCTGGACACCGGCACATCAGTTTTTTGAAACCTCTAAAACGTTCATTTCTAACAATCTAAGCTTATAACAATTTTCCTAATTGAGGGAAACAGTTTATATTGTGCAATTTTAACATAGTTTTGGTTGCAGTTTCAAATATGTAATTTGTTTTTCCACTGGGCAATAAATTAGATTCATTGGCTGGACACCGGCACATCAGTTTTTAGAAACCTCTAAAACGCTCATTTCTAACAATCAAAGCTTATAACAATTTTCCTAATTGACGGACACAATTTATATTGTATATTTTAATATAGTTTTTGTTGCAGTTTTCAAATATGTAATTGATTTTTCCACTGGGCAATAAATTAGATCCGTTGGCTGGACATCGGCACATTAGTTTTTAGAAACCTCTAAAACGCTCATTTCTAACAATCTAAGCTTATAACAATTTTCATAATTGAGGGAAACAGTTTATATTGTGCAATTTTAACATAGTTTTGGTTGCTGTTTCAAATATGTAATTGGTTTTTTCACTGGGCAATAAATTAGATCCGTTGGCTGAACACCGGCACGTCAGTTTTTAGAAACCTCTAAAACGCTCATTTCTAAAAATCTAAGCTTATAACAATTTTCCTAATTGATGGACACAATTTATATTGTATATTTTAATATAGTTTTTGTTGCAGTTTTCAAATATGTAATTGGTTTTTCCACTGGGCAATAAATTAGATCCGTTGGCTGGACATCGGCACATTAGTTTTTAGAAACCTCTAAAACGCTCATTTCTAACAATCTAAGCTTATAACAATTTTCCTAATTGAGGGAAACAGTTTATATTGTGCAATTTTAACATAGTTTTGGTTGCAGTTTCAAATATGTAATTGGTTTTTTCACTGGGCAATAAATTAGATCCGTTGGCTGAACACCGGCACGTCAGTTTTTAGAAACCTCTAAAACGCTCATTTCTAAAAATCTAAGCTTATAACAATTTTCCTAATTGAGGGAAACAGTTTATATTGTGCAATTTTAACATAGTTTTGGTTGCTGTTTCAAATATGTAATTGGTTTTTTCACTGGGCAATAAATTAGATCCGTTGGCTGAACACCGGCACGTCAGTTTTTAGAAACCTCTAAAACGCTCATTTCTAAAAATCTAAGCTTATAACAATTTTCCTAATTGACGGACACAATTTATATTGTATATTTTAATATAGTTTTTGTTGCAGTTTTCAAATATGTAATTGGTTTTTCCACTGGGCAATAAATTAGATCCGTTGGCTGGACATCGGCACATTAGTTTTTAGAAACCTCTAAAACGCTCATTTCTAACAATCTAAGCTTATAACAATTTTCCTAATTGAGGGACAGATTTTATATTGTGCCATTTTAATATAGTTTTTCTTGCAGTTTTCAAATATGTAATTGGTTTTTTCACTGGGCAATAAATTAGATCCGTTGGCTGAACACCGGCACATCAGTTTTTAGAACCCTCTAAAACGCTCATTTCTAACAATCTAAGCTTATAACAATTTTCCTAATTGACGGACAGATTTTATATTGTGCGATTTTAATATAGTTTTTGTTGCAGTTTTCAAATATGTAATTGGTTTTTCAACTGGGCAGTAAATTAGATCCGTTGGCTGGACACCGGCACATCAGTTTTTTGAAACCTCTAAAACGCTCATTTCTAACAATCTAAGCTTATAACAATTTTCCTAATTGACGGACAGATTTTATATTGTGCGATTTTAATATAGTTTTTGTTGCAGTTTTCAAATATGTAATTGGTTTTTCCACTGGGCAATAAATTAGATCCGTTGGCTGGACACCGGCACATCAGTTATTAGAAACCTCTAAAACGCTCATTTCTAAAAATCTAAGCCTATAACAATTTTCCTAATTGACGGACACAGTTTATATTGTGCAGTTTTAATATAGTTTTTGTGCAGTTTTCAAATATGTAATTGGTTTTTCCACTGGGCAATAAATTAGATCCGTTGGCTGGACACCGGCACATCAGTTTTTAGAAACCTCTAAAACGCTCATTTCTAACAATCTAAGCCTATAACAATTTTCCTAATTGACGGACACAGTTTATATTGTGCAGTTTTAATATAGTTTTTGTTGCAGTTTTCAAAATATGTAATTGGTTTTTCCACTGGGCATTAAATAAGACTTGCGGGAAAAACAACGGTGTCCGAAAGACCAAAAAACGTTGTACCTAACAATTGTCTGCCTATAACAATTTTCCTAATTGACGCACACAGTTTATATTGTGCAATTTTAATATAGTTTTTGTTGCAGGTTTTAAATATGTAATTGGTTTTTCCACTGGGCAATAAATTAGATCCGTTGGCTGGACACCGGCATATCAGTTTTTTGAAACCTCTAAAACGCTCATTTCTAACAATCTAAGCCTATAACAATTTTCCTAATTGACGGACACAGTTTATATTGTGCAGTTTTAATATAGTTTTTGTTGCAGTTTTTAAATATGTAATTAGTTTTTCCACTGGGCAATAAATTAGATCCGTTGGCTGGATACCGGCACATCAGTTTTTTGAAACCTCTAAAACGCTCATTTCTAACAATCTAAGCTTATAACAATTTTCCTAATAGACGGACACAGTTTATATTGTGCAGTTTTAATATAGTTTTTGTTGCAGTTTTCAAATATGTAATTGGTTTTTCCACTGGGCAATAAATTAGATCCGTTGGCTGGACACCGGCTCATCAGTTTTTTGAAACCTCTAAAACGCTCATTTCTAACAATCTAAGCCTATAACAATTTTCCTAATTGACGGACACAGTTTATATTGTGCAGTTTTAATATAGTTTTTGTTGCAGTTTTCAAATATGCAATTAGTTTTTCCACTGGGCAATAAATTAGAATAGTTGATGGGACACCGGCACATCTGTTGCTTCAAAAATCTTATAACCATTTAATAATTTTTAATGTACAGCTATTAGAAATCTGAAAAAAATTACAATCATACATCGTTAGGTGCTGAAGCCTTATGGACCATCAGCTTTTTTCCATATGAAATACTTATCTGGGAAAAATAAATTAATATGAAAAAGATTCAAATTTCTACGACCTACTTATGCAACCAACCATACACATTAAATTTGAAAATTTGAAAATAAATGGAATAAAAGATTAAAGTCTATTTAAATGTAATAAATGAAATGATTTTGAAACCTCATTGTAACATTAAATCCAATTTTAATTTACTTTTATATATCACAATATCATAAAATTGCTGGAACATACAACATAATTCATAAAGAATGCTCAAATTCAAAAATATTATTTAGCTTTATCTTCCCGAGTCCCGTTCAAAAAAAAATTACATGAAATATTTAAAATATATATATGGAAAAAGGATAAAAGTGATATGTACAATTGTGATTTATTTAGTAAATTTATTTATAAAGTATAATAATATTAAAAAACTCCATATTTAAATTTAAAATAACTTTTGCACGGAGTAGTTCAAATGTAAACATGTTTGTATGTTCCCTTAAGGGCGTACTTGATGAAATTCTAAGAAATTAAGGGGCGATCAAACAAATGTTTTGTTTCAAAATTTTGGTCATGGCCATCTCGCAAACACATTCTTAACCTTATATAAACGAACCTATAGGTAAAAACTGTACAAACACGAGCCCGTAGGGCCGTGAATGGCTTCTAGTATTTTAATATAGTTTTTGTTGCAGTTTTCAAATATGTAATTGGTTTTTCCACTGGGCAATAAATTAGATCCGTTGGCTGGACATCGGCACATTAGTTTTTAGAAACCTCTAAAACGCTCATTTCTAACAATCTAAGCTTATAACAATTTTCCTAATTGAGGGAAACAGTTTATATTGTGCAATTTTAACATAGTTTTGGTTGCTGTTTCAAATATGTAATTGGTTTTTTCACTGGGCAATAAATTAGATCCGTTGGCTGAACACCGGCACGTCAGTTTTTAGAAACCTCTAAAACGCTCATTTCTAAAAATCTAAGCTTATAACAATTTTCCTAATTGACGGACACAATTTATATTGTATATTTTAATATAGTTTTTGTTGCAGTTTTCAAATATGTAATTGGTTTTTTTACTGGGCAATAAATTAGATCCGTTGGCTGGACACCGGCACATTAGTTTTTAGAAACCTCTAAAACGCTCATTTCTAACAATCTAAGCTTATAACAATTTTCCTAATTGACGGACAGATTTTATATTGTGCGATTTTAATATAGTTTTTGTTGCAGTTTTCAAATATGTAATTGGTTTTTTTACTGGGCAATAAATTAGATGCGTTGGCTGGACACCGGCACATTAGTTTTTAGAAACCTCTAAAACGCTCATTTCTAACAATCTAAGCTTATAACAATTTTCCTAATTGACGGACAGATTTTATATTGTGCGATTTTAATATAGTTTTTGTTGCAGTTTTCAAATATGTAATTGGTTTTTCAACTGGGCAGTAAATTAGATCCGTTGGCTGGACACCGGCACATCAGTTTTTTGAAACCTCTAAAACGCTCATTTCTAACAATCTAAGCTTATAACAATTTTCCTAATTGACGGACAGATTTTATATTGTGCGATTTTAATATAGTTTTTGTTGCAGTTTTCAAATATGTAATTGGTTTTTCCACTGGGCAATAAATTAGATTCATTGGCTGGACACCGGCACATCAGTTTTTAGAACCCTCTAAAACGCTCATTTCTAACAATCTAAGCTTATAACAATTTTCCTAATTGAGGGACAGATTTTGTATTGTGCCATTTTAATATAGTTTTTCTTGCAGTTTTTAAATATGTAATTGGTTTTTCCACTGGGCAATAAATTAGATTCATTGGCTGGACACCGGCACATCAGTTTTTAGAACCCTCTAAAACGCTCATTTCTAACAATCTAAGCTTATAACAATTTTCCTAATTGACGGACAGATTTTATATTGTGCAATTTTAACATAGTTTTTGTTGCAGTTTTTAAATAAGTAATTGGTTTTTTCACTGGGCAATAAATTAGATCCGTTGGCTGGACATTCGGCACATCAGTTTTTAGAAACCTCTAAAACGCTCATTTCTAACAATCTAAGTTTATAACAATTTTCCTAATTGAGGGAAACAGTTTATATTGTGCAATTTTAATATAGTTTTTGTTGCAGTTTTTAAATATGTAATTGGTTTTTCAACTGGGCAGTAAATTAGATCCGTTGGCTGGACACCGGCACATCAGTATTTAGAAACCTCTAAAACGCTCATTTCTAACAATCTAAGCTTATAACAATTTTCCTAATTGACGGACACAATTTATATTGTGCAATTTTATTATAGTTTTTGTTGCAGTTTTCAAATATGTAATTGGTTTTTTTACTGGGCAATAAATTAGATCCGTTGGCTGGACATCGGCACATTAGTTTTTAGAATCCTCTAAAACGCTCATTTCTAACAATCTAAGCTTATAACAATTTTCCTAATTGACGGACAGATTTTATATTGTGCAATTTTAATATAGTTTTTGTTGCAGTTTTCAAATATGTAATTGGTTTTTCCACTGGGCAATAAATTAGATCCGTTGGCTGGACATCAGCACATCAGTTTTTAGAAACCTCTAAAACGCTCATTTCTAACAATCTAAGCTTATAACAATTTTCCTAATTGAGGGAAACAGTTTATATTGTGCAATTTTAATATAGTTTTTGTTGCAGTTTTCAAATATGTAATTGGTTTTTCAACTGGGCAATAAATTAGATCCGTTGGCTGGACACCAGCACATCAGTTTTTAGAAACCTCTAAAACGCTCATTTCTAACAATCTAAGCTTATAACAATTTTCCTAATTGAGGGAAACAGTTTATATTGTGCAATTTTAATATAGTTTTTGTTGCAGTTTTTAAATATGTAATTGGTTTTTCAACTGGGCGATAAATTAGATCCGTTGGCTGGACACCGGCACATCAGTTTTTAGAAACCTCTAAAACGCTCATTTCTAACAATCTAAGCTTATAACAATTTTCCTAATTGACGGACAGATTTTATATTGTGCGATTTTAATATAGTTTTTGTTGCAGTTTTCAAATATGTAATTGGTTTTTCAACTGGGCAGTAAATTAGATCCGTTGGCTGGACACCGGCACATCAGTTTTTTGAAACCTCTAAAACGCTCATTTCTAACAATCTAAGCTTATAACAATTTTCCTAATTGAGGGAAACACTTTATATTGTGCAATTTTAATATAGTTTTTGTTGCAGTTTTCAAATATGTAATTGGTTTTTCCACTGGGCAATAAATTAGATCCGTTGGCAGGACACCGGCACATCAGTTTTTTGAAACCTCTAAAACGCTCATTTCTAACAATCTAAGCTTATAACAATTTTCCTAATTGACGGACAGATTTTATATTGTGCGATTTTAATATAGTTTTTGTTGCAGTTTTCAAATATGTAATTGGTTTTTCCACTGGGCAATAAATTAGATTCATTGGCTGGACACCGGCACATCAGTTTTTAGAACCCTCTAAAACGCTCATTTCTAACAATCTAAGCTTATAACAATTTTCCTAATTGAGGGACAGATTTTGTATTGTGCCATTTTAATATAGTTTTTCTTGCAGTTTTCAAATATGTAATTGGTTTTTCCACTGGGCAATAAATTAGATTCATTGGCTGGACACCGGCACATCAGTTTTTAGAACCCTCTAAAACGCTCATTTCTAACAATCTAAGCTTATAACAATTTTCCTAATTGACGGACAGATTTTATATTGTGCAATTTTAACATAGTTTTTGTTGCAGTTTTCAAATAAGTAATTGGTTTTTTCACTGGGCAATAAATTAGATCCGTTGGCTGGACATTCGGCACATCAGTTTTTAGAAACCTCTAAAACGCTCATTTCTAACAATCTAAGTTTATAACAATTTTCCTAATTGAGGGAAACAGTTTATATTGTGCAATTTTAACATAGTTTTGGTTGCTGTTTCAAATATGTAATTGGTTTTTTCACTGGGCAATAAATTAGATCCGTTGGCTGAACACCGGCACGTCAGTTTTTAGAAACCTCTAAAACGCTCATTTCTAAAAATCTAAGCTTATAACAATTTTCCTAATTGACGGACACAATTTATATTGTATATTTTAATATAGTTTTTGTTGCAGTTTTCAAATATGTAATTGGTTTTTTTACTGGGCAATAAATTAGATCCGTTGGCTGGACACCGGCACATTAGTTTTTAGAAACCTCTAAAACGCTCATTTCTATCAATCTAAGCTTATAACAATTTTCCTAATTGACGGACAGATTTTATATTGTGCGATTTTAATATAGTTTTTGTTGCAGTTTTCAAATATGTAATTGGTTTTTTTACTGGGCAATAAATTAGATCCGTTGGCTGGACACCGGCACATTAGTTTTTAGAAACCTCTAAAACGCTCATTTCTAACAATCTAAGCTTATAACAATTTTCCTAATTGACGGACAGATTTTATATTGTGCGATTTTAATATAGTTTTTGTTGCAGTTTTCAAATATGTAATTGGTTTTTCAACTGGGCAGTAAATTAGATCCGTTGGCTGGACACCGGCACATCAGTTTTTTGAAACCTCTAAAACGCTCATTTCTAACAATCTAAGCTTATAACAATTTTCCTAATTGACGGACAGATTTTATATTGTGCGATTTTAATATAGTTTTTGTTGCAGTTTTCAAATATGTAATTGGTTTTTCCACTGGGCAATAAATTAGATTCATTGGCTGGACACCGGCACATCAGTTTTTAGAACCCTCTAAAACGCTCATTTCTAACAATCTAAGCTTATAACAATTTTCCTAATTGAGGGACAGATTTTGTATTGTGCCATTTTAATATAGTTTTTCTTGCAGTTTTCAAATATGTAATTGGTTTTTTTACTGGGCAATAAATTAGATCCGTTGGCTGGACATCGGCACATTAGTTTTTAGAATCCTCTAAAACGCTCATTTCTAACAATCTAAGCTTATAACAATTTTCCTAATTGACGGACAGATTTTATATTGTGCAATTTTAATATAGTTTTTGTTGCAGTTTTCAAATATGTAATTGGTTTTTCCACTGGGCAATAAATTAGATCCGTTGGCTGGACATCAGCACATCAGTTTTTAGAAACCTCTAAAACGCTCATTTCTAACAATCTAAGCTTATAACAATTTTCCTAATTGAGGGAAACAGTTTATATTGTGCAATTTTAATATAGTTTTTGTTGCAGTTTTCAAATATGTAATTGGTTTTTCAACTGGGCAATAAATTAGATCCGTTGGCTGGACACCAGCACATCAGTTTTTAGAAACCTCTAAAACGCTCATTTCTAACAATCTAAGCTTATAACAATTTTCCTAATTGAGGGAAACAGTTTATATTGTGCAATTTTAATATAGTTTTTGTTGCAGTTTTTAAATATGTAATTGGTTTTTCAACTGGGCGATAAATTAGATCCGTTGGCTGGACACCGGCACATCAGTTTTTAGAAACCTCTAAAACGCTCATTTCTAACAATCTAAGCTTATAACAATTTTCCTAATTGACGGACAGATTTTATATTGTGCGATTTTAATATAGTTTTTGTTGCAGTTTTCAAATATGTAATTGGTTTTTCAACTGGGCAGTAAATTAGATCCGTTGGCTGGACACCGGCACATCAGTTTTTTGAAACCTCTAAAACGCTCATTTCTAACAATCTAAGCTTATAACAATTTTCCTAATTGAGGGAAACACTTTATATTGTGCAATTTTAATATAGTTTTTGTTGCAGTTTTCAAATATGTAATTGGTTTTTCCACTGGGCAATAAATTAGATCCGTTGGCAGGACACCGGCACATCAGTTTTTTGAAACCTCTAAAACGCTCATTTCTAACAATCTAAGCTTATAACAATTTTCCTAATTGACGGACAGATTTTATATTGTGCGATTTTAATATAGTTTTTGTTGCAGTTTTCAAATATGTAATTGGTTTTTCCACTGGGCAATAAATTAGATTCATTGGCTGGACACCGGCACATCAGTTTTTAGAACCCTCTAAAACGCTCATTTCTAACAATCTAAGCTTATAACAATTTTCCTAATTGAGGGACAGATTTTGTATTGTGCCATTTTAATATAGTTTTTCTTGCAGTTTTCAAATATGTAATTGGTTTTTCCACTGGGCAATAAATTAGATTCATTGGCTGGACACCGGCACATCAGTTTTTAGAACCCTCTAAAACGCTCATTTCTAACAATCTAAGCTTATAACAATTTTCCTAATTGACGGACAGATTTTATATTGTGCAATTTTAACATAGTTTTTGTTGCAGTTTTCAAATAAGTAATTGGTTTTTTCACTGGGCAATAAATTAGATCCGTTGGCTGGACATTCGGCACATCAGTTTTTAGAAACCTCTAAAACGCTCATTTCTAACAATCTAAGTTTATAACAATTTTCCTAATTGAGGGAAACAGTTTATATTGTGCAATTTTAACATAGTTTTGGTTGCTGTTTCAAATATGTAATTGGTTTTTTCACTGGGCAATAAATTAGATCCGTTGGCTGAACACCGGCACGTCAGTTTTTAGAAACCTCTAAAACGCTCATTTCTAAAAATCTAAGCTTATAACAATTTTCCTAATTGACGGACACAATTTATATTGTATATTTTAATATAGTTTTTGTTGCAGTTTTCAAATATGTAATTGGTTTTTTTACTGGGCAATAAATTAGATCCGTTGGCTGGACACCGGCACATTAGTTTTTAGAAACCTCTAAAACGCTCATTTCTATCAATCTAAGCTTATAACAATTTTCCTAATTGACGGACAGATTTTATATTGTGCGATTTTAATATAGTTTTTGTTGCAGTTTTCAAATATGTAATTGGTTTTTTTACTGGGCAATAAATTAGATCCGTTGGCTGGACACCGGCACATTAGTTTTTAGAAACCTCTAAAACGCTCATTTCTAACAATCTAAGCTTATAACAATTTTCCTAATTGACGGACAGATTTTATATTGTGCGATTTTAATATAGTTTTTGTTGCAGTTTTCAAATATGTAATTGGTTTTTCAACTGGGCAGTAAATTAGATCCGTTGGCTGGACACCGGCACATCAGTTTTTTGAAACCTCTAAAACGCTCATTTCTAACAATCTAAGCTTATAACAATTTTCCTAATTGACGGACAGATTTTATATTGTGCGATTTTAATATAGTTTTTGTTGCAGTTTTCAAATATGTAATTGGTTTTTCCACTGGGCAATAAATTAGATTCATTGGCTGGACACCGGCACATCAGTTTTTAGAACCCTCTAAAACGCTCATTTCTAACAATCTAAGCTTATAACAATTTTCCTAATTGAGGGACAGATTTTGTATTGTGCCATTTTAATATAGTTTTTCTTGCAGTTTTCAAATATGTAATTGGTTTTTCCACTGGGCAATAAATTAGATTCATTGGCTGGACACCGGCACATCAGTTTTTAGAACCCTCTAAAACGCTCATTTCTAACAATCTAAGCTTATAACAATTTTCCTAATTGACGGACAGATTTTATATTGTGCAATTTTAACATAGTTTTTGTTGCAGTTTTTAAATAAGTAATTGGTTTTTTCACTGGGCAATAAATTAGATCCGTTGGCTGGACATTCGGCACATCAGTTTTTAGAAACCTCTAAAACGCTCATTTCTAACAATCTAAGTTTATAACAATTTTCCTAATTGAGGGAAACAGTTTATATTGTGCAATTTTAATATAGTTTTTGTTGCAGTTTTTAAATATGTAATTGGTTTTTCAACTGGGCAGTAAATTAGATCCGTTGGCTGGACACCGGCACATCAGTATTTAGAAACCTCTAAAACGCTCATTTCTAACAATCTAAGCTTATAACAATTTTCCTAATTGAGGGACAGATTTTATATTGTGCCATTTTAATATAGTTTTTCTTGCAGTTTTCAAATATGTAATTGGTTTTTCCACTGGGCAATAAATTAGATCCGTTGGCTGGACATTCGGCACATTAGTTTTTAGAATCCTCTAAAACGCTCATTTCTAACAATCTAAGCTTATAACAATTTTCCTAATTGACGGACACAATTTATATTGTGCAATTTTATTATAGTTTTTGTTGCAGTTTTCAAATATGTAATTGGTTTTTTTACTGGGCAATAAATTAGATCCGTTGGCTGGACATCGGCACATTAGTTTTTAGAATCCTCTAAAACGCTCATTTCTAACAATCTAAGCTTATAACAATTTTCCTAATTGACGGACAGATTTTATATTGTGCAATTTTAATATAGTTTTTGTTGCAGTTTTCAAATATGTAATTGGTTTTTCCACTGGGCAATAAATTAGATCCGTTGGCTGGACATCAGCACATCAGTTTTTAGAAACCTCTAAAACGCTCATTTCTAACAATCTAAGCTTATAACAATTTTCCTAATTGAGGGAAACAGTTTATATTGTGCAATTTTAATATAGTTTTTGTTGCAGTTTTCAAATATGTAATTGGTTTTTCAACTGGGCAATAAATTAGATCCGTTGGCTGGACACCAGCACATTAGTTTTTAGAATCCTCTAAAACGCTCATTTCTAAAAATCTAAGCTTATAACAATTTTCCTAATTGACGGACACAATTTATATTGTGCAATTTTAATATAGTTTTTGTTGCAGTTCTCAAATATGTAATTGGTTTTTCCACTGGGCAATAAATTAGATCCGTTGGCTGGACATTCGGCACGTCAGTTTTTAGAAACCTCTAAAACGCTCATTTCTAACAATCTAAGCTTATAACAATTTTCCTAATTGAGGGAAACAGTTTATATTGTGCAATTTTAATATAGTTTTTGTTGCAGTTTTTAAATATGTAATTGGTTTTTCAACTGGGCGATAAATTAGATCCGTTGGCTGGACACCGGCACATCAGTTTTTAGAAACCTCTAAAACGCTCATTTCTAACAATCTAAGCTTATAACAATTTTCCTAATTGACGGACAGATTTTATATTGTGCGATTTTAATATAGTTTTTGTTGCAGTTTTCAAATATGTAATTGGTTTTTCAACTGGGCAGTAAATTAGATCCGTTGGCTGGACACCGGCACATCAGTTTTTTGAAACCTCTAAAACGCTCATTTCTAACAATCTAAGCTTATAACAATTTTCCTAATTGAGGGAAACAGTTTATATTGTGCAATTTTAATATAGTTTTTGTTGCAGTTTTCAAATATGTAATTGGTTTTTCCACTGGGCAATAAATTAGATCCGTTGGCAGGACACCGGCACATCAGTTTTTTGAAACCTCTAAAACGCTCATTTCTAACAATCTAAGCTTATAACAATTTTCCTAATTGACGGACAGATTTTATATTGTGCGATTTTAATATAGTTTTTGTTGCAGTTTTCAAATATGTAATTGGTTTTTCCACTGGGCAATAAATTAGATTCATTGGCTGGACACCGGCACATCAGTTTTTAGAACCCTCTAAAACGCTCATTTCTAACAATCTAAGCTTATAACAATTTTCCTAATTGAGGGACAGATTTTGTATTGTGCCATTTTAATATAGTTTTTCTTGCAGTTTTCAAATATGTAATTGGTTTTTCCACTGGGCAATAAATTAGATTCATTGGCTGGACACCGGCACATCAGTTTTTAGAACCCTCTAAAACGCTCATTTCTAACAATCTAAGCTTATAACAATTTTCCTAATTGACGGACAGATTTTATATTGTGCAATTTTAACATAGTTTTTGTTGCAGTTTTCAAATAAGTAATTGGTTTTTTCACTGGGCAATAAATTAGATCCGTTGGCTGGACATTCGGCACATCAGTTTTTAGAAACCTCTAAAACGCTCATTTCTAACAATCTAAGTTTATAACAATTTTCCTAATTGAGGGAAACAGTTTATATTGTGCAATTTTAATATAGTTTTTGTTGCAGTTTTTAAATATGTAATTGGTTTTTCAACTGGGCAGTAAATTAGATCCGTTGGCTGGACACCGGCACATCAGTATTTAGAAACCTCTAAAACGCTCATTTCTAACAATCTAAGCTTATAACAATTTTCCTAATTGAGGGACAGATTTTATATTGTGCCATTTTAATATAGTTTTTCTTGCAGTTTTCAAATATGTAATTGGTTTTTCCACTGGGCAATAAATTAGATCCGTTGGCTGGACATTCGGCACATTAGTTTTTAGAATCCTCTAAAACGCTCATTTCTAACAATCTAAGCTTATAACAATTTTCCTAATTGACGGACACAATTTATATTGTGCAATTTTATTATAGTTTTTGTTGCAGTTTTCAAATATGTAATTGGTTTTTTTACTGGGCAATAAATTAGATCCGTTGGCTGGACATCGGCACATTAGTTTTTAGAATCCTCTAAAACGCTCATTTCTAACAATCTAAGCTTATAACAATTTTCCTAATTGACGGACAGATTTTATATTGTGCAATTTTAATATAGTTTTTGTTGCATTTTTCAAATATGTAATTGGTTTTTCCACTGGGCAATAAATTAGATCCGTTGGCTGGACATCAGCACATCAGTTTTTAGAAACCTCTAAAACGCTCATTTCTAACAATCTAAGCTTATAACAATTTTCCTAATTGAGGGAAACAGTTTATATTGTGCAATTTTAATATAGTTTTTGTTGCAGTTTTCAAATATGTAATTGGTTTTTCCACTGGGCAATAAATTAGATCCGTTGGCAGGACACCGGCACATCAGTTTTTTGAAACCTCTAAAACGCTCATTTCTAACAATCTAAGCCTATAACAATTTTCCTAATTGACGGACAGATTTTATATTGTGCGATTTTAATATAGTTTTTGTTGCAGTTTTCAAATATGTAATTGGTTTTTCAACTGGGAGATAAATTAGATCCGTTGGCTGGACACCGGCACATCAGTTTTTAGAAACCTCTAAAACGCTCATTTCTAACAATCTAAGCTTATAACAATTTTCCTAATTGACGGACAGATTTTATATTGTGCGATTTTAATATAGTTTTTGTTGCAGTTTTCAAATATGTAATTGGTTTTTCAACTGGGCAGTAAATTAGATCCGTTGGCTGGACACCGGCACATCAGTTTTTTGAAACCTCTAAAACGCTCATTTCTAACAATCTAAGCCTATAACAATTTTCCTAATTGACGGACAGATTTTATATTGTGTGATTTTAATATAGTTTTTGTTGCAGTTTTTAAATATGTAATTGGTTTTTCAACTGGGCGACAAATTAGATCCGTTGGCTGGACACCGGCACATCAGTTTTTAGAAACCTCTAAAACGCTCATTTCTAACAATCTAAGCTTATAACAATTTTCCTAATTGACGGACAGATTTTATATTGTGCGATTTTAAGATAGTTTTTCTTGCAGTTTTCAAATATGCAATTGGTTTTTCCACTGGGCAAAGAATTAGAGCCGTTGGTTGGACATCGGCACATTAGTTTTTAGAAACCTCTAAAACGCTCATTTCTAACAATCTAAGCTTATAACAATTTCCTAATTGTCGGACAGATTTTATATTGTGCGATTTTAATATAGTTTTTGTTGCAGTTTTCAAATATGTAATTGGTTTTTCCACTGGGCAATAAATTAGATCCGTTAGCTGGACGCCGGCACATCAGTATTTAGAAACCTCTAAAACGCTCATTTCTAACAATCTAAGCTTATAACAATTTTCCTAATTGAGGGAAACAGTTTATATTGTGCAATTTTAATATAGTTTTTGTTGCAGTTTTCAAATATGTAATTGGTTTTTTCACTGGGCAATAAATTAAATCCGTTGGCTAAACACCGGCACGTCAGTTTTTAGAAACCTCTAAAACGCTCATTTCTAACAATCTAAGCTTATAACAATTTTCCTAATTGAGGGAAACAGTTTATATTGTGCAATTTTAATATAGTTTTTGTTGCAGTTTTCAAATATGTAATTGGTTTTTCAACTGGGCAATAAATTAGATCCGTTGGCTAAACACCGGCACGTCAGTTTTTAGAAACCTCTAAAACGCTCATTTCTAACAATCTAAGCTTATAACAATTTTCCTAATTGAGGGAAACAGTTTATATTGTGCAATTTTAATATAGTTTTTGTTGCAGTTTTCAAATATGTAATTGGTTTTTCAACTGGGCAATAAATTAGATCCGTTGGCTGGACATCGGCACATTAGTTTTTAGAAACCTCTAAAACGCTCATTTCTAACAATCTAAGCTTATAACAATTTTCCTAATTGACGGACACAATTTATATTGTGCAATTTTAATATAGTTTTTGTTGCAGTTTTCAAATATGTAATTGGTTTTTTTACTGGGCAATAAATTAGATCCGTTGGCTGGACATCGGCACATTAGTTTTTAGAATCCTCTAAAACGCTCATTTCTAACAATCTAAGCTTATAACAATTTTCCTAATTGACGGACACAATTTATATTGTGCAATTTTAATATAGTTTTTGTTGCAGTTTTCAAATATGTAATTGGTTTTTTTACTGGGCAATAAATTAGATCCGTTGGCTGGACATCGGCACATTAGTTTTTAGAATCCTCTAAAACGCTCATTTCTAACAATCTAAGCTTATAACAATTTTCCTAATTGACGGACAGATTTTATATTGTGCAATTTTAATATAGTTTTTGTTGCAGTTTTCAAATATGTAATTGGTTTTTCCACTGGGCAATAAATTAGATCCGTTGGCTGGACATCAGCACATCAGTTTTTAGAAACCTCTAAAACGCTCATTTCTAACAATCTAAGCTTATAACAATTTTCCTAATTGAGGGAAACAGTTTATATTGTGCAATTTTAATATAGTTTTTGTTGCAGTTTTCAAATATGTAATTGGTTTTTCAACTGGGCAATAAATTAGATCCGTTGGCTGGACACCAGCACATCAGTTTTTAGAAACCTCTAAAACGCTCATTTCTAACAATCTAAGCTTATAACAATTTTCCTAATTGAGGGAAACAGTTTATATTGTGCAATTTTAATATAGTTTTTGTTGCAGTTTTTAAATATGTAATTGGTTTTTCAACTGGGCGATAAATTAGATCCGTTGGCTGGACACCGGCACATCAGTTTTTAGAAACCTCTAAAACGCTCATTTCTAACAATCTAAGCTTATAACAATTTTCCTAATTGACGGACAGATTTTATATTGTGCGATTTTAATATAGTTTTTGTTGCAGTTTTCAAATATGTAATTGGTTTTTCAACTGGGCAGTAAATTAGATCCGTTGGCTGGACACCGGCACATCAGTTTTTTGAAACCTCTAAAACGCTCATTTCTAACAATCTAAGCTTATAACAATTTTCCTAATTGAGGGAAACAGTTTATATTGTGCAATTTTAATATAGTTTTTGTTGCAGTTTTCAAATATGTAATTGGTTTTTCCACTGGGCAATAAATTAGATCCGTTGGCAGGACACCGGCACATCAGTTTTTTGAAACCTCTAAAACGCTCATTTCTAACAATCTAAGCCTATAACAATTTTCCTAATTGACGGACAGATTTTATATTGTGCGATTTTAATATAGTTTTTGTTGCAGTTTTCAAATATGTAATTGGTTTTTCAACTGGGAGATAAATTAGATCCGTTGGCTGGACACCGGCACATCAGTTTTTAGAAACCTCTAAAACGCTCATTTCTAACAATCTAAGCTTATAACAATTTTCCTAATTGACGGACAGATTTTATATTGTGCGATTTTAATATAGTTTTTGTTGCAGTTTTCAAATATGTAATTGGTTTTTCAACTGGGCAGTAAATTAGATCCGTTGGCTGGACACCGGCACATCAGTTTTTTGAAACCTCTAAAACGCTCATTTCTAACAATCTAAGCCTATAACAATTTTCCTAATTGACGGACAGATTTTATATTGTGTGATTTTAATATAGTTTTTGTTGCAGTTTTTAAATATGTAATTGGTTTTTCAACTGGGCGACAAATTAGATCCGTTGGCTGGACACCGGCACATCAGTTTTTAGAAACCTCTAAAACGCTCATTTCTAACAATCTAAGCTTATAACAATTTTCCTAATTGACGGACAGATTTTATATTGTGCGATTTTAATATAGTTTTTCTTGCAGTTTTCAAATATGCAATTGGTTTTTCCACTGGGCAAAGAATTAGAGCCGTTGGGTGGACATCGGCACATTAGTTTTTAGAAACCTCTAAAACGCTCATTTCTAACAATCTAAGCTTATAACAATTTCCTAATTGTCGGACAGATTTTATATTGTGCGATTTTAATATAGTTTTTGTTGCAGTTTTCAAATATGTAATTGGTTTTTCCACTGGGCAATAAATTAGATCCGTTAGCTGGACGCCGGCACATCAGTATTTAGAAACCTCTAAAACGCTCATTTCTAACAATCTAAGCTTATAACAATTTTCCTAATTGAGGGAAACAGTTTATATTGTGCAATTTTAATATAGTTTTTGTTGCAGTTTTCAAATATGTAATTGGTTTTTTCACTGGGCAATAAATTAAATCCGTTGGCTAAACACCGGCACGTCAGTTTTTAGAAACCTCTAAAACGCTCATTTCTAACAATCTAAGCTTATAACAATTTTCCTAATTGAGGGAAACAGTTTATATTGTGCAATTTTAATATAGTTTTTGTTGCAGTTTTCAAATATGTAATTGGTTTTTCAACTGGGCAATAAATTAGATCCGTTGGCTAAACACCGGCACGTCAGTTTTTAGAAACCTCTAAAACGCTCATTTCTAACAATCTAAGCTTATAACAATTTTCCTAATTGAGGGAAACAGTTTATATTGTGCAATTTTAATATAGTTTTTGTTGCAGTTTTCAAATATGTAATTGGTTTTTCAACTGGGCAATAAATTAGATCCGTTGGCTGGACATCGGCACATTAGTTTTTAGAAACCTCTAAAACGCTCATTTCTAACAATCTAAGCTTATAACAATTTTCCTAATTGACGGACACAATTTATATTGTGCAATTTTAATATAGTTTTTGTTGCAGTTATCAAATATGTAATTGGTTTTTTCACTAAGCAATAAATTAGATCCGTTGGCTGGACATCGGCACATTAGTTTTTAGAATCCTCTAAAACGCTCATTTCTAAAAATCTAAGCTTATAACAATTTTCCTAATTGACGGACAGATTTTATATTGTGCAATTTTAATATAGTTTTTGTTGCAGTTTTCAAATATGTAATTGGTTTTTTCACTGGGCAATAAATTAGATCCGTTGGCTGGACATCAGCACATTAGTTTTTAGAAACCTCTAAAACGCTCATTTCTAACAATCTAAGCTTATAACAATTTTCCTAATTGAGGGAAACAGTTTATATTGTGCAATTTTAATATAGTTTTTGTTGCAGTTTTCAAATATGTAATTGGTTTTTTCACTGGGCAATAAATTAGATCCGTTGGCTGGACATCGGCACATTAGTTTTTAGAATCCTCTAAAACGCTCATTTCTAAAAATCTAAGCTTATAACAATTTTCCTAATTGACGGACACAATTTATATTGTGCAATTTTAATATAGTTTTTGTTGCAGCTTTCAAATATGTAATTGGTTTTTTTACTGGGCAATAAATTAGATCCGTTGGCTGGACACCGGCACATTAGTTTTTAGAAACCTCTAAAACGCTCATTTCTAACAATCTAAGCTTATAACAATTTTCCTAATTGAGGGACAGATTTTATATTGTGCCATTTTAATATAGTTTTTCTTGCAGTTTTCAAATATGTAATTGGTTTTTTCACTGGGCAATAAATTAGATTCATTGGCTGGACACCGGCACATCAGTTTTTAGAACCCTCTAAAACGCTCATTTCTAACAATCTAAGCTTATAACAATTTTCCTAATTGTGGGACAGATTTTATATTGTGCCATTTTAATATAGTTTTTCTTGCAGTTTTCAAATATGTAATTGGTTTTTTCACTGGGCAATAAATTAGATTCATTGGCTGGACACCGGCACATCAGTTTTTAGAACCCTCTAAAACGCTCATTTCTAACAATCTAAGCTTATAACAATTTTCCTAATTGACGGACAGATTTTATATTGTGCGATTTTAATATAGTTTTTGTTGCAGTTTTCAAATACGTAATTGGTTTTTCCACTGGGCAATAAATTAGATCTGTGGGCTGGACATCGGCACATCAGTTTTTAGAAACCTCTAAAACGCTCATTTCTAACAATCTAAGCTTATAACAATTTTCCTAATTGACGGACACAATTTATATTGTATATTTTAATATAGTTTTTGTTGCAGTTTTCAAATATGTAATTGGTTTTTCCACTGGGCAATAAATTAGATCCGTTGGCTGGACACCGGCACATCAGTTTTTAGAAACCTCTAAAACGCTCATTTCTAACAATCTAAGCTTATAACAATTTTCCTAATTGAGGGAAACAGTTTATATTGTGCAATTTTAATATAGTTTTTGTTGCAGTTTTCAAATATGTAATTGGTTTTTCCACTGGGCAATAAATTAGATCTGTGGGCTGGACATCGGCACATCAGTTTTTAGAAACCTCTAAAACGCTCATTTCTAACAATCTAAGCTTATAACAATTTTCCTAATTGACGGACACAATTTATATTATATATTTTAATATAGTTTTTGTTGCAGTTTTCAAATATGTAATTGGTTTTTTCACTGGGCAAGTTGAACACCTAATATTCCAAAAATGTCAGTTACAGCCTAACTATAAAAGGCACAGAGTTCATACTGTATATGCAGCGTTATACAGAGTCCCAAAGCATTACTATAACCACATATTAAGCGATCGACAACCCCATGATGTTGAACACCTTATATTCGAAAAATGTCCGTTACAGCTAAACTATTAGAGGCACAAAGTTCATATCGAATATGCAGCGTTTTACAGAGGCCCAAAGCATTAATATAGTCACTTATTAAGCGTTGGACTGCCCCATGTGGCTGAACACCTTATATTCCAAAAATGTCCGTTACAGCCAAACTATTAGAGGCACAGTGCTCATTTTGTATGTGCAGCGTTATACAGAGGCCCAAAGCATTAATATAGTCACTTATTAAGCGTTGGTCTGCCCCATGTGGCTGAACACCTAATATTAAAAAAATGTCCGTTACAGCCAAACTATTAGAGGCACAGTGCTCATTTTGTATGTGCAGCGTTATACAGAGGCCCAAAGCATTAATATAGTCACTTATTAAGCGTTGGACTGCCCCATGTGGCTAAACACCTAATATTCCAAAAATGTCCGTTACAGCCAAACTATTAGAGGCACAAAGTTCATATTGTATATGCAGCGTTATACAGAGGCCCAAAGCATTACTATAACCACATATTAAGCGATCGACAACCCCATGATGTTGAACACCTTATATTCGAAAAATGTCCGTTACAGCCAAACTATTAGAGGCACAAAGTTCATATCGAATATGCAGCGTTATACAGAGGCCCAAAGCATTAATATAGTCACTTATTAAGCGTTGGACTGCCCCATGTGGTTGAACACCTAATTCCAAAAATGTCCGTTACAGCCAAACTATTAGAGGCACAAAGTTCATATTGTATATGCAACGTTATACAGAGGCCCAAAGCATTACTATAACCACATATTAAGCGATCGACAACCCCATGATGTTGAACACCTTATATTCGAAAAATGTCCGTTACAGCTAAACTATTAGAGGCACAAAGTTCATATCGAATATGCAGCGTTTTACAGAGGCCCAAAGCATTAATATAGTCACTTATTAAGCGTTGGACTGCCCCATGTGGTTGAACACCTAATATTCCAAAAATGTCCGTTACAGCTAAACTATTAGAGGCACAAAGTTCATATCGAATATGCAGAGTTTTACAGAGTCCCAAAGCATTAATATAGTCACTTATTAAGCGTTGGACTGCCCCATGTGGCTGAACACCTAATATTCCAAAAATGTCCGTTACAGCCAAACTATTAGAGGCACAGTGCTCATTTTGTATGTGCAGAGTTATACAGAGGCCCAAAGCATTAATATAGTCACTTATTAAGCGTTGGACTGCCCCATGTGGCTGAACACCTAATATTCCAAAAATGTCCGTTACAGCCAAACTATTAGAGGCACAGTGCTCATTTTGTATGTGCAGCGTTATACAGAGGCCCAAAGCATTAATATAGTCACTTATTAAGCGTTGGACTGCCCCATGTGGTTAAACACCTAATATTCCAAAAATGTCCGTTACAGCCAAACTATTAGAGGCACAAAGTTCATATCGAATATGCAGCGTTATACAGAGGCCCAAAGCATTAATATAGTCACTTATTAAACGTTGGACTGCCCCATGTGGCTAAACACCTAATATTCCAAAAATGTCCGTTACAGCCAAACTATTAGAGGCACAAAGTTCATATCGAATATGCAGCGTTATACAGAGGCCCAAAGCATTAATATAGTCACTTATTAAGCGTTGGACCATGTGGTTAAACACCTAATATTCCAAAAGTGTCCATTACAGCCGTACTATTAGAGGCACAAAGTTCATATAGTATATGCAGCGTTATACAGAGGCCTAAAGCCTTAATATAGTCACTTATTAAGCGTTGGACTGCCCCATGTGGTTAAACACCTAATATTCCAAAAGTGTCCGTTACAGCCGTACTATTAGAGGCACAAAGATCATATCGTATATGCAGCGTTATACAGAGGCCCAAAGCATTAATATAGTCACTTATTAAGCGTTGGACTGCCCCATGTGGTTAAACACCTAATATTTTAAAAGTGTCCGTTACAGCCGTACTATTAGAGGCACAAAGTTCATATCGTATATGCAGCGTTATACAGAGGCCCAAAGCATTAATATAGTGACTTATTAAGCGTTGGACTGCCCCATGTGGTTAAACACCTAATATTCCAAAAGTGTCCGTCACAGCCGTACTTTTAGAGGCACAAAGTTTATATCGTATATGCAGCGTTATACAGAGGCCCAAAGCATTAATATAGTCACTTATTAAGCGTTGGACTGCCCCATGTGGTTAAACACCTAATATTCCAAAAGTGTCCGTTACAGCCGTACTATTAGAGGCACAAAGTTCATATCGTATATGCAGCGTTATACAGAGGCCCAAAGCCTTAATATAGTCACTTATTAAGCGTTGGACTGCCCTATGTGGTTAAACACCTAATATTCCAAAAGTGTCCGTTACAGCCATACTATTAGAGGCACAAAATTCATATCGTATATGCAGCGTTATACAGAGGCCCAAAGCATTACTATAACCACATATTAAGCGATCGACAACCCCATAATGTTGAACACCTTATATTCGAAAAATGTCCGTTACAGCTAAACTATTAGAGGCACAAAGTTCATATCGAATATGCAGCGTTTTACAGAGGCCCAAAGCATTAGTATAGTCACTTATTAAGTGTTGGACTGCTCCATGTGGTTGAACACCTAATTCCAAAAATGTCCGTTACAGCCAAACTATTAGAGGCACAGTGCTCATTTTGTATGTGCAGCGTTATATAGAGGCCCAAAGCATTAATATAGTCACTTATTAAGCGTTGGACTGCCCCATGTGGCTGAACACCTAATATTCCAAAAATGTCCGTTACAGCCAAACTATTAGAGGCACAGTGCTCATTTTGTATGTGCAGCGTTATACAGAGGCCCAAAGCATTAATATAGTCACTTATTAAGCGTTGGACTGCCCCATGTGGCTGAACACCTAATATTCCAAAAATGTCCGTTACAGCCAAACTATTAGAGGCACAGTGCTCATTTTGTATGTGCAGCGTTATACAGAGGCCCAAAGCATTAATATAGTCACTTATTAAGCGTTGGACTGCCCCATGTGGCTAAACACCTAATATTCCAAAAATGTCCGTTACAGCCAAACTATTAGAGGCACAAAGTTCATATCGAATATGCAGCGTTATACAGAGGCCCAAAGCATTAATATAGTCACTTATTAAGCGTTGGACTGCCCCATGTGGTTGAACACCTAATTCCAAAAATGTCCGTTACAGCCAAACTATTAGAGGCACAAAGTTCATATTGTATATGCAGCGTTATACAGAGGCCCAAAGCATTACTATAACCACATATTAAGCGATCGACAACCCCATGATGTTGAACACCTTATATTCGAAAAATGTCCGTTACAGCTAAACTATTAGAGGCACAAAGTTCATATCGAATATGCAGCGTTTTACAGAGGCCCAAAGCATTAATATAGTCACTTATTAAGCGTTGGACTGCCCCATGTGGTTGAACACCTAATATTCCAAAAATGTCCGTTACAGCTAAACTATTAGAGGCACAAAGTTCATATCGAATATGCAGAGTTTTACAGAGTCCCAAAGCATTAATATAGTCACTTATTAAGCGTTGGACTGCCCCATGTGGCTGAACACCTAATATTCCAAAAATGTCCGTTACAGCCAAACTATTAGAGGCACAGTGCTCATTTTGTATGTGCAGCGTTATACAGAGGCCCAAAGCATTAATATAGTCACTTATTAAGCGTTGGACTGCCCCATGTGGTTAAACACCTAATATTCCAAAAGTGTCCGTTACAGCCGTACTATTAGAGGCACAAAGTTCATATCGTATATGCAGCGTTATACAGAGGCCCAAAGCCTTAATATAGTCACTTATTAAGCGTTGGACTGCCCTATGTGGTTAAACACCTAATATTCCAAAAGTGTCCGTTACAGCCATACTACTAGAGGCACAAAATTCATATCGTATATGCAGCGTTATACAGAGGCCCAAAGCATTACTATAACCACATATTAAGCGATCGACAACCCCATAATGTTGAACACCTTATATTCGAAAAATGTCCGTTACAGCTAAACTATTAGAGGCACAAAGTTCATATCGAATATGCAGCGTTTTACAGAGGCCCAAAGCATTAGTATAGTCACTTATTAAGTGTTGGACTGCTCCATGTGGTTGAACACCTAATTCCAAAAATGTCCGTTACAGCCAAACTATTAGAGGCACAGTGCTCATTTTGTATGTGCAGCGTTATATAGAGGCCCAAAGCATTAATATAGTCACTTATTAAGCGTTGGACTGCCCCATGTGGCTGAACACCTAATATTCCAAAAATGTCCGTTACAGCCAAACTATTAGAGGCACAGTGCTCATTTTGTATGTGCAGCGTTATACAGAGGCCCAAAGCATTAATATAGTCACTTATTAAGCGTTGGACTGCCCCATGTGGCTGAACACCTAATATTCCAAAAATGTCCGTTACAGCCAAACTATTAGAGGCACAGTGCTCATTTTGTATGTGCAGCGTTATACAGAGGCCCAAAGCATTAATATAGTCACTTATTAAGCGTTGGACTGCCCCATGTGGCTAAACACCTAATATTCCAAAAATGTCCGTTACAGCCAAACTATTAGAGGCACAAAGTTCATATCGAATATGCAGCGTTATACAGAGGCCCAAAGCATTAATATAGTCACTTATTAAGCGTTGGACTGCCCCATGTGGTTGAACACCTAATTCCAAAAATGTCCGTTACAGCCAAACTATTAGAGGCACAAAGTTCATATTGTATATGCAGCGTTATACAGAGGCCCAAAGCATTACTATAACCACATATTAAGCGATCGACAACCCCATGATGTTGAACACCTTATATTCGAAAAATGTCCGTTACAGCTAAACTATTAGAGGCACAAAGTTCATATCGAATATGCAGCGTTTTACAGAGGCCCAAAGCATTAATATAGTCACTTATTAAGCGTTGGACTGCCCCATGTGGTTGAACACCTAATATTCCAAAAATGTCCGTTACAGCTAAACTATTAGAGGCACAAAGTTCATATCGAATATGCAGAGTTTTACAGAGTCCCAAAGCATTAATATAGTCACTTATTAAGCGTTGGACTGCCCCATGTGGCTGAACACCTAATATTCCAAAAATGTCCGTTACAGCCAAACTATTAGAGGCACAGTGCTCATTTTGTATGTGCAGCGTTATACAGAGGCCCAAAGCATTAATATAGTCACTTATTAAGCGTTGGACTGCCCCATGTGGCTGAACACCTAATATTCCAAAAATGTCCGTTACAGCCAAACTATTGGAGGCACAGTGCTCATTTTGTATGTGCAGCGTTATACAGAGGCCCAAAGCATTAATATAGTCACTTATTAAGCGTTGGACTGCCCCATGTGGCTAAACACCTAATATTCCAAAAATGTCCGTTACAGCCAAACTGTTAGAGGCACAAAGTTCATATCGAATATGCAGCGTTATACAGAGGCCCAAAGCATTAATATAGTCACTTATTAAACGTTGGACTGCCCCATGTGGCTAAACACCTAATATTCCAAAAATGTCCGTTACAGCCAAACTATTAGAGGCACAAAGTTCATATCGAATATGCAGCGTTATACAGAGGCCCAAAGCATTAATATAGTCACTTATTAAGCGTTGGACTGCCCCATGTGGTTAAACACCTTATTCCAAAAGTGTCCATTACAGCCGTACTATTAGAGGCACAAAGTTCGTATAGTATATGCAGCGTTATACAGAGGCCTAAAGCCTTAATATAGTCACTTATTAAGCGTTGGACTGCCCCATGTGGTTAAACACCTAATATTCCAAAAGTGTCCGTTACAGCCGTACTATTAGAGGCACAAAGTTCATATCGTATATGCAGCGTTATACAGAGGCCCAAAGCATTAATATAGTCACTTATTAAGCGTTGGACTGCCCCATGTGGTTAAACACCTAATATTTTAAAAGTGTCCGTTACAGCCGTACTATTAGAGGCACAAAGTTCATATCGTATATGCAGCGTTATACAGAGGCCCAAAGCATTAATATAGTGACTTATTAAGCGTTGGACTGCCCCATGTGGTTAAACACCTAATATTCCAAAAGTGTCCGTCACAGCCGTACTTTTAGAGGCACAAAGTTTATATCGTATATGCAGCGTTATACAGAGGCCCAAAGCATTAATATAGTCACTTATTAAGCGTTGGACTGCCCTATGTGGTTGAACACCTAATATTCCAAAAGTGTCCGTTACAGCCAAACTATTAGAGGCACAAAGTTCATATCGTATATGCAGCGTTATACAGAGGCCCAAAGCATTAATATAGTCACTTATTAAGCGTTGGACTGCCCCATGTGGCTAAACACCTAATATTCCAAAAATGTCCGTTACAGCCAAACTATTAGAGGCACAGTGCTCATTTTGTATATGCAGCGTTATACAGAGTCCCAAAGCATTAATATAGTCACTTATTAAGCGTTGGACTGCCCCATGTGGTTAAACACCTAATATTCCAAAAGTGTCCGTTACAGCCATACTATTAGAGGCACAAAGTTCATATCGTATATGCAGCGTTATACAGAGGCCCAAAGCATTAATATAGTCACTTATTAAGCGTTGGACTGCCCTATGTGGTTGAACACCTAATATTCCAAAAGTGTCCGTTACTGCCAAACTATTAGAGGCACAAAGTTCATATCGAATATGCAGCGTTTACAGAGGCCCAAGGCATTAATATAGTCACTTATTTAGCGTTGGACTGCTTCATGTGGTTAAACACCTAATATTCCAAATGTGTCCGTCACAGAAAAACTATTAGTGGCACAAAGTTCATATCGAATATGCAGCGTTTTACAGAGGCCCAAAGCATTATTATAGTCACTTATTAAGCGTTGGACTGCCCCATGTGGTTGAACACCTAATATTCCAAAAATGTCCGTTACAGCCAAACTATTAGAGGCACAAAGTTCATATCGAATATGCAGTGTTTTACAGAGGCCCAAAGCATTAATATAGTCACTTATTAAGCGTTGGACTGCCCCATGTGGTTGAACACCTTATATTCCAAAAGTGTCCGTTACAGAAAAACTATTAGAGGCACAAAGTTCATATCGTATATGCAGCGTTATACAGAGGCCCAAAGCATTAATATAGTCACTTATTAAGCGTTGGACTGCCCCATGTGGTTAATCACCTAATATTCCAAAAGTGTCCGTTACAGCCAAACTATTAGAGGCACAAAATTCATATCGAATATGCAACGTTTTACAGAGGCACATAGCATTAATATAGTCACTTATTAAGCGTTGGACTGCCCCATGTGGTTGAACACCTAATATTCCAAAAGTGTCCGTTACAGCCAAACTATTAAAGGCACAAAGTTCATATCGAATATGCAGCGATATACACAGGCCCAAAGCATTAATATAGTCACTTATTAAGCGTTGGACTGCCTCATGTGGTTAAACACCTAATATTCCAAAAGTGTCCGTTACAGCCATACTATTAGAAGCACAAAGTTCATATCGAATATGCAGCGTTCTACAGAGGCACATAGCGTTAATATAGTCACTTATTAAGCGTTGGACTGCTCCATGTGGTTAAACACTGTAAGGGTCTCAGTACGGGGGTATACGCCCACATTTTAGACTCAGGTCAAAAACTTCTTCCTTCAACCCCATTGGTTATAGAAACCCATGTGATTGGAAATATTGCACTTGTAGATGCGTGTTGAAATAAGTTTGCAGAGAGTACCAGTTTTAATACTGACCCTCATTAGGGTACATAGAACTGATCTTAAGAGTGCTCAATCGTTAAATCTACTTCCAATTCTAATTTGAAGAAACTCACTACCAATTGTCTAGGTGAGTACATTTCTCACTTAGTTTACTAGGAATAAGTACCATACGACTTGATCAAGTACGTTTCACATTTTATTTGATTTCAAAGTTTTTTGACAATCTTTAATGTAAAACTCGAACTTTGTTTTGACTAAGGCATTAGCCGCTACATTGCGGACTTGTAGGCAATGTAGTAAGGGGATTTAGTATTAGCGTACTTTAGACTCTTGGTGAACATGTGACGATATCGCATCGTATGCTTTAATTTTGGATTATGTCTAACCTCGTGCAAGAGGGGCATATTATCCGACAAGGCTCCACGATGGTGAATTGTCACTTGTCAAGGACGCTTGGCACCCACTGGGACGCTAGTGGGACATCGAAATATCATGTATTTGATATTTATCAAATATAGAGCGATACTTGCACATGGGAGCGATTAACGTAAATATCGTGATATGATTGTCAAACACGAGTTACATAAATTCTTAAACTTTACTCTTCGGTAAACTAACGTACTGAAGTGTGACGACTCCGCCCCACTTTTGAATTTGAATCTCGCGCTCGGTTTTACGCTCATCACTACTAGAGGGCGACACTCGCCATGACGCCGCGTTATTAATTACTTCGAATTCGTTTATTATCGCGGGTAAATCGAAACTTAATTCATCACCGTGAATAGATTCGCGTTCTCAAAGTTATTGGTAAGTTGGTTTTCTCTTTTGTAAAACATTTAGGTTTTTCACCACAAACAATGAGGATGCAACGAGAGAGGGTAGTTTGTGACGTCAGAAGCGAGAGCATTTCCGTATAAAAGAGGGTCCACTTCCGAGAGCAAGACATTCAGACTTAACCGTCAGAATCAGCTTCCATCTGCCCCGGATAGGGAATAAGCAGCAACTATACTCGGCCCCGGATAGGGAGAAAGCCGCACCGATTCTTCCATCTGCCCCGGATAGGGAATAAGCAGCAACTATACTCGGCCCCGGATAGGGAGAAAGCCGCACCGATTCTTCCATCTGCCCCGGATAGGGAATAAGCAGCAACTATACTCGGCCCCGGATAGGGAAAAAGCCGCAACGTTTGTACCACCGTCTCCGCGAATAAGGTCCGTCCATCGTCACGCACCATCCGTTCCACCATGGCCAACGTCCGCTCCGAAGAAGATGTCCCTCGTTCGACGGCCCAAATCATAGGTCCGTCGCGGTGGATTATTGTATCCACTGGTTAATATTTGTATTAGTTTTAATGTATCGATGTTAACTAACTTTCTTCAGTATCACTACGTAACACTAATATCTTCTTTGGTTTTTACATGTTCGCGATGGATTCCCGTGGCCCTCTGCATCGGTGGACTTGGTAGTTGCTTGCCGATCTAGGCCATAATTGGCAGCAGAGGTACCATTCATCGAGGGAGTGATGTCGTTGGCGACTTCGAACACAAGGGTATGACCGCTGGCTACACATATCCCGCTAGCGACATTGTTGGTATGGGATTGACACTAGGGCTTCGACCAAAACTCCCGATGCACGGCCACCCGTCAGCCTAATTCTTACTAACACCCATCGAAGAGTTTAGTGTTCTGGGCCCGATTATTGCTTCACTACTATTTTGTATGTTTCCGTAACGTGCCAACCATGAAGGAAGGAAGTCCTCCCCGAAGAAGACGTCCACCAGACACATTCACACATAAACATACACAAACGTGCCCCGTGTTGCACACTCTATCTCATGTCTGGGTATGTCGGATGTCGTGTTGGTACCAACGCCTAGGGCAGATTGTCAGCAAGAACACCTCGCATCGGGGGAGACATTGTGGGCCCGTGTCAGGCGACCATAGGCCAATTGCTTCACCTCCTCTACGAACACAGTGACCGACATGTAGAGCTCTAGGTCAAGGAGGGTGGTCCGCTCGAGGCTGTGGGGTGGAAGTCCACACGACACCCCCGGCATACCGCGCTAACTCTCTATTTCTTACAGGAAATCCACTACGGCACGTTATGGCTTTGTTTCATATCGCGACGACGCTTATGGTCCTGGTGATACTCTGTATAATTTCCCTGTTTTGCATTGTATACCGGCAGCTTTGAGAACGCCGTTAATAAATTTTGTACAATAAATATTGTTATGTGGTTCGATTCGTGTATTATTTCCCAAAGTCACGCAGAACTCTTCGAAAGAACTCGCTAGTACGACGACACAACGTAGGGGGAGACGATCACGCCAAAACGCATCGGGGCGGGAAATTTGAATTTAAATTGCCCGACCCTGGTATAGTCTCAGTACTTTTTTATAAATTATATTACAGGATTGGTCTACTTCACTCAAGAGCTTGGTCAGAGTATTTATCTTAGTTTTATATTCGTATAAGGCAGGGGTTTGTACAATTACAACACCTAATATTCCAAATGTGTCCGTTACAGCCAAACTATTAGAGGCACAAAGTTCATATCGAATATGCATCGTTTTACAGAGGCCCAAAGCATTACTATAACCACATATAAAGCGATCGACAACCCCATGTTTTTGAACACCCAATATTCCAAAAATGTCAGTTACAGCTAAACTATTAGATGCACAGTGCTCATTTTGTATATGCAGCGTTATACAGAGTCCCAAAGCATTACTATAACCACATATAAAGCGATCGACAACCCCATGTTGTTAAACACCTAATATTCCAAAAATGTCAGTTACAGCCTAACTATAAAAGGCACAGAGTTCATACCGTATATGCTGCGTTATACAGAGTCCCAAAGCATTAATATAATCAAATATTAAGCATTGGACTGCAACATGTGTTTGAACACATAATATTCCAAAAGTGTCCGTTACAGCCAAACTATTAGAGACACAGAGTTCATATTGTATATGCAGCGTTATACAGAGTCCCAATGCATTACTTTAACCACATATTAAGCGTTGGACTGCCCCATGTGGTTGAACACCTAATATTCCAAAAGTGTCCGTTACAGCCAAACTATTAGAGGCACAGTGCTCATTTTGTATATGCAGCGTAATACAGAGTCCCAAAGCATTACTATAACCACATATAAAGCGATCGACAACCCCATGTTGTTGAACACCTAATATTCCAAAAATGTCAGTTACAGCCTAACTATAAAAGGCACAGAGTTCATACTGTATATGCAGCGTTATACAGAGGCCCAAAGCATTAATATAGTCACTTATTAAGCGTTGGACTGCCCCATGTGGTTGAACACCTAATATTCCAAAAGTGTCCGTTACAGCCAAACTATTAGAGGCACAAAGTTCATATCGAATATGCAGCGTTATACAGAGGCCCAAAGCATTAATATAGTCACTTATTAAGCGTTGGACTGCCCCATGTGGTTTAACACCTAATATTCCAAAAATGTCAGTTACAGCCTAACTATAAAAGGCATAGAGTTCATACTGTATATGCAGCGTTATACAGAGTCCCAAAGCAATACTATAACCACATATTAAGCGTTGGACTGCAATATGTGTTTGAACACATAATATTCCAAAAATGTCCGTTACAGCCAAACTGTTAAACACACATTGCTCATATTGTATATGCAGCATTATACAGAGTATCAAAGCATTAATATAATCAGATATAAAGCGTTGGACTGCCCCATTTGGTTAAACACCTAATATTCCAAAAATATCCGTAACAGCCAATCTATTAGAGTCACAGTGTTCATATTGTAAATGCTGCGTTATACAGAGTCCCAAATCATGTCTATAACCACATATTAAGCGATCGACAGCCGCATGTGGTTGAACACCTAATATTCCAAAAATGTCCGTTACAGCCAAACTATTAGAGGCACAGTGCTCATATTGTATATGCAGCGTTATACAGAGGCCCAAAGCATTAATATAGTCATTAGATCCGTTGGCTGGACACCGGCACATCAGTTTTTTGAAACCTCTAAAACGCTCATTTCTAACAATCTAAGCTTATAACAATTTTCCTAATTGACGGACACAATTTATATTGTATATTTTAATATAGTTTTTGTTGCAGTTTTCAAATATGTAATTGGTTTTTCCATTGGGCAATAAATTAGATCCGTTGGCTGGACATCGGCACATTAGTTTTTAGAAACCTCTAAAACGCTCATTTCAAAAAATCTAAGCTTATAACAATTTTCCTAATTGAGGGAAACAGTTTATATTGTGCAATTTTAATATAGTTTTTGTTGCAGTTTTCAAATATGTAATTGGTTTTTCCACTGGGCAATAAATTAGATCCGTTGGCTGGACACCGGCACATCAGTTTTTAGAAACCTCTAAAACGCTCATTTCTAACAATCTAAGTTTATAACAATTTTCCTAATTGAGGGAAACAGTTTATATTGTGCAATTTTAATATAGTTTTTGTTGCAGTTTTTAAATATGTAATTGGTTTTTCAACTGGGCGATAAATTAGATCCGTTGGCTGGACACCGGCACATTAGTTTTTAGAAACCTCTAAAACGATCATTTCTAACAATCTAAGCTTATAACAATTTTCCTAATTGAGGGAAACAGTTTATATTGTGCAATTTTAATATAGTTTTTGTTGCAGTTTTCAAATATGTAATTGGTTTTTCAACTGGGCGATAAATTAGATCCGTTGGCTGGACACGGGCACATCAGTTTTTTGAAACCTCTAAAACGCTCATTTCTAACAATCTAAGTTTATAACAATTTTCCTAATTGAGGGAAACAGTTTATATTGTGCAATTTTAATGTAGTTTTTGTTGCAGTTTTTAAATATGTAATTGGTTTTTCAACTGGGCGATAAATTAGATCCGTTAGCTGGACACCGGCACATCAGTTTTTTGAAACCTCTAAAACGCTCATTTCTAACAGTCTAAGCTTATAACAATTTTCCTAATTGACGGACACAATTTATATTGTATATTTTAATATAGTTTTTGTTGCAGTTTCCAAATATGTAATTGGTTTTTCCTCTGGGCAATAAATTAGATCCGTTGGGTGGACATCGGCACATTAGTTTTTAGAAACCTCTAAAACGCTCATTTCTAACAATCTAAGCTTATAACAATTTTCCTAATTGTCGGACAGATTTTATATTGTGCGATTTTAATATAGTTTTTGTTGCAGTTTTCAAATATGTAATTGGTTTTTCCACTGAGCAATAAATTAGATCCGTTGGCTGGACACCGGCACATCAGTATTTAGAAACCTCTAAAACGCTCATTTCTAACAATCTAAGCTTTTAACAATTTTCCTAATTGAGGGAAACAGTTTATATTGTGCAATTTTAATATAGTTTTTGTTGCAGTTTTCAAATATGCAATTGGTTTTTCAACTGGGCAATAAATTAGATCCGTTGGCTGAACACCGGCACATCAGTTTTTAGAAACCTCTAAAACGATCATTTCTAACAATCTAAGCTTATAACAATTTTCCTAATTGAGGGAAACAGTTTATATTGTGCAATTTTAATATAGTTTTTGTTGCAGTTTTCAAATATGTAATTGGTTTTTCAACTGGGCAATAAATTAGATCCGTTGGCTGAACACCGGCACATCAGTTTTTAGAAACCTCTAAAACGATCATTTCTAACAATCTAAGCTTATAACAATTTTCCTAATTGAGGGAAACAGTTTATATTGTGCAATTTTAATATAGTTTTTGTTGCAGTTTTCAAATATGTAATTTGTTTTTCCACTGGGCAATAAATTAGATTCATTGGCTGGACACCGGCACATCAGTTTTTTGAAACCTCTAAAACGCATATTTCTAACAATCTAAGCTTATAACAATTTTCCTAATTGAGGGACAGATTTTATATTGTGCAGTTTTAATATAGTTTTTCTTGCAGTTTTCAAATATGTAATTGGTTTTTTCACTGGGCAATAAATTAGATTCATTGGCTGGACACCGGCACATCAGTTTTTAGAAACCTCTAAAACGCTCATTTCTAACAATCTAAGCTTATAACAATTTTCCTAATTGACGGACACAATTTATATTGTGCAATTTTAATATAGTTTTTGTTGCAGTTCTCAAATATGTAATTGGTTTTTTTACTGGGCAATAAATTAGATTCATTGGCTGGACACCGGCACATCAGTTTTTTGAAACCTCTAAAACGCATATTTCTAACAATCTAAGCTTATAACAATTTTCCTAATTGAGGGACAGATTTTATATTGTGCAGTTTTAATATAGTTTTTCTTGCAGTTTTCAAATATGTAATTGGTTTTTTCACTGGGCAATAAATTAGATTCATTGGCTGGACACCGGCACATCAGTTTTTAGAAACCTCTAAAACGCTCATTTCTAACAATCTAAGCTTATAACAATTTTCCTAATTGACGGACACAATTTATATTGTGCAATTTTAATATAGTTTTTGTTGCAGTTCTCAAATATGTAATTGGTTTTTTTACTGGGCAATAAATTAGATCCGTTGGCTGGACACCGGCACGTCAGTTTTTAGAAACCTCTAAAACGCTCATTTCTAAAAATCTAAGCTTATAACAATTTTCCTAATTGACGGACACAATTTATATTGTGCAATTTTAATATAGTTTTTGTTGCAGTTTTCAAATATGTAATTGGTTTTTTTACTGGGCAATAAATTAGATCCGTTGGCTGGACACCGGCACATTAGTTTTTAGAAACCTCTAAAACGCTCATATCTAACAATCTAAGCTTATAACAATTTTCCTAATTGAGGGACAGATTTTATATTGTGCCATTTTAATATAGTTTTTCTTGCAGTTTTCAAATATGTAATTGGTTTTTTCACTGGGCAATAAATTAGATTCATTGGCTGGACACCGGCACATCAGTTTTTAGAACCCTCTAAAACGCTCATTTCTAACAATCTAAGCTTATAACAATTTTCCTAATTGTAGGACAGATTTTATATTGTGCCATTTTAATATAGTTTTTCTTGCAGTTTTCAAATATGTAATTGGTTTTTTCACTGGGCAATAAATTAGATTCATTGGCTGGACACCGGCACATCACTTTTTAGAAACCTCTAAAACGCTCATTTCTAACAATCTAAGCTTATAACAATTTTCCTAATTGAGGGACAGATTTTATATTGTGCGATTTTAATATAGTTTTTGTTGCAGTTTTCAAATATGTAATTGGTTTTTTCACTGGGCAAGTTGAACACCTAATATTCCAAAAATGTCAGTTACAGCCTAACTATAAAAGGCACAGAGTTCATACTGTATATGCAGCGTTATACAGAGTCCCAAAGCATTACTATAACCACATATTAAGCGATCGACAACCCCATGATGTTGAACACCTTATATTCGAAAAATGTCCGTTACAGCCAAACTATTAGAGGCACAGTGCTCATTTTGTATGTGCAGCGTTATACAGAGGCCCAAAGCATTAATATAGTCACTTATTAAGCGTTGGACTGCCCCATGTGGCTAAACACCTAATATTCCAAAAATGTCCGTTACAGCCAAACTATTAGAGGCACAAAGTTCATATCGAATATGCAGCGTTATACAGAGGCCCAAAGCATTAATATAGTCACTTATTAAGCGTTATACTGCCCCATGTGGTTGAACACCTAATTCCAAAAATGTCCGTTACAGCCAAACTATTAGAGGCACAAAGTTCATATTGTATATGCAGCGTTATACAGAGGCCCAAAGCATTACTATAACCACATATTAAGCGATCGACAACCCCATGATGTTGAACACCTTATATTCGAAAAATGTCCGTTACAGCTAAACTATTAAAGGCACAAAGTTCATATCGAATATGCAGCGTTTTACAGAGGCCCAAAGCATTAGTATTGTCACTTATTAAGTGTTGGACTGCTCCATGTGGTTGAACACCTAATTCCAAAAATGTCCGTTACAGCCAAACTATTAGAGGCACAAAGTTCATATTGTATATGCAGCGTTATACAGAGGCCCAAAGCAATACTATAACCACATATTAAGCGATCGACAACCCCATGATGTTGAACACCTTATATTCGAAAAATGTCCGTTACAGCTAAACTATTAGAGGCACAAAGTTCATATCGAATATGCAGCGTTTTACAGAGGCCCAAAGCATTAATATAGTCACTTATTAAGCGTTGGACTGCCCCATGTGGTTGAACACCTAATATTCCAAAAATGTCCGTTACAGCCAAACTATTAGAGGCACAGTGCTCATTTTGTATGTGCAGCGTTATACAGAGGCCCAAAGCATTAATATAGTCACTTATTAAGCGTTGGACTGCCCCATGTGGCTGAACACCTAATATTCCAAAAATGTCCGTTACAGCCAAACTATTAGAGGCACAGTGCTCATTTTGTATGTGCAGCGTTATACAGAGGCCCAAAGCATTAATATAGTCACTTATTAAGCGTTGGACTGCCCCATGTGGCTAAACACCTAATATTCCAAAAATGTCCGTTACAGCCAAACTATTAGAGGCACAAAGTTCATATCGAATATGCAGCGTTATACAGAGGCCCAAAGCATTAATATAGTCACTTATTAAGCGTTGGACTGCCCCATGTGGCTGAACACCTAATATTCCAAAAATGTCCGTTACAGCCAAACTATTAGAGGCACAGTGCTCATTTTGTATGTGCAGCGTTATACAGAGGCCCAAAGCATTAATATAGTCACTTATTAAGCGTTGGACTGCCCCATGTGGCTGAACACCTAATATTCCAAAAATGTCCGTTACAGCCAAACTATTAGAGGCACAGTGCTCATTTTGTATGTGCAGCGTTATACAGAGGCCCAAAGCATTAATATAGTCACTTATTAAGCGTTGGACTGCCCCATGTGGCTAAACACCTAATATTCCAAAAATGTCCGTTACAGCCAAACTATTAGAGGCACAAAGTTCATATCGAATATGCAGCGTTATACAGAGGCCCAAAGCATTAATATAGTCACTTATTAAGCGTTGGACTGCCCCATGATGTTGAACACCTTATATTCGAAAAATGTCCGTTACAGCTAAACTATTAGAGGTACAAAGTTCATATCGAATATGCAGCGTTTTACAGAGGCCCAAAGCATTAATATAGTCACTTATTAAGCGTTGGACTGCCCCATGTGGCTAAACACCTAATATTCCAAAAATGTCCGTTACAGCCAAACTATTAGAGGCACAAAGTTCATATCGAATATGCAGCGTTATACAGAGGCCCAAAGCATTAATATAGTCACTTATTAAACGTTGGACTGCCCCATGTGGCTAAACACCTAATATTCCAAAAATGTCCGTTACAGCCAAACTATTAGAGGCACAAAGTTCATATCGAATATGCAGCGTTATACAGAGGCCCAAAGCATTAATATAGTCACTTATTAAACGTTGGACTGCCCCATGTGGCTAAACACCTAATATTCCAAAAATGTCCGTTACAGCCAAACTATTAGAGGCACAAAGTTCATATCGAATATGCAGCGTTATACAGAGGCCCAAAGCATTAATATAGTCACTTATTAAGCGTTGGACTGCCCCATGTGGTTAAACACCTAATATTCCAAAAAAGTCCGTTACAGCCAAACTATTAGAGGCACAAAGTTCATATCGAATATGCAGCGTTATACAGAGGCCTAAAGCCTTAATATAGTCACTTATTAAGCGTTGGACTGCCCCATGTGGTTAAACACCTAATATTCCAAAAGTGTCCGTTACAGCCGTACTATTAGAGGCACAAAGTTCATATCGTATATGCAGCGTTATACAGAGGCCCAAAGCATTAATATAGTCACTTATTAAGCGTTGGACTGCCCCATGTGGTTAAACACCTAATATTCCAAAAGTGTCCGTTACCGCCGTACTATTAGAGGCACAAAGTTCATATCGTATATGCAGCGTTATACAGAGGCCCAAAGCATTAATATAGTCACTTATTAAGCGTTGGACTGCCCCATGTGGTTAAACACCTAATATTTTAAAAGTGTCCGTTACAGCCGTACTATTAGAGGCACAAAGTTCATATCGTATATGCAGCGTTATACAGAGGCCCAAAGCATTAATATAGTGACTTATTAAGCGTTGGACTGCCCCATGTGGTTAAACACCTAATATTCCAAAAGTGTCCGTCACAGCCGTACTTTTAGAGGCACAAAGTTTATATCGTATATGCAGCGTTATACAGAGGCCCAAAGCATTAATATAGTCACTTATTAAGCGTTGGACTGCCCCATGTGGTTAAACACCTAATATTCCAAAAGTGTCCGTTACAGCCGTACTATTAGAGGCACAAAGTTCATATCGTATATGCAGCGTTATACAGAGGCCCAAAGCCTTAATATAGTCACTTATTAAGCGTTGGACTGCCCTATGTGGTTAAACACCTAATATTCCAAAAGTGTCCGTTACAGCCATACTATTAGAGGTACAAAGTTCATATCGTATATGCAGCGTTATACAGAGGCCCAAAGCATTAATATTGTCACTTATTAAGCGTTGGACTGCCCCATGTGGTTGAACACCTAATTCCAAAAATGTCCGTTACAGCCAAACTATTAGTGGCACAAAGTTCATATTGTATATGCAGCGTTGTACAGAGGCCCAAAGCATTACTATAACAACATATTAAGCGATCGACAACCCCATGATGTTGAACACCTTATATTCGAAAAATGTCCGTTACAGCCAAACTATTAGAGGCACAGTGCTCATTTTGTATATGCAGCGTTATACAGAGGCCCAAAGCCTTAATATAGTCACTTATTAAGCGTTGGACTGCCCCATGTGGTTAAACACCTAATATTCCAAAAGTGTCCGTTACAGCCAAACTATTAGAGGCACAAAGTTCATATCGAATATGCAGCGTTATACAGAGGCCCAAAGCATTAATATAGTCACTTATTAAACGTTGGACTGCCCCATGTGGCTAAACACCTAATATTCCAAAAATGTCCGTTACAGCCAAACTATTAGAGGCACAAAGTTCATATCGAATATGCAGCGTTATACAGAGGCCCAAAGCATTAATATAGTCACTTATTAAGCGTTGGACTGCCCCATGTGGTTAAACACCTAATATTCCAAAAAAGTCCGTTACAGCCAAACTATTAGAGGCACAAAGTTCATATCGAATATGCAGCGTTATACAGAGGCCTAAAGCCTTAATATAGTCACTTATTAAGCGTTGGACTGCCCCATGTGGTTAAACACCTAATATTCCAAAAGTGTCCGTTACAGCCGTACTATTAGAGGCACAAAGTTCATATCGTATATGCAGCGTTATACAGAGGCCCAAAGCATTAATATAGTCACTTATTAAGCGTTGGACTGCCCCATGTGGTTAAACACCTAATATTCCAAAAGTGTCCGTTACCGCCGTACTATTAGAGGCACAAAGTTCATATCGTATATGCAGCGTTATACAGAGGCCCAAAGCATTAATATAGTCACTTATTAAGCGTTGGACTGCCCCATGTGGTTAAACACCTAATATTTTAAAAGTGTCCGTTACAGCCGTACTATTAGAGGCACAAAGTTCATATCGTATATGCAGCGTTATACAGAGGCCCAAAGCATTAATATAGTGACTTATTAAGCGTTGGACTGCCCCATGTGGTTAAACACCTAATATTCCAAAAGTGTCCGTCACAGCCGTACTTTTAGAGGCACAAAGTTTATATCGTATATGCAGCGTTATACAGAGGCCCAAAGCATTAATATAGTCACTTATTAAGCGTTGGACTGCCCCATGTGGTTAAACACCTAATATTCCAAAAGTGTCCGTTACAGCCGTACTATTAGAGGCACAAAGTTCATATCGTATATGCAGCGTTATACAGAGGCCCAAAGCCTTAATATAGTCACTTATTAAGCGTTGGACTGCCCTATGTGGTTAAACACCTAATATTCCAAAAGTGTCCGTTACAGCCATACTATTAGAGGTACAAAGTTCATATCGTATATGCAGCGTTATACAGAGGCCCAAAGCATTAATATTGTCACTTATTAAGCGTTGGACTGCCCCATGTGGTTGAACACCTAATTCCAAAAATGTCCGTTACAGCCAAACTATTAGTGGCACAAAGTTCATATTGTATATGCAGCGTTGTACAGAGGCCCAAAGCATTACTATAACAACATATTAAGCGATCGACAACCCCATGATGTTGAACACCTTATATTCGAAAAATGTCCGTTACAGCCAAACTATTAGAGGCACAGTGCTCATTTTGTATATGCAGCGTTATACAGAGGCCCAAAGCCTTAATATAGTCACTTATTAAGCGTTGGACTGCCCCATGTGGTTGAACACCTAATATTCCAAAAGTGTCCGTTACAGCCAAACTATTAGAGGCACAGTGCTCATTTTGTATGTGCACCGTTATTCACAGGCCCAAAGCATTAATATAGTCACTTATTAAGCGTTGGACTGCCCCATGTGGTTGAACACCTAATATTCCAAAACTGTCCGTTACAGCCAAACTATTAGAGGCACAAAGTTCATATCGAATATGCAGCGTTTTACAGAGGCCCAAAGCATTAATATAGTCACTTATTAAGCGTTGGACTGCCCCATGTGGTTAAACACCTAATATTCCAAAAGTGTCCGTTACAGCCGTACTATTAGAGGCACAAAGTTCATATCGTATATGCAGCGTTATACAGAGGCCCAAAGCATTAATATAGTCACTTATTAAGCGTTGGACTGCCCCATGTGGTTAAACACCTAATATTTTAAAAGTGTCCGTTACAGCCGTACTATTAGAGGCACAAAGTTCATATCGTATATGCAGCGTTATACAGAGGCCCAAAGCATTAATATAGTGACTTATTTAGCGTTGGACTGCCCCATGTGGTTAAACACCTAATATTCCAAAAGTGTCCGTCACAGCCGTACTTTTAGAGGCACAAAGTTTATATCGTATATGCAGCGTTATACAGAGGCCCAAAGCATTAATATAGTCACTTATTAAGCGTTGGACTGCCCCATGTGGTTAAACACCTAATATTCCAAAAGTGTCCGTTACAGCCGTACTATTAGAGGCACAAAGTTCATATCGTATATGCAGCGTTATACAGAGGCCCAAAGCCTTAATATAGTCACTTATTAAGCGTTGGACTGCCCTATGTGGTTAAACACCTAATATTCCAAAAGTGTCCGTTACAGCCATACTATTAGAGGTACAAAGTTCATATCGTATATGCAGCGTTATACAGAGGCCCAAAGCATTAATATTGTCACTTATTAAGCGTTGGACTGCCCCATGTGGTTAAACACCTAATTCCAAAAATGTCCGTTACAGCCAAACTATTAGTGGCACAAAGTTCATATTGTATATGCAGCGTTGTACAGAGGCCCAAAGCATTACTATAACAACATATTAAGCGATCGACAACCCCATGATGTTGAACACCTTATATTCGAAAAATGTCCGTTACAGCCAAACTATTAGAGGCACAGTGCTCATTTTGTATATGCAGCGTTGTACAGAGTCCCAAAGCATTACTATAACCACATATAAAGCGATCGACAACCCCATGTTGTTGAACACCTAATATTCCAAAAATGTCAGTTACAGCCTAACTATAAAAGGCACAGAGTTCATACTGTATATGCAGCGTTATACAGAGTCCCAAAGCATTAATATAATCAAATATTAAGCATTGGACTGCAACATGTGTTTGAACACCTAATATTCCAAAAGTGTCCGTTACAGCCAAACTATTTAAGGCACAAAGTTCATATCGTATATGCAGCGTTATACAGAGGCCCAAAGCATTATAATAGTCACTTATTAAGCGTTGGACTGCCCTATGTGGTTAAACACCTAATATTCCAAAAGTGTCCGTTACAGCCATACTATTAGAGGTACAAAGTTCATATCGTATATGCAGCGTTATACAGAGGCCCAAAGCATTAATATTGTCACTTATTAAGCGTTGGACTGCCCCATGTGGTTAAACACCTAATTCCAAAAATGTCCGTTACAGCCAAACTATTAGTGGCACAAAGTTCATATTGTATATGCAGCGTTGTACAGAGGCCCAAAGCATTACTATAACAACATATTAAGCGATCGACAACCCCATGATGTTGAACACCTTATATTCGAAAAATGTCCGTTACAGCCAAACTATTAGAGGCACAGTGCTCATTTTGTATATGCAGCGTTGTACAGAGTCCCAAAGCATTACTATAACCACATATAAAGCGATCGACAACCCCATGTTGTTGAACACCTAATATTCCAAAAATGTCAGTTACAGCCTAACTATAAAAGGCACAGAGTTCATACTGTATATGCAGCGTTATACAGAGTCCCAAAGCATTAATATAATCAAATATTAAGCATTGGACTGCAACATGTGTTTGAACACCTAATATTCCAAAAGTGTCCGTTACAGCCAAACTATTAGAGGCACAAAGTTCATATCGTATATGCAGCGTTATACAGAGGCCCAAAGCATTAATATAGTCACTTATTAAGCGTTGGACTGCCCCATGTGGCTAAACACCTAATATTCCAAGAATGTCCGTTACAGCCAAACTATTAGAGGCACAGTGCTCATTTTGTATATGCAGCGTTATACAGAGTCCCAAAGCATTAATATAGTCACTTATTAAGCGTTGGACTGCCCCATGTGGTTAAACACCTAATATTCCAAAAGTGTCCGTTACAGCCATACTATTAGAGGCACAAAGTTCATATCGTATATGCAGCGTTATACAGAGGCCCAAAGCATTAATATAGTCACTTATTAAGCGTTGGACTGCCCTATGTGGTTGAACACCTAATATTCCAAAAGTGTCCGTTACTGCCAAACTATTAGAGGCACAAAGTTCATATCGAATATGCAGCGTTTACAGAGGCCCAAGGCATTAATATAGTCACTTATTAAGCGTTGGACTGCTTCATGTGGTTAAACACCTAATATTCCAAATGTGTCCGTCACAGCCAAACTATTAGTGGCACAAAGTTCATATCGAATATGCAGCGTTTTACAGAGGCCCAAAGCATTATTATAGTCACTTATTAAGCGTTGGACTGCCCCATGTGGTTGAACACCTAATATTCCAAAAATGTCCGTTACAGCTAAACTATTAGAGGCACAAAGTTCATATCGAATATGCAGCGTTATACAGAGTCCCAAAGCATTACTTTAACCACATATTAAGCGTTGGACTGCCCTATGTGGTTGAACACCTAATATTCCAAAAGTGTCCGTTACTGCCAAACTATTAGAGGCACAAAGTTCATATCGAATATGCAGCGTTTACAGAGGCCCAAAGCATTAATATAGTCACTTATTAAGCGTTTTAGTGCCCCATGTGGTTAAACACCTAATATTCCAAAAGTGTCCGTTACAGCCAAACTATTAGAGGCACAAAGTTCATATCGAATATGCAGCGTTATACAGAGTCCCAAAGCATTACTTTAACCACATATTAAGCGTTGGACTGCCCCATGTGGTTGAACACCTAATATTCCAAAAATGTCCGTTACAGCTAAACTATTAGAGGCACAAAGTTCATATCGAATATGCAGCGTTATACAGAGTCCCAAAGCATTACTTTAACCACATATTAAGCGTTGGACTGCCCTATGTGGTTGAACACCTAATATTCCAAAAGTGTCCGTTACTGCCAAACTATTAGAGGCACAAAGTTCATATCGAATATGCAGCGTTTACAGAGGCCCAAAGCATTAATATAGTCACTTATTAAGCGTTGGACTGCCCCATGTGGTTAAACACCTAATATTCCAAAAGTGTCCGTTACAGCCAAACTATTAGAGGCACAAAGTTCATATCGTATATGCAGCGTTTTACAGAGGCCCAAAGCATTAATATAGTCACTTATTAAGCGTTGGACTGCCCCATGTGGTTGAACACCTAATATTCCAAAAATGTCAGTTACAGCCTAACTATAAAAGGCATAGAGTTCATACTGTATATGCAGCGTTATACAGAGTCCCAAAGCAATACTATAACCACATATTAAGCGATCGACAGCCGCATGTGGTTGAACACCTAATATTCCAAAAATGTCCGTTACAGCCAAACTATTAGAGGCACAGTGCTCATATTGTATATGCAGCGTTATACAGAGGCCCAAAGCATTAATATAATCATTAGATCCGTTGGCTGGACACCGGCACATCAGTTTTTTGAAACCTCTAAAACGCTCATTTCTAACAATCTAAGCTTATAACAATTTTCCTAATTGACGGACACAATTTATATTGTATATTTTAATATAGTTTTTGTTGCAGTTTTCAAATATGTAATTGGTTTTTCCATTGGGCAATAAATTAGATCCGTTGGCTGGACACCGGCACATTAGTTTTTAGAAACCTCTAAAACGATCATTTCTAACAATCTAAGCTTATAACAATTTTCCTAATTGAGGGAAACAGTTTATATTGTGCAATTTTAATATAGTTTTTGTTGCAGTTTTTAAATATGTAATTGGTTTTTCAACTGGGCGATAAATTAGATCCGTTGGCTGGACACGGGCACATCAGTTTTTTGAAACATCTAAAACGCTCATTTCTAACAATCTAAGTTTATAACAATTTTCCTAATTGAGGGAAACAGTTTATATTGTGCAATTTTAATGTAGTTTTTGTTGCAGTTTTTAAATATGTAATTGGTTTTTCAACTGGGCGATAAATTAGATCCGTTGGCTGGACACCGGCACATCAGTTTTTAGAAACCTCTAAAACGCTCATTTCTAACAATCTAAGTTTATAACAATTTTCCTAATTGAGGGAAACAGTTTATATTGTGCAATTTTAATATAGTTTTTGTTGCAGTTTTTAAATATGTAATTGGTTTTTCAACTGGGCGATAAATTAGATCCGTTGGCTGGACACCGGCACATCAGTTTTTTGAAACCTCTAAAACGCTCATTTCTAACAGTCTAAGCTTATAACAATTTTCCTAATTGACGGACACAATTTATATTGTATATTTTAATATAGTTTTTGTTGCAGTTTTCAAATATGTAATTGGTTTTTCCTCTGGGCAATAAATTAGATCCGTTGGGTGGACATCGGCACATTAGTTTTTAGAAACCTCTAAAACGCTCATTTCTAACAATCTAAGCTTATAACAATTTTCCTAATTGTCGGACAGATTTTATATTGTGCGATTTTAATATAGTTTTTGTTGCAGTTTTCAAATATGTAATTGGTTTTTCCACTGGGCAATAAATTAGATCCGTTGGCTGGACACCGGCACATCAGTATTTAGAAACCTCTAAAACGCTCATTTCTAACAATCTAAGCTTTTAACAATTTTCCTAATTGAGGGAAACAGTTTATATTGTGCAATTTTAATATAGTTTTTGTTGCAGTTTTCAAATATGTAATTTTTTTTCCACTGGGCAATAAATTAGATCCGTTGGCTGGACACCGGCACATCAGTATTTAGAAACCCCTAAAACGCTCATTTCTAACAATCTAAGCTTATAACAATTTTCCTAATAGAGGGAAACAGTTTATATTGTGCAATTTTAATATAGTTTTTGTTGCAGTTTTCAAATATGTAATTTTTTTTCCACTGGGCAATAAATTAGATCCGTTGGCTGGACACCGGCACATCAGTATTTAGAAACCTCTAAAACGCTCATTTCTAACAATCTAAGCTTATAACAATTTTCCTAATTGAGGGAAACAGTTTATATTGTGCAATTTTACCATAGTTTTTGTTGCAGTTTTCAAATATGTAATTGGTTTTTCCACTGGGCAATAAATTAGATCCGTTGGCTGGACACCGGCACATCAGTATTTAGAAACCTCTAAAACGCTCATTTCTAACAATCTAAGCTTATAACAATTTTCCTAATTGACGGACACAATTTATATTATGCAATTTTAATATAGTTTTTGTTGCAGTTTTCAAATATGCAATTGGTTTTTCCATTGGGCAATAAATTAGATCCGTTGGGTGGACATCGGCACATTAGTTTTTAGAAACCTCTAAAACGCTCATTTCTAACAATCTAAGCTTATAAAAATTTTCCTAATTGACGGACAGATTTTATATTGTGCGATTTTAATATAGTTTTTCTTGCAGTTTTCAAATATGCAATTGGTTTTTCCACTGGGCAAAAAATTAGATCCGTTGGGTGGACATCGGCACATTAGTTTTTAGAAACCTCTAAAACGCTCATTTCTAACAATCTAAGCTTAAAACAATTTTCCTAATTGACGGACACAATTTATATTGTATATTTTAATATAGTTTTTGTTGCAGTTTTCAAATATGTAATTGGTTTTTCCACTGAACCATAAATTAGATCCGTTGGCTGGACATTCGGCACATTAGTTTTTAGAAACCTCTAAAACGATCATTTCTAACAATCTAAGCTTATAACAATTTTCCTAATTGACGGACAGATTTTATATTGTGCAATTTTAATATAGTTTTTGTTGCAGTTTTTAAATATGTAATTGGTTTTTCCACTGGGCAATAAATTAGATCCGTTGGCTGAACACCGGCACATCAGTTTTTAGAAACCTCTAAAACGATCATTTCTAACAATCTAAGCTTATAACAACTTTCCTAATTGACGGACAGATATTATATTGTGCAATTTTAATATAGTTTTTGTTGCAGTTTTCAAATATGCAATTGGTTTTTCAACTGGGCAATAAATTAGATCCGTTGGCTGAACACCGGCACATCAGTTTTTAGAAACCTCTAAAACGCTCATTTCTAACAATCTAAGCTTATAACAATTTTCCTAATTGAGGGAAACAGTTTATATTGTGCAATTTTAATATAGTTTTTGTTGCAGTTTTCAAATATGTAATTTGTTTTTCCACTGGGCAATAAATTAGATTCATTGGCTGGACACCGGCACATCAGTTTTTTGAAACCTCTAAAACGCTCATTTCTAACAATCTAAACTTATAACAATTTTCCTAATTGAGGGAAACAGTTTATATTGTGCAATTTTAACATAGTTTTGGTTGCAGTTTCAAATATGTAATTTGTTTTTCCACTGGGCAATAAATTAGATTCATTGGCTGGACACCGGCACATCAGTTTTTTGAAACCTCTAAAACGCTCATTTCTAACAATCTAAGCTCATAACAATTTTCCTAATTGAGGGACAGATTTTATATTGTGCAATTTTAATATAGTTTTTCTTGCAGTTTTCAAATATGTAATTGGTTTTTTCACTGGGCAATAAATTAGATTCATTGGCTGGACACCGGCACATCAGTTTTTAGAAACCTCTAAAACGCTCATTTCTAACAATCTAAGCTTATAACAATTTTCCTAATTGACGGACACAATTTATATTGTATATTTTAATATAGTTTTTGTTGCAGTTTTCAAATATGTAATTGATTTTTCCACTGGGCAATAAATTAGATCCGTTGGCTGGACATCGGCACATTAGTTTTTAGAAACCTCTAAAACGCTCATTTCTAACAATCTAAGCTTATAACAATTTTCATAATTGAGGGAAACAGTTTATATTGTGCAATTTTAACATAGTTTTGGTTGCTGTTTCAAATATGTAATTGGTTTTTTCACTGGGCAATAAATTAGATCCGTTGGCTGAACACCGGCACGTCAGTTTTTAGAAACCTCTAAAACGCTCATTTCTAAAAATCTAAGCTTATAACAATTTTCCTAATTGACGGACACAATTTATATTGTATATTTTAATATAGTTTTTGTTGCAGTTTTCAAATATGTAATTGGTTTTTCCACTGGGCAATAAATTAGATCCGTTGGCTGGACATCGGCACATTAGTTTTTAGAAACCTCTAAAACGCTCATTTCTAACAATCTAAGCTTATAACAGTTTTCCTAATTGTCGGACAGATTTTATATTGTGCGATTTTAATATAGTTTTTGTTGCAGTTTTCAAATATGTAATTGGTTTTTCCACTGGGCAATAAATTAGATCCGTTGGCTGGACACCGGCACATCAGTATTTAGAAACCTCTAAAACGCTCATTTCTAACAATCTAAGCTTTTAACAATTTTCCTAATTGAGGGAAACAGTTTATATTGTGCAATTTTAATATAGTTTTTGTTGCAGTTTTCAAATATGTAATTTTTTTTCCACTGGGCAATAAATTAGATCCGTTGGCTGGACACCGGCACATCAGTATTTAGAAACCCCTAAAACGCTCATTTCTAACAATCTAAGCTTATAACAATTTTCCTAATAGAGGGAAACAGTTTATATTGTGCAATTTTAATATAGTTTTTGTTGCAGTTTTCAAATATGTAATTTTTTTTCCACTGGGCAATAAATTAGATCCGTTGGCTGGACACCTGCACATCAGTATTTAGAAACCTCTAAAACGCTCATTTCTAACAATCTAAGCTTATAACAATTTTCCTAATTGAGGGAAACAGTTTATATTGTGCAATTTTACCATAGTTTTTGTTGCAGTTTTCAAATATGTAATTGGTTTTTCCACTGGGCAATAAATTAGATCCGTTGGCTGGACACCGGCACATCAGTATTTAGAAACCTCTAAAACGCTCATTTCTAACAATCTAAGCTTAAAACAATTTTCCTAATTGACGGACACAATTTATATTGTATATTTTAATATAGTTTTTGTTGCAGTTTTCAAATATGTAATTGGTTTTTCCACTGAACCATAAATTAGATCCGTTGGCTGGACATTCGGCACATTAGTTTTTAGAAACCTCTAAAACGCTCATTACTAACAATCTAAGCTTATAACAATTTTCCTAATTGACGGACAGATTTTATATTGTGCAATTTTAATATAGTTTTTGCTGCAGTTTTCAAATATGTAATTGGTTTTTCCACTGGGCAATAAATTAGATCCGTTGGCTGAACACCGGCACATCAGTTTTTAGAAACCTCTAAAACGATCATTTCTAACAATCTAAGCTTATAACAATTTTCCTAATTGACGGACAGATATTATATTGTGCAATTTTAATATAGTTTTTGTTGCAGTTTTCAAATATGTAATTTGTTTTTCCACTGGGCAATAAATTAGATTCATTGGCTGGACACCGGCACATCAGTTTTTTGAAAGCTCTAAAACGCTCATTTCTAACAATCTAAGCTTATAACAATTTTCCTAATTGAGGGAAACAGTTTATATTGTGCAATTTTAACATAGTTTTGGTTGCAGTTTCAAATATGTAATTTGTTTTTCCACTGGGCAATAAATTAGATTCATTGGCTGGACACCGGCACATCAGTTTTTTGAAACCTCTAAAACGCTCATTTCTAACAATCTAAGCTTATAACAATTTTCCTAATTGAGGGACAGATTTTATATTGTGCAATTTTAATATAGTTTTTCTTGCAGTTTTTAAATATGTAATTGGTTTTTTCACTGGGCAATAAATTAGATTCATTGGCTGGACACCGGCACATCAGTTTTTAGAAACCTCTAAAACGCTCATTTCTAACAATCTAAGCTTATAACAATTTTCCTAATTGACGGACACAATTTATATTGTATATTTTAATATAGTTTTTGTTGCAGTTTTCAAATATGTAATTGATTTTTCCACTGGGCAATAAATTAGATCCGTTGGCTGGACATCGGCACATTAGTTTTTAGAAACCTCTAAAACGCTCATTTCTAACAATCTAAGCTTATAACAATTTTCATAATTGAGGGAAACAGTTTATATTGTGCAATTTTAACATAGTTTTGGTTGCTGTTTCAAATATGTAATTGGTTTTTTCACTGGGCAATAAATTGGATCCGTTGGCTGAACACCGGCACGTCAGTTTTTAGAAACCTCTAAAACGCTCATTTCTAAAAATCTAAGCTTATAACAATTTTCCTAATTGACGGACACAATTTATATTGTATATTTTAATATAGTTTTTGTTGCAGTTTTCAAATATGTAATTGGTTTTTCCACTGGGCAATAAATTAGATCCGTTGGCTGGACATCGGCACATTAGTTTTTAGAAACCTCTAAAACGCTCATTTCTAACAATCTAAGCTTATAACAATTTTCCTAATTGAGGGAAACAGTTTATATTGTGCAATTTTAACATAGTTTTGGTTGCAGTATCAAATATGTAATTGGTTTTTTCACTGGGCAATAAATTAGATCCGTTGGCTGAACACCGGCACGTCAGTTTTTAGAAACCTCTAAAACGCTCATTTCTAAAAATCTAAGCTTATAACAATTTTCCTAATTGAGGGAAACAGTTTATATTGTGCAATTTTAACATAGTTTTGGTTGCTGTTTCAAATATGTAATTGGTTTTTTCACTGGGCAATAAATTAGATCCGTTGGCTGAACACCGGCACGTCAGTTTTTAGAAACCTCTAAAACGCTCATTTCTAAAAATCTAAGCTTATAACAATTTTCCTAATTGACGGACACAATTTATATTGTATATTTTAATATAGTTTTTGTTGCAGTTTTCAAATATGTAATTGGTTTTTCCACTGGGCAATAAATTAGATCCGTTGGCTGGACATTCGGCACATTAGTTTTTAGAATCCTCTAAAACGCTCATTTCTAACAATCTAAGCTTATAACAATTTTCCTAATTGACGGACACAATTCATATAGTGCAATTTTATTATAGTTTTTGTTGCAGTTTTCAAATATGTAATTGGTTTTTTTACTGGGCAATAAATTAGATCCGTTGGCTGGACATCGGCACATTAGTTTTTAGATCCTCTAAAACGCTCATTTCTAACAATCTAAGCTTATAACAATTTTCCTAATTGACGGACACAATTTATATTGTATATTTTAATATAGTTTTTGTTGCAGTTTTCAAATATGTAATTGGTTTTTCCATTGGGCAATAAATTAGATCCGTTGGCTGGACATCGGCACATTAGTTTTTAGAAACCTCTAAAACGCTCATTTCTAACAATCTAAGCTTAAAACAATTTTCCTAATTGACAGACACAATTTATATTGTATATTTTAATATAGTTTTTGTTGCAGTTTTCAAATATGTAATTGGTTTTTCCACTGAACCATAAATTAGATCCGTTGGCTGGACATTCGGCACATTAGTTTTTAGAAACCTCTAAAACGCTCATTTCTAACAATCTAAGCTTATAACAATTTTCCTAATTGACGGACAGATTTTATATTGTGCAATTTTAATATAGTTTTTGTTGCAGTTTTCAAATATGTAATTGGTTTCTCCACTGGGCAATAAATTAGATCCGTTGGCTGAACACCGGCACATCAGTTTTTAGAAACCTCTAAAACGATCATTTCTAACAATCTAAGCTTATAACAATTTTCCTAATTGACGGACAGATATTATATTGTGCAATTTTAATATAGTTTTTGTTGCAGTTTTCAAATATGTAATTGGTTTTTCAACTGGGCAATAAATTAGATCCGTTGGCTGAACACCGGCACATCAGTTTTTAGAAACCTCTAAAACGCTCATTTCTAACAATCTAAGCTTATAACAATTTTCCTAATTGAGGGAAACAGTTTATATTGTGCAATTTTAATATAGTTTTTGTTGCAGTTTTCAAATATGTAATTTGTTTTTCCACTGGGCAATAAATTAGATTCATTGGCTGGACACCGGCACATCAGTTTTTTGAAACCTCTAAAACGCTCATTTCTAACAATCTAAGCTTATAATAATTTTCCTAATTGAGGGAAACAGTTTATATTGTGCAATTTTAACATAGTTTTGGTTGCAGTTTCAAATATGTAATTTGTTTTTCCACTGGGCAATAAATTAGATTCATTGGCTGGACACCGGCACATCAGTTTTTTGAAACCTCTAAAACGCTCATTTCTAACAATCTAAGCTTATAACAATTTTCCTAATTGAGGGACAGATTTTATATTGTGCAATTTTAATATAGTTTTTCTTGCAGTTTTCAAATATGTAATTGGTTTTTTCACTGGGCAATAAATTAGATTCATTGGCTGGACACCGGCACATCAGTTTTTAGAAACCTCTAAAACGCTCATTTCTAACAATCTAAGCTTATAACAATTTTCCTAATTGACGGACACAATTTATAACAATTTATATTGTACATTTTAATATAGTTTTTGTTGCAGTTTTCAAATATGTAATTGATTTTTCCACTGGGCAATAAATTAGATCCGTTGGCTGGACATCGGCACATTAGTTTTTAGAAACCTCTAAAACGCTCATTTCTAACAATCTAAGCTTATAACAATTTTCATAATTGAGGGAAACAGTTTATATTGTGCAATTTTAACATAGTTTTGGTTGCTGTTTCAAATATGTAATTGGTTTTTTCACTGGGCAATAAATTAGATCCGTTGGCTGAACACCGGCACGTCAGTTTTTAGAAACCTCTAAAACGCTCATTTCTATAAATCTAAGCTTATAACAATTTTCCTAATTGACGGACACAATTTATATTATATATTTTAATATAGTTTTTGTTGCAGTTTTCAAATATGTAATTGGTTTTTCCACTGGGCAATAAATTAGATCCGTTGGCTGGACATCGGCACATTAGTTTTTAGAAACCTCTAAAACGCTCATTTCTAACAATCTAAGCTTATAACAATTTTCCTAATTGAGGGAAACAGTTTATATTGTGCAATTTTAACATAGTTTTGGTTGCAGTATCAAATATGTAATTGGTTTTTTCACTGGGCAATAAATTAGATCCGTTGGCTGAACACCGGCACGTCAGTTTTTAGAAACCTCTAAAACGCTCATTTCTAAAAATCTAAGCTTATAACAATTTTCCTAATTGAGGGAAACAGTTTATATTGTGCAATTTTAACATAGTTTTGGTTGCTGTTTCAAATATGTAATTGGTTTTTTCACTGGGCAATAAATTAGATCCGTTGGCTGAACACCGGCACGTCAGTTTTTAGAAACCTCTAAAACGCTCATTTCTAAAAATCTAAGCTTATAACAATTTTCCTAATTGACGGACACAATTTATATTGTATATTTTAATATAGTTTTTGTTGCAGTTTTCAAATATGTTATTGGTTTTTCCACTGGGCAATAAATTAGATCCGTTGGCTGGACATCGGCACATTAGTTTTTAGAAACCTCTAAAACGCTCATTTCTAACAATCTAAGCTTATAACAATTTTCCTAATTGAGGGACAGATTTTATATTGTGCCATTTTAATATAGTTTTTCTTGCAGTTTTCAAATATGTAATGGGTTTTTTCACTGGGCAATAAATTAGATTCATTGGCTGGACACCGGCACATCAGTTTTTAGAACCCTCTAAAACGCTCATTTCTAACAATCTAAGCTTATAACAATTTTCCTAATTGACGGACAGATTTTATATTGTGCGATTTCAATATAGTTTTTGTTGCAGTTTTCAAATATGTAATTGGTTTTTCAACTGGGCAGTAAATTAGATCCGTTGGCTGGACACCGGCACATCAGTTTTTAGAACCCTCTAAAACGCTCATTTCTAACAATCTAAGCTTATAACAATTTTCCTAATTGACGGACAGATTTTATATTGTGCGATTTTAATATAGTTTTTGTTGCAGTTTTCAAATATGTAATTGGTTTTTCCACTGGGCAATAAATTAGATTCATTGGCTGGACACCGGCACATCAGTTTTTAGAACCCTCTAAAACGCTCATTTCTAACAATCTAAGCTTATAACAATTTTCCTAATTGACGGACAGATTTTATATTGTGCAGTTTTAATATAGTTTTTGTTGCAGTTTTCAAATATGTAATTGGTTTTTCAACTGGGCAGTAAATTAGATCCGTTGGCTGGACACCGGCACATCAGTTTTTTGAAACCTCTAAAACGCTCATTTCTAACAATCTAAGCTTATAACAATTTTCCTAATTGACGGACAGATTTTATATTGTGCGATTTTAATATAGTTTTTGTTGCAGTTTTCAAATATGTAATTGGTTTTTCCACTGGGCAATAAATTAGATTCATTGGCTGGACACCGGCACATCAGTTTTTTGAAACCTCTAAAACGCTCATTTCTAACAATCTAAGCTTATAACAATTTTCCTAATTGACGGACAGATTTTATATTGTGCAGTTTTAATATAGTTTTTGTTGCAGTTTTCAAATATGTAATTGGTTTTTCCACTGGGCAATAAATTAGATCCGTTGGCTGGACACCGGCACATCAGTTTTTAGAAACCTCTAAAACGCTCATTTCTAAAAATCTAAGCTTATAACAATTTTCCTAATTGACGGACAGATTTTATATTGTGCAATTTTAATATAGTTTTTGTTGCAGTTTTCAAATATGCAATTGGTTTTTCCATTGGGCAATAAATTAGATCCGTTGGCTGGACACCGGCACATCAGTTTTTAGAAACCTCTAAAACGCTCATTTCTAAAAATCTAAGCTTATAACAATTTTCCTAATTGACGGACACAATTTATATTATGCAATTTTAATATAGTTTTTGTTGCAGTTTTCAAATATGCAATTGGTTTTTCCATTGGGCAATAAATTAGATCCGTTGGGTGGACATCGGCACATTAGTTTTTAGAAACCTCTAAAACGCTCATTTCTAACAATCTAAGCTTATAAAAATTTTCCTAATTGACGGACAGATTTTATATTGTGCGATTTTAATATAGTTTTTCTTGCAGTTTTCAAATATGCAATTGGTTTTTCCACTGGGCAAAAAATTAGATCCGTTGGGTGGACATCGGCACATTAGTTTTTAGAAACCTCTAAAACGCTCATTTCTAACAATCTAAGCTTAAAACAATTTTCCTAATTGACGGACACAATTTATATTGTATATTTTAATATAGTTTTTGTTGCAGTTTTCAAATATGTAATTGGTTTTTCCACTGAACCATAAATTAGATCCGTTGGCTGGACATTCGGCACATTAGTTTTTAGAAACCTCTAAAACGCTCATTTCTAACAATCTAAGCTTATAACAATTTTCCTAATTGACGGACAGATTTTATATTGTGCAATTTTAATATAGTTTTTGTTGCAGTTTTCAAATATGTAATTGGTTTTTCCACTGGGCAATAAATTAGATCCGTTGGCTGAACACCGGCACATCAGTTTTTAGAAACCTCTAAAACGATCATTTCTAACAATCTAAGCTTATAACACTTTTCCTAATTGACGGACAGATATTATATTGTGCAATTTTAATATAGTTTTTGTTGCAGTTTTCAAATATGTAATTGGTTTTTCAACTGGGCAATAAATTAGATCCGTTGGCTGAACACCGGCACATCAGTTTTTAGAAACCTCTAAAACGCTCATTTCTAACAATCTAAGCTTATAACAATTTTCCTAATTGAGGGAAACAGTTTATATTGTGCAATTTTAATATAGTTTTTGTTGCAGTTTTCAAATATGTAATTTGTTTTTCCACTGGGCAATAAATTAGATTCATTGGCTGGACACCGGCACATCAGTTTTTTGAAACCTCTAAAACGCATATTTCTAACAATCTAAGCTTATAACAATTTTCCTAATTGAGGGACAGATTTTATATTGTGCAATTTTAATATAGTTTTTCTTGCAGTTTTCAAATATGTAATTGGTTTTTCCACTGGGCAATAAATTAGATTCATTGGCTGGACACCGGCACATCAGTTTTTTGAAACCTCTAAAACGCTCATTTCTAACAATCTAAGCTTATAACAATTTTCCTAATTGAGGGAAACAGTTTATATTGTGCAATTTTAATATAGTTTTTGTTGCAGTTTTCAAATATGTAATTTGTTTTTCCACTGGGCAATAAATTAGATTCATTGGCTGGACACCGGCACATCAGTTTTTTGAAACCTCTAAAACGCTCATTTCTAACAATCTAAGCTTATAACAATTTTCCTAATTGAGGGAAACAGTTTATATTGTGCAATTTTAACATAGTTTTGGTTGCAGTTTCAAATATGTAATTTGTTTTTCCACTGGGCAATAAATTAGATTCATTGGCTGGACACCGGCACATCAGTTTTTTGAAACCTCTAAAACGCTCATTTCTAACAATCTAAGCTTATAACAATTTTCCTAATTGAGGGACAGATTTTATATTGTGCAATTTTAATATAGTTTTTCTTGCAGTTTTCAAATATGTAATTGGTTTTTTCACTGGGCAATAAATTAGATTCATTGGCTGGACACCGGCACATCAGTTTTTAGAAACCTCTAAAACGCTCATTTCTAAAAATCTAAGCTTATAACAATTTTCCTAATTGACGGACACAATTTATATTGTATATTTTAATATAGTTTTTGTTGCAGTTTTCAAATATGTAATTGGTTTTTCCACTGGGCAATAAATTAGATCCGTTGGCTGGACATCGGCACATTAGTTTTTAGAAACCTCTAAAACGCTCATTTCTAACAATCTAAGCTTATAACAATTTTCCTAATTGAGGGAAACAGTTTATATTGTGCAATTTTAACATAGTTTTGGTTGCTGTTTCAAATATGTAATTGGTTTTTTCACTGGGCAATAAATTAGATCCGTTGGCTGAACACCGGCACGTCAGTTTTTAGAAACCTCTAAAACGCTCATTTCTAAAAATCTAAGCATATAACAATTTTCCTAATTGAGGGAAACAGTTTATATTGTGCAATTTTAACATAGTTTTGGTTGCTGTTTCAAATATGTAATTGGTTTTTTCACTGGGCAATAAATTAGATCCGTTGGCTGAACACCGGCACGTCAGTTTTTAGAAACCTCTAAAACGCTCATTTCTAACAATCTAAGCTTATAACAATTTTCCTAATTGACGGACAGATTTTATATTGTGCGATTTTAATATAGTTTTTGTTGCAGTTTTCAAATATGTAATTGGTTTTTCAACTGGGCAGTAAATTAGATCCGTTGGCTGGACACCGGCACATCAGTTTTTAGAACCCTCTAAAACGCTCACTTCTAACAATCTAAGCTTATAACAATTTTCCTAATTGAGGGACACAGTTTATATTGTGCAGTTTTAATATAGTTTTTGTTGTAGTTTTCAAATATGTAATTGGTTTTTCCACTGGGCAATAAATTAGATCCGTTGGCTGGACACCGGCACATCAGTTTTTTGAAACCTCTAAAACGCTCATTTCTAACAATCTAAGCTTATAACAATTTTCCTAATTGACGGACAGATTTTATATTGTGCGATTTTAATATAGTTTTTGTTGCAGTTTTCAAATATGTAATTGGTTTTTCCACTGGGCAATAAATTAGATTCATTGGCTGGACACCGGCACATCAGTTTTTAGAACCCTCTAAAACGCTCATTTCTAACAATCTAAGCTTATAACAATTTTCCTAATTGAGGGACACAGTTTATATTGTGCAGTTTTAATATAGTTTTTGTTGTAGTTTTCAAATATGTAATTGGTTTTTCCACTGGGCAATAAATTAGATCCGTTGGCTGGACACCGGCACATCAGTTTTTTGAAACCTCTAAAACGCTCATTTCTAACAATCTAAGCTTATAACAATTTTCCTAATTGACGGACAGATTTTATATTGTGCAGTTTTAATATAGTTTTTGTTGCAGTTTTCAAATATGTAATTGGTTTTTCAACTGGGCAGTAATTTAGATCCGTTGGCTGGACACCGGCACATCAGTTTTTTGAAACCTCTAAAACGCTCATTTCTAACAATCTAAGCTTATAACAATTTTCCTAATTGACGGACAGATTTTATATTGTGCGATTTTAATATAGTTTTTGTTGCAGTTTTCAAATATGTAATTGGATTTTCAACTGAGCAGTAAATTAGATCCGTTGGCTGGACACCGGCACATCAGTTTTTTGAAACCTCTAAAACGCTCATTTCTAACAATCTAAGCTTATATCAATTTTCCTAATTGACGGACAGATTTTATATTGTGCGATTTTAATATAGTTTTTGTTGCAGTTTTCAAATATGTAATTGGTTTTTCCACTGGGCAATAAATTAGATTCATTGGCTGGACACCGGCACATCAGTTTTTAGAACCCTCTAAAACGCTCATTTCTAACAATCTAAGCTTATAACAATTTTCCTAATTGACGGACACAGTTTATATTGTGCAGTTTTGATATAGTTTTTGTTGCAGTTTTCAAATATGTAATTGGTTTTTCCACTGGGCAATAAATTAGATCCGTTGGCTGGACACCGGCACATCAGTTATTAGAAACCTCTAAAACGCTCATTTCTAAAAATCTAAGCCTATAACAATTTTCCTAATTGACGGACACAGTTTATATTGTGCAGTTTTAATATAGTTTTTTTGCAGTTTTCAAATATGTAATTGGTTTTTCCACTGGGCAATAAATTAGATCCGTTGGCAGAACACCGGCACATCAGTTTTTTGAAACCTCTAAAACGCTCATATTTAATGATCTAAGCTTATAACAATTTTCCTAATTGACGGACACAGTTTATATTGTGCAATTTTAATATAGTTTTTGTTGCAGTTTTTAAATATGTAATTGGTTTTTCCACTGGGCAATAAATTAGATCCGTTGGCTGGACACCGGCATATCAGTTTTTTGAAACCTCTAAAACGCTCATTTCTAACAATCTAAGCCTATAACAATTTTCCTAATTGACGGACACAGTTTATATTGTGCAGTTTTAATATAGTTTTTGTTGCAGTTTTTAAATATGTAATTAGTTTTTCCACTGGGCAATAAATTAGATCCGTTGGCTGGACACCGGCACATCAGTTTTTTGAAACCTCTAAAACGCTCATTTCTAACAATCTAAGCTTATAACAATTTTCCTAATAGACGGACACAGTTTATATTGTGCAGTTTTAATATAGTTTTTGTTGCAGTTTTCAAATATGTAATTGGTTTTTCCACTGGGCAATAAATTAGATCCGTTGGCTGGACACCGGCTCATCAGTTTTTTGAAACCTCTAAAACGCTCATTTCTAACAATCTAAGCCTATAACAATTTTCCTAATTGACGGACACAGTTTATATTGTGCAGTTTTAATATAGTTTTTGTTGCAGTTTTCAAATATGCAATTAGTTTTTCCACTGGGCAATAAATTAGAATAGTTGATGGGACACCGGCACATCTGTTGCTTCAAAAATCTTATAACCATTTAATAATTTTTAATGTACAGCTATTAGAAATCTGAAAAAAATTACAATCATACATCGTTAGGTGCTGAAGCCTTATGGACCATCAGCTTTTTTCCATATGAAATACTTATCTGGGAAAAATAAATTAATATGAAAAAGATTCAAATTTCTACGACCTACTTATGCAACCAACCATACACATTAAATTTGAAAATTTGAAAATAAATGGAATAAAAGATTAAAGTCTATTTAAATGTAATAAATGAAATGATTTTGAAACCTCATTGTAACATTAAATCCAATTTTAATTTACTTTTATATATCACAATATCATAAAATTGCTGGAACATACAACATAATTCATAAAGAATGCTCAAATTCAAAAATATTATTTAGCTTTATCTTCCCGAGTCCCGTTCAAAAAAAAATTACATGAAATATTTAAAATATATATATGGAAAAAGGATAAAAGTGATATGTACAATTGTGATTTATTTAGTAAATTTATTTATAAAGTATAATAATATTAAAAAACTCCATATTTAAATTTAAAATAACTTTTGCACGGAGTAGTTCAAATGTAAACATGTTTGTATGTTCCCTTAAGGGCATACATGATGAAATTCTAAAAAATTAAGGGGCGATCAAACAAATGTTTTGTTTCAAAATTTTGGTCATGGCCATCTCACAAACACATTCTTAACCTTATATAAACGAACCTATAGGTAAAAACTGTACAAACACGAGCCCGTAGGGCCGTGAATGGCTTCTAGTATTTTAATATAGTTTTTGTTGCAGTTTTCAAATATGTAATTGGTTTTTCCACTGGGCAATAAATTAGATACGTTGGCTGGACATCGGCACATTAGTTTTTAGAAACCTCTAAAACGCTCATTTCTAACAATCTAAGTTTATAACAATTTTCCTAATTGAGGGAAACAGTTTATATTGTGCAATTTTAACATAGTTTTGGTTGCAGTTTCAAATATGTAATTGGTTTTTTCACTGGGCAATAAATTAGATCCGTTGGCTGAACACCGGCACGTCAGTTTTTAGAAACCTCTAAAACGCTCATTTCTAAAAATCTAAGCTTATAACAATTTTCCTAATTGACGGACACAATTTATATTGTGCAATTTTAATATAGTTTTTGTTGCAGTTTTCAAATATGTAATTGGTTTTTTTACTGGGCAATAAATTAGATCCGTTGGCTGGACACCGGCACATTAGTTTTTAGAAACCTCTAAAACGCTCATTTCTAACAATCTAAGCTTATAACAATTTTCCTAATTGAGGGACAGATTTTATATTGTGCCATTTTAATATAGTTTTTGTTGCAGTTTTCAAATATGTAATTGGTTTTTCAACTGGGCGATAAATTAGATCCGTTGGCTGGACACCGGCACATCAGTTTTTAGAATCCTCTAAAACGCTCATTTCTAAAAATCTAAGCTTATAACAATTTTCCTAATTGACGGACAGATTTTATATTGTGCGATTTTAATATAGTTTTTGTTGCAGTTTTCAAATATGTAATTGGTTTTTCCACTGGGCAATAAATTAGATCCGTTGGCTGGACACCGGCACATCAGTATTTAGAAACCTCTAAAACGCTCATTTCTAACAATCTAAGCCTATAACAATTTTCCTAATTGACGGACAGATTTTATATTGTGCGATTTTAATATAGTTTTTGTTGCAGTTTTCAAATATGTAATTGGTTTTTCCACTGGGCAATAAATTAGATCCGTTGGCTGGACACCGGCACATCAGTATTTAGAAACCTCTAAAACGCTCATTTCTAACAATCTAAGCTTATAACAATTTTCCTAATTGACGGACAGATTTTATATTGTGCAATTTTAATATAGTTTTTGTTGCAGTTTTCAAATATGTAATTGGTTTTTCCATTGGGCGATAAATTAGATCCGTTAGCAGGACGCCGTCACATCAGTATTTAGAAACCTCTAAAACGCTCATTTCTAACAATCTAAGCTTATAACAATTTTCCTAATTGAGGGAAACAGTTTATATTGTGCAATTTTACCATAGTTTTTGTTGCAGTTTTCAAATATGTAATTGGTTTTTCCACTGGGCAATAAATTAGATCCGTTGGCTGGACACCGGCACATCAGTATTTAGAAACCTCTAAAACGCTCATTTCTAACAATCTAAGCTTATAACAATTTTCCTAATTGACGGACACAATTTATATTATGCAATTTTAATATAGTTTTTGTTGCAGTTTTCAAATATGTAATTGGTTTTTCCACTGGGCAATAAATTAGATCCGTTGGCTGGACACCGGCACATCAGTATTTAGAAACCTCTAAAACGCTCATTTCTAACAATCTAAGCTTATAACAATTTTCCTAATTGACGGACAGATTTTATATTGTGCAATTTTAATATAGTTTTTGTTGCAGTTTTCAAATATGTAATTGGTTTTTCCATTGGGCAATAAATTAGATCCGTTGGCTGGACATCGGCACATTAGTTTTTAGAAACCTCTAAAACGCTCATTTCTAACAATCTAAGCTTATAACAATTTTCCTAATTGAGGGAAACAGTTTATATTGTGCAATTTTAATATAGTTTTTGTTGCAGTTTTCAAATATGTAATTGGTTTTTTCACTGGGCAATAAATTAAATCCGTTGGCTAAACACCGGCACGTCAGTTTTTAGAAACCTCTAAAACGCTCATTTCTAACAATCTAAGTTTATAACAATTTTCCTAATTGAGGGAAACAGTTTATATTGTGCAATTTTAATATAGTTTTTGTTGCAGTTTTCAAATATGTAATTGGTTTTTTCACTAAGCAATAAATTAGATCCGTTGGCTGGACATCGGCACATTAGTTTTTAGAATCCTCTAAAACGCTCATTTCTAAAAATCTAAGCTTATAACAATTTTCCTAATTGACGGACAGATTTTATATGGTGCAATTTTAATATAGTTTTTGTTGCAGTTTTCAAATATGTAATTGGTTTTTTCACTGGGCAATAAATTAGATCCGTTGGCTGGACATCGGCACATTAGTTTTTAGAAACCTCTAAAACGCTCATTTCTAAAAATCTAAGCTTATAACAATTTTCCTAATTGACTACCACAATTTATATTGTGCAATTTTAATATAGTTTTTGTTGCAGTTTTCAAATATGTAATTGGTTTTTTCACTGGGCAATAAATTAGATCCGTTGGCTGGACATTCGGCACATTAGTTTTTAGAATCCTCTAAAACGCTCATTTCTAACAATCTAAGTTTATAACAATTTTCCTAATTGAGGGAAACAGTTTATATTGTGCAATTTTAATATAGTTTTTGTTGCAGTTTTTAAATATGTAATTGGTTTTTCAACTGGGCGATAAATTAGATCCGTTGGCTGGACACCGGCACATCAGTATTTAGAAACTTCTAAAACGCTCATTTCTAACAATCTAAGCTTATAACAATTTTCCTAATTGAGGGACAGATTTTATATTGTGCCATTTTAATATAGTTTTTCTTGCAGTTTTCAAATATGTAATTGGTTTTTCCACTGGGCAATAAATTAGATCCGTTGGCTGGACATTCGGCACATTAGTTTTTAGAATCCTCTAAAACGCTCATTTCTAACAATCTAAGCTTATAACAATTTTCCTAATTGACGGACAGATTTTATATTGTGCAATTTTAATATAGTTTTTGTTGCAGTTTTTAAATATGTAATTGGTTTTTCCACTGGGCAATAAATTAGATCCGTTGGCTGGACATCAGCACATCAGTTTTTAGAAACCTCTAAAACGCTCATTTCTAACAATCTAAGCTTATAACAATTTTCCTAATTGAGGGAAACAGTTTATATTGTGCAATTTTAATATAGTTTTTGTTGCAGTTTTCAAATATGTAATTGGTTTTTCAACTGGGCAATAAATTAGATCCGTTGGCTGGACACCAGCACATCAGTTTTTAGAAACCTCTAAAACGCTCATTTCTAACAATCTAAGCTTATAACAATTTTCCTAATTGAGGGAAACAGTTTATATTGTGCAATTTTAATATAGTTTTTGTTGCAGTTTTTAAATATGTAATTGGTTTTTCAACTGGGCGATAAATTAGATCCGTTGGCTGGACACCGGCACATCAGTTTTTAGAAACCTCTAAAACGCTCATTTCTAAAAATCTAAGCTTATAACAATTTTCCTAATTGACGGACAGATTTTATATTGTGCGATTTTAATATAGTTTTTGTTGCAGTTTTCAAATATGTAATTGGTTTTTCAACTGGGCAGTAAATTAGATCCGTTGGCTGGACACCGGCACATCAGTTTTTTGAAACCTCTAAAACGCTCATTTCTGACAATCTAAGCTTATAACAATTTTCCTAATTGAGGGAAACAGTTTATATTGTGCAATTTTAATATAGTTTTTGTTGCAGTTTTCAAATATGTAATTGGTTTTTCCACTGGGCAATAAATTAGATCCGTTGGCAGGACACCGGCACATCAGTTTTTTGAAACCTCTAAAACGCTCATTTCTAACAATCTAAGCCTATAACAATTTTCCTAATTGACGGACAGATTTTATATTGTGCGATTTTAATATAGTTTTTGTTGCAGTTTTCAAATATGTAATTGGTTTTTCAACTGGGCAGTAAATTAGATCCGTTGGCTGGACACCGGCACATCAGTTTTTTGAAACCTCTAAAACGCTCATTTCTAACAATCTAAGCCTATAACAATTTTCCTAATTGACGGACAGATTTTATATTGTGCGATTTTAATATAGTTTTTGTTGCAGTTTTCAAATATGTAATTGGTTTTTCAACTGGGCGATAAATTAGATCCGTTGGCTGGACACCGTCACATCAGTTTTTAGAAACCTCTAAAACGCTCATTTCTAACAATCTAAGCCTATAACAATTTTCCTAATTGACGGACAGATTTTATATTGTGTGATTTTAATATAGTTTTTGTTGCAGTTTTTAAATATGTAATTGGTTTTACAACTGGGCGATAAATTAGATCCGTTAGCTGGACGCCGTCACATCAGTATTTAGAAACCTCTAAAACGCTCATTTCTAACAATCTAAGCTTATAACAATTTTCCTAATTGAGGGAAATAGTTTATATTTTGCAATTTTACCATAGTTTTTGTTGCAGTTTTCAAATATGTAATTGGTTTTTCCACTGGGCAATAAATTAGATCCGTTGGCTGGACACCGGCACATCAGTATTTAGAAACCTCTAAAACGCTCATTTCTAACAATCTAAGCTTATAACAATTTTCCTAATTGACGGACACAATTTATATTATGCAATTTTAATATAGTTTTTGTTGCAGTTTTCAAATATGTAATTGGTTTTTCCACTGGGCAATAAATTAGATCCGTTGGCTGGACACCGGCACATCAGTATTTAGAAACCTCTAAAACGCTCATTTCTAACAATCTAAGCTTACAACAATTTTCCTAATTGACGGACAGATTTTATATTGTGCAATTTTAATATAGTTTTTGTTGCAGTTTTCAAATATGTAATTGGTTTTTCCATTGGGCAATAAATTAGATCCGTTGGCTGGACACCGGCACATCAGTTTTTAGAAACCTCTAAAACGCTCATTTCTAACAATCTAAGCCTATAACAATTTTCCTAATTGACGGACAGATTTTATATTGTGTGATTTTAATATAGTTTTTGTTGCAGTTTTTAAATATGTAATTGGTTTTTCAACTGGGCGATAAATTAGATCCGTTAGCTGGACGCCGTCACATCAGTATTTAGAAACCTCTAAAACGCTCATTTCTAACAATCTAAGCTTATAACAATTTTCCTAATTGAGGGAAACAGTTTATATTGTGCAATTTTACCATAGTTTTTGTTGCAGTTTTCAAATATGTAATTGGTTTTTCCACTGGGCAATAAATTAGATCCGTTGGCTGGACACCGGCACATCAGTATTTAGAAACCTCTAAAACGCTCATTTCTAACAATCTAAGCTTATAACAATTTTCCTAATTGACGGACACAATTTATATTATGCAATTTTAATATAGTTTTTGTTGCAGTTTTCAAATATGTAATTGGTTTTTCCACTGGGCAATAAATTAGATCCGTTGGCTGGACACCGGCACATCAGTATTTAGAAACCTCTAAAACGCTCATTTCTAACAATCTAAGCTTATAACAATTTTCCTAATTGACGGACAGATTTTATATTGTGCAATTTTAATATAGTTTTTGTTGCAGTTTTCAAATATGCAATTGGTTTTTCCATTGGGCAATAAATTAGATCCGTTGGCTGGACATCGGCACATTAGTTTTTAGAAACCTCTAAAACGCTCATTTCTAACAATCTAAGCTTATAACAATTTTCCTAATTGAGGGAAACAGTTTATATTGTGCAATTTTAATATAGTTTTTGTTGCAGTTTTCAAATATGTAATTGGTTTTTTCACTGGGCAATAAATTAAATCCGTTGGCTAAACACCGGCACGTCAGTTTTTAGAAACCTCTAAAACGCTCATTTCTAACAATCTAAGTTTATAACAATTTTCCTAATTGAGGGAAACAGTTTATATTGTGCAATTTTAATATAGTTTTTGTTGCAGTTTTCAAATATGTAATTGGTTTTTTAACTGGGCAATAAATTAGATCCGTTGGCTAAACACCGGCACGTCAGTTTTTAGAAACCTCTAAAACGCTCATTTCTAACAATCTAAGCTTATAACAATTTTCCTAATTGAGGGAAACAGTTTATATTGTGCAATTTTAATATAGTTTTTGTTGCAGTTTTCAAATATGTAATTGGTTTTTTCACTAAGCAATAAATTAGATCCGTTGGCTGGACATCGGCACATTAGTTTTTAGAATCCTCTAAAACGCTCATTTCTAAAAATCTAAGCTTATAACAATTTTCCTAATTGACGGACAGATTTTATATGGTGCAATTTTAATATAGTTTTTGTTGCAGTTTTCAAATATGTAATTGGTTTTTTCACTGGGCAATAAATTAGATCCGTTGGCTGGACATCGGCACATTAGTTTTTAGAAACCTCTAAAACGCTCATTTCTAACAATCTAAGCTTATAACAATTTTCCTAATTGACTACCACAATTTATATTGTGCAATTTTAATATAGTTTTTGTTGCAGTTTTCAAATATGTAATTGGTTTTTTCACTGGGCAATAAATTAGATCCGTTGGCTGGACATCGGCACATTAGTTTTTAGAAACCTCTAAAACGCTCATTTCTAACAATCTAAGCTTAAAACAATTTTCCTAATTGACGGACACAATTTATATTGTATATTTTAATATAGTTTTTGTTGCAGTTTTCAAATATGTAATTGGTTTTTCCACTGAACCATAAATTAGATCCGTTGGCTGGACATTCGGCACATTAGTTTTTAGAAACCTCTAAAACGCTCATTTCTAAAAATCTAAGCTTATAACAATTTTCCTAATTGACGGACAGATATTATATTGTGCAATTTTGATATAGTTTTTGTTGCAGTTTTCAAATATGTAATTGGTTTTTCCACTGGGCAATAAATTAGATCCGTTGGCTGAACACCGGCACATCAGTTTTTAGAAACCTCTAAAACGATCATTTCTAACAATCTAAGCTTATAACAATTTTCCTAATTGAGGGAAACAGTTTATATTGTGCAATTTTAATATAGTTTTTGTTGCAGTTTTCAAATATGTAATTGGTTTTTCAACTGGGCAATAAATTAGATCCGTTGGCTGAACACCGGCACATCAGGTTTTAGAAACCTCTAAAACGATCATTTCTAACAATCTAAGCTTATAACAATTTTCCTAATTGAGGGAAACAGTTTATATTGTGCAATTTTAATATAGTTTTTCTTGCAGTTTTCAAATATGTAATTGGTTTTTCAACTGGGCAATAAATTAGATCCGATGGCTGAACACCGGCACATCAGTTTTTAGAAACCTCTAAAACGATCATTTCTAACAGTCTAAGCTTATAACAATTTTCCTAATTGAGGGAAACAGTTTATATTGTGCAATTTTAATATAGTTTTTGTTGCAGTTTTCAAATATGCAATTGGTTTTTCAACTGGGCAATAAATTAGATCCGTTGGCTGAACACCGGCACATCAGTTTTTAGAAACCTCTAAAACGATCATTTCTAACAATCTAAGCTTATAACAATTTTCCTAATTGAGGGAAACAGTTTATATTGTGCAATTTTAATATAGTTTTTGTTGCAGTTTTCAAATATGTAATTGGTTTTTCAACTGGGCAATAAATTAGATCCGTTGGCTGAACACCGGCACATCAGTTTTTAGAAACCTCTAAAACGATCATTTCTAACAATCTAAGCTTATAACAATTTTCCTAATTGAGGGAAACAGTTTATATTGTGCAATTTTAATATAGTTTTTGTTGCAGTTTTCAAATATGTAATTTGTTTTTCCACTGGGCAATAAATTAGATTCATTGGCTGGACACCGGCACATCAGTTTTTTGAAACCTCTAAAACGCTCATTTCTAACAATCTAAGCTTATAACAATTTTCCTAATTGACGGACACAATTTATATTGTATATTTTAATATAGTTTTTGTTGCAGTTTTCAAATATGTAATTGGTTTTTTCACTGGGCAAGTTGAACATCTAATATTCCAAAAATGTCAGTTACAGCCTAACTATTAGAGGCACAGTGCTCATTTTGTATGTGCAGCGTTATACAGAGGCCCAAAGCATTAATATAGTCACTTATTAAGCGTTGGACTGCCCCATGTGGCTGAACACCTAATATTCCAAAAATGTCCGTTACAGCCAAACTATTAGAGGCACAGTGCTCATTTTGTATGTGCAGCGTTATACAGAGGCCCAAAGCATTAATATAGTCACTTATTAAGCGTTGGATTGCCCCATGTGGCTGAACACCTAATATTCCAAAAATATCCGTTACAGCCAAACTACTAGAGGCACAGTGCTCATTTTGTATGTGCAGCGTTATACAGAGGCCCAAAGCATTAATATAGTCACTTATTAAGCGTTGGACTGCCCCATGTGGCTAAACACCTAATATTCCAAAAATGTCCGTTACAGCCAAACTATTAGAGGCACAAAGTTCATATCGAATATGCAGCGTTATACAGAGGCCCAAAGCATTAATATAGTCACTTATTAAGCGTTGGACTGCCCCATGTGGTTGAACACCTAATTCCAAAAATGTCCGTTACAGCCAAACTATTAGAGGCACAAAGTTCATATTGTATATGCAGCGTTATACAGAGGCCCAAAGCATTACTATAACCACATATTAAGCGATCGACAACCCCATGATGTTGAACACCTTATATTCGAAAAATGTCCGTTACAGCTAAACTATTAGAGGCACAAAGTTCATATCGAATATGCAGCGTTTTACAGAGGCCCAAAGCATTAATATAGTCACTTATTAAGCGTTGGACTGCCCCATGTGGTTGAACACCTAATATTCCAAAAATGTCCGTTACAGCTAAACTATTAGAGGCACAAAGTTCATATCGAATATGCAGAGTTTTACAGAGTCCCAAAGCATTAATATAGTCACTTATTAAGCGTTGGACTGCCCCATGTGGCAGAACACCTAATATTCCAAAAATGTCCGTTACAGCCAAACTATTAGAGGCACAGTGCTCATTTTGTATGTGCAGCGTTATACAGAGGCCCAAAGCATTAATATAGTCACTTATTAAGCGTTGGACTGCCCCATGTGGCTGAACACCTAATATTCCAAAAATGTCCGTTACAGCCAAACTATTAGAGGCACAGTGCTCATTTTGTATGTGCAGCGTTATACAGAGGCCCAAAGCATTAATATAGTCACTTATTAAGCGTTGGACTGCCCCATGTGGCTAAACACCTAATATTCCAAAAATGTCCGTTACAGCCAAACTATTAGAGGCACAAAGTTCATATCGAATATGCAGCGTTATACAGAGGCCCAAAGCATTAATATAGTCACTTATTAAACGTTGGACTGCCCCATGTGGCTAAACACCTAATATTCCAAAAATGTCCGTTACAGCCAAACTATTAGAGGCACAAAGTTCATATCGAATATGCAGCGTTATACAGAGGCCCAAAGCATTAATATAGTCACTTATTAAGCGTTGGACTGCCCCATGTGGTTAAACACCTAATATTCCAAAAGTGTCCATTACAGCCGTACTATTAGAGGCACAAAGTTCGTATAGTATATGCAGCGTTATACAGAGGCCTAAAGCCTTAATATAGTCACTTATTAAGCGTTGGACTGCCCCATGTGGTTAAACACCTAATATTCCAAAAGTGTCCGTTACAGCCGTACTATTAGAGGCACAAATTTCATATCGTATATGCAGCGTTATACAGAGGCCCAAAGCATTAATATAGTCACTTATTAAGCGTTGGACTGCCCCATGTGGTTAAACACCTAATATTTTAAAAGTGTCCGTTACAGCCGTACTATTAGAGGCACAAAGTTCATATCGTATATGCAGCGTTATACAGAGGCCCAAAGCATTAATATAGTGACTTATTAAGCGTTGGACTGCCCCATGTGGTTAAACACCTAATATTCCAAAAGTGTCCGTCACAGCCGTACTTTTAGAGGCACAAAGTTTATATCGTATATGCAGCGTTATACAGAGGCCCAAAGCATTAATATAGTCACTTATTAAGCGTTGGACTGCCCCATGTGGTTAAACACCTAATATTCCAAAAGTGTCCGTTACAGCCGTACTATTAGAGGCACAAAGTTCATATCGTATATGCAGCGTTATACAGAGGCCCAAAGTCTTAATATAGTCACTTATTAAGCGTTGGACTGCCCTATGTGGTTAAACACCTAATATTCCAAAAGTGTCCGTTACAGCCATACTATTAGAGGCACAAAGTTCATATCGTACATGCAGCGTTATACAGAGGCCCAAAGCATTAATATTGTCACTTATTAAGCGTTGGACTGCCCCATGTGGTTGAACACCTAATTCCAAAAATGTCCGTTACAGCCAAACTATTAGTGGCACAAAGTTCATATTGTATATGCAGCGTTGTACAGAGGCCCAAAGCATTACTATAACAACATATTAAGCGATCGACAACCCCATGATGTTGAACACCTTATATTCGAAAAATGTCCGTTACAGCTAAACTATTAGAGGCACAAAGTTCATATCGAATATGCAGCGTTATACAGAGGCCCAAAGCATTAATATAGTCACTTATTAAGCGTTGGACTGCCCCATGTGGCTAAACACCTAATATTCCAAAAATGTCCGTTACAGCCAAACTATTAGAGGCACAGTGCTCATTTTGTATATGCAGCGTTATACAGAGTCCCAAAGCATTAATATAGTCACTTATTAAGCGTTGGACTGCCCCATGTGGTTAAACACCTAATATTCCAAAAGTGTCCATTACAGCCGTACTATTAGAGGCACAAAGTTCATATCGTATATGCAGCGTTATACAGAGGCCCAAAGCCTTAATATAGTCACTTATTAAGCGTTGGACTGCCCCATGTGGTTAAACACCTAATATTCCAAAAGTGTCCGTTACAGCCGTACTATTAGAGGCACAAAGTTCATATCGTATATGCAGCGTTATACAGAGGCCCAAAGCATTAATATAGTCAATTATTAAGCGTTGGACTGCCCCATGTGGTTAAACACCTAATATTTTAAAAGTGTCCGTTACAGCCGTACTATTAGAGGCACAAAGTTCATATCGTATATGCAGCGTTATACAGAGGCCCAAAGCATTAATATAGTGACTTATTAAGCGTTGGACTGCCCCATGTGGTTAAACACCTAATATTCCAAAAGTGTCCGTTACAGCCGTACTTTTAGAGGCACAAAGTTCATATCGTATATGCAGCGTTATACAGAGGCCCAAAGCATTAATATAGTCACTTATTAAGCGTTGGACTGCCCCATGTGGTTAAACACCTAATATTCCAAAAGTGTCCGTTACAGCCGTACTATTAGAGGCACAAAGTTCATATCGTATATGCAGCGTTATACAGAGGCCCAAAGCCTTAATATAGTCACTTATTAAGCGTTGGACTGCCCCATGTGGTTGAACACCTAATATTCCAAAAGTATCCGTTACAGCCAAACTATTAGAGGCACAGTGCTCATTTTGTATGTGAACCGTTATTCACAGGCCCAAAGCATTAATATAGTCACTTATTAAGCGTTGGACTGCCCCATGTGGTTGAACACCTAATATTCCAAAACTGTCCGTTACAGCCAAACTATTAGAGGCACAAAGTTCATATCGAATATGCAGCGTTTTACAGAGGCCCAAAGCATTAATATAGTCACTTATTAAGCGTTGGACTGCCCCATGTGGTTGAACACCTTATATTCCAAAAGTGTCCGTTACAGCCAAACTATTAGAGGCACAAAGTTCATATCGTATATGCAGCGTTATACAGAGGCCCAAAGCATTAATATAGTCACTTATTAAGCGTTGGACTGCCCCATGTGGCTAAACACCTAATATTCCAAAAATGTCCGTTACAGCCAAACTATTAGAGGCACAGTGCTCATTTTGTATATGCAGCGTTATACAGAGTCCCAAAGCATTAATATAGTCACTTATTAAGCGTTGGACTGCCCCATGTGGTTAAACACCTAATATTCCAAAAGTGTCCGTTACAGCCATACTATTAGAGGCACAAAGTTCATATCGTATATGCAGCGTTATACAGAGGCCCAAAGCATTAATATAGTCACTTATTAAGCGTTGGACTGCCCTATGTGGTTGAACACCTAATATTCCAAAAGTGTCCGTTACTGCCAAACTATTAGAGGCACAAAGTTCATATCGAATATGCAGCGTTTACAGAGGCCCAAGGCATTAATATAGTCACTTATTAAGCGTTGGACTGCTTCATGTGGTTAAACACCTAATATTCCAAATGTGTCCGTCACAGCCAAACTATTAGTGGCACAAAGTTCATATCGAATATGCAGCGTTTTACAGAGGCCCAAAGCATTATTATAGTCACTTATTAAGCGTTGGACTGCCCCATGTGGTTGAACACCTAATATTCCAAAAATGTCCGTTACAGCTAAACTATTAGAGGCACAAAGTTCATATCGAATATGCAGCGTTATACAGAGTCCCAAAGCATTACTTTAACCACATATTAAGCGTTGGACTGCCCTATGTGGTTGAACACCTAATATTCCAAAAGTGTCCGTTACTGCCAAACTATTAGAGGCACAAAGTTCATATCGAATATGCAGCGTTTACAGAGGCCCAAAGCATTAATATAGTCACTTATTAAGCGTTTTACTGCCCCATGTGGTTAAACACCTAATATTCCAAAAGTGTCCGTTACAGCCAAACTATTAGAGGCACAAAGTTCATATCGAATATGCAGCGTTATACAGAGTCCCAAAGCATTACTTTAACCACATATTAAGCGTTGGACTGCCCCATGTGGTTGAACACCTAATATTCCAAAAATGTCCGTTACAGCTAAACTATTAGAGGCACAAAGTTCATATCGAATATGCAGCGTTATACAGAGGCCCAAAGCATTAATATAGTCACTTATTAAACGTTGGACTGCCCCATGTGGCTAAACACCTAATATTCCAAAAATGTCCGTTACAGCCAAACTATTAGAGGCACAAAGTTCATATCGAATATGCAGCGTTATACAGAGGCCCAAAGCATTAATATTGTCACTTATTAAGCGTTGGACTGCCCCATGTGGTTGAACACCTAATTCCAAAAATGTCCGTTACAGCCAAACTATTAGTGGCACAAAGTTCATATTGTATATGCAGCGTTGTACAGAGGCCCAAAGCATTACTATAACAACATATTAAGCGATCGACAACCCCATGATGTTGAACACCTTATATTCGAAAAATGTCCGTTACAGCTAAACTATTAGAGGCACAAAGTTCATATCGAATATGCAGCGTTATACAGAGGCCCAAAGCATTAATATAGTCACTTATTAAGCGTTGGACTGCCCCATGTGGCTAAACACCTAATATTCCAAAAATGTCCGTTACAGCCAAACTATTAGAGGCACAGTGCTCATTTTGTATATGCAGCGTTATACAGAGTCCCAAAGCATTAATATAGTCACTTATTAAGCGTTGGACTGCCCCATGTGGTTAAACACCTAATATTCCAAAAGTGTCCATTACAGCCGTACTATTAGAGGCACAAAGTTCATATCGAATATGCAGCGTTTTACAGAGGCCCAAAGCATTAATATAGTCACTTATTAAGCGTTGGACTGCCCCAAGTGGTTGAACACCTAATATTCCAAAAGTGTCCGTTACAGCCAAACTATTAGAGGCACAAAATTCATATCGAATATGCAACGTTTTACAGAGGCACATAGCATTAATATAGTCACTTATTAAGCGTTGGACTGCCCCATGTGGTTGAACACCTAATATTCCAAAAGTGTCCGTTACAGCCAAACTATTAAAGGCACAAAGTTCATATCGAATATGCAGCGTTATACAGAGGCCCAAAGCATTAATATAGTCACTTATTAAGCGTTGGACTGCCTCATGTGGTTAAACACCTAATATTCCAAAAGTGTCCGTTACAGCCATACTATTAGAAGCACAAAGTTCATATCGAATATGCAGCGTTCTACAGAGGCACATAGCGTTAATATAGTCACTTATTAAGCGTTGGACTGCTCCATGTGGTTAAACACTGTAAGGGTCTCAGTACGGGGGTATACGCCCACATTTTAGACTCAGGTCAAAAACTTCTTCCTTCAACCCCATTGGTTATAGAAACCCATGTGATTGGAAATATTGCACTTGTAGATGCGTGTTGAAATAAGTTTGCAGAGAGTACCAGTTTTAATACTGACCCTCATTAGGGTACATAGAACTGATCTTAAGAGTGCTCAATCGTTAAATCTACTTCCAATTCTAATTTGAAGAAACTCACTACCAATTGTCTCGGTGAGTACATTTCTCACTTAGTTTACTAGGAATAAGTACCATACGACTTGATCAAGTACGTTTCACATTTTATTTGATTTCAAAGTTTTTTGACAATCTTTAATGTAAAACTCGAACTTTGTTTTGACTAAGGCATTAGCCGCTACATTGCGGACTTGTAGGCAATGTAGTAAGGGGATTTAGTATTAGCGTACTTTAGACTCTTGGTGAACATGTGACGATATCGCATCGTATGCTTTAATTTTGGATTATGTCTAACCTCGTGCAAGAGGGGCATATTATCCGACAAGGATCCACGATGGTGAATTGTCACTTGTCAAGGACGCTTGGCACCCACTGGGACGCTAGTGGGACATCGAAATATCATGTATTTGATATTTATCAAATATAGAGCGATACTTGCACATGGGAGCGATTAACGTAAATATCGTGATATGATTGTCAAACACGAGTTACATAAATTCTTAAACTTTACTCTTCGGTAAACTAACGTACTGAAGTGTGACGACTCCGCCCCACTTTTGAATTTGAATCTCGCGCTCGGTTTTACGCTCATCACTACTAGAGGACGACACTCGCCATGACGCCGCGTTATTAATTACTTCGAATTCGTTTATTATCGCGGGTAAATCGAAACTTAATTCATCACCGTGAATAGATTCGCGTTCTCAAAGTTATTGGTAAGTTGGTTTTCTCTTTTGTAAAACATTTAGGTTTTTCACCACAAACAATGAGGATGCAACGAGAGAGGGTAGTTTGTGACGTCAGAAGCGAGAGCATTTCCGTATAAAAGAGGGTCCACTTCCGAGAGCAAGACATTCAGACTTAACCGTCAGAATCAGCTTCCATCTGCCCCGGATAGGGAATAAGCAGCAACTATACTCGGCCCCGGATAGGGAGAAAGCCGCACCGATTCTTCCATCTGCCCCGGATAGGGAATAAGCAGCAACTATACTCGGCCCCGGATAGGGAGAAAGCCGCACCGATTCTTCCATCTGCCCCGGATAGGGAATAAGCAGCAACTATACTCGGCCCCGGATAGGGAAAAAGCCGCAACGTTTGTACCACCGTCTCCGCGAATAAGGTCCGTCCATCGTCACGCACCATCCGTTCCACCATGGCCAACGTCCGCTCCGAAGAAGATGTCCCTCGTTCGACGGCCCAAATCATAGGTCCGTCGCGGTGGATTATTGTATCCACTGGTTAATATTTGTATTAGTATTAATGTATCGATGTTAACTAACTTTCTTCAGTATCACTACGTAACACTAATATCTTCTTTGGTTTTTACATGTTCGCGATGGATTCCCGTGGCCCTCTGCATCGGTGGACTTGGTAGTTGCTTGCCGATCTAGGCCATAATTGGCAGCAGAGGTACCATTCATCGAGGGAGTGATGTCGTTGGCGACTTCGAACACAAGGGTATGACCGCTGGCCACACATATCCCGCTAGCGACATTGTTGGTATGGGATTGACACTAGGGCTTCGACCAAGACTCCCGATGCACGGCCACCCGTCAGCCTAATTCTTACTAACACCCATCGAAGAGTTTAGTGTTCTGGGCCCGATTATTGCTTCACTACTATTTTGTATGTTTCCGTAACGTGCCAACCATGAAGGAAGGAAGTCCTCCCCGAAAAAGACGTCCACCAGACACATTCACACATAAACATACACAAACGTGCCCCGTGTTGCACACTCTATCTCATGTCTGGGTATGTCGGATGTCGTGTTGGTACCAACGCCTAGGGCAGATTGTCAGCAAGAACACCTCGCATCGGGGGAGACATTGTGAGCCCGTGTCAGGCGACCATAGGCTAATTGCTTCACCTCCTCTACGAACACAGTGGCCGACATGTAGAGCTCTAGGTCAAGGAGGGTGGTCCGCTCGAGGCTGTGGGGTGGAAGTCCACACGACATCCCCGGCATACCGCGCTAACTCTCTATTTCTTACAGGAAATCCACTACGGCACGTTATGGCTTTGTTTCATATCGCGACGACGCTTATGGTCCTGGTGATACTCTGTATAATTTCCCTGTTTTGCATTGTATACCGTCAGCTTTGAGAACGCCGTTAATAAATTTTGTACAATAAATATTGTTATGTGGTTCGATTCGTGTATTATTTCCCAAAGTCACGCAGAACTCTTCGAAAGAACTCGCTAGTACGACGACACAACGTAGGGGGAGACGATCACGCCAAAACGCATCGGGGCGGGAAATTTGAATTTAAATTGCCCGACCCTGGTATAGTCTCAGTACTTTTTTATAAATTATATTACAGGATTGGTCTACTTCACTCAAGAGCTTGGTCAGAGTATTTATCTTAGTTTTATATTCGTATAAGGCAGGGGTTTGTACAATTACAACACCTAATATTCCAAATGTGTCCGTTACAGCCAAACTATTAGAGGCACAAAGTTCATATCGAATATGCATCGTTTTACAGAGGCCCAAAGCATTACTATAACCACATATAAAGCGATCGACAACCCCATGTTTTTGAACACCTAATATTCCAAAAATGTCAGTTACAGCTAAACTATTAGAGGCACAGTGCTCATTTTGTATATGCAGCGTTATACAGAGTCCCAAAGCATTACTATAACCACATATAAAGCGATCGACAACCCCATGTTGTTAAACACCTAATATTCCAAAAATGTCAGTTACAGCCTAACTATAAAAGGCACAGAGTTCATACCGTATATGCTGCGTTATACAGAGTCCCAAAGCATTAATATAATCAAATATTAAGCATTGGACTGCAACATGTGTTTGAACACATAATATTCCAAAAGTGTCCGTTACAGCCAAACTATTAGAGACACAGAGTTCATATTGTATATGCAGCGTTATACAGAGTCCCAATGCATTACTTTAACCACATATTAAGCGTTGGACTGCCCCATGTGGTTGAACACCTAATATTCCAAAAGTGTCCGTTACAGCCAAACTATTAGAGGCACAGTGCTCATTTTGTATATGCAGCGTAATACAGAGTCCCAAAGCATTACTATAACCACATATAAAGCGATCGACAACCCCATGTTGTTGAACACCTAATATTCCAAAAATGTCAGTTACAGCCTAACTATAAAAGGCACAGAGTTCATACTGTATATGCAGCGTTATACAGAGGCCCAAAGCATTAATATAGTCACTTATTAAGCGTTGGACTGCCCCATGTGGTTGAACACCTAATATTCCAAAAGTGTCCGTTACAGCCAAACTATTAGAGGCACAAAGTTCATATCGAATATGCAGCGTTATACAGAGGCCCAAAGCATTAATATAGTCACTTATTAAGCGTTGGACTGCCCCATGTGGTTGAACACCTAATATTCCAAAAGTGTCCGTTACAGCCAAACTATTAGAGGCACAAAGTTCATATCGAATATGCAGCGTTTTACAGAGGCCCAAAGCATTAATATAGTCACTTATTAAGCGTTGGACTGCCCCATGTGGTTGAACACCTAATATTCCAAAAATGTCAGTTACAGCCTAACTATAAAAGGCATAGAGTTCATACTGTATATGCAGCGTTATACAGAGTCCCAAAGCAATACTATAACCACATATTAAGCGTTGGACTGCAATATGTGTTTGAACACATAATATTCCAAAAATGTCCGTTACAGCCAAACTGTTAAACACACATTGCTCATATTGTATATGCAGCATTATACAGAGTATCAAAGCATTAATATAATCTGATATAAAGCGTTGGACTGCCCCATTTGGTTAAACACCTAATATTCCAAAAATATCCGTAACAGCCAATCTATTAGAGTCACAGTGTTCATATTGTAAATGCTGCGTTATACAGAGTCCCAAATCATGTCTATAACCACATATTAAGCGATCGACAGCCGCATGTGGTTGAACACCTAATATTCCAAAAATGTCCGTTACAGCCAAACTATTAGAGGCACAGTGCTCATATTGTATATGCAGCGTTATACAGAGGCCCAAAGCATTAATATAGTCATTAGATCCGTTGGTTGGACACCGGCACATCAGTTTTTTGAAACCTCTAAAACGCTCATTTCTAACAATCTAAGCTTATAACAATTTTCCTAATTGACGGACACAATTTATATTGTATATTTTAATATAGTTTTTGTTGCAGTTTTCAAATATGTAATTGGTTTTTCCATTGGGCAATAAATTAGATCCGTTGGCTGGACATCGGCACATTAGTTTTTAGAAACCTCTAAAACGCTCATTTCAAAAAATCTAAGCTTATAACAATTTTCCTAATTGAGGGAAATAGTTTATATTGTGCAATTTTAATATAGTTTTTGTTGCAGTTTTCAAATATGTAATTGGTTTTTCCACTGGGCAATAAATTAGATTCATTGGCTGGACACCGGCACATCAGTTTTTTGAAACCTCTAAAACGCTCATTTCTAACAATCTAAGCTTATAACAATTTTCCTAATTGAGGGACAGATTTTATATTGTGCAATTTTAATATAGTTTTTGTTGCAGTTTTCAAATATGTAATTGGTTTTTCAACTGGGCAATAAATTAGATCCGTTGGCTGAACACCGGCACATCAGTTTTTAGAAACCTCTAAAACGCTCATTCCTAACAATCTAAGCTTATAACAATTTTCCTAATTGAGGGAAACAGTTTATATTGTGCAATTTTAATATAGTTTTTGTTGCAGTTTTCAAATATGTAATTTGTTTTTCCACTGGGCAATAAATTAGATTCATTGGCTGGACACCGGCACATCAGTTTTTTGAAACCTCTAAAACGCATATTTCTAACAATCTAAGCTTATAACAATTTTCCTAATTGAGGGACAGATTTTATATTGTGCAATTTTAATGTAGTTTTTGTTGCAGTTTTTAAATATGTAATTGGTTTTTCAACTGGGCGATAAATTAGATCCGTTGGCTGGACACCGGCACATCAGTTTTTAGAAACCTCTAAAACGCTCATTTCTAACAATCTAAGTTTATAACAATTTTCCTAATTGAGGGAAACAGTTTATATTGTGCAATTTTAATATAGTTTTTGTTGCAGTTTTTAAATATGTAATTGGTTTTTCAACTGGGCGATAAATTAGATCCGTTGGCTGGACACCGGCACATCAGTTTTTTGAAACCTCTAAAACGCTCATTTCTAACAGTCTAAGCTTATAACAATTTTCCTAATTGACGGACACAATTTATATTGTATATTTTAATATAGTTTTTGTTGCAGTTTTCAAATATGTAATTGGTTTTTCCTCTGGGCAATAAATTAGATCCGTTGGGTGGACATCGGCACATTAGTTTTTAGAAACCTCTAAAACGCTCATTTCTAACAATCTAAGCTTATAACAATTTTCCTAATTGACGGACACAATTTATATTATGCAATTTTAATATAGTTTTTGTTGCAGTTTTCAAATATGCAATTGGTTTTTCCATTGGGCAATAAATTAGATCCGTTGGCTGGACACCGGCACATCAGTATTTAGAAACCTCTAAAACGCTCATTTCTAACAATCTAAGCTTATAACAATTTTCCTAATTGACGGACACAATTTATATTATGCAATTTTAATATAGTTTTTGTTGCAGTTTTCAAATATGCAATTGGTTTTTCCACTGGGCAATAAATTAGATCCGTTGGCTGGACACCGGCACATCAGTATATAGAAACCTCTAAAACGCTCATTTCTAACAATCTAAGCTTATAACAATTTTCCTAATTGACGGACAGATTTTATATTGTGCAATTTTAATATAGTTTTTGTTGCAGTTTTCAAATATGCAATTGGTTTTTCCATTGGGCAATAAATTAGATCCGTTGGCTGGACATCGGCACATTAGTTTTTAGAAACCTCTAAAACGCTCATTTCTAACAATCTAAGCTTATAACAATTTTCCTAATTGAGGGAAACAGTTTATATTGTGCAATTTTAATATAGTTTTTGTTGCAGTTTTTAAATATGCAATTGGTTTTTCCATTGGGCAATAAATTAGATCCGTTGGGTGGACATCGGCACATTAGTTTTTAGAAACCTCTAAAACGCTCATTTCTAACAATCTAAGCTTATAAAAATTTTCCTAATTGACGGACAGATTTTATATTGTGCGATTTTAATATAGTTTTTCTTGCAGTTTTCAAATATGCAATTGGTTTTTCCACTGGGCAAAAAATTAGATCCGTTGGGTGGACATCGGCACATTAGTTTTTAGAAACCTCTAAAACGCTGATTTCTAACAATCTAAGCTTAAAACAATTTTCCCAATTGACGGACACAATTTATATTGTATATTTTAATATAGTTTTTGTTGCAGTTTTCAAATATGTAATTGGTTTTTCCACTGAACCATAAATTAGATCCGTTGGCTGGACATTCGGCACATTAGTTTTTAGAAACCTCTAAAACGCTCATTTCTAACAATCTAAGCTTATAACAATTTTCCTAATTGAGGGAAACAGTTTATATTGTGCAATTTTAATATAGTTTTTGTTGCAGTTTTCAAATATGTAATTTGTTTTTCCACTGGGCAATAAATTAGATTCATTGGCTGGACACCGGCACATCAGTTTTTTGAAACCTCTAAAACGCTCATTTCTAACAATCTAAGCTTATAACAATTTTCCTAATTGAGGGAAACAGTTTATATTGTGCAATTTTAACATAGTTTTGGTTGCAGTTTCAAATATGTAATTTGTTTTTCCACTGGGCAATAAATTAGATTCATTGGCTGGACACAGGCACATCAGTTTTTTGAAACCTCTAAAACGCTCATTTCTAACAATCTAAGCTTATAACAATTTTCCTAATTGAGGGACAGATTTTATATTGTGCAATTTTAATATAGTTTTTCTTGCAGTTTTCAAATATGTAATTGGTTTTTTCACTGGGCAATAAATTAGATTCATTGGCTGGACACCGGCACATCAGTTTTTAGAAACCTCTAAAACGCTCATTTCTAACAATCTAAGCTTAAAACAATTTTCCTAATTGACGGACACAATTTATATTGTATATTTTATTATAGTTTTTGTTGCAGTTTTCAAACATGTAATTGATTTTTCCACTGGGCAATAAATTAGATCCGTTGGCTGGACATCGGCACATTAGTTTTTAGAAACCTCTAAAACGCTCATTTCTAACAATCTAAGCTTATAACAATTTTCATAATTGAGGGAAACAGTTTATATTGTGCAATTTTAACATAGTTTTGGTTGCTGTTTCAAATATGTAATTGGTTTTTTCACTGGGCAATAAATTAGATCCGTTGGCTGAACACCGGCACGTCAGTTTTTAGAAACCTCTAAAACGCTCATTTCTAAAAATCTAAGCTTATAACAATTTTCCTAATTGACGGACACAATTTATATTGTATATTTTAATATAGTTTTTGTTGCAGTTTTCAAATATGTAATTGGTTTTTCCACTGGGCAATAAATTAGATCCGTTGGCTGGACATCGGCACATTAGTTTTTAGAAACCTCTAAAACGCTCATTTCTAACAATCTAAGCTTATAACAATTTTCCTAATTGACGGACACAATTTATATTGTATATTTTAATATAGTTTTTGTTTCAGTTTTCAAATATGTAATTGGTTTTTCCACTGGGCAATAAATTAGATCCGTTGGGTGGACATCGGCACATTAGTTTTTAGAAACCTCTAAAACGCTCATTTCTAACAATCTAAGCTTATAACAATTTTCATAATTGAGGGAAACAGTTTATATTGTGCAATTTTAACATAGTTTTGGTTGCTGTTTCAAATATGTAATTGGTTTTTTCACTGGGCAATAAATTAGATCCGTTGGCTGAACACCGGCACGTCAGTTTTTAGAAACCTCTAAAACGCTCATTTCTAAAAATCTAAGCTTATAACAATTTTCCTAATTGAGGGAAACAGTTTATATTGTGCAATTTTAATATAGTTTTTGTTGCAGTTTTCAAATATGTAATTGGTTTTTTCACTGGGCAATAAATTAGATCCGTTGGCTGAACACCGGCACATCAGTTTTTAGAAACCTCTAAAACGCTCATTTCTAACAATCTAAGCTTATAACAATTTTCCTAATTGAGGGACAGATTTTATATTGTGCCATTTTAATATAGTTTTTCTTGCAGTTTTCAAATATGTAATTGGTTTTTTCACTGGGCAATAAATTAGATTCATTGGCTGGACACCGGCACATCAGTTTTTAGAACCCTCTAAAACGCTCATTTCTAACAATCTAAGCTTATAACAATTTTCCTAATTGACGGACAGATTTTATATTGTGCGATTTTAATATAGTTTTTGTTGCAGTTTTCAAATATGTAATTGGTTTTTCAACTGGGCAGTAAATTAGATCCGTTGGCTGGACACCGGCACATCAGTTTTTTGAAACCTCTAAAACGCTCATTTCTAACAATCTAAGCTTATAACAATTTTCCTAATTGACGGACAGATTTTATATTGTGCGATTTTAATATAGTTTTTGTTGCAGTTTTCAAATATGTAATTGGTTTTTCCACTGGGCAATAAATTAGATTCATTGGCTGGACACCGGCACATCAGTTTTTAGAACCCTCTAAAACGCTCATTTCTAACAATCTAAGCTTATAACAATTTTCCTAATTGAGGGACAGATTTTATATTGTGCCATTTTAATATAGTTTTTCTTGCAGTTTTCAAATATGTAATTGGTTTTTTCACTGGGCAATAAATTAGATTCATTGGCTGGACACCGGCACATCAGTTTTTAGAACCCACTAAAATGCTCATTTCTAACAATCTAAGCTTATAACAATTTTCCTAATTGAGGGACAGATTTTATATTGTGCCATTTTAATATAGTTTTTCTTGCAGTTTTCAAATATGTAATTGGTTTTTTCACTGGGCAATAAATTAGATCCGTTGGCTGGACACCGGCACATCAGTTTTTAGAACCCTCTAAAATGCTCATTTCTAACAATCTAAGCTTATAACAATTTTCCTAATTGAGCGACACATTTTATATCGCGCAATTTTAATATAGTTTTTGTTGCAGTTTTCAAATATGTAATTGGTTTTTCCACTGGGCAATAAATTAGATCCGTTGGCTGGACACCGGCACATCAGTTTTTTGAAACCTCTAAAACGCTCATTTCTAACAATCTAAGCTTATAACAATTTTCCTAATTGAGGGAAACAGTTTATATTGTGCAATTTTAATATAGTTTTTGTTTCAGTTTTCAAATATGTAATTGGTTTTTCCACTGGGCAATAAATTAGATCCGTTGGCTGGACACCGGCACATCAGTTTTTTGAAACCTCTAAAACGCTCATTTCTAACAATCTAAGCTTATAACAATTTTCCTAATTGAGGGACAGATTTTATATTGTGCCATTTTAATATAGTTTTTCTTGCAGTTTTCAAATATGTAATTGGTTTTTCCACTGGGCAATAAATTAGATCCGTTGGCTGGACATTCGGCACATTAGTTTTTAGAATCTTCTAAAACGCTCATTTCTAACAATCTAAGCTTATAACAATTTTCCTAATTGACGGACAGATTTTATATTGTGCAATTTTAATATAGTTTTTGTTGCAGTTTTCAAATATGCAATTGGTTTTTCCACTGGGCAATAAATTAGATCCGTTGGCTGGACACCAGCACATCAGTTTTTAGAAACCTCTAAAACGCTCATTTCTAACAATCTAAGCTTATAACAATTTTCCTAATTGAGGGAAACAGTTTATATTGTGCATCTTTAATATAGTTTTTGTTGCAGTTTTCAAATATGTAATTGGTTTTTCAACTGGGCAATAAATTAGATCCGTTGGCAGGACACCAGCACATCAGTTTTTAGAAACCTCTAAAACGCTCATTTCTAACAATCTAAGCTTATAACAATTTTCCTAATTGAGGGAAACAGTTTATATTGTGCAATTTTAATATAGTTTTTGTTGCAGTTTTTAAATATGTAATTGGTTTTTCAACTGGGCGATAAATTAGATCCGTTGGCTGGACACCGGCACATCAGTTTTTAGACACCTCTAAAACGCTCATTTCTAACAATCTAAGCTTATAACAATTTTCCTAATTGACGGACAGATTTTATATTGTGCGATTTTAATATAGTTTTTGTTGCAGTTTTCAAATATGTAATTGGTTTTTCCACTGGGCAATAAATTAGATCCGTTGGCTGGACACCGGCACATCAGTTTTTCGAAACCTCTAAAACGCTCATTTCTAACAATCTAAGCTTATAACAATTTTCCTAATTGAGGGAAACAGTTTATATTGTGCAATTTTAATATAGTTTTTGTTGCAGTTTTCAAATATGTAATTGGTTTTTCCACTGGGCAATAAATTAGATCCGTTGGCTGGACATTGGGCACATTAGTTTTTAGAAACCTCTAAAACGCTCATTTCTAACAATCTAAGCTTATAACAATTTTCCTAATTGAGCGACACATTTTATATCGCGCAATTTTAATATAGTTTTTGTTGCAGTTTTCAAATATGTAATTGGTTTTTCCACTGGGCAATAAATTAGATCCGTTGGCTGGACACCGGCACATCAGTTTTTTGAAACCTCTAAAACGCTCATTTCTAACAATCTAAGCTTATAACAATTTTCCTAATTGAGGGAAACAGTTTATATTGTGCAATTTTAATATAGTTTTTGTTGCAGTTTTCAAATATGTAATTGGTTTTTCCACTGGGCAATAAATTAGATCCGTTGGCTGGACATTCGGCACATTAGTTTTTAGAAACCTCTAAAACGCTCATTTCTAACAATCTAAGCTTATAACAATTTTCCTAATTGAGCGACACATTTTATATCGCGCAATTTTAATATAGTTTTTGTTGCAGTTTTCAAATATGTAATTGGTTTTTCCACTGGGCAATAAATTAGATCCGTTGGCTGGACACCGGCACATCAGTTTTTTGAAACCTCTAAAACGCTCATTTCTAACAATCTAAGCTTATAACAATTTTCCTAATTGAGGGAAACAGTTTATATTGTGCAATTTTAATATAGTTTTTGTTTCAGTTTTCAAATATGTAATTGGTTTTTCCACTGGGCAATAAATTAGATCCGTTGGCTGGACACCGGCACATCAGTTTTTTGAAACCTCTAAAACGCTCATTTCTAACAATCTAAGCTTATAACAATTTTCCTAATTGAGGGACACATTTTATATTGTGCAATTTTAATATAGTTTTTGTTGCAGTTTTCAAATATGTAATTGGTTTTTTCACTGGGCAATAAATTAGATTCCTTGGCTGGACACCGGCACATCAGTTTTTTGAAACCTCTAATACGCTCATTTCTAACAATCTAAGCTTATAACAATTTTCCTAATTGAGGGAAACAGTTTATATTGTGCAATTTTAATATAGTTTTTGTTGCAGTTTTGAAATATGTAATTGGTTTTTCAACTGGGCAGTAAATTAGATCCGTTGGCTGGACACCGGCACATCAGTTTTTTGAAACCTCTAAAACGCTCATTTCTAACAATCTAAGCTTATAACAATTTTCCTAATTGAGGGACAGATTTTATATTGGGCAATTTTAATATAGTTTTTGTTTCAGTTTTCAAATATGTAATTGGTTTTTTCACTGGGCAATAAATTAGATTCATTGGCTGGACACCGGCACATCAGTTTTTTGAACCCTCTAAAACGCTCATTTCTAACAATCTAAACTTATAACAATTTTCCTAATTGAGGGAAACAGTTTATATTGTGCAATTTTAATATAGTTTTTGTTGCAGTTTTCAAATATGTAATTGGTTTTTCCACTGGGCAATAAATTAGATCCGTTGGGTGGACATCGGCACATTAGTTTTTAGAAACCTCTAAAACGCTCATTTCTAAGAATCTAAGCTTATAACAATTTTCCTAATTGACGGACAGATTTTATATTGTGCGATTTTAATATAGTTTTTGTTGCAGTTTTCAAATATGTAATTGGTTTTTCAACTGGGCAGTAAATTAGATCCGTTGGCTGGACACCGGCACATCAGTTTTTTGAAACCTCTAAAACGCTCATTTCTAACAATCTAAGCTTATAACAATTTTCCTAATTGAGGGACAGATTTTATATTGTGCAATTTTAATATAGTTTTTCTCGCAGTTTTCAAATATGAAATTGGTTTTTTCACTGGGCAATAAATTAGATTCATTGGCTGGACACCGGCACATCAGTTTTTAGAACCCTCTAAAACGCTCATTTCTAACAATCTAAGCTTATAACAATTTTCCTAATTGAGGGAAACAGTTTATATTGTGCAATTTTAATATAGTTTTTGTTGCAGTTTTCAAATATGTAATTGGTTTTTCCACTGGGCAATAAGTTAGATCCGTTGGCTGGACACCGGCACATCAGTTTTTAGAAACCTCTAAAACGCTCATTTATAACAATCTAAGCTTATAACAATTTTCCTAATTGACGGACACAATTTATATTGTATATTTTAATATAGTTTTTGTTGCAGTTTTCAAATATGTAATTGGTTTTTCCACTGGGCAATAAATTAGATCCGTTGGCTGGACACCGGCACATCAGTTTTTAGAAACCTCTAAAACGTTCATTTCTAACAATCTAAGCTTATAACAATTTTCCTATTTGACGGACAGGTTTTATATTGTGCGATTTTAATATAGTTTTTGTTGCAGTTTTCAAATATGTAATTGGTTTTTCCACTGGGCAATAAATTAGATCCGTTGGCTGGACATCGGCACATCAGTTTTAGAAACCTCTAAAACGCTCATTTCTAACAATCTAAGCTTATAACAATTTTCCTATTTGACGGACAGATTTTATATTGTATATTTTAATATAGTTTTTGTTGCAGTTTTCTAATATGAAATTGGTTTTTCCACTGGGCAATAAATTACATCCGTTGGCTGGACACGGCACATCAGTTTTTTGAAACCTCTAAAACGCTCATTCCTAACAATCTAAGCTTATAACAATTTTCCTAATTGACGGACTCAATTTATATTTTATATTTTAATATGGTTTTTGTTGCAGTTTTCAAATATGTAATTGGTTTTTTCACTGGGCAATAAATTAGATTCATTGGCTGGACACCGGCACATCAGTTTTTTGAAACCTCTAAAACGCTCATTTCTAACAATCTAAGCTTATAACAATTTTCCTAATTGAGGGAAACAGATTAAATTGTGCAATTTTAATATAGTTTTTGTGGCAGTTTTCAAATATGTAATTGGTTTTTCAACTGGGCAATAAATTAGATCCGTTGGCTGGACACCGGCACATCAGTTTTTTGAAACCTCTAAAACGCTCATTTCTAACAATCTAAGCTTATAACAATTTTCCTAATTGACGGACAGATTTTATATTGTGCGATTTTAATATAGATTTTGTTGCAGTTTTCAAATATGTAATTGGTTTTTCCACTGGGCAATAAATTAGATCCGTTGGCTGGACACCGGCACATCAGTTTTTTGAAACCTCTAAAACGCTCATTTCTAACATTCTAAGCTTATAACAATTTTCCTAATTGACGGACACAATTTATATTGTATATTTTAATATAGTTTTTGTTGCAGTTTTCTAATATGAAATTGGTTTTTCCACTGGGCAATAAATTACATCCGTTGGCTGGACACGGCACATCAGTTTTTTGAAACCTCTAAAACGCTCATTTCTAAAAAACTAAGCTTATAACAATTTTTCTAATTGACGGACCGATTTTATATTGTGCAATTTTAATATAGTTTTTGTTGCAGTTTTCAAATATGTAATTGGTTTTTCCACTGGGCAATAAATTAGATCCGTTGGCTGGACACCGGCACATCAGTTTTTTGAAACCTCTAAAACGCTCATTTCTAACAATCTAAGCTTATAACAATTTTCCTATTTGACGGACAGATTTTATATTGTGCGATTTTAATATAGTTTTTGTTGCAGTTTTCAAATATGTAATTGGTTTTTCCACTGGGCAATAAATTAGATCCGTTGGCTGGACATCGGCACATCAGTTTTTAGAAACCTCTAAAACGCTCATTTCTAACAATCTAAGCTTATAACAATTTTCCTATTTGACGGACAGATTTTATATTGTATATTTTAATATAGTTTTTGTTGCAGTTTTCTAATATGAAATTGGTTTTTCCACTGGGCAATAAATTACATCCGTTGGCTGGACACGGCACATCAGTTTTTTGAAACCTCTAAAACGCTCACTTCTAAAAAACTAAGCTTATAACAATTTTTCTAATTGACGGACCGATTTTATATTGTGCAATTTTAATATAGTTTTTGTTGCAGTTTTCAAATATGTAATTGGTTTTTCCACTGGGCAATAAATTAGATCCGTTGGCTGGACATCGGCACATCAGTTTTTAGAAACCTCTAAAACGCTCATTTCTAACAATCTAAGCTTATAACAATTTTCCTAATTGACGGACTCAATTTATATTTTATATTTTAATATGGTATTTGTTGCAGTTTTCAAATATGTAATTGGTTTTTTCACTGGGCAATAAATTAGATTCATTGGCTGGACATCGGCACATCAGTTTTTTGAAACCTCTAAAACGCTCATTTCTAAAAAACTAAGCTTATAACAATTTTCCTAATTGAGGGACAGATTTTATATTGTGCAATTTTAATATAGTTTTTGTTGCAGTTTTCAAATATGTAATTGGTTTTTCCACTGGGCAATAAATTAGATCCGTTGGCAGGACATCGGCACATCAGTTTTTAGAAACCTCTAAAACGCTCATTTCTAACAATCTAAGCTTATAACTATTTTCCTAATTGACGGACAGATTTTATATTGTGCGATTTTAATATAGTTTTTGTTGCAGTTTTCAAATATGTAATTGGTTTTTCCATTGGGCAATAAATTAGATCCGTTGGCTGGACACCGGCACATCAGTTTTTAGAAACCTCTAAAACGCTCATTTCTAACAATCTAAGCTTATAACAATTTTCCTAATTGAGGGAAACAGTTTATATTGTGCAATTTTAATATAGTTTTTGTTGCAGTTTTCAAGTATGTAATTGGTTTTTTCACTGGGCAATAAATTAGATCCGTTGGCCTAAGACCGGCACATCAGTTTTTTGAAACCTCTAAAACGGTCATTTCTAACAATCTAAGCTTATAACAATTTTCCTAATTGAGGGAAACAGATTAAATTGTGCAATTTTAATATAGTTTTTGTGGCAGTTTTCAAATATGTAATTGGTTTTTCAACTGGGCAATAAATTAGATCCGTTGGCTGGACACCGGCACATCAGTTTTTTGAAACCTCTAAAACGCTCATTTCTAACAATCTAAGCTTATAACAATTTTCCTAATTGACGGACAGATTTTATATTGTGCGATTTTAATATAGATTTTGTTGCAGTTTTCAAATATGTAATTGGTTTTTCCACTGGGCAATAAATTAGATCCGTTGGCTGGACACCGGCACATCAGTTTTTTGAAACCTCTAAAACGCTCATTTCTAACATTCTAAGCTTATAACAATTTTCCTAATTGACGGACACAATTTATATTGTATATTTTAATATAGTTTTTGTTGCAGTTTTCTAATATGAAATTGGTTTTTCCACTGGGCAATAAATTACATCCGTTGGCTGGACACGGCACATCAGTTTTTTGAAACCTCTAAAACGCTCACTTCTAAAAAACTAAGCTTATAACAATTTTTCTAATTGACGGACCGATTTTATATTGTGCAATTTTAATATAGTTTTTGTTGCAGTTTTCAAATATGTAATTGGTTTTTCCACTGGGCAATAAATTAGATCCGTTGGCTGGACACCGGCACATCAGTTTTTTGAAACCTCTAAAACGCTCATTTCTAACAATCTAAGCTTATAACAATTTTCCTATTTGACGGACAGATTTTATATTGTGCGATTTTAATATAGTTTTTGTTGCAGTTTTCAAATATGTAATTGGTTTTTCCACTGGGCAATAAATTAGATCCGTTGGCTGGACATCGGCACATCAGTTTTTAGAAACCTCTAAAACGCTCATTTCTAACAATCTAAGCTTATAACAATTTTCCTATTTGACGGACAGATTTTATATTGTATATTTTAATATAGTTTTTGTTGCAGTTTTCTAATATGAAATTGGTTTTTCCACTGGGCAATAAATTACATCCGTTGGCTGGACACGGCACATCAGTTTTTTGAAACCTCTAAAACGCTCACTTCTAAAAAACTAAGCTTATAACAATTTTTCTAATTGACGGACCGATTTTATATTGTGCAATTTTAATATAGTTTCTGTTGCAGTTTTCAAATATGTAATTGGTTTTTCCACTGGGCAATAAATTAGATCCGTTGGCTGGACATCGGCACATCAGTTTTTAGAAACCTCTAAAACGCTCATTTCTAACAATCTAAGCTTATAACAATTTTCCTAATTGACGGACTCAATTTATATTTTATATTTTAATATGGTATTTGTTGCAGTTTTCAAATATGTAATTGGTTTTTTCACTGGGCAATAAATTAGATTCATTGGCTGGACATCGGCACATCAGTTTTTTGAAACCTCTAAAACGCTCATTTCTAAAAAACTAAGCTTATAACAATTTTCCTAATTGAGGGACAGATTTTATATTGTGCAATTTTAATATAGTTTTTGTTGCAGTTTTCAAATATGTAATTGGTTTTTCCACTGGGCAATAAATTAGATCCGTTGGCAGGACATCGGCACATCAGTTTTTAGAAACCTCTAAAACGCTCATTTCTAACAATCTAAGCTTATAACTATTTTCCTAATTGACGGACAGATTTTATATTGTGCGATTTTAATATAGTTTTTGTTGCAGTTTTCAAATATGTAATTGGTTTTTCCATTGGGCAATAAATTAGATCCGTTGGCTGGACACCGGCACATCAGTTTTTAGAAACCTCTAAAACGCTCATTTCTAACAATCTAAGCTTATAACAATTTTCCTAATTGAGGGAAACAGTTTATATTGTGCAATTTTAATATAGTTTTTGTTGCAGTTTTCAAGTATGTAATTGGTTTTTTCACTGGGCAATAAATTAGATCCGTTGGCCTAAGACCGGCACATCAGTTTTTTGAAACCTCTAAAACGGTCATTTCTAACAATCTAAGCTTATAACTATTTTCCTAATTGAGGGACAGATTTTATATTGTGCAATTTTAATATAGTTTTTGTTGCAGTTTTCAAATATGTAATTGGTTTTTCCACTGGGCAATAAATTAGATCCGTTGGCTGGACATCGGCACATCAGTTTTTAGAAACCTCTAAAACGCTCATTTCTAACAATCTAAGCTAATAACTATTTTCCTAATTGAGGGACAGATTTTATATTGTGCAATTTTAATATAGTTTTTGTTGCAGTTTTCAAATATGTAATTGGTTTTTCCACTGGGCAATAAATTAGATCCGTTGGCTGGACATCGGCACATCAGTTTTTAGAAACTTCTAAAACGCTCATTTCTAACAATCTAAGCTTATAACAATTTTCCTAATTGACGGACACAATTTATATTGTATATTTTAATATAGTTTTTGTTGCAGTTTTCAAATATGTAATTGGTTTTTTCACTGGGCAAGTTGAACACCTAATATTCCAAAAATGTCAGTTACAGCCTAACTATAAAAGGCACAGAGTTCATACTGTATATGCAGCGTTATACAGAGTCCCAAAGCATTAATATAATCAAATATTAAGGATTGGACTGCAACATGTGTTTGAACACATAATATTCCAAAATTGTCCGTTACAGCCAAACTATTAGAGACACAGAGTTCATATTGTATATGCAGCGTTATACAGAGTCCCAAAGCATTACTTTAACCACATATTAAGCGTTGGACTGCCCCATGTGGTTGAACACCTAATATTCCAAAAGTGTCCGTTACAGCCAAACTATTAGAGGCACAAAGTTCATATCGTATATGCAGCGTTATACAGAGGCCCAAAGCATTAATATAGTCACTTATTAAGCGTTGGACTGCCCCATGTGGTTAAACACCTAATATTTTAAAAGTGTCCGTTACAGCCGTACTATTAGAGGCACAAAGTTCATATCGTATATGCAGCGTTATACAGAGGCCCAAAGCATTAATATAGTGAATTATTAAGCGTTGGACTGCCCCATGTGGTTAAACACCTAATATTCCAAAAGTGTCCGTTACAGCCTAACTATAAAAGGCACAGAGTTCATACTGTATATGCAGCGTTATACAGAGGCCCAAAACATTAATATAGTCACTTATTAAGCGATCGACAACCCCATGATGTTGAACACCTTATATTCGAAAAATGTCCGTTACAGCTAAACTATTAGAGACACAAAGTTCATATCGAATATGCAGCGTTTTACAGAGGCCCAAAGCATTAATATAGTCACTTATTAAGCGTTGGACTGCCCCATGTGGTTGAACACCTAATTCCAAAAATGTCCGTTACAGCCAAACTATTAGAGGCACAAAGTTCATATTGTATATGCAGCGTTATACAGAGGCCCAAAGCATTACTATAACCACATATTAAGCGATCGACAACCCCATGATGTTGAACACCTTATATTCGAAAAATGTCCGTTACAGCTAAACTATTAGAGGCACAAAGTTCATATCGAATATGCAGCGTTTTACAGAGGCCCAAAGCATTAATATAGTCACTTATTAAGCGTTGGACTGCCCCATGTGGTTAAACACCTAATATTCTAAAAGTGTCCGTTACAGCCGTACTATTAGAGGCACAAAGTTCATATCGTATATGCAGCGTTATACAGAGGCCCAAAGCATTAATATAGTCACTTATTAAGCGTTGGACTGCCCCATGTGGTTAAACACCTAATATTTTAATAGTGTCCGTTACAGCCGTACTATTAGAGGCACAAAGTTCATATCGTATATGCAGCGTTATACAGAGGCCCAAAGCATTGATATAGTGACTTATTAAGCGTTGGACTGCCCCATGTGGTTAAAGACCTAATATTCCAAAAGTGTCCGTTACAGCCGTACTTTTAGAGGCACAAAGTTTATATCGTATATGCAGCGTTATACAGAGGCCCAAAACATTAATATAGTCACTTATTATGCGTTGGACTGCCCCATGTGGTTAAACACCTAATATTCCAAAAGTGTCCGTTACAGCCGTACTATTAGAGGCACAAAGTTCATATCGTATATGCAGCGTTATACAGAGGCCCAAAGCATTAATATAGTGACTTATTAAGCGTTGGACTGCCCCATGTGGTTAAACACCTAATATTTCAAAAGTGTCCGTTACAGCCGTACTTTTAGAGGCACAAAGTTTATATCGTATATGCAGCGTTATACAGAGGCCCAAAACATTAATATAGTCACTTATTAAGCGTTGGACTGCCCCATGTGGTTAAACACCTAATATTCCAAAAGTGTCCGTTACAGCCGTACTATTAGAGGCACAAAGTTCATATCGTATATGCAGCGTTATTCAGAGGCCCAAAGCCTTAATATAGACACTTATTAAGCGTTGGACTGCCCCATGTGGTTAAACACCTAATATTCCAAAAGTGTCCGTTACAGCCGTACTATTAGAGGCACAAATTTCATATCGTATATGCAGCGTTATTCAGAGGCCCAAAGCCTTAATATAGTCACTTATTAAGCGTTGGACTGCCCTATGTGGTTAAACACCTAATATTCCAAAAGTGTCCGTTACAGCCGTACTATTAGAGGCACAAAGTTCATATTGTATATGCAGCGTTGTACCGAGGCCCAAAGCATTACTATAACAACATATTAAGCGATCGACAACCCCATGATGTTGAACACCTTATATTCGAAAAATGTCCGTTACAGCTAAACTATTAGAGGCACAAAGTTCATATCGTATATGCAGCGTTATACAGAGGCCCAAAGCATTAATATAGTCACTTATTAAGCGTTGGACTGCCCCATGTGGTTGAACACCTAATTCCAAAAGTGTCCGTTACAGCCAAACTATTAGTGGCACAAAGTTCATATTGTATATGCAGCGTTGTACAGAGGCCCAAAGCATTACTATAACAACATATTAAGCGATCGACAACCCCATGATGTTGAACACCTTATATTCGAAAAATGTCCGTTACAGCTAAACTATTAGAGGCACAAAGTTCATATCGAATATGCAGCGTTATACAGAGGCCCAAAGCATTAATATAGTCACTTATTAAGCGTTGGACTGCCCCATGTGGCTAAACACCTAATATTCCAAAAATGTCCGTTACAGCCAAACTATTAGAGGCACAGTGCTCATTTTGTATATGCAGTGTTATACAGAGTCCCAAAGCATTAATATAGTCACTTATTAAGCGTTGGACTGCCCCATGTGGTTAAACACCTAATATTCCAAAAGTGTCCGTTACAGCCGTACTATTAGAGGCACAAAGTTCATATCGTATATGCAGCGTTATACAGAGGCCCAAAGCATTAATATAGTCACTTATTAAGCGTTGGACTGCCCCATGTGCCTAAACACCTAATATTCCAAAAGTGTCCGTTACAGCCGTACTATTAGAGGCACAAAGTTCATATCATATATGCAGCGTTATACAGAGGCCCAAAGCCTTAATATAGTCACTTATTAAGCGTTGGACTGCCCTATGTGGTTAAACACCTAATATTCCAAAAGTGTCCGTTACAGCCATACTATTAGAGGCACAAAGTTCATATCGTATATGCAGCGTTATACAGAGGCCCAAAGCATTAATATAGTCACTTATTAAGCGTTGAACTGCCCCATGTGGTTGAACACCTAATTCCAAAAATGTCCGTTACAGCCAAACTATTAGAGGCACAGTGCTCATTTTGTATATGCAGTGTTATACAGAGCCCCAAAGCATTAATATAGTCACTTATTAAGCGTTGGACTGCCCCATGTGGTTAAACACCTAATATTCCAAAAGTGTCCGTTACAGCCGTACTATTAGAGGCACAAAGTTCATATCGTATATGCAGCGTTATACAGAGGCCCAAAGCATTAATATAGTCACTTATTAAGCGTTGGACTGCCCCATGTGGTTAAACACCTAGAGGCACAGTGCTCATTTTGTATATGCAGCGATATACAGAGGCCCAAAGCATTAATATTGTCACTTATTAAGCGTTGGACTGCCCCATGTGGTTAAACACCTAATATTCCAAAAGTGTCCGTTACAGCCAAACTATTAGAGGCACAAAGTTCATATCGAATATGCAGCGTTATACAGAGGCCCAAAGCATTAATATAGTCACTTATTAAGCGTTGGACTGCCCCATGTGGCTGAACACCTAATATTCCAAAAATGTCCGTTACAGCCAAACTATTAGAGGCACAGTGCTCATTTTGTATATGCAGCGATATACAGAGGCCCAAAGCATTAATATGGTCACTTATTAAGCGTTGGACTGCCCCATGTGGTTAAACACCTAATATTCCAAAAGTGTCCGTTACAGCCAAACTATTAGAGGCACAAAGTTCATATCGAATATGCAGCGTTATACAGAGGCCCAAAGCATTAATATAGTCACTTATTAAGCGTTGGACTGCCCCATGTGCCTAAACACCTAATATTCCAAAAGTGTCCGTTACAGCCGTACTATTAGAGGCACAAAGTTCATATCATATATGCAGCGTTATACAGAGGCCCAAAGCCTTAATATAGTCACTTATTAAGCGTTGGACTGCCCTATGTGGTTAAACACCTAATATTCCAAAAGTGTCCGTTACAGCCATACTATTAGAGGCACAAAGTTTATATCGTATATGCAGCGTTATACAGAGGCCCAAAACATTAATATAGTCACTTATTAAGCGTTGGACTGCCCCATGTGGTTAAACACCTAATATTCCAAAAGTGTCCGTTACAGCCGTACTATTAGAGGCACAAAGTTCATATCGTATATGCAGCGTTATACAGAGGCCCAAAGCATTAATATAGTGACTTATTAAGCGTTGAACTGCCCCATGTGGTTAAACACCTAATATTTCAAAAGTGTCCGTTACAGCCGTACATTTAGAGGCACAAAGTTTATATCGTATATGCAGCGTTATACAGAGGCCCAAAACATTAATATAGTCACTTATTAAGCGTTGGACTGCCCCATGTGGTTAAACACCTAATATTCCAAAAGTGTCCGTTACAGCCGTACTATTAGAGGCACAAAGTTCATATCGTATATGCAGCGTTATTCAGAGGCCCAAAGCCTTAATATAGACACTTATTAAGCGTTGGACTGCCCCATGTGGTTAAACACCTAATATTCCAAAAGTGTCCGTTACAGCCGTACTATTAGAGGCACAAAGTTCATATCGTATATGCAGCGTTATTCAGAGGCCCAAAGCCTTAATATAGTCACTTATTAAGCGTTGGACTGCCCCATGTGGTTAAAGACCTAATATTCCAAAAGTGTCCGTTACAGCCGTACTTTTAGAGGCACAAAGTTTATATCGTATATGCAGCGTTATACAGAGGTCCAAAACATTAATATAGTCACTTATTAAGCGTTGGACTGCCCCATGTGGTTAAACACCTAATATTCCAAAAGTGTCCGTTACAGCCGTACTATTAGAGGCACAAAGTTCATATCGTATATGCAGCGTTATTCAGAGGCCCAAAGCCTTAATATAGACACTTATTAAGCGTTGGACTGCCCCATGTGGTTAAACACCTAATATTCCAAAAGTGTCCGTTACAGCCGTACTATTAGAGGCACAAAGTTCATATCGTATATGCAGCGTTATTCAGAGGCCCAAAGCCTTAATATAGTCACTTATTAAGCGTTGGACTGCCCTATGTGGTTAAACACCTAATATTCCAAAAGTGTCCGTTACAGCCGTACTATTAGAGGCACAAAGTTCATATTGTATATGCAGCGTTGTACAGAGGCCCAAAGCATTACTATAACAACATATTAAGCGATCGACAACCCCATGATGTTGAACACCTTATATTCGAAAAATGTCCGTTACAGCTAAACTATTAGAGGCACAAAGTTCATATCGTATATGCAGCGTTATACAGAGGCCCAAAGCATTAATATAGTCACTTATTAAGCGTTGGACTGCCCCATGTGGTTGAACACCTAATTCCAAAAGTGTCCGTTACAGCCAAACTATTAGTGGCACAAAGTTCATATTGTATATGCAGCGTTGTACAGAGGCCCAAAGCATTACTATAACAACATATTAAGCGATCGACAACCCCATGATGTTGAACACCTTATATTCGAAAAATGTCCGTTACAGCTAAACTATTAGAGGCACAAAGTTCATATCGAATATGCAGCGTTATACAGAGGCCCAAAGCATTAATATAGTCACTTATTAAGCGTTGGACTGCCCCATGTGGCTAAACACCTAATATTCCAAAAATGTCCGTTACAGCCAAACTATTAGAGGCACAGTGCTCATTTTGTATATGCAGTGTTATACAGAGTCCCAAAGCATTAATATAGTCACTTATTAAGCGTTGGACTGCCCCATGTGGTTAAACACCTAATATTCCAAAAGTGTCCGTTACAGCCGTACTATTAGAGGCACAAAGTTCATATCGTATATGCAGCGTTATACAGAGGCCCAAAGCATTAATATAGTCACTTATTAAGCGTTGGATTGCCCCATGTGGTTAAACACCTAGAGGCACAGTGCTCATTTTGTATATGCAGCGATATACAGAGGCCCAAAGCATTAATATGGTCACTTATTAAGCTTTGGACTGCCCCATGTGGTTAAACACCTAATATTCCAAAAGTGTCCGTTACAGCCAAACTATTAGAGGCACAAAGTTCATATCGAATATGCAGCGTTATACAGAGGCCCAAAGCATTAATATAGTCACTTATTAAGCGTTGGACTGCCCCATGTGCCTAAACACCTAATATTCCAAAAGTGTCCGTTACAGCCGTACTATTAGAGGCACAAAGTTCATATCATATATGCAGCGTTATACAGAGGCCCAAAGCCTTAATATAGTCATTTATTAAGCGTTGGACTGCCCTATGTGGTTAAACACCTAATATTCCAAAAGTGTCCGTTACAGCCATACTATTAGAGGCACAAAGTTCATATCGTATATGCAGCGTTATACAGAGGCCCAAAGCATTAATATAGTCACTTATTAAGCGTTGGACTGCCCCATGTGGTTGAACACCTAATTCCAAAAATGTCCGTTACAGCCAAACTATTAGTGGCACAAAGTTCATATTGTATATGCAGCGTTGTACAGAGGCCCAAAGCATTACTATAACAACATATTAAGCGATCGACAACCCCATGATTTTGAACACCTTATATTCGAAAAATGTCCGTTACAGCTAAACTATTAGAGGCACAAAGTTCATATCGAATATGCAGCGTTATACAGAGGCCCAAAGCATTAATATAGTCACTTATTAAGCGTTGGACTGCCCCATGTAGCTAAACACCTAATATTCCAAAAATTTCCGTTACAGCCAAACTATTAGAGGCACAGTGCTCATTTTGTATATGCAGCGTTATTCAGAGGCCCAAAGCCTTAATATAGTCACTTATTAAGCGTTGGACTGCCCCATGTGGTTAAAGACCTAATATTCCAAAAGTGTCCGTTACAGCCGTACTTTTAGAGGCACAAAGTTTATATCGTATATGCAGCGTTATACAGAGGCCCAAAACATTAATATAGTCACTTATTAAGCGTTGGACTGCCCCATGTGGTTAAACACCTAATATTCCAAAAGTGTTCGTTACTGCCGTACTATTAGAGGCACAAAGTTCATATCGTATATGCAGCGTTATTCAGAGGCCCAAAGCCTTAATATAGACACTTATTAAGCGTTGGACTGCCCCATGTGGTTAAACACCTAATATTCCAAAAGTGTCCGTTACAGCCGTACTATTAGAGGCACAAAGTTCATATCGTATATGCAGCGTTATTCAGAGGCCCAAAGCCTTAATATAGTCACTTATTAAGCGTTGGACTGCCCTATGTGGTTAAACACCTAATATTCCAAAAGTGTCCGTTACAGCCGTACTATTAGAGGCACAAAGTTCATATTGTATATGCAGCGTTGTACAGAGGCCCAAAGCATTAATATAACAACATATTAAGCGATCGACAACCCCATGATGTTGAACACCTTATATTCGAAAAATGTCCGTTACAGCTAAACTATTAGAGGCACAAAGTTCATATCGAATATGCAGCGTTATACAGAGGCCCAAAGCATTAATATAGTCACTTATTAAGCGTTGGACTGCCCCATGTGGTTAAACACCTAATATTCCAAAAGTGTCCGTTACAGCCGTACTATTAGAGGCACAAATTTCATATCGTATATGCAGCGTTATACAGAGGCCCAAAGCATTAATATGGTCACTTATTAAGCGTTGGACTGCCCCATGTGGTTAAACACCTAATATTCCAAAAGTGTCCGTTACAGCCGTACTATTAGAGGCACAAAGTTCATATCGTATATGCAGCGTTATACAGAGGCCCAAAGCATTAATATAGTCACTTATTAAGCGTTGGACTGCCCCATGTGGTTAAACACCTAATATTCCAAAAGTGTCCGTTACAGCCGTACTATTAGAGGCACAAAGTTCATATCGTATATGCAGCGTTATACAGAGGCCCAAAGCATTAATATGGTCACTTATTAAGCGTTGGACTGCCCCATGTGGTTAAACACCTAATATTCCAAAAGTGACCGTTACAGCCAAACTATTAGAGGCACAAAGTTCATATCGAATATGCAGCGTTATACAGAGGCCCAAAGCATTAATATAGTCACTTATTAAGCGTTGCACTGCCCCATGTGGCTGAACACCTAATATTCCAAAAATGTCCGTTACAGCCAAACTATTAGAGGCACAGTGCTCATTTTGTATATGCAGCGATATACAGAGGCCCAAAGCATTAATATGGTCACTTATTAAGCGTTGGACTGCCCCATGTGGTTAAACACCTAATATTCCAAAAGTGTCCGTTACAGCCAAACTATTAGAGGCACAAAGTTCATATCGAATATGCAGCGTTATACAGAGGCCCAAAGCATTAATATAGTCACTTATTAAGCGTTGGACTGCCCCATGTGCCTAAACACCTAATATTCCAAAAGTGTCCGTTACAGCCGTACTATTAGAGGCACAATGTTCATATCGTATATGCAGCGTTATACAGAGGCCCAAAGCATTAATATAGTCACTTATTAAGCGTTGGACTGCCTTATGTGGTTGAACACCTAATTCCAAAAATGTCCGCTACAGCCAAACTATTAGTGGCACAAAGTTCATATTGTATATGCAGCGTTGTACAGAGGCCCAAAGCATTACTATAACAACATATTAAGCGATCGACAACCCCATGATTTTGAACACCTTATATTCGAAAAATGTCCGTTACAGCTAAACTATTAGAGGCACAAAGTTCATATCGAATATGCAGCGTTATACAGAGGCCCAAAGCATTAATATAGTCACTTATTAAGCGTTGGACTGCCCCATGTAGCTAAACACCTAATATTCCAAAAATTTCCGTTACAGCCATACTATTAGAGGCACAGTGCTCATTTTGTATATGCAGCGTTATACAGAGTCCCAAAGCATTACTATAACCACATATAAAGCGATCGACAACCCCATGTTGTTGAACACCTAATATTCCAAAAATGTCAGTTACAGCCTAACTATAAAAGGCACAGAGTTCATACTGTATATGCAGCGTTATACAGAGTCCCAAAGCATTAATATAATCAAATATTAAGGATTGGACTGCAACATGTGTTTGAACACATAATATTCCAAAATTGTCCGTTACAGCCAAACTATTAGAGACACAGAGTTCATATTGTATATGCAGCGTTATACAGAGTCCCAAAGCATTACTTTAACGACATATTAAGCGTTGGACTGCCCCATGTGGTTGAACACCTAATATTCCAAAAGTGTCCGTTACAGCCAAACTATTAGAGGCACAAAGTTCATATCGTATATGCAGCGTTATACAGAGGCCCAAAGCATTAATATAGTCACTTATTAAGCGTTGGACTGCCCCATGTGGTTAAACACCTAATATTTTAAAAGTGTCCGTTACAGCCGTACTATTAGAGGCACAAAGTTCATATCGTATATGCAGCGTTATACAGAGGCCCAAAGCATTAATATAGTGAATTATTAAGCGTTGGACTGCCCCATGTGGTTAAACACCTAATATTCCAAAAGTGTCCGTTACAGCCTAACTATAAAAGGCACAGAGTTCATACTGTATATGCAGCGTTATACAGAGTCCCAAAGCATTACTATAACCACATATTAAGCGATCGACAACCCCATGATGTTGAACACCTTATATTCGAAAAATGTCCGTTACAGCTAAACTATTAGAGACACAAAGTTCATATCGAATATGCAGCGTTTTACAGATGTAGTGGCAAAATAGATGCGACAGCATCTTTCTGCCATTGCCCCTTCAACCTAAATAAGTACGCATTAAGAAATACTTACAATTACTTACAATTATTTAGTCAGCACATTCATGAGCAGCGGTTACCGACCGTCCTCATTAGGATTTAGATACATAGGTAGGAGTAAGTAATATATATATGAGACAATTCAATATGTAAGGATATTCAATAAACTATATAGTATCCAACCCGGCGTATTATTGTGATAACGCACAACCTTGCGCTATTAAGTATCGGCGACATTACATGGCGATCCTGCCGAAGAACAAATAGTGGGTAGCTAAGAAGAATATGGGGAAGACCAACTCGAAACACCAGGAAACAACCAGCAGCGGCGCAGTCAATTCCAACATCTTCATCGAGCAGCCAACTGTCAAGATCGACACCGAAACCAGAATACTATTATACGTCATCGTCATCGTGATCATCCTACAATTCGCTATGAAGATATACCAACACCATAGAAGATCAATGAAGAAAAACATAACCAGAAGCCTGGCGAACATCCACGTTTAAAGTAATCCATCCACTCACTTACATACGACCTGCCCCAACAATCATCGTTTAATGCTGAAACAGTTCATGTTACATCAACATCAGCATTAAAAAACATAAAAATCCATGTCAGCAATCGAGAAACTTAAAGAGATACAAGATAGTGTATTAAATCAAGCAAAGCGAGCATTGAAAGCTCAAGTCCCAAAAACAGAAGGTGTCAGAGCAGAAATTAGAGACAATCTGGTCCAGTTATTTAATGAATTCAACAAAACATTGATCACAGCCTGGGCGGAATTAAGCGAACAGGAAAAAGTAGAAACAAGAAAACTCTTTTCAAAGGTCCATGAGAAAGTTACGCGGGCTTTCGAAGTATTGGGAGTAAATTATAACATACCAAAAAGCCCAAGGGATTATATAAACCCCGAAGTAATAAATGAGGATTTCAAGAAAACCGAAGAAGACGAACTAGGCGGAGAAAGCGAGGAAGATAACCAAGAGAAAACCAACGTTGAAGAAATCAAGTCAGAGAGGGAAGAAGATAAGAAGAAAGAAGAAAAGAAGAGAGAAGGAAGACAAAACAGAACCATGGTGTTATCAGCGGCAGAATTTTTTAACTTGGCGAGCAAGATAATGCCAAGCGAATTCGACGGAACCCCGGATCGATTACAATCTTTTATAGACACCATAACATTGCTGAACGAAAACGCTACGGAAAATATGGCTAACGCCGTAGCATACGTTAAGACGAAACTGACAGGAAAAGCGAGAGATCTCATTACTACAGAGACAACTTTGGAGCAAATCAAATCAAAAATTAAGACAGGAGTAAAATGGGAAAGCACAAAGTTGGTCTCTGCAAAAATAATGGGGTTAAAACAGAACCCAAGGGATCCAGTGAAGTACGCATCAGAGAACGAAAACCTGACAATAGAATTAAGAAGAGCATTCATCAATGAAGGTGTTCCTCTCAACGTAGCAGAAACCTATACAATAGATACAGTTGTTAGGGCGATATCCAAAAACGCCGCCTCGGAGAAATCTAGAGTAATAATGGAGGCAGGCACCTTTTCATCCGCTCAAGAAGCCATAACAAAATTCGTGAACACAGCCGCCGACTGCAACGAAGGAACTAGCCAGATAATGCATCTGCGAGGAAATGGGCGACCGTTCAACAAATATTTTAATGGAAGAAACGGATATTACCAAAGAAACAACAGATTCAGAAATGGAGGTTATGGTAATAACGGTAGTTACAATAATAACTACCAGGGCAACTATAACGACAACCGCAATAATAATTTTTCTCGCGGAAATGGATATAGAGGTCGATATCCCAACAATAATTGGAATTCACGAAACAACCCGAACCATAGCAGAGGCAACAACCACGTCCGAGCTTTTGAAACCACTGAAAGTCAGGGAAACCAATCGACCCCCCAACCGGAGCGTTTGGGGGAAATGTAAAAGTTTATAACATGAATTTGTCGCTAGCAAATTTTGTGCTAGCGAACGTCAACATGACCCAGGAAACCAATACTTTACTAGTGGACACCGGCGCAGACATCTCAGTATTTAAAATTTCCAGCATCAATCCTCAACAAATGATTAACAAAAACATATGGAGCACCATAAGAGGTGTCACGGACAAAACAACAAACTCACTAGGAACAACAAGCACTACTCTCGAGTTCGACCAACAAAAGGTAGAATGTACCTTTCACATAGTGGACGACGATTTTCCGATACCTACGGATGGAATTCTAGGAAGAGATTTTCTAATAAAATACAAATGCAACGTCGACTATGATGAGTGGACGCTCACAATAAAAAACGAAGTGGAGAAAGTAGCAGTCCCCCTTCGCCCAGATGCCGAAGACGACAGAATATTTATCCCACCGAGATGCGAGGTCATAAGAAGAATCACCAAATTTAGTAATTTGGAAAAAGATGTTTTGGTCCATAATCAAGAAATTGCCCCCGGAGTGTTCATTGCAAGAGCATTGGTATCCAAGGTCAACCCAGTAGTAAAAATAGTAAACACTACATTGAAGAACGTAACACTAGAACACATTGACGTCAAGACGACCGAACTCAGCACTTTTAACATATACAACATAGTAAACGAGAACAACGACCGGCGTAAACAGCTGTTTAATCAACTCAACCTAGATGTCCCAGATTTCGTCAAGAATGAAACTGTCGAGTTATGCAAAAAATACGCTGATGTTTTTGCCTTGAAAACAGACAAGGTTACTACGAACAATTTTTATAAACAAAAAATAAAACTCGTGGACAGCAATCCCGTATACATCAAAAACTATAGAACACCGCAAGTTCATAAAGAGGAAATAAACAAACAAATCGAGAAGATGCTGGACCACCAAATTATAGAGCCATCAACATCAGAATACAACAGCCCGATACTTTTGGTACCCAAGAAAGCGGAAAATGGAGAAAAGAAATGGAGATTGGTGATAGATTTCCGACAAGTGAACAGAAAACTCGTTGCGGATAAATTTCCCCTACCACGAATCGACGACATATTAGACCAGCTAGGGCGAGCGAAGTGGTTCTCCGTCGTCGATCTCATATCAGGCTTTCACCAGATTCCATTGGATAAGGAGTCAAGGGGAGTAACAGCTTTCACAACGGATAAGGGAGCGTACCAATTCACCAGATTACCGTTTGGATTATCAATCGCTGGAAATAGTTTTTCGAGAATGATGTCTATTGCCTTTAATGGATTAGCACCGGAGAAGGCATTCCTTTACATGGACGACCTGATCGTAATCGGTTGTTCCCAATCCCATCATTTGCGAAACCTAGAAGAAGTATTTAAGACGTGCCGAAAGTATAACCTCAAGCTCAATCCAGAGAAGTGTCAGTTTTTCAAGAAAGAAGTCCCCTTTTTGGGTCATAAAGTAACCGATCAAGGCATTTTACCAGACAACTCAAAGTACGAAGCAATAGATAAATACCCAGTGCCAGAAAACGCCGACGCCACAAAGCGTTTTATTGCTTTCTGCAATTATTATCGACGATTCATTGCTCATTTTGCGGAAATAACGAGACCATTAAACAATCTCACGCGAAAAAACGTGGAGTTCAAATGGACCGAAGAATGTCAAGATTCATTCGGGAAACTAAAAGCAGCCCTCACTCAACCAACCATATTGCAGTACCCGGATTTCTCAAAGCAGTTCATCCTGACAACCGACGCATCAAAAGAAGCTTGCGGAGCAGTTTTGGCGCAGATGCATGGAGTCAAGGAACTCCCAGTGGCATACGCATCCCGGTCATTTACGAAAGGAGAATCTCACAAATCTGTAATAGAGAAGGAGCTAGCAGCGATACATTGGGCAATCGTTTATTTCCGTCCCTACTTATATGGACGCAAATTTGTGGTTAAAAGCGATCACAAGCCATTAGTGTATCTATTTGCGATGAAGGACTCATCATCGAAACTTACGAGAATGCGTTTGGATCTCGAGGAGTACGATTTCGATATCGAGTACATAAAAGGTACCGATAATGTCGGCGCAGATGCTCTTTCCCGCATCAACATCGATGATTTAAAACTTATGGAACAACAATCGTCACTGGTACTAGCAATAACACGAGCTCAAGCAAGAAGAGCGACAAGACAACCACGCGAAAGCATTGAAGAAAGAAAAACCCCGGAGAAGGCACCCAGAATAGTAGAAAATTTGAACGACACCGCAATTTGCAGACATCCATCGTTATCATTTGAAATCAAGAAGTCCAAGTTGAATATGAAAATTAAGAAGTACAAAAGGAGCTCCAAGTGTGAAGTCGCAATCAGCAATGGCAAATTTTCTTTAGAGAATTTATTGTCGTCGCTAGAGAAATTAGCGAATGATTGCAACTATGATACGTTGAGATTAAGAAAAAACGACATAATATTTCAATATATGTCGATAAATCAGCTGAAAGAAAATGGACAAAAATGGTTGAAGAAGCTGCAGATTATACTACAAGACAACCCGAGAACAGTAGATAATAAGGAAGAACGGGTAAAAATAATGGAAAAATTCCACGACGATCCAATGACGGGTGGGCATTGTGGACAAAAACGCCTACTGAAGAAATTAAGGACATTTTACCAATGGAAAAATATGTCCCACGATGTTAGCAACTATGTGAGAAAGTGTAAAAAATGCCAACTGAACAAGAGCAAGATACGGTACAGCGAACCATTCGTAATAACTCCCACACCGCAAACAGCATTCAGCATAGTATCTATTGATACAATCGGCCCATTTATGAAGACTCACCAAGGGAACACATACGCTATTACAATCCAATGTGAGTTAACGAAGTATGTGGTCATCATCCCAATCCCGAACAAGGAAGCAACAACGGTAGCGAGAGCAATTTTCGAACAATTCATCCTCACCTACGGGCCAATGCAAGAAATCAGGACAGACATGGGCACTGAATTCAAGAACCAAGTGCTCGACGCTGTAACCAAGTTGATGCGTATCAAACACAAGACTTCCACCGCCTACCACAGCCAAACCATCGGCGGGTGCGAGAGAAATCACCGCGTCCTCAACGAGTATTTGCGAACATACGTGAATAACAACCAAACAGATTGGGACGAATGGACTAAGTACTATTGTTTTTGCTACAATACGACACCGAGCGCGTACCACAACTATACGCCGTTCGAGTTAGTATTTGGAAAAAAGGCAGCATTACCCGAAGAACTGATGGGCGAACAAATAGATCCGCTATACAACATAGAAGCATACGAACAGGAACTGCGGTACAGACTCCAGGTGGCTCACAGAAGGGCTGGGCAGTTTCTAGAAGAGGCCAAAGAAAGAAGGAAGTCCGTGAAAGATCAATCATCGCGACCCATTCATCTCAAACCAGGAGATATGGTCAGCATCACCAACGAAAACAGAAGAAAGTTGGAGGCCGTCTACAAGGGTCCTTTCGAGGTGGTAGAAGTCAAGGGACCGAACTGCACCATATTATCAAATGGAGCTACAACAACAGTGCACAAAAATAGAGTGCAAAAGTTCATAGACGAATAGTGAAAACTGATAGTGAAATATTATAAGTGTATAGTTTTAAGATATTTATGTAAACATAATAATCATATTTTTAAAGGGTTTAAATATTAAGAATGTCCCCCATTTTAACGGCCGTAAAATGAGGAACATTCTCTAAAAGGAAAGGGATGTAGTGGCAAAATAGATGCGACAGCATCTTTCTGCCATTGCCCCTTCAACCTAAATAAGTACGCATTAAGAAATACTTACAATTACTTACAATTATGTAGTCAGCACATTCATGAGCAGCGGTTACCGACCGTCCTCATTAGGATTTAGATACATAGGTAGGAGTAAGTAATATATATATGAGACAATTCAATATGTAAGGATATTCAATAAACTATATAGTATCCAACCCGGCGTATTATTGTGATAACGCACAACCTTGCGCTATTAAGTATCGGCGACATTACACAGAGGCCCAAAGCATTAATATAGTCACTTATTAAGCGTTGGACTGCCCCATGTGGTTGAACACCTAATTCCAAAAATGTCCGTTACAGCCAAACTATTAGAGGCACAAAGTTCATATTGTATATGCAGCGTTATACAGAGGCCCAAAGCATTACTATAACCACATATTAAGCGATCGACAACCCCATGATGTTGAACACCTTATATTCGAAAAATGTCCGTTACAGCTAAACTATTAGAGGCACAAAGTTCATATCGAATATGCAGCGTTTTACAGAGGCCCAAAGCATTAATATAGTCACTTATTAAGCGTTGGACTGCCCCATGTGGTTAAACACCTAATATTTTAATAGTGTCCGTTACAGCCGTACTATTAGAGGCACAAAGTTCATATCGTATATGCAGCGTTATACAGAGGCCCAAAGCATTAATATAGTGACTTATTAAGCGTTGGACTGCCCCATGTGGTTAAAGACCTAATATTCCAAAAGTGTCCGTTACAGCCGTACTATTAGAGGCACAAAGTTCATATCGTATATGCAGCGTTATACAGAGGCCCAAAGCATTAATATAGTCACTTATTAAGCGTTGGACTGCCCCATGTGGTTAAACACCTAATATTTTAATAGTGTCCGTTACAGCCGTACTATTAGAGGCACAAAGTTCATATCGTATATGCAGCGTTATACAGAGGCCCAAAGCATTAATATAGTGACTTATTAAGCGTTGGACTGCCCCATGTGGTTAAAGACCTAATATTCCAAAAGTGTCCGTTACAGCCGTACTTTTAGAGGCACAAAGTTTATATCGTATATGCAGCGTTATACAGAGGCCCAAAACATTAATATAGTCACTTATTAAGCGTTGGACTGCCCCATGTGGTTAAACACCTAATATTCCAAAAGTGTCCGTTACAGCCAAACTATTAGAGGCACAAAGTTCATATCGTATATGCAGCGTTATACAGAGGCCCAAAGCATTAATATAGTCACTTATTAAGCGTTGGACTGCCCCATGTGGCTGAACACCTAATATTCCAAAAATGTCCGTTACAGCCAAACTATTAGAGGCACAGTGCTCATTTTGTATGTGCAGCGTTATACAGAGGCCCAAAGCATTAATATAGTCACTTATTAAGCGTTGGACTGCCCCATGTGGCTGAACACCTAATATTCCAAAAATGTCCGTTACAGCCAAACTATTAGAGGCACAGTGCTCATTTTGTATGTGCAGCGTTATACAGAGTCCCAAAGCATTACTATAACCACATATAAAGCGATCGACAACCCCATGTTGTTGAACACCTAATATTCCAAAAATGTCAGTTACAGCCTAACTATAAAAGGCACAGAGTTCATACTGTATATGCAGCGTTATACAGAGTCCCAAAGCATTACTATAACCACATATTAAGCGATCGACAACCCCATGATGTTGAACACCTTATATTCGAAAAATGTCCGTTACAGCTAAACTATTAGAGGCACAAAGTTCATATCGAATATGCAGCGTTTTACAGAGGCCCAAAGCATTAATATAGTCACTTATTAAGCGTTGGACTGCCCCATGTGGTTAAACACCTAATATTCCAAAAGTGTCCGTTACATCCGTACTATTAGAGGCACAAAGTTCATATCGTATATGCAGCGTTATACAGAGGCCCAAAGCATTAATATAGTCACTTATTAAGCGTTGGACTGCCCCATGTGGTTAAACACCTAATATTTTAATAGTGTCCGTTACAGCCGTACTATTAGAGGCACAAAGTTCATATCGTATATGCAGCGTTATACAGAAGCCCAAAGCATTAATATAGTGACTTATTAAGCGTTGGACTGCCCCATGTGGTTAAAGACCTAATATTCCAAAAGTGTCCGTTACAGCCGTACTTTTAGAGGCACAAAGTTTATATCGTATATGCAGCGTTATACAGAGGCCCAAAACATTAATATAGTCACTTATTAAGCGTTGGACTGCCCCATGTGGTTAAACACCTAATATTCCAAAAGTGTCCGTTACAGCCGTACTATTAGAGGCACAAAGTTCATATCGTATATGCAGCGTTATACAGAGGCCCAAAGCATTAATATAGTGACTTATTAAGCGTTGGACTGCCCCATGTGGTTAAACACCTAATATTCCAAAAGTGTCCGTTACAGCCGTACTTTTAGAGGCACAAAGTTTATATCGTATATGCAGCGTTATACAGAGGCCCAAAACATTAATATAGTCACTTATTAAGCGTTGGACTGCCCCATGTGGTTAAACACCTAATATTCCAAAAGTGTCCGTTACAGCCGTACTATTAGAGGCACAAAGTTCATATCGTATATGCAGCGTTATTCAGAGGCCCAAAGCCTTAATATAGTCACTTATTAAGCGTTGGACTGCCCCATGTGGTTAAACACCTAATATTCCAAAAGTGTCCGTTACAGCCGTTCTATTAGAGGCACAAAGTTCATATCGTATATGCAGCGTTATTCAGAGGCCCAAAGCCTTAATATAGTCACTTATTAAGCGTTGGACTGCCCTATGTGGTTAAACACCTAATATTCCAAAAGTGTCCGTTACAGCCGTACTATTAGAGGCACAAAGTTCATATTGTATATGCAGCGTTGTACAGAGGCCCAAAGCATTACTATAACAACATATTAAGCGATCGACAACCCCATGATGTTGAACACCTTTTATTCGAAAAATGTCCGTTACAGCTAAACTATTAGAGGCACAAAGTTCATATCGAATATGCAGCGTTATACAGAGGCCCAAAGCATTAATATAGTCACTTATTAAGCGTTGGACTGCCCCATGTGGCTAAACACCTAATATTCCAAAAATGTCCGTTACAGCCAAACTATTAGAGGCACAAAGTTCATATCGTATATGCAGCGTTATACAGAGGCCCAAAGCATTAATATAGTCACTTATTAAGCGTTGGACTGCCCCATGTCGCTAAACACCTAATATTCCAAAAATGTCCGTTACAGCCAAACTATTAGAGGCACAGTGCTCATTTTGTATATGCAGTGTTATACAGAGTCCCAAAGCATTAATATTGTCACTTATTAAGCGTTGGACTGCCCCATGTGGTTAAACACCTAATATTTTGAAAGTGTCCGTTACAGCCGTACTATTAGAGGCACAAAGTTCATATCGTATATGCAGCGTTATACAGAGGCCCAAAGCATTAATATAGTGAATTATTAAGCGTTGGACTGCCCCATGTGGTTAAACACCTAATATTCCAAAAGTGTCCGTTACAGCCTAACTATAAAAGGCACAGAGTTCATACTGTATATGCAGCGTTATACAGAGTCCCAAAGCATTACTATAACCACATATTAAGCGATCGACAACCCCATGATGTTGAACACCTTATATTCGAAAAATGTCCGTTACAGCTAAACTATTAGAGGCACAAAGTTCATATCGAATATGCAGCGTTTTACAGAGGCCCAAAGCATTAATATAGTCACTTATTAAGCGTTGGACTGCCCCATGTGGTTGAACACCTAATTCCAAAAATGTCCGTTACAGCCAAACTATTAGAGGCACAAAGTTCATATTGTATATGCAGCGTTATACAGAGGCCCAAAGCATTACTATAACCACATATTAAGCGATCGACAACCCCATGATGTTGAACACCTTATATTCGAAAAATGTCCGTTACAGCTAAACTATTAGAGGCACAAAGTTCATATCGAATATGCAGCGTTTTACAGAGGCCCAAAGCATTAATATAGTCACTTATTAAGCGTTGGACTGCCCCATGTGGTTAAACACCTAATATTCCAAAAGTGTCCGTTACAGCCGTACTATTAGAGGCACAAAGTTCATATCGTATATGCAGCGTTATACAGAGGCCCAAAGCATTAATATAGTGACTTATTAAGCGTTGGACTGCCCCATGTGGTTAAAGACCTAATATTCCAAAAGTGTCCGTTACAGCCGTACTTTTAGAGGCACAAAGTTTATATCGTATATGCAGCGTTATACAGAGGCCCAAAACATTAATATAGTCACTTATTAAGCGTTGGACTGCCCCATGTGGTTAAACACCTAATATTCCAAAAGTGTCCGTTACAGCCGTACTATTAGAGGCACAAAGTTCATATCGTATATGCAGCGTTATACAGAGGCCCAAAGCATTAATATAGTGACTTATTAAGCGTTGGACTGCCCCATGTGGTTAAACACCTAATATTCCAAAAGTGTCCGTTACAGCCGTACTTTTAGAGGCACAAAGTTTATATCGTATATGCAGCGTTATACAGAGGCCCAAAACATTAATATAGTCACTTAATAAGCGTTGGACTGCCCCATGTGGTTAAACACCTAATATTCCAAAAGTGTCCGTTACAGCCGTACTATTAGAGGCACAAAGTTCATATCGTATATGCAGCGTTATTCAGAGGCCCAAAGCCTTAATATAGTCACTTATTAAGCGTTGGACTGCCCCATGTGGTTAAACACCTAATATTCCAAAAGTGTCCGTTACAGCCGTACTATTAGAGGCACAAAGTTCATATCGTATATGCAGCGTTATTCAGAGGCCCAAAGCCTTAATATAGTCACTTATTAAGCGTTGGACTGCCCTATGTGGTTAAACACCTAATATTCCAAAAGTGTCCGTTACAGCCGTACTATTAGAGGCACAAAGTTCATATTGTATATGCAGCGTTGTACAGAGGCCCAAAGCATTACTATAACAACATATTAAGCGATCGACAACCCCATGATGTTGAACACCTTATATTCGAAAAATGTCCGTTACAGCTAAACTATTAGAGGCACAAAGTTCATATCGAATATGCAGCGTTATACAGAGGCCCAAAGCATTAATATAGTCACTTATTAAGCGTTGGACTGCCCCATGTGGCTAAACACCTAATATTCCAAAAATGTCCGTTACAGCCAAACTATTAGAGGCACAGTGCTCATTTTGTATATGCAGTGTTATACAGAGTCCCAAAGCATTAATATTGTCACTTATTAAGCGTTGGACTGCCCCATGTGGTTAAAAACACCTAATATTCCAAAAGTGTCCGTTACAGCCGTACTATTAGAGGCACAAAGTTCATATCGTATATGCAGCGTTATACAGAGGCCCAAAGCATTAATATAGTCACTTATTAAGCGTTGGACTGCCCCATGTGGCTAAACACCTAATATTCCAAAAATGTCCGTTACAGCCAAACTATTAGAGGCACAGTGCTCATTTTGTATATGCAGTGTTATACAGAGTCCCAAAGCATTAATATTGTCACTTATTAAGCGTTGGACTGCCCCATGTGGTTAAACACCTAATATTCCAAAAGTGTCCGTTACAGCCGTACTATTAGAGGCACAAAGTTCATATCGTATATGCAGCGTTATACAGAGGCCCAAAGCATTAATATAGTGACTTATTAAGCCTTGGACTGCCCCATGTGGTTAAACACCTAATATTCCAAAAGTGTCCGTTACAGCCGTACTTTTAGAGGCACAAAGTTTATATCGTATATGCAGCGTTATACAGAGGCCCAAAACATTAATATAGTCACTTATTAAGCGTTGGACTGCCCCATGTGGTTAAACACCTAATATTCCAAAAGTGTCCGTTACAGCCGTACTATTAGAGGCACAAAGTTCATATCGTATATGCAGCGTTATTCAGAGGCCCAAAGCCTTAATATAGTCACTTATTAAGCGTTGGACTGCCCCATGTGGTTAAACACCTAATATTCCAAAAGTGTCCGTTACAGCCGTTCTATTAGAGGCACAAAGTTCATATCGTATATGCAGCGTTATTCAGAGGCCCAAAGCCTTAATATAGTCACTTATTAAGCGTTGGACTGCCCTATGTGGTTAAACACCTAATATTCCAAAAGTGTCCGTTACAGCCGTACTATTAGAGGCACAAAGTTCATATTGTATATGCAGCGTTGTACAGAGGCCCAAAGCATTACTATAACAACATATTAAGCGATCGACAACCCCATGATGTTGAACACCTTTTATTCGAAAAATGTCCGTTACAGCTAAACTATTAGAGGCACAAAGTTCATATCGAATATGCAGCGTTATACAGAGGCCCAAAGCATTAATATAGTCACTTATTAAGCGTTGGACTGCCCCATGTGGCTAAACACCTAATATTCCAAAAATGTCCGTTACAGCCAAACTATTAGAGGCACAAAGTTCATATCGTATATGCAGCGTTATACAGAGGCCCAAAGCATTAATATAGTCACTTATTAAGCGTTGGACTGCCCCATGTCGCTAAACACCTAATATTCCAAAAATGTCCGTTACAGCCAAACTATTAGAGGCACAGTGCTCATTTTGTATATGCAGTGTTATACAGAGTCCCAAAGCATTAATATTGTCACTTATTAAGCGTTGGACTGCCCCATGTGGTTAAACACCTAATATTTTGAAAGTGTCCGTTACAGCCGTACTATTAGAGGCACAAAGTTCATATCGTATATGCAGCGTTATACAGAGGCCCAAAGCATTAATATAGTGAATTATTAAGCGTTGGACTGCCCCATGTGGTTAAACACCTAATATTCCAAAAGTGTCCGTTACAGCCTAACTATAAAAGGCACAGAGTTCATACTGTATATGCAGCGTTATACAGAGTCCCAAAGCATTACTATAACCACATATTAAGCGATCGACAACCCCATGATGTTGAACACCTTATATTCGAAAAATGTCCGTTACAGCTAAACTATTAGAGGCACAAAGTTCATATCGAATATGCAGCGTTTTACAGAGGCCCAAAGCATTAATATAGTCACTTATTAAGCGTTGGACTGCCCCATGTGGTTGAACACCTAATTCCAAAAATGTCCGTTACAGCCAAACTATTAGAGGCACAAAGTTCATATTGTATATGCAGCGTTATACAGAGGCCCAAAGCATTACTATAACCACATATTAAGCGATCGACAACCCCATGATGTTGAACACCTTATATTCGAAAAATGTCCGTTACAGCTAAACTATTAGAGGCACAAAGTTCATATCGAATATGCAGCGTTTTACAGAGGCCCAAAGCATTAATATAGTCACTTATTAAGCGTTGGACTGCCCCATGTGGTTAAACACCTAATATTCCAAAAGTGTCCGTTACAGCCGTACTATTAGAGGCACAAAGTTCATATCGTATATGCAGCGTTATACAGAGGCCCAAAGCATTAATATAGTGACTTATTAAGCGTTGGACTGCCCCATGTGGTTAAAGACCTAATATTCCAAAAGTGTCCGTTACAGCCGTACTTTTAGAGGCACAAAGTTTATATCGTATATGCAGCGTTATACAGAGGCCCAAAACATTAATATAGTCACTTATTAAGCGTTGGACTGCCCCATGTGGTTAAACACCTAATATTCCAAAAGTGTCCGTTACAGCCGTACTATTAGAGGCACAAAGTTCATATCGTATATGCAGCGTTATACAGAGGCCCAAAGCATTAATATAGTGACTTATTAAGCGTTGGACTGCCCCATGTGGTTAAACACCTAATATTCCAAAAGTGTCCGTTACAGCCGTACTTTTAGAGGCACAAAGTTTATATCGTATATGCAGCGTTATACAGAGGCCCAAAACATTAATATAGTCACTTATTAAGCGTTGGACTGCCCCATGTGGTTAAACACCTAATATTCCAAAAGTGTCCGTTACAGCCGTACTATTAGAGGCACAAAGTTCATATCGTATATGCAGCGTTATTCAGAGGCCCAAAGCCTTAATATAGTCACTTATTAAGCGTTGGACTGCCCCATGTGGTTAAACACCTAATATTCCAAAAGTGTCCGTTACAGCCGTACTATTAGAGGCACAAAGTTCATATCGTATATGCAGCGTTATTCAGAGGCCCAAAGCCTTAATATAGTCACTTATTAAGCGTTGGACTGCCCTATGTGGTTAAACACCTAATATTCCAAAAGTGTCCGTTACAGCCGTACTATTAGAGGCACAAAGTTCATATTGTATATGCAGCGTTGTACAGAGGCCCAAAGCATTACTATAACAACATATTAAGCGATCGACAACCCCATGATGTTGAACACCTTATATTCGAAAAATGTCCGTTACAGCTAAACTATTAGAGGCACAAAGTTCATATCGAATATGCAGCGTTATACAGAGGCCCAAAGCATTAATATAGTCACTTATTAAGCGTTGGACTGCCCCATGTGGCTAAACACCTAATATTCCAAAAATGTCCGTTACAGCCAAACTATTAGAGGCACAGTGCTCATTTTGTATATGCAGTGTTATACAGAGTCCCAAAGCATTAATATTGTCACTTATTAAGCGTTGGACTGCCCCATGTGGTTAAAAACACCTAATATTCCAAAAGTGTCCGTTACAGCCGTACTATTAGAGGCACAAAGTTCATATCGTATATGCAGCGTTATACAGAGGCCCAAAGCATTAATATAGTCACTTATTAAGCGTTGGACTGCCCCATGTGGCTAAACACCTAATATTCCAAAAATGTCCGTTACAGCCAAACTATTAGAGGCACAGTGCTCATTTTGTATATGCAGTGTTATACAGAGTCCCAAAGCATTAATATTGTCACTTATTAAGCGTTGGACTGCCCCATGTGGTTAAACACCTAATATTCCAAAAGTGTCCGTTACAGCCGTACTATTAGAGGCACAAAGTTCATATCGTATATGCAGCGTTATACAGAGGCCCAAAGCATTAATATAGTCACTTATTAAGCGTTGGACTGCCCCATGTGGTTAAACACCTAGAGGCACAGTGCTCATTTTGTATATGCAGCGATATACAGAGGCCCAAAGCATTAATATGGTCACTTATTAAGCGTTGGACTGCTCCATGTGGTTAAACACCTAATATTCCAAAAGTGTCCGTTACAGCCAAACTATTAGAGGCACAAAGTTCATATCGAATATGCAGCGTTATACAGAGGCCCAAAGCATTAATATAGTCACTTATTAAGCGTTGGACTGCCCCATGTGGCTAAACACCTAATATTCCAAAAATGTCCGTTACAGCCAAACTATTAGAGGCACAGTGCTCATTTTGTATATGCAGCGTTATACAGAGTCCCAAAGCATTAATATAGTCACTTATTAAGCGTTGGACTGCCCCATGTGGTTAAACACCTAATATTCCAAAAGTGTCCGTTACAGCCGTACTATTAGAGGCACAAAGTTCATATCGTATATGCAGCGTTATACAGAGGCCCAAAGCCTTAATATAGTCACTTATTAAGCGTTGGACTGCCCCATGTGGCTGAACACCTAATATTCCAAAAATGTCCGTTACAGCCAAACTATTAGAGGCACAGTGCTCATTTTGTATATGCAGCGATATACAGAGGCCCAAAGCATTAATATGGTCACTTATTAAGCGTTGGACTGCCCCATGTGGTTAAACACCTAATATTCCAAAAGTGTCCGTTACAGCCATACTATTAGAGGCACAAAGTTCATATCGTATATGCAGCGTTATACAGAGGCCCAAAGCATTAATATAGTCACTTATTAAGCGTTGGACTGCCCCATGTGGTTAAACACCTAATATTCCAAAAATGTCCGTTACAGCCATACTATTAGAGGCACAGTGCTCATTTTGTACATGCAGCGTTATACAGAGTCCCAAAGCATTACTATAACCACATATAAAGCGATCGACAACCCCATGTTGTTGAACACCTAATATTCCAAAAATGTCAGTTACAGCCAAACTATTAGAGGCACAAAGTTCATATCGTGTATGCAGCGTTATACAGAGTCCCAAAGCATTACTTTAACCACATATTAAGCGTTGGACTGCCCCATGTGGTTGAACACCTAATATTCCAAAAGTGTCCGTTACAGCCAAACTATTAGAGGCACAAAGTTCATATCGTATATGCAGCGTTATACAGAGGCCCAAAGCATTAATATAGTCACTTATTAAGCGTTGGACTGCCCCATGTGGTTAAACACCTAATATTTTAAAAGTGTCCGTTACAGCCGTACTATTAGAGGCACAAAGTTCATATCGTATATGCAGCGTTATACAGAGGCCCAAAGCATTAATATAGTGAATTATTAAGCGTTGGACTGCCCCATGTGGTTAAACACCTAATATTCCAAAAGTGTCCGTTACAGCCTAACTATAAAAGGCACAGAGTTCATACTGTATATGCAGCGTTATACAGAGTCCCAAAGCATTACTATAACCACATATTAAGCGATCGACAACCCCATGATGTTGAACACCTTATATTCGAAAAATGTCCGTTACAGCTAAACTATTAGAGACACAAAGTTCATATCGAATATGCAGCGTTTTACAGAGGCCCAAAGCATTAATATAGTCACTTATTAAGCGTTGGACTGCCCCATGTGGTTGAACACCTAATTCCAAAAATGTCCGTTACAGCCAAACTATTAGAGGCACAAAGTTCATATTGTATATGCAGCGTTATACAGAGGCCCAAAGCATTACTATAACCACATATTAAGCGATCGACAACCCCATGATGTTGAACACCTTATATTCGAAAAATGTCCGTTACAGCTAAACTATTAGAGGCACAAATTTCATATCGAATATGCAGCGTTTTACAGAGGCCCAAAGCATTAATATAGTCACTTATTAAGCGTTGGACTGCCCCATGTGGTTAAACACCTAATATTCCAAAAGTGTCCGTTACAGCCGTACTATTAGAGGCACAAAGTTCATATCGTATATGCAGCGTTATACAGAGGCCCAAAGCATTAATATAGTCACTTATTAAGCGTTGGACTGCCCCATGTGGTTAAACACCTAATATTTTAATAGTGTCCGTTACAGCCGTACTATTAGAGGCACAAAGTTCATATCGTATATGCAGCGTTATACAGAGGCCCAAAGCATTGATATAGTGACTTATTAAGCGTTGGACTGCCCCATGTGGTTAAAGACCTAATATTCCAAAAGTGTCCGTTACAGCCGTACTTTTAGAGGCACAAAGTTTATATCGTATATGCAGCGTTATACAGAGGCCCAAAACATTAATATAGTCACTTATTAAGCGTTGGACTGCCCCATGTGGTTAAACACCTAATATTCCAAAAGTGTCCGTTACAGCCGTACTATTAGAGGCACAAAGTTCATATCGTATATGCAGCGTTATACAGAGGCCCAAAGCATTAATATAGTGACTTATTAAGCGTTGGACTGCCCCATGTGGTTAAACACCTAATATTTCAAAAGTGTCCGTTACAGCCGTACTTTTAGAGGCACAAAGTTTATATCGTATATGCAGCGTTATACAGAGGCCCAAAACATTAATATAGTCACTTATTAAGCGTTGGACTGCCCCATGTGGTTAAACACCTAATATTCCAAAAGTGTCCGTTACAGCCGTACTATTAGAGGCACAAAGTTCATATCGTATATGCAGCGTTATTCAGAGGCCCAAAGCCTTAATATAGACACTTATTAAGCGTTGGACTGCCCCATGTGGTTAAACACCTAATATTCCAAAAGTGTCCGTTACAGCCGTACTATTAGAGGCAAAAAGTTCATATCGTATATGCAGCGTTATTCAGAGGCCCAAAGCCTTAATATAGTCACTTATTAAGCGTTGGACTGCCCTATGTGGTTAAACACCTAATATTCCAAAAGTGTCCGTTACAGCCGTACTATTAGAGGCACAAAGTTCATATTGTATATGCAGCGTTGTACAGAGGCCCAAAGCATTACTATAACAACATATTAAGCGATCGACAACCCCATGATGTTGAACACCTTATATTCGAAAAATGTCCGTTACAGCTAAACTATTAGAGGCACAAAGTTCATATCGAATATGCAGCGTTATACAGAGGCCCAAAGCATTAATATAGTCACTTATTAAGCGTTGGACTGCCCCATGTGGCTAAACACCTAATATTCCAAAAATGTCCGTTACAGCCAAACTATTAGAGGCACAGTGCTCATTTTGTATATGCAGTGTTATACAGAGTCCCAAAGCATTAATATAGTCACTTATTAAGCGTTGGACTGCCCTATGTGGTTAAACACCTAATATTCCAAAAGTGTCCGTTACAGCCGTACTATTAGAGGCACAAAGTTCATATCGTATATGCAGCGTTATACAGAGTCCCAAAGCATTAATATAGTCACTTATTAAGCGTTGGACTGCCCCATGTGCCTAAACACCTAATATTCCAAAAGTGTCCGTTACAGCCGTACTATTAGAGGCACAAAGTTCATATCATATATGCAGCGTTATACAGAGGCCCAAAGCCTTAATATAGTCACTTATTAAGCGTTGGACTGCCCTATGTGGTTAAACACCTAATATTCCAAAAGTGTCCGTTACAGCCATACTATTAGAGGCACAAAGTTCATATCGTATATGCAGCGTTATACAGAGGCCCAAAGCATTAATATAGTCACTTATTAAGCGTTGGACTGCCCCATGTGGTTGAACACCTAATTCCAAAAATGTCCGTTACAGCCAAACTATTAGAGGCACAAAGTTCATATTGTATATGCAGCGTTATACAGAGGCCCAAAGCATTACTATAACCACATATTTAGCGATCGACAACCCCATGATGTTGAACACCTTATATTCGAAAAATGTCCGTTACAGCTAAACTATTAGAGGCACAAAGTTCATATCGAATATGCAGCGTTTTACAGAGGCCCAAAGCATTAATATAGTCACTTATTAAGCGTTGGACTGCCCCATGTGGTTAAACACCTAATATTCCAAAAGTGTCCGTTACAGCCGTACTATTAGAGGCACAAAGTTCATATCGTATATGCAGCGTTATACAGAGGCCCAAAGCATTAATATAGTGACTTATTAAGCGTTGGACTGCCCCATGTGGTTAAAGACCTAATATTCCAAAAGTGTCCGTTACAGCCGTACTTTTAGAGGCACAAAGTTTATATCGTATATGCAGCGTTATACAGAGGCCCAAAACATTAATATAGTCACTTATTAAGCGTTGGACTGCCCCATGTGGTTAAACACCTAATATTCCAAAAGTGTCCGTTACAGCCGTACTATTAGAGGCACAAAGTTCATATCGTATATGCAGCGTTATACAGAGGCCCAAAGCATTAATATAGTGACTTATTAAGCGTTGGACTGCCCCATGTGGTTAAACACCTAATATTCCAAAAGTGTCCGTTACAGCCGTACTTTTAGAGGCACAAAGTTTATATCGTATATGCAGCGTTATACAGAGGCCCAAAACATTAATATAGTCACTTATTAAGCGTTGGACTGCCCCATGTGGTTAAACACCTAATATTCCAAAAGTGTCCGTTACAGCCGTACTATTAGAGGCACAAAGTTCATATCGTATATGCAGCGTTATTCAGAGGCCCAAAGCCTTAATATAGTCACTTATTAAGCGTTGGACTGCCCCATGTGGTTAAACACCTAATATTCCAAAAGTGTCCGTTACAGCCGTACTATTAGAGGCACAAAGTTCATATTGTATATGCAGCGTTATTCAGAGGCCCAAAGCCTTAATATAGTCACTTATTAAGCGTTGGACTGCCCTATGTGGTTAAACACCTAATATTCCAAAAGTGTCCGTTACAGCCGTACTATTAGAGGCACAAAGTTCATATTGTATATGCAGCGTTGTACAGAGGCCCAAAGCATTACTATAACAACATATTAAGCGATCGACAACCCCATGATGTTGAACACCTTATATTCGAAAAATGTCCGTTACAGCTAAACTATTAGAGGCACAAAGTTCATATCGAATATGCAGCGTTATACAGAGGCCCAAAGCATTAATATAGTCACTTATTAAGCGTTGGACTGCCCCATGTGGCTAAACACCTAATATTCCAAAAATGTCCGTTACAGCCAAACTATTAGAGGCACAGTGCTCATTTTGTATATGCAGTGTTATACAGAGTCCCAAAGCATTAATATTGTCACTTATTAAGCGTTGGACTGCCCCATGTGGTTAAAAACACCTAATATTCCAAAAGTGTCCGTTACAGCCGTACTATTAGAGGCACAAAGTTCATATCGTATATGCAGCGTTATACAGAGGCCCAAAGCATTAATATAGTCACTTATTAAGCGTTGGACTGCCCCATGTGGCTAAACACCTAATATTCCAAAAATGTCCGTTACAGCCAAACTATTAGAGGCACAGTGCTCATTTTGTATATGCAGTGTTATACAGAGTCCCAAAGCATTAATATTGTCACTTATTAAGCGTTGGACTGCCCCATGTGGTTAAACACCTAATATTCCAAAAGTGTCCGTTACAGCCGTACTATTAGAGGCACAAAGTTCATATCGTATATGCAGCGTTATACAGAGGCCCAAAGCATTAATATAGTCACTTATTAAGCGTTGGACTGCCCCATGTGGTTAAACACCTAGAGGCACAGTGCTCATTTTGTATATGCAGCGATATACAGAGGCCCAAAGCATTAATATGGTCACTTATTAAGCGTTGGACTGCTCCATGTGGTTAAACACCTAATATTCCAAAAGTGTCCGTTACAGCCAAACTATTAGAGGCACAAAGTTCATATCGAATATGCAGCGTTATACAGAGGCCCAAAGCATTAATATAGTCACTTATTAAGCGTTGGACTGCCCCATGTGGCTAAACACCTAATATTCCAAAAATGTCCGTTACAGCCAAACTATTAGAGGCACAGTGCTCATTTTGTATATGCAGCGTTATACAGAGTCCCAAAGCATTAATATAGTCACTTATTAAGCGTTGGACTGCCCCATGTGGTTAAACACCTAATATTCCAAAAGTGTCCGTTACAGCCGTACTATTAGAGGCACAAAGTTCATATCGTATATGCAGCGTTATACAGAGGCCCAAAGCCTTAATATAGTCACTTATTAAGCGTTGGACTGCCCCATGTGGCTGAACACCTAATATTCCAAAAATGTCCGTTACAGCCAAACTATTAGAGGCACAGTGCTCATTTTGTATATGCAGCGATATACAGAGGCCCAAAGCATTAATATGGTCACTTATTAAGCGTTGGACTGCCCCATGTGGTTAAACACCTAATATTCCAAAAGTGTCCGTTACAGCCATACTATTAGAGGCACAAAGTTCATATCGTATATGCAGCGTTATACAGAGGCCCAAAGCATTAATATAGTCACTTATTAAGCGTTGGACTGCCCCATGTGGTTAAACACCTAATATTCCAAAAATGTCCGTTACAGCCATACTATTAGAGGCACAGTGCTCATTTTGTACATGCAGCGTTATACAGAGTCCCAAAGCATTACTATAACCACATATAAAGCGATCGACAACCCCATGTTGTTGAACACCTAATATTCCAAAAATGTCAGTTACAGCCTAACTATAAAAGGCACAGAGTTCATACTGTATATGCAGCGTTATACAGAGTCCCAAAGCATTAATATAATCAAATATTAAGGATTGGACTGCAACATGTGTTTGAACACATAATATTCCAAAATTGTCCGTTACAGCCAAACTATTAGAGGCACAAAGTTCATATCGTGTATGCAGCGTTATACAGAGTCCCAAAGCATTACTTTAACCACATATTAAGCGTTGGACTGCCCCATGTGGTTGAACACCTAATATTCCAAAAGTGTCCGTTACAGCCAAACTATTAGAGGCACAAAGTTCATATCGTATATGCAGCGTTATACAGAGGCCCAAAGCATTAATATAGTCACTTATTAAGCGTTGGACTGCCCCATGTGGTTAAACACCTAATATTTTAAAAGTGTCCGTTACAGCCGTACTATTAGAGGCACAAAGTTCATATCGTATATGCAGCGTTATACAGAGGCCCAAAGCATTAATATAGTGAATTATTAAGCGTTGGACTGCCCCATGTGGTTAAACACCTAATATTCCAAAAGTGTCCGTTACAGCCTAACTATAAAAGGCACAGAGTTCATACTGTATATGCAGCGTTATACAGAGTCCCAAAGCATTACTATAACCACATATTAAGCGATCGACAACCCCATGATGTTGAACACCTTATATTCGAAAAATGTCCGTTACAGCTAAACTATTAGAGACACAAAGTTCATATCGAATATGCAGCGTTTTACAGAGGCCCAAAGCATTAATATAGTCACTTATTAAGCGTTGGACTGCCCCATGTGGTTGAACACCTAATTCCAAAAATGTCCGTTACAGCCAAACTATTAGAGGCACAAAGTTCATATTGTATATGCAGCGTTATACAGAGGCCCAAAGCATTACTATAACCACATATTAAGCGATCGACAACCCCATGATGTTGAACACCTTATATTCGAAAAATGTCCGTTACAGCTAAACTATTAGAGGCACAAATTTCATATCGAATATGCAGCGTTTTACAGAGGCCCAAAGCATTAATATAGTCACTTATTAAGCGTTGGACTGCCCCATGTGGTTAAACACCTAATATTCCAAAAGTGTCCGTTACAGCCGTACTATTAGAGGCACAAAGTTCATATCGTATATGCAGCGTTATACAGAGGCCCAAAGCATTAATATAGTCACTTATTAAGCGTTGGACTGCCCCATGTGGTTAAACACCTAATATTTTAATAGTGTCCGTTACAGCCGTACTATTAGAGGCACAAAGTTCATATCGTATATGCAGCGTTATACAGAGGCCCAAAGCATTGATATAGTGACTTATTAAGCGTTGGACTGCCCCATGTGGTTAAAGACCTAATATTCCAAAAGTGTCCGTTACAGCCGTACTTTTAGAGGCACAAAGTTTATATCGTATATGCAGCGTTATACAGAGGCCCAAAACATTAATATAGTCACTTATTAAGCGTTGGACTGCCCCATGTGGTTAAACACCTAATATTCCAAAAGTGTCCGTTACAGCCGTACTATTAGAGGCACAAAGTTCATATCGTATATGCAGCGTTATACAGAGGCCCAAAGCATTAATATAGTGACTTATTAAGCGTTGGACTGCCCCATGTGGTTAAACACCTAATATTTCAAAAGTGTCCGTTACAGCCGTACTTTTAGAGGCACAAAATTTATATCGTATATGCAGCGTTATACAGAGGCCCAAAACATTAATATAGTCACTTATTAAGCGTTGGACTGCCCCATGTGGTTAAACACCTAATATTCCAAAAGTGTCCGTTACAGCCGTACTATTAGAGGCACAAAGTTCATATCGTATATGCAGCGTTATTCAGAGGCCCAAAGCCTTAATATAGACACTTATTAAGCGTTGGACTGCCCCATGTGGTTAAACACCTAATATTCCAAAAGTGTCCGTTACAGCCGTACTATTAGAGGCAAAAAGTTCATATCGTATATGCAGCGTTATTCAGAGGCCCAAAGCCTTAATATAGTCACTTATTAAGCGTTGGACTGCCCTATGTGGTTAAACACCTAATATTCCAAAAGTGTCCGTTACAGCCGTACTATTAGAGGCACAAAGTTCATATTGTATATGCAGCGTTGTACAGAGGCCCAAAGCATTACTATAACAACATATTAAGCGATCGACAACCCCATGATGTTGAACACCTTATATTCGAAAAATGTCCGTTACAGCTAAACTATTAGAGGCACAAAGTTCATATCGTATATGCAGCGATATACAGAGGCCCAAAGCATTAATATTGTCACTTATTAAGCGTTGGACTGCCCCATGTGGTTAAACACCTAATATTCCAAAAGTGTCCGTTACAGCCAAACTATTAGAGGCACAAAGTTCATATCGAATATGCAGCGTTATACAGAGGCCCAAAGCATTAATATAGTCACTTATTAAGCGTTGGACTGCCCCATGTGGCTGAACACCTAATATTCCAAAAATGTCCGTTACAGCCAAACTATTAGAGGCACAGTGCTCATTTTGTATATGCAGCGATATACAGAGGCCCAAAGCATTAATATGGTCACTTATTAAGCGTTGGACTGCCCCATGTGGTTAAACACCTAATATTCCAAAAGTGTCCGTTACAGCCAAACTATTAGAGGCACAAAGTTCATATCGAATATGCAGCGTTATACAGAGGCCCAAAGCATTAATATAGTCACTTATTAAGCGTTGGACTGCCCCATGTGCCTAAACACCTAATATTCCAAAAGAGTCCGTTACAGCCGTACTATTAGAGGCACAAAGTTCATATCATATATGCAGCGTTATACAGAGGCCCAAAGCCTTAATATAGTCACTTATTAAGCGTTGGACTGCCCTATGTGGTTAAACACCTAATATTCCAAAAGTGTCCGTTACAGCCATACTATTAGAGGCACAAAGTTTATATCGTATATGCAGCGTTATACAGAGGCCCAAAACATTAATATAGTCACTTATTAAGCGTTGGACTGCCCCATGTGGTTAAACACCTAATATTCCAAAAGTGTCCGTTACAGCCGTACTATTAGAGGCACAAAGTTCATATCGTATATGCAGCGTTATTCAGAGGCCCAAAGCCTTAATATAGACACTTATTAAGCGTTGGACTGCCCCATGTGGTTAAACACCTAATATTCCAAAAGTGTCCGTTACAGCCGTACTATTAGAGGCACAAAGTTCATATCGTATATGCAGCGTTATTCAGAGGCCCAAAGCCTTAATATAGTCACTTATTAAGCGTTGGACTGCCCTATGTGGTTAAACACCTAATATTCCAAAAGTGTCCGTTACAGCCGTACTATTAGAGGCACAAAGTTCATATTGTATATGCAGCGTTGTACAGAGGCCCAAAGCATTACTATAACAACATATTAAGCGATCGACAACCCCATGATGTTGAACACCTTATATTCGAAAAATGTCCGTTACAGCTAAACTATTAGAGGCACAAAGTTCATATCGTATATGCAGCGTTATACAGAGGCCCAAAGCATTAATATAGTCACTTATTAAGCGTTGGACTGCCCCATGTGGCTAAACACCTAATATTCCAAAAATGTCCGTTACAGCCAAACTATTAGAGGCACAGTGCTCATTTTGTATATGCAGTGTTATACAGAGTCCCAAAGCATTAATATAGTCACTTATTAAGCGTTGGACTGCCCCATGTGGTTAAACACCTAATATTCCAAAAGTGTCCGTTACAGCCGTACTATTAGAGGCACAAAGTTCATATCGTATATGCAGCGTTATACAGAGGCCCAAAGCATTAATATAGTCACTTATTAAGCGTTGGATTGCCCCATGTGGTTAAACACCTAGAGGCACAGTGCTCATTTTGTATATGCAGCGATATACAGAGGCCCAAAGCATTAATATGGTCACTTATTAAGCGTTGGACTGCCCCATGTGGTTAAACACCTAATATTCCAAAAGTGTCCGTTACAGCCAAACTATTAGAGGCACAAAGTTCATATCGAATATGCAGCGTTATACAGAGGCCCAAAGCATTAATATAGTCACTTATTAAGCGTTGGACTGCCCCATGTGCCTAAACACCTAATATTCCAAAAGTGTCCGTTACAGCCGTACTATTAGAGGCACAAAGTTCATATCATATATGCAGCGTTATACAGAGGCCCAAAGCCTTAATATAGTCACTTATTAAGCGTTGGACTGCCCTATGTGGTTAAACACCTAATATTCCAAAAGTGTCCGTTACAGCCATACTATTAGAGGCACAGTGCTCATTTTGTATATGCAGTGTTATACAGAGTCCCAAAGCATTAATATTGTCACTTATTAAGCGTTGGACTGCCCCATGTGGTTAAACACCTAATATTTTGAAAGTGTCCGTTACAGCCGTACTATTAGAGGCACAAAGTTCATATCATATATGCAGCGTTATACAGAGGCCCAAAGCCTTAATATAGTCACTTATTAAGCGTTGGACTGCCCTATGTGGTTAAACACCTAATATTCCAAAAGTGTCCGTTACAGCCATACTATTAGAGGCACAGTGCTCATTTTGTATATGCAGCGTTATACAGAGGCCCAAAGCATTAATATAGTGAATTATTAAGCGTTGGACTGCCCCATGTGGTTAAACACCTAATATTCCAAAAGTGTCCGTTACAGCCTAACTATAAAAGGCACAGAGTTCATACTGTATATGCAGCGTTATACAGAGTCCCAAAGCATTACTATAACCACATATTAAGCGATCGACAACCCCATGATGTTGAACACCTTATATTCGAAAAATGTCCGTTACAGCTAAACTATTAGAGGCACAAAGTTCATATCGAATATGCAGCGTTTTACAGAGGCCCAAAGCATTAATATAGTCACTTATTAAGCGTTGGACTGCCCCATGTGGTTGAACACCTAATTCCAAAAATGTCCGTTACAGCCAAACTATTAGAGGCACAAAGTTCATATTGTATATGCAGCGTTATACAGAGGCCCAAAGCATTACTATAACCACATATTAAGCGATCGACAACCCCATGATGTTGAACACCTTATATTCGAAAAATGTCCGTTACAGCTAAATTATTAGAGGCACAAAGTTCATATCGAATATGCAGCGTTTTACAGAGGCCCAAAGCATTAATATAGTCACTTATTAAGCGTTGGACTGCCCTATGTGGTTAAACACCTAATATTCCAAAAGTGTCCGTTACAGCCATACTATTAGAGGCACAAAGTTCATATCGTATATGCAGCGTTATACAGAGGCCCAAAGCATTAATATAGTGACTTATTAAGCGTTGGACTGCCCCATGTGGTTAAACACCTAATATTCCAAAAGTGTCCGTTACAGCCGTACTTTTAGAGGCACAAAGTTTATATCGTATATGCAGCGTTATACAGAGGCCCAAAACATTAATATAGTCACTTATTAAGCGTTGGACTGCCCCATGTGGTTAATCACCTAATATTCCAAAAGTGTCCGTTACAGCCGTACTATTAGAGGCACAAAGTTCATATCGTATATGCAGCGTTATTCAGAGGCCCAAAGCCTTAATATAGTCACTTATTAAGCGTTGGACTGCCCCATGTGGTTAAACACCTAATATTTCAAAAGTGTCCGTTACAGCCGTACTATTAGAGGCACAAAGTTCATATCGTATATGCAGCGTTATTCAGAGGCCCAAAGCCTTAATATAGTCACTTATTAAGCGTTGGACTGCCCTATGTGGTTAAACACCTAATATTCCAAAAGTGTCCGTTACAGCCGTACTATTAGAGGCACAAAGTTCATATTGTATATGCAGCGTTGTACAGAGGCCCAAAGCATTACTATAACAACATATTAAGCGATCGACAACCCCATGATGTTGAACACCTTATATTCGAAAAATGTCCGTTACAGCTAAACTATTAGAGGCACAAAGTTCATATCGAATATGCAGCGTTATACAGAGGCCCAAAGCATTAATATAGTCACTTATTAAGCGTTGGACTGCCCTATGTGGCTAAACACCTAATATTCCAAAAATGTCCGTTACAGCCAAACTATTAGAGGCACAGTGCTCATTTTGTATATGCAGTGTTATACAGAGTCCCAAAGCATTAATATTGTCACTTATTAAGCGTTGGACTGCCCCATGTGGTTAAAAACACCTAATATTCCAAAAGTGTCCGTTACAGCCGTACTATTAGAGGCACAAAGTTCATATCGTATATGCAGCGTTATACAGAGGCCCAAAGCATTAATATAGTCACTTATTAAGCGTTGGACTGCCCCATGTGGCTAAACACCTAATATTCCAAAAATGTCCGTTACAGCCAAACTATTAGAGGCACAGTGCTCATTTTGTATATGCAGTGTTATACAGAGTCCCAAAGCATTAATATTGTCACTTATTAAGCGTTGGACTGCCCCATGTGGTTAAACACCTAATATTCCAAAAGTGTCCGTTACAGCCGTACTATTAGAGGCACAAAGTTCATATCGTATATGCAGCGTTATACAGAGGCCCAAAGCATTAATATAGTCACTTATTAAGCGTTGGACTGCCCCATGTGGTTAAACACCTAGAGGCACAGTGCTCATTTTGTATATGCAGCGATATACAGAGGCCCAAAGCATTAATATGGTCACTTATTAAGCGTTGGACTGCTCCATGTGGTTAAACACCTAATATTCCAAAAGTGTCCGTTACAGCCAAACTATTAGAGGCACAAAGTTCATATCGAATATGCAGCGTTATACAGAGGCCCAAAGCATTAATATAGTCACTTATTAAGCGTTGGACTGCCCCATGTGGCTAAACACCTAATATTCCAAAAATGTCCGTTACAGCCAAACTATTAGAGGCACAGTGCTCATTTTGTATATGCAGCGTTATACAGAGTCCCAAAGCATTAATATAGTCACTTATTAAGCGTTGGACTGCCCCATGTGGTTAAACACCTAATATTCCAAAAGTGTCCGTTACAGCCGTACTATTAGAGGCACAAAGTTCATATCGTATATGCAGCGTTATACAGAGGCCCAAAGCCTTAATATAGTCACTTATTAAGCGTTGGACTGCCCCATGTGGCTGAACACCTAATATTCCAAAAATGTCCGTTACAGCCAAACTATTAGAGGCACAGTGCTCATTTTGTATATGCAGCGATATACAGAGGCCCAAAGCATTAATATGGTCACTTATTAAGCGTTGGACTGCCCCATGTGGTTAAACACCTAATATTCCAAAAGTGTCCGTTACAGCCATACTATTAGAGGCACAAAGTTCATATCGTATATGCAGCGTTATACAGAGGCCCAAAGCATTAATATAGTCACTTATTAAGCGTTGGACTGCCCCATGTGGTTAAACACCTAATATTCCAAAAATGTCCGTTACAGCCATACTATTAGAGGCACAGTGCTCATTTTGTACATGCAGCGTTATACAGAGTCCCAAAGCATTACTATAACCACATATAAAGCGATCGACAACCCCATGTTGTTGAACACCTAATATTCCAAAAATGTCAGTTACAGCCTAACTATAAAAGGCACAGAGTTCATACTGTATATGCAGCGTTATACAGAGTCCCAAAGCATTAATATAATCAAATATTAAGGATTGGACTGCAACATGTGTTTGAACACATAATATTCCAAAATTGTCCGTTACAGCCAAACTATTAGAGGCACAAAGTTCATATCGTGTATGCAGCGTTATACAGAGTCCCAAAGCATTACTTTAACCACATATTAAGCGTTGGACTGCCCCATGTGGTTGAACACCTAATATTCCAAAAGTGTCCGTTACAGCCAAACTATTAGAGGCACAAAGTTCATATCGTATATGCAGCGTTATACAGAGGCCCAAAGCATTAATATAGTCACTTATTAAGCGTTGGACTGCCCCATGTGGTTAAACACCTAATATTTTAAAAGTGTCCGTTACAGCCGTACTATTAGAGGCACAAAGTTCATATCGTATATGCAGCGTTATACAGAGGCCCAAAGCATTAATATAGTGAATTATTAAGCGTTGGACTGCCCCATGTGGTTAAACACCTAATATTCCAAAAGTGTCCGTTACAGCCTAACTATAAAAGGCACAGAGTTCATACTGTATATGCAGCGTTATACAGAGTCCCAAAGCATTACTATAACCACATATTAAGCGATCGACAACCCCATGATGTTGAACACCTTATATTCGAAAAATGTCCGTTACAGCTAAACTATTAGAGACACAAAGTTCATATCGAATATGCAGCGTTTTACAGAGGCCCAAAGCATTAATATAGTCACTTATTAAGCGTTGGACTGCCCCATGTGGTTGAACACCTAATTCCAAAAATGTCCGTTACAGCCAAACTATTAGAGGCACAAAGTTCATATTGTATATGCAGCGTTATACAGAGGCCCAAAGCATTACTATAACCACATATTAAGCGATCGACAACCCCATGATGTTGAACACCTTATATTCGAAAAATGTCCGTTACAGCTAAACTATTAGAGGCACAAAGTTCATATCGAATATGCAGCGTTTTACAGAGGCCCAAAGCATTAATATAGTCACTTATTAAGCGTTGGACTGCCCCATGTGGTTAAACACCTAATATTCCAAAAGTGTCCGTTACAGCCGTACTATTAGAGGCACAAAGTTCATATCGTATATGCAGCGTTATACAGAGGCCCAAAGCATTAATATAGTCACTTATTAAGCGTTGGACTGCCCCATGTGGTTAAACACCTAATATTTTAATAGTGTCCGTTACAGCCGTACTATTAGAGGCACAAAGTTCATATCGTATATGCAGCGTTATACAGAGGCCCAAAGCATTGATATAGTGACTTATTAAGCGTTGGACTGCCCCATGTGGTTAAAGACCTAATATTCCAAAAGTGTCCGTTACAGCCGTACTTTTAGAGGCACAAAGTTTATATCGTATATGCAGCGTTATACAGAGGCCCAAAACATTAATATAGTCACTTATTAAGCGTTGGACTGCCCCATGTGGTTAAACACCTAACATTCCAAAAGTGTCCGTTACAGCCGTACTATTAGAGGCACAAAGTTCATATCGTATATGCAGCGTTATACAGAGGCCCAAAGCATTAATATAGTGACTTATTAAGCGTTGGACTGCCCCATGTGGTTAAACACCTAATATTTCAAAAGTGTCCGTTACAGCCGTACTTTTAGAGGCACAAAGTTTATATCGTATATGCAGCGTTATACAGAGGCCCAAAACATTAATATAGTCACTTATTAAGCGTTGGACTGCCCCATGTGGTTAAACACCTAATATTCCAAAAGTGTCCGTTACAGCCGTACTATTAGAGGCACAAAGTTCATATCGTATATGCAGCGTTATTCAGAGGCCCAAAGCCTTAATATAGACACTTATTAAGCGTTGGACTGCCCCATGTGGTTAAACACCTAATATTCCAAAAGTGTCCGTTACAGCCGTACTATTAGAGGCACAAAGTTCATATCGTATATGCAGCGTTATTCAGAGGCCCAAAGCCTTAATATAGTCACTTATTAAGCGTTGGACTGCCCTATGTGGTTAAACACCTAATATTCCAAAAGTGTCCGTTACAGCCGTACTATTAGAGGCACAAAGTTCATATTGTATATGCAGCGTTGTACAGAGGCCCAAAGCATTACTATAACAACATATTAAGCGATCGACAACCCCATGATGTTGAACACCTTATATTCGAAAAATGTCCGTTACAGCTAAACTATTAGAGGCACAAAGTTCATATCGTATATGCAGCGTTATACAGAGGCCCAAAGCATTAATATAGTCACTTATTAAGCGTTGGACTGCCCCATGTGGTTGAACACCTAATTCCAAAAGTGTCCGTTACAGCCAAACTATTAGTGGCACAAAGTTCATATTGTATATGCAGCGTTGTACAGAGGCCCAAAGCATTACTATAACAACATATTAAGCGATCGACAACCCCATGATGTTGAACACCTTATATTCGAAAAATGTCCGTTACAGCTAAACTATTAGAGGCACAAAGTTCATATCGAATATGCAGCGTTATACAGAGGCCCAAAGCATTAATATAGTCACTTATTAAGCGTTGGACTGCCCCATGTGGCTAAACACCTAATATTCCAAAAATGTCCGTTACAGCCAAACTATTAGAGGCACAGTGCTCATTTTGTATATGCAGTGTTATACAGAGTCCCAAAGCATTAATATAGTCACTTATTAAGCGTTGGACTGCCCTATGTGGTTAAACACCTAATATTCCAAAAGTGTCCGTTACAGCCGTACTATTAGAGACACAAAGTTCATATCGTATATGCAGCGTTATACAGAGTCCCAAAGCATTAATATAGTCACTTATTAAGCGTTGGACTGCCCCATGTGCCTAAACACCTAATATTCCAAAAGTGTCCGTTACAGCCGTACTATTAGAGGCACAAAGTTCATATCATATATGCAGCGTTATACAGAGGCCCAAAGCCTTAATATAGTCACTTATTAAGCGTTGGACTGCCCTATGTGGTTAAACACCTAATATTCCAAAAGTGTCCGTTACAGCCATACTATTAGAGGCACAAAGTTCATATCGTATATGCAGCGTTATACAGAGGCCCAAAGCATTAATATAGTCACTTATTAAGCGTTGGACTGCCCCATGTGGTTGAACACCTAATTCCAAAAATGTCCGTTACAGCCAAACTATTAAAGGCACAGTGCTCATTTTGTATATGCAGTGTTATACAGAGCCCCAAAGCATTAATATAGTCACTTATTAAGCGTTGGACTGCCCCATGTGGTTAAACACCTAATATTCCAAAAGTGTCCGTTACAGCCGTACTATTAGAGGCACAAAGTTCATATCGTATATGCAGCGTTATACAGAGGCCCAAAGCATTAATATAGTCACTTATTAAGCGTTGGACTGCCCCATGTGGTTAAACACCTAGAGGCACAGTGCTCATTTTGTATATGCAGCGATATACAGAGGCCCAAAGCATTAATATTGTCACTTATTAAGCGTTGGACTGCCCCATGTGGTTAAACACCTAATATTCCAAAAGTGTCCGTTACAGCCAAACTATTAGAGGCACAAAGTTCATATCGAATATGCAGCGTTATACAGAGGCCCAAAGCATTAATATAGTCACTTATTAAGCGTTGGACTGCCCCATGTGGCTGAACACCTAATATTCCAAAAATGTCCGTTACAGCCAAACTATTAGAGGCACAGTGCTCATTTTGTATATGCAGCGATATACAGAGGCCCAAAGCATTAATATGGTCACTTATTAAGCGTTGGACTGCCCCATGTGGTTAAACACCTAATATTCCAAAAGTGTCCGTTACAGCCAAACTATTAGAGGCACAAAGTTCATATCGAATATGCAGCGTTATACAGAGGCCCAAAGCATTAATATAGTCACTTATTAAGCGTTGGACTGCCCCATGTGCCTAAACACCTAATATTCCAAAAGAGTCCGTTACAGCCGTACTATTAGAGGCACAAAGTTCATATCATATATGCAGCGTTATACAGAGGCCCAAAGCCTTAATATAGTCACTTATTAAGCGTTGGACTGCCCTATGTGGTTAAACACCTAATATTCCAAAAGTGTCCGTTACAGCCATACTATTAGAGGCACAAAGTTTATATCGTATATGCAGCGTTATACAGAGGCCCAAAACATTAATATAGTCACTTATTAAGCGTTGGACTGCCCCATGTGGTTAAACACCTAATATTCCAAAAGTGTCCGTTACAGCCGTACTATTAGAGGCACAAAGTTCATATCGTATATGCAGCGTTATACAGAGGCCCAAAGCATTAATATAGTGACTTATTAAGCGTTGGACTGCCCCATGTGGTTAAACACCTAATATTTCAAAAGTGTCCGTTACAGCCGTACTTTTAGAGGCACAAAGTTTATATCGTATATGCAGCGTTATACAGAGGCCCAAAACATTAATATAGTCACTTATTAAGCGTTGGACTGCCCCATGTGGTTAAACACCTAATATTCCAAAAGTGTCCGTTACAGCCGTACTATTAGAGGCACAAAGTTCATATCGTATATGCAGCGTTATTCAGAGGCCCAAAGCCTTAATATAGACACTTATTAAGCGTTGGACTGCCCCATGTGGTTAAACACCTAATATTCCAAAAGTGTCCGTTACAGCCGTACTATTAGAGGCACAAAGTTCATATCGTATATGCAGCGTTATTCAGAGGCCCAAAGCCTTAATATAGTCACTTATTAAGCGTTGGACTGCCCCATGTGGTTAAAGACCTAATATTCCAAAAGTGTCCGTTACAGCCGTACTTTTAGAGGCACAAAGTTTATATCGTATATGCAGCGTTATACAGAGGCCCAAAACATTAATATAGTCACTTATTAAGCGTTGGACTGCCCCATGTGGTTAAACACCTAATATTCCAAAAGTGTCCGTTACAGCCGTACTATTAGAGGCACAAAGTTCATATCGTATATGCAGCGTTATTCAGAGGCCCAAAGCCTTAATATAGACACTTATTAAGCGTTGGACTGCCCCATGTGGTTAAACACCTAATATTCCAAAAGTGTCCGTTACAGCCGTACTATTAGAGGCACAAAGTTCATATCGTATATGCAGCGTTATTCAGAGGCCCAAAGCCTTAATATAGTCACTTATTAAGCGTTGGATTGCCCCATGTGGTTAAACACCTAGAGGCACAGTGCTCATTTTGTATATGCAGCGATATACAGAGGCCCAAAGCATTAATATGGTCACTTATTAAGCGTTGGACTGCCCCATGTGGTTAAACACCTAATATTCCAAAAGTGTCCGTTACAGCCAAACTATTAGAGGCACAAAGTTCATATCGAATATGCAGCGTTATACAGAGGCCCAAAGCATTAATATAGTCACTTATTAAGCGTTGGACTGCCCCATGTGCCTAAACACCTAATATTCCAAAAGTGTCCGTTACAGCCGAACTATTAGAGGCACAAAGTTCATATCATATATGCAGCGTTATACAGAGGCCCAAAGCCTTAATATAGTCACTTATTAAGCGTTGGACTGCCCTATGTGGTTAAACACCTAATATTCCAAAAGTGTCCGTTACAGCCATACTATTAGAGGCACAAAGTTCATATCGTATATGCAGCGTTATACAGAGGCCCAAAGCATTAATATAGTCACTTATTAAGCGTTGGACTGCCCCATGTGGTTGAACACCTAATTCCAAAAATGTCCGTTACAGCCAAACTATTAGTGGCACAAAGTTCATATTGTATATGCAGCGTTGTACAGAGGCCCAAAGCATTACTATAACAACATATTAAGCGATCGACAACCCCATGATTTTGAACACCTTATATTCGAAAAATGTCCGTTACAGCTAAACTATTAGAGGCACAAAGTTCATATCGAATATGCAGCGTTATACAGAGGCCCAAAGCATTAATATAGTCACTAATTAAGCGTTGGACTGCCCCATGTAGCTAAACACCTAATATTCCAAAAATTTCCGTTACAGCCAAACTATTAGAGGCACAGTGCTCATTTTGTATATGCAGCGTTATTCAGAGGCCCAAAGCCTTAATATAGTCACTTATTAAGCGTTGGACTGCCCCATGTGGTTAAAGACCTAATATTCCAAAAGTGTCCGTTACAGCCGTACTTTTAGAGGCACAAAGTTTATATCGTATATGCAGCGTTATACAGAGGCCCAAAACATTAATATAGTCACTTATTAAGCGTTGGACTGCCCCATGTGGTTAAACACCTAATATTCCAAAAGTGTCCGTTACTGCCGTACTATTAGAGGCACAAAGTTCATATCGTATATGCAGCGTTATTCAGAGGCCCAAAGCCTTAATATAGACACTTATTAAGCGTTGGACTGCCCCATGTGGTTAAACACCTAATATTCCAAAAGTGTCCGTTACAGCCGTACTATTAGAGGCACAAAATTCATATCGTATATGCAGCGTTATTCAGAGGCCCAAAGCCTTAATATAGTCACTTATTAAGCGTTGGACTGCCCCATGTGGTTAAAGACCTAATATTCCAAAAGTGTCCGTTACAGCCGTACTTTTAGAGGCACAAAGTTTATATCGTATATGCAGCGTTATACAGAGGCCCAAAACATTAATATAGTCACTTATTAAGCGTTGGACTGCCCCATGTGGTTAAACACCTAATATTCCAAAAGTGTCCGTTACTGCCGTACTATTAGAGACACAAAGTTCATATCGTATATGCAGCGTTATTCAGAGGCCCAAAGCCTTAATATAGACACTTATTAAGCGTTGGACTGCCCCATGTGGTTAAACACCTAATATTCCAAAAGTGTCCGTTACAGCCGTACTATTAGAGGCACAAAGTTCATATCGTATATGCAGCGTTATTCAGAGGCCCAAAGCCTTAATATAGTCACTTATTAAGCGTTGGACTGCCCTATGTGGTTAAACACCTAATATTCCAAAAGTGTCCGTTACAGCCGTACTATTAGAGGCACAAAGTTCATATTGTATATGCAGCGTTGTACAGAGGCCCAAAGCATTACTATAACAACATATTAAGCGATCGACAACCCCATGATGTTGAACACCTTATATTCGAAAAATGTCCGTTACAGCTAAACTATTAGAGGCACAAAGTTCATATCGTATATGCAGCGTTATACAGAGGCCCAAAGCATTAATATAGTCACTTATTAAGCGTTGGACTGCCCCATGTGGTTGAACACCTAATTCCAAAAGTGTCCGTTACAGCCAAACTATTAGTGGCACAAAGTTCATATTGTATATGCAGCGTTGTACAGAGGCCCAAAGCATTACTATAACAACATATTAAGCGATCGACAACCCCATGATGTTGAACACCTTATATTCGAAAAATGTCCGTTATAGCTAAACTATTAGAGGCACAAAGTTCATATCGAATATGCAGCGTTATACAGAGGCCCAAAGCATTAATATAGTCACTTATTAAGCGTTGGACTGCCCCATGTGGTTAAACACCTAATATTCCAAAAGTGTCCGTTACAGCCGTACTATTAGAGGCACAAAGTTCATATCGTATATGCAGCGTTATACAGAGGCCCAAAGCATTAATATGGTCACTTATTAAGCGTTGGACTGCCCCATGTGGTTAAACACCTAATATTCCAAAAGTGACCGTTACAGCCAAACTATTAGAGGCACAAAGTTCATATCGAATATGCAGCGTTATACAGAGGCCCAAAGCATTAATATAGTCACTTATTAAGCGTTGCACTGCCCCATGTGGCTGAACACCTAATATTCCAAAAATGTCCGTTACAGCCAAACTATTAGAGGCACAGTGCTCATTTTGTATATGCAGCGATATACAGAGGCCCACAGCATGAATATGGTCACTTATTAAGCGTTGGACTGCCCCATGTGGTTAAACACCTAATATTCCAAAAGTGTCCGTTACAGCCAAACTATTAGAGGCACAAAGTTCATATCGAATATGCAGCGTTATACAGAGACCCAAAGCATTAATATAGTCACTTATTAAGCGTTGGACTGCCCCATGTGCCTAAACACCTAATATTCCAAAAGTGTCCGTTACAGCCGTACTATTAGAGGCACAAAGTTCATATCATATATGCAGCGTTATACAGAGGCCCAAAGCCTTAATATAGTCACTTATTAAGCGTTGGACTGCCCTATGTGGTTAAACACCTAATATTCCAAAAGTGTCCGTTACAGCCATACTATTAGAGGCACAAAGTTCATATCGTATATGCAGCGTTATACAGAGGCCCAAAGCATTAGTATAGTCACTTATTAAGCGTTGGACTGCCCCATGTGGTTGAACACCTAATTCCAAAAATGTCCGTTACAGCCAAACTATTAGTGGCACAAAGTTCATATTGTATATGCAGCGTTGTACAGAGGCCCAAAGCATTACTATAACAACATATTAAGCGATCGACAACCCCATGATTTTGAACACCTTATATTCGAAAAATGTCCGTTACAGCTAAACTATTAGAGGCACAAAGTTCATATCGAATATGCAGCGTTATACAGAGGCCCAAAGCATTAATATAGTCACTTATTAAGCGTTGGACTGCCCCATGTAGCTAAACACCTAATATTCCAAAAATTTCCGTTACAGCCATACTATTAGAGGCACAGTGCTCATTTTGTATATGCAGCGTTATACAGAGTCCCAAAGCATTACTATAACCACATATAAAGCGATCGACAACCCCATGTTGTTGAACACCTAATATTCCAAAAATGTCAGTTACAGCCTAACTATAAAAGGCACAGAGTTCATACTGTATATGCAGCGTTATACAGAGTCCCAAAGCATTAATATAATCAAATAATAAGGATTGGACTGCAACATGTGTTTGAACACATAATATTCCAAAATTGTCCGTTACAGCCAAACTATTAGAGACACAGAGTTCATATTGTATATGCAGCGTTATACAGAGTCCCAAAGCATTACTTTAACGACATATTAAGCGTTGGACTGCCCCATGTGGTTGAACACCTAATATTCCAAAAGTGTCCGTTACAGCCAAACTATTAGAGGCACAAAGTTCATATCGTATATGCAGCGTTATACAGAGGCCCAAAGCATTAATATAGTCACTTATTAAGCGTTGGACTGCCCCATGTGGTTAAACACCTAATATTTTAAAAGTGTCCGTTACAGCCGTACTATTAGAGGCACAAAGTTCATATCGTATATGCAGCGTTATACAGAGGCCCAAAGCATTAATATAGTGAATTATTAAGCGTTGGACTGCCCCATGTGGTTAAACACCTAATATTCCAAAAGTGTCCGTTACAGCCTAACTATAAAAGGCACAGAGTTCATACTGTATATGCAGCGTTATACAGAGTCCCAAAGCATTACTATAACCACATATTAAGCGATCGACAACCCCATGATGTTGAACACCTTATATTCGAAAAATGTCCGTTACAGCTAAACTATTAGAGACACAAAGTTCATATCGAATATGCAGCGTTTTACAGATGTAGTGGCAAAATAGATGCGACAGCATCTTTCTGCCATTGCCCCTTCAACCTAAATAAGTACGCATTAAGAAATACTTACAATTACTTACAATTATTTAGTCAGCACATTCATGAGCAGCGGTTACCGACCGTCCTCATTAGGATTTAGATACATAGGTAGGAGTAAGTAATATATATATGAGACAATTCAATATGTAAGGATATTCAATAAACTATATAGTATCCAACCCGGCGTATTATTGTGATAACGCACAACCTTGCGCTATTAAGTATCGGCGACATTACATGGCGATCCTGCCGAAGAACAAATAGTGGGTAGCTAAGAAGAATATGGGGAAGACCAACTCGAAACACCAGGAAACAACCAGCAGCGGCGCAGTCAATTCCAACATCTTCATCGAGCAGCCAACTGTCAAGATCGACACCGAAACCAGAATACTATTATACGTCATCGTCATCGTGATCATCCTACAATTCGCTATGAAGATATACCAACACCATAGAAGATCAATGAAGAAAAACATAACCAGAAGCCTGGCGAACATCCACGTTTAAAGTAATCCATCCACTCACTTACATACGACCTGCCCCAACAATCATCGTTTAATGCTGAAACAGTTCATGTTACATCAACATCAGCATTAAAAAACATAAAAATCCATGTCAGCAATCGAGAAACTTAAAGAGATACAAGATAGTGTATTAAATCAAGCAAAGCGAGCATTGAAAGCTCAAGTCCCAAAAACAGAAGGTGTCAGAGCAGAAATTAGAGACAATCTGGTCCAGTTATTTAATGAATTCAACAAAACATTGATCACAGCCTGGGCGGAATTAAGCGAACAGGAAAAAGTAGAAACAAGAAAACTCTTTTCAAAGGTCCATGAGAAAGTTACGCGGGCTTTCGAAGTATTGGGAGTAAATTATAACATACCAAAAAGCCCAAGGGATTATATAAACCCCGAAGTAATAAATGAGGATTTCAAGAAAACCGAAGAAGACGAACTAGGCGGAGAAAGCTAGGAAGATAACCAAGAGAAAACCAACGTTGAAGAAATCAAGTCAGAGAGGGAAGAAGATAAGAAGAAAGAAGAAAAGAAGAGAGAAGGAAGACAAAACAGAACCATGGTGTTATCAGCGGCAGAATTTTTTAACTTGGCGAGCAAGATAATGCCAAGCGAATTCGACGGAACCCCGGATCGATTACAATCTTTTATAGACACCATAACATTGCTGAACGAAAACGCTACGGAAAATATGGCTAACGCCGTAGCATACGTTAAGACGAAACTGACAGGAAAAGCGAGAGATCTCATTACTACAGAGACAACTTTGGAGCAAATCAAATCAAAAATTAAGACAGGAGTAAAATGGGAAAGCACAAAGTTGGTCTCTGCAAAAATAATGGGGTTAAAACAGAACCCAAGGGATCCAGTGAAGTACGCATCAGAGATCGAAAACCTGACAGTAGAATTAAGAAGAGCATTCATCAATGAAGGTGTTCCTCTCAACGTAGCAGAAACCTATACAATAGATACAGTTGTTAGGGCGATGTCCAAAAACGCCGCCTCGGAGAAATCTAGAGTAATAATGGAGGCAGGCACCTTTTCATCCGCTCAAGAAGCCATAACAAAATTCGTGAACACAGCCGCCGACTGCAACGAAGGAACTAGCCAGATAATGCATCTGCGAGGAAATGGGCGACCGTTCAACAAATATTTTAATGGAAGAAACGGATATTACCAAAGAAACAACAGATTCAGAAATGGAGGTTATGGTAATAACGGTAGTTACAATAATAACTACCAGGGCAACTATAACGACAACCGCAATAATAATTTTTCTCGCGGAAATGGATATAGAGGTCGATATCCCAACAATAATTGGAATTCACGAAACAACCCGAACCATAGCAGAGGCAACAACCACGTCCGAGCTTTTGAAACCACTGAAAGTCAGGGAAACCAATCGACCCCCCAACCGGAGCGTTTGGGGGAAATGTAAAAGTTTATAACATGAATTTGTCGCTAGCAAATTTTGTGCTAGCGAACGTCAACATGACCCAGGAAACCAATACTTTACTAGTGGACACCGGCGCAGACATCTCAGTATTTAAAATTTCCAGCATCAATCCTCAACAAATGATTAACAAAAACAAATGGAGCACCATAAGAGGTGTCACGGACAAAACAACAAACTCACTAGGAACAACAAGCACTACTCTCGAGTTCGACCAACAAAAGGTAGAATGTACCTTTCACATAGTGGACGACGATTTTCCGATACCTACGGATGGAATTCTAGGAAGAGATTTTCTAATAAAATACAAATGCAACGTCGACTATGATGAGTGGACGCTCACAATAAAAAACGAAGTGGAGAAAGTAGCAGTCCCCCTTCGCCCAGATGCCGAAGACGACAGAATATTTATCCCACCGAGATGCGAGGTCATAAGAAGAATCACCAAATTTAGTAATTTGGAAAAAGATGTTTTGGTCCATAATCAAGAAATTGCCCCCGGAGTGTTCATTGCAAGAGCATTGGTATCCAAGGTCAACCCAGTAGTAAAAATAGTAAACACTACATTGAAGAACGTAACACTAGAACACATTGACGTCAAGACGACCGAACTCAGCACTTTTAACATATACAACATAGTAAACGAGAACAACGACCGGCGTAAACAGCTGTTTAATCAACTCAACCTAGATGTCCCAGATTTCGTCAAGAATGAAACTGTCGAGTTATGCAAGAAATACGCTGATGTTTTTGCCTTGAAAACAGACAAGGTTACTACGAACAATTTTTATAAACAAAAAATAAAACTCGTGGACAGCAATCCCGTATACATCAAAAACTATAGAACACCGCAAGTTCATAAAGAGGAAATAAACAAACAAATCGAGAAGATGCTGGACCACCAAATTATAGAGCCATCAACATCAGAATACAACAGCCCGATACTTTTGGTACCCAAGAAAGCGGAAAATGGAGAAAAGAAATGGAGATTGGTGATAGATTTCCGACAAGTGAACAGAAAACTCGTTGCGGATAAATTTCCCCTACCACGAATCGACGACATATTAGACCAGCTAGGGCGAGCGAAGTGGTTCTCCGTCGTCGATCTCATATCAGGCTTTCACCAGATTCCATTGGATAAGGAGTCAAGGGGAGTAACAGCTTTCACAACGGATAAGGGAGCGTACCAATTCACCAGATTACCGTTTGGATTATCAATCGCTGGAAATAGTTTTTCGAGAATGATGTCTATTGCCTTTAGTGGATTAGCACCGGAGAAGGCATTCCTTTACATGGACGACCTGATCGTAATCGGTTGTTCCCAATCCCATCATTTGCGAAACCTAGAAGAAGTATTTAAGACGTGCCGAAAGTATAACCTCAAGCTCAATCCAGAGAAGTGTCAGTTTTTCAAGAAAGAAGTCACCTTTTTGGGTCATAAAGTAACCGATCAAGGCATTTTACCAGACAACTCAAAGTACGAAGCAATAGATAAATACCCAGTGCCAGAAAACGCCGACGCCACAAAGCGTTTTATTGCTTTCTGCAATTATTATCGACGATTCATTGCTCATTTTGCGGAAATAACGAGACCATTAAACAATCTCACGCGAAAAAACGTGGAGTTCAAATGGACCGAAGAATGTCAAGATTCATTCGGGAAACTAAAAGCAGCCCTCACTCAACCAACCATATTGCAGTACCCGGATTTCTCAAAGCAGTTCATCCTGACAACCGACGCATCAAAAGAAGCTTGCGGAGCAGTTTTGGCGCAGATGCATGGAGTCAAGGAACTCCCAGTGGCATACGCATCCCGGTCATTTACGAAAGGAGAATCTCACAAATCTGTAATAGAGAAGGAGCTAGCAGCGATACATTGGGCAATCGTTTATTTCCGTCCCTACTTATATGGACGCAAATTTGTGGTTAAAAGCGATCACAAGCCATTAGTGTATCTATTTGCGATGAAGGACCCATCATCGAAACTTACGAGAATGCGTTTGGATCTCGAGGAGTACGATTTCGATATCGAGTACATAAAAGGTACCGATAATGTCGGCGCAGATGCTCTTTCCCGCATCAACATCGATGATTTAAAACTTATGGAACAACAATCGTCACTGGTACTAGCAATAACACGAGCTCAAGCAAGAAGAGCGACAAGACAACCACGCGAAAGCATTGAAGAAAGAAAAACCTCGGAGAAGGCACCCAGAATAGTAGAAAATTTGAACGACACCGCAATTTGCAGACATCCATCGTTATCATTTGAAATCAAGAAGTCCAAGTTGAATATGAAAATTAAGAAGTAAAAAAGGAGCTCCAAGTGTGAAGTCGCAATCAGCAATGGCAAATTTTCTTTAGAGAATTTATTGTCGTCGCTAGAGAAATTAGCGAATGATTGCAACTATGATACGTTGAGATTAAGAAAAAACGACATAATATTTCAATATATGTCGATAAATCAGCTGAAAGAAAATGGACAAAAATGGTTGAAGAAGCTGCAGATTATACTACAAGACAACCCGAGAACAGTAGATAATAAGGAAGAACGGGTAAAAATAATGGAAAAATTCCACGACGATCCAATGACGGGTGGGCATTGTGGACAAAAACGCCTACTGAAGAAATTAAGGACATTTTACCAATGGAAAAATATGTCCCACGATGTTAGCAACTATGTGAGAAAGTGTAAAAAATGCCAACTGAACAAGAGCAAGATACGGTACAGCGAACCATTCGTAATAACTCCCACACCGCAAACAGCATTCAGCATAGTATCTATTGATACAATCGGCCCATTTATGAAGACTCACCAAGGGAACACATACGCTATTACAATCCAATGTGAGTTAACGAAGTATGTGGTCATCATCCCAATCCCGAACAAGGAAGCAACAACGGTAGCGAGAGCAATTTTCGAACAATTCATCCTCACCTACGGGCCAATGCAAGAAATCAGGACAGACATGGGCACTGAATTCATGAACCAAGTGCTCGACGCTGTAACCAAGTTGATGCGTATCAAACACAAGACTTCCACCGCCTACCACAGCCAAACCATCGGCGGGTGCGAGAGAAATCACCGCGTCCTCAACGAGTATTTGCGAACATACGTGAATAACAACCAAACAGATTGGGACGAATGGACTAAGTACTATTGTTTTTGCTACAATACGACACCGAGCGCGTACCACAACTATACGCCGTTCGAGTGAGTTAGTATTTGGAAAAAAGGCAGCATTACCCGAAGAACTGATGGGCGAACAAATAGATCCGCTATACAACATAGAAGCATACGAACAGGAACTGCGGTACAGACTCCAGGTGGCTCACAGAAGGGCTGGGCAGTTTCTAGAAGAGGCCAAAGAAAGAAGGAAGTCCGTGAAAGATCAATCATCGCGACCCATTCATCTCAAACCAGGAGATATGGTCAGCATCACCAACGAAAACAGAAGAAAGTTGGAGGCCGTCTACAAGGGTCCTTTCGAGGTGGTAGAAGTCAAGGGACCGAACTGCACCATATTATCAAATGGAGCTACAACAACAGTGCACAAAAATAGAGTGCAAAAGTTCATAGACGAATAGTGAAAACTGATAGTGAAATATTATAAGTGTATAGTTTTAAGATATTTATGTAAACATAATAATCATATTTTTAAAGGGTTTAAATATTAAGAATGTCCCCCATTTTAACGGCCGTAAAATGAGGAACATTCTCTAAAAGGAAAGGGATGTAGTGGCAAAATAGATGCGACAGCATCTTTCTGCCATTGCCCCTTCAACCTAAATAAGTACGCATTAAGAAATACTTACAATTACTTACAATTATGTAGTCAGCACATTCATGAGCAGCGGTTACCGACCGTCCTCATTAGGATTTAGATACATAGGTAGGAGTAAGTAATATATATATGAGACAATTCAATATGTAAGGATATTCAATAAACTATATAGTATCCAACCCGGCGTATTATTGTGATAACGCACAACCTTGCGCTATTAAGTATCGGCGACATTACACAGAGGCCCAAAGCATTAATATAGTCACTTATTAAGCGTTGGACTGCCCCATGTGGTTGAACACCTAATTCCAAAAATGTCCGTTACAGCCAAACTATTAGAGGCACAAAGTTCATATTGTATATGCAGCGTTATACAGAGGCCCAAAGCATTACTATAACCACATATTAAGCGATCGACAACCCCATGATGTTGAACACCTTATATTCGAAAAATGTCCGTTACAGCTAAACTATTAGAGGCACAAAGTTCATATCGAATATGCAGCGTTTTACAGAGGCCCAAAGCATTAATATAGTCACTTATTAAGCGTTGGACTGCCCCATGTGGTTAAACACCTAATATTTTAATAGTGTCCGTTACAGCCGTACTATTAGAGGCACAAAGTTCATATCGTATATGCAGCGTTATACAGAGGCCCAAAGCATTAATATAGTGACTTATTAAGCGTTGGACTGCCCCATGTGGTTAAAGACCTAATATTCCAAAAGTGTCCGTTACAGCCGTACTATTAGAGGCACAAAGTTCATATCGTATATGCAGCGTTATACAGAGGCCCAAAGCATTAATATAGTCACTTATTAAGCGTTGGACTGCCCCATGTGGTTAAACACCTAATATTTTAATAGTGTCCGTTACAGCCGTACTATTAGAGGCACAAAGTTCATATCGTATATGCAGCGTTATACAGAGGCCCAAAGCATTAATATAGTGACTTATTAAGCGTTGGACTGCCCCATGTGGTTAAAGACCTAATATTCCAAAAGTGTCCGTTACAGCCGTACTTTTAGAGGCACAAAGTTTATATCGTATATGCAGCGTTATACAGAGGCCCAAAACATTAATATAGTCACTTATTAAGCGTTGGACTGCCCCATGTGGTTAAACACCTAATATTCCAAAAGTGTCCGTTACAGCCAAACTATTAGAGGCACAAAGTTCATATCGTATATGCAGCGTTATACAGAGGCCCAAAGCATTAATATAGTCACTTATTAAGCGTTGGACTGCCCCATGTGGCTGAACACCTAATATTCCAAAAATGTCCGTTACAGCCAAACTATTAGAGGCACAGTGCTCATTTTGTATGTGCAGCGTTATACAGAGGCCCAAAGCATTAATATAGTCACTTATTAAGCGTTGGACTGCCCCATGTGGCTGAACACCTAATATTCCAAAAATGTCCGTTACAGCCAAACTATTAGAGGCACAGTGCTCATTTTGTATGTGCAGCGTTATACAGAGTCCCAAAGCATTACTATAACCACATATAAAGCGATCGACAACCCCATGTTGTTGAACACCTAATATTCCAAAAATGTCAGTTACAGCCTAACTATAAAAGGCACAGAGTTCATACTGTATATGCAGCGTTATACAGAGTCCCAAAGCATTACTATAACCACATATTAAGCGATCGACAACCCCATGATGTTGAACACCTTATATTCGAAAAATGTCCGTTACAGCTAAACTATTAGAGGCACAAAGTTCATATCGAATATGCAGCGTTTTACAGAGGCCCAAAGCATTAATATAGTCACTTATTAAGCGTTGGACTGCCCCATGTGGTTAAACACCTAATATTCCAAAAGTGTCCGTTACATCCGTACTATTAGAGGCACAAAGTTCATATCGTATATGCAGCGTTATACAGAGGCCCAAAGCATTAATATAGTCACTTATTAAGCGTTGGACTGCCCCATGTGGTTAAACACCTAATATTTTAATAGTGTCCGTTACAGCCGTACTATTAGAGGCACAAAGTTCATATCGTATATGCAGCGTTATACAGAAGCCCAAAGCATTAATATAGTGACTTATTAAGCGTTGGACTGCCCCATGTGGTTAAAGACCTAATATTCCAAAAGTGTCCGTTACAGCCGTACTTTTAGAGGCACAAAGTTTATATCGTATATGCAGCGTTATACAGAGGCCCAAAACATTAATATAGTCACTTATTAAGCGTTGGACTGCCCCATGTGGTTAAACACCTAATATTCCAAAAGTGTCCGTTACAGCCGTACTATTAGAGGCACAAAGTTCATATCGTATATGCAGCGTTATACAGAGGCCCAAAGCATTAATATAGTGACTTATTAAGCGTTGGACTGCCCCATGTGGTTAAACACCTAATATTCCAAAAGTGTCCGTTACAGCCGTACTTTTAGAGGCACAAAGTTTATATCGTATATGCAGCGTTATACAGAGGCCCAAAACATTAATATAGTCACTTATTAAGCGTTGGACTGCCCCATGTGGTTAAACACCTAATATTCCAAAAGTGTCCGTTACAGCCGTACTATTAGAGGCACAAAGTTCATATCGTATATGCAGCGTTATTCAGAGGCCCAAAGCCTTAATATAGTCACTTATTAAGCGTTGGACTGCCCCATGTGGTTAAACACCTAATATTCCAAAAGTGTCCGTTACAGCCGTTCTATTAGAGGCACAAAGTTCATATCGTATATGCAGCGTTATTCAGAGGCCCAAAGCCTTAATATAGTCACTTATTAAGCGTTGGACTGCCCTATGTGGTTAAACACCTAATATTCCAAAAGTGTCCGTTACAGCCGTACTATTAGAGGCACAAAGTTCATATTGTATATGCAGCGTTGTACAGAGGCCCAAAGCATTACTATAACAACATATTAAGCGATCGACAACCCCATGATGTTGAACACCTTTTATTCGAAAAATGTCCGTTACAGCTAAACTATTAGAGGCACAAAGTTCATATCGAATATGCAGCGTTATACAGAGGCCCAAAGCATTAATATAGTCACTTATTAAGCGTTGGACTGCCCCATGTGGCTAAACACCTAATATTCCAAAAATGTCCGTTACAGCCAAACTATTAGAGGCACAAAGTTCATATCGTATATGCAGCGTTATACAGAGGCCCAAAGCATTAATATAGTCACTTATTAAGCGTTGGACTGCCCCATGTCGCTAAACACCTAATATTCCAAAAATGTCCGTTACAGCCAAACTATTAGAGGCACAGTGCTCATTTTGTATATGCAGTGTTATACAGAGTCCCAAAGCATTAATATTGTCACTTATTAAGCGTTGGACTGCCCCATGTGGTTAAACACCTAATATTTTGAAAGTGTCCGTTACAGCCGTACTATTAGAGGCACAAAGTTCATATCGTATATGCAGCGTTATACAGAGGCCCAAAGCATTAATATAGTGAATTATTAAGCGTTGGACTGCCCCATGTGGTTAAACACCTAATATTCCAAAAGTGTCCGTTACAGCCTAACTATAAAAGGCACAGAGTTCATACTGTATATGCAGCGTTATACAGAGTCCCAAAGCATTCCTATAACCACATATTAAGCGATCGACAACCCCATGATGTTGAACACCTTATATTCGAAAAATGTCCGTTACAGCTAAACTATTAGAGGCACAAAGTTCATATCGAATATGCAGCGTTTTACAGAGGCCCAAAGCATTAATATAGTCACTTATTAAGCGTTGGACTGCCCCATGTGGTTGAACACCTAATTCCAAAAATGTCCGTTACAGCCAAACTATTAGAGGCACAAAGTTCATATTGTATATGCAGCGTTATACAGAGGCCCAAAGCATTACTATAACCACATATTAAGCGATCGACAACCCCATGATGTTGAACACCTTATATTCGAAAAATGTCCGTTACAGCTAAACTATTAGAGGCACAAAGTTCATATCGAATATGCAGCGTTTTACAGAGGCCCAAAGCATTAATATAGTCACTTATTAAGCGTTGGACTGCCCCATGTGGTTAAACACCTAATATTCCAAAAGTGTCCGTTACAGCCGTACTATTAGAGGCACAAAGTTCATATCGTATATGCAGCGTTATACAGAGGCCCAAAGCATTAATATAGTGACTTATTAAGCGTTGGACTGCCCCATGTGGTTAAAGACCTAATATTCCAAAAGTGTCCGTTACAGCCGTACTTTTAGAGGCACAAAGTTTATATCGTATATGCAGCGTTATACAGAGGCCCAAAACATTAATATAGTCACTTATTAAGCGTTGGACTGCCCCATGTGGTTAAACACCTAATATTCCAAAAGTGTCCGTTACAGCCGTACTATTAGAGGCACAAAGTTCATATCGTATATGCAGCGTTATACAGAGGCCCAAAGCATTAATATAGTGACTTATTAAGCGTTGGACTGCCCCATGTGGTTAAACACCTAATATTCCAAAAGTGTCCGTTACAGCCGTACTTTTAGAGGCACAAAGTTTATATCGTATATGCAGCGTTATACAGAGGCCCAAAACATTAATATAGTCACTTAATAAGCGTTGGACTGCCCCATGTGGTTAAACACCTAATATTCCAAAAGTGTCCGTTACAGCCGTACTATTAGAGGCACAAAGTTCATATCGTATATGCAGCGTTATTCAGAGGCCCAAAGCCTTAATATAGTCACTTATTAAGCGTTGGACTGCCCCATGTGGTTAAACACCTAATATTCCAAAAGTGTCCGTTACAGCCGTACTATTAGAGGCACAAAGTTCATATCGTATATGCAGCGTTATTCAGAGGCCCAAAGCCTTAATATAGTCACTTATTAAGCGTTGGACTGCCCTATGTGGTTAAACACCTAATATTCCAAAAGTGTCCGTTACAGCCGTACTATTAGAGGCACAAAGTTCATATTGTATATGCAGCGTTGTACAGAGGCCCAAAGCATTACTATAACAACATATTAAGCGATCGACAACCCCATGATGTTGAACACCTTATATTCGAAAAATGTCCGTTACAGCTAAACTATTAGAGGCACAAAGTTCATATCGAATATGCAGCGTTATACAGAGGCCCAAAGCATTAATATAGTCACTTATTAAGCGTTGGACTGCCCCATGTGGCTAAACACCTAATATTCCAAAAATGTCCGTTACAGCCAAACTATTAGAGGCACAGTGCTCATTTTGTATATGCAGTGTTATACAGAGTCCCAAAGCATTAATATTGTCACTTATTAAGCGTTGGACTGCCCCATGTGGTTAAAAACACCTAATATTCCAAAAGTGTCCGTTACAGCCGTACTATTAGAGGCACAAAGTTCATATCGTATATGCAGCGTTATACAGAGGCCCAAAGCATTAATATAGTCACTTATTAAGCGTTGGACTGCCCCATGTGGCTAAACACCTAATATTCCAAAAATGTCCGTTACAGCCAAACTATTAGAGGCACAGTGCTCATTTTGTATATGCAGTGTTATACAGAGTCCCAAAGCATTAATATTGTCACTTATTAAGCGTTGGACTGCCCCATGTGGTTAAACACCTAATATTCCAAAAGTGTCCGTTACAGCCGTACTATTAGAGGCACAAAGTTCATATCGTATATGCAGCGTTATACAGAGGCCCAAAGCATTAATATAGTGACTTATTAAGCCTTGGACTGCCCCATGTGGTTAAACACCTAATATTCCAAAAGTGTCCGTTACAGCCGTACTTTTAGAGGCACAAAGTTTATATCGTATATGCAGCGTTATACAGAGGCCCAAAACATTAATATAGTCACTTATTAAGCGTTGGACTGCCCCATGTGGTTAAACACCTAATATTCCAAAAGTGTCCGTTACAGCCGTACTATTAGAGGCACAAAGTTCATATCGTATATGCAGCGTTATTCAGAGGCCCAAAGCCTTAATATAGTCACTTATTAAGCGTTGGACTGCCCCATGTGGTTAAACACCTAATATTCCAAAAGTGTCCGTTACAGCCGTTCTATTAGAGGCACAAAGTTCATATCGTATATGCAGCGTTATTCAGAGGCCCAAAGCCTTAATATAGTCACTTATTAAGCGTTGGACTGCCCTATGTGGTTAAACACCTAATATTCCAAAAGTGTCCGTTACAGCCGTACTATTAGAGGCACAAAGTTCATATTGTATATGCAGCGTTGTACAGAGGCCCAAAGCATTACTATAACAACATATTAAGCGATCGACAACCCCATGATGTTGAACACCTTTTATTCGAAAAATGTCCGTTACAGCTAAACTATTAGAGGCACAAAGTTCATATCGAATATGCAGCGTTATACAGAGGCCCAAAGCATTAATATAGTCACTTATTAAGCGTTGGACTGCCCCATGTGGCTAAACACCTAATATTCCAAAAATGTCCGTTACAGCCAAACTATTAGAGGCACAAAGTTCATATCGTATATGCAGCGTTATACAGAGGCCCAAAGCATTAATATAGTCACTTATTAAGCGTTGGACTGCCCCATGTCGCTAAACACCTAATATTCCAAAAATGTCCGTTACAGCCAAACTATTAGAGGCACAGTGCTCATTTTGTATATGCAGTGTTATACAGAGTCCCAAAGCATTAATATTGTCACTTATTAAGCGTTGGACTGCCCCATGTGGTTAAACACCTAATATTTTGAAAGTGTCCGTTACAGCCGTACTATTAGAGGCACAAAGTTCATATCGTATATGCAGCGTTATACAGAGGCCCAAAGCATTAATATAGTGAATTATTAAGCGTTGGACTGCCCCATGTGGTTAAACACCTAATATTCCAAAAGTGTCCGTTACAGCCTAACTATAAAAGGCACAGAGTTCATACTGTATATGCAGCGTTATACAGAGTCCCAAAGCATTACTATAACCACATATTAAGCGATCGACAACCCCATGATGTTGAACACCTTATATTCGAAAAATGTCCGTTACAGCTAAACTATTAGAGGCACAAAGTTCATATCGAATATGCAGCGTTTTACAGAGGCCCAAAGCATTAATATAGTCACTTATTAAGCGTTGGACTGCCCCATGTGGTTGAACACCTAATTCCAAAAATGTCCGTTACAGCCAAACTATTAGAGGCACAAAGTTCATATTGTATATGCAGCGTTATACAGAGGCCCAAAGCATTACTATAACCACATATTAAGCGATCGACAACCCCATGATGTTGAACACCTTATATTCGAAAAATGTCCGTTACAGCTAAACTATTAGAGGCACAAAGTTCATATCGAATATGCAGCGTTTTACAGAGGCCCAAAGCATTAATATAGTCACTTATTAAGCGTTGGACTGCCCCATGTGGTTAAACACCTAATATTCCAAAAGTGTCCGTTACAGCCGTACTATTAGAGGCACAAAGTTCATATCGTATATGCAGCGTTATACAGAGGCCCAAAGCATTAATATAGTGACTTATTAAGCGTTGGACTGCCCCATGTGGTTAAAGACCTAATATTCCAAAAGTGTCCGTTACAGCCGTACTTTTAGAGGCACAAAGTTTATATCGTATATGCAGCGTTATACAGAGGCCCAAAACATTAATATAGTCACTTATTAAGCGTTGGACTGCCCCATGTGGTTAAACACCTAATATTCCAAAAGTGTCCGTTACAGCCGTACTATTAGAGGCACAAAGTTCATATCGTATATGCAGCGTTATACAGAGGCCCAAAGCATTAATATAGTGACTTATTAAGCGTTGGACTGCCCCATGTGGTTAAACACCTAATATTCCAAAAGTGTCCGTTACAGCCGTACTTTTAGAGGCACAAAGTTTATATCGTATATGCAGCGTTATACAGAGGCCCAAAACATTAATATAGTCACTTATTAAGCGTTGGACTGCCCCATGTGGTTAAACACCTAATATTCCAAAAGTGTCCGTTACAGCCGTACTATTAGAGGCACAAAGTTCATATCGTATATGCAGCGTTATTCAGAGGCCCAAAGCCTTAATATAGTCACTTATTAAGCGTTGGACTGCCCCATGTGGTTAAACACCTAATATTCCAAAAGTGTCCGTTACAGCCGTACTATTAGAGGCACAAAGTTCATATCGTATATGCAGCGTTATTCAGAGGCCCAAAGCCTTAATATAGTCACTTATTAAGCGTTGGACTGCCCTATGTGGTTAAACACCTAATATTCCAAAAGTGTCCGTTACAGCCGTACTATTAGAGGCACAAAGTTCATATTGTATATGCAGCGTTGTACAGAGGCCCAAAGCATTACTATAACAACATATTAAGCGATCGACAACCCCATGATGTTGAACACCTTATATTCGAAAAATGTCCGTTACAGCTAAACTATTAGAGGCACAAAGTTCATATCGAATATGCAGCGTTATACAGAGGCCCAAAGCATTAATATAGTCACTTATTAAGCGTTGGACTGCCCCATGTGGCTAAACACCTAATATTCCAAAAATGTCCGTTACAGCCAAACTATTAGAGGCACAGTGCTCATTTTGTATATGCAGTGTTATACAGAGTCCCAAAGCATTAATATTGTCACTTATTAAGCGTTGGACTGCCCCATGTGGTTAAAAACACCTAATATTCCAAAAGTGTCCGTTACAGCCGTACTATTAGAGGCACAAAGTTCATATCGTATATGCAGCGTTATACAGAGGCCCAAAGCATTAATATAGTCACTTATTAAGCGTTGGACTGCCCCATGTGGCTAAACACCTAATATTCCAAAAATGTCCGTTACAGCCAAACTATTAGAGGCACAGTGCTCATTTTGTATATGCAGTGTTATACAGAGTCCCAAAGCATTAATATTGTCACTTATTAAGCGTTGGACTGCCCCATGTGGTTAAACACCTAATATTCCAAAAGTGTCCGTTACAGCCGTACTATTAGAGGCACAAAGTTCATATCGTATATGCAGCGTTATACAGAGGCCCAAAGCATTAATATAGTCACTTATTAAGCGTTGGACTGCCCCATGTGGTTAAACACCTAGAGGCACAGTGCTCATTTTGTATATGCAGCGATATACAGAGGCCCAAAGCATTAATATGGTCACTTATTAAGCGTTGGACTGCTCCATGTGGTTAAACACCTAATATTCCAAAAGTGTCCGTTACAGCCAAACTATTAGAGGCACAAAGTTCATATCGAATATGCAGCGTTATACAGAGGCCCAAAGCATTAATATAGTCACTTATTAAGCGTTGGACTGCCCCATGTGGCTAAACACCTAATATTCCAAAAATGTCCGTTACAGCCAAACTATTAGAGGCACAGTGCTCATTTTGTATATGCAGCGTTATACAGAGTCCCAAAGCATTAATATAGTCACTTATTAAGCGTTGGACTGCCCCATGTGGTTAAACACCTAATATTCCAAAAGTGTCCGTTACAGCCGTACTATTAGAGGCACAAAGTTCATATCGTATATGCAGCGTTATACAGAGGCCCAAAGCCTTAATATAGTCACTTATTAAGCGTTGGACTGCCCCATGTGGCTGAACACCTAATATTCCAAAAATGTCCGTTACAGCCAAACTATTAGAGGCACAGTGCTCATTTTGTATATGCAGCGATATACAGAGGCCCAAAGCATTAATATGGTCACTTATTAAGCGTTGGACTGCCCCATGTGGTTAAACACCTAATATTCCAAAAGTGTCCGTTACAGCCATACTATTAGAGGCACAAAGTTCATATCGTATATGCAGCGTTATACAGAGGCCCAAAGCATTAATATAGTCACTTATTAAGCGTTGGACTGCCCCATGTGGTTAAACACCTAATATTCCAAAAATGTCCGTTACAGCCATACTATTAGAGGCACAGTGCTCATTTTGTACATGCAGCGTTATACAGAGTCCCAAAGCATTACTATAACCACATATAAAGCGATCGACAACCCCATGTTGTTGAACACCTAATATTCCAAAAATGTCAGTTACAGCCAAACTATTAGAGGCACAAAGTTCATATCGTGTATGCAGCGTTATACAGAGTCCCAAAGCATTACTTTAACCACATATTAAGCGTTGGACTGCCCCATGTGGTTGAACACCTAATATTCCAAAAGTGTCCGTTACAGCCAAACTATTAGAGGCACAAAGTTCATATCGTATATGCAGCGTTATACAGAGGCCCAAAGCATTAATATAGTCACTTATTAAGCGTTGGACTGCCCCATGTGGTTAAACACCTAATATTTTAAAAGTGTCCGTTACAGCCGTACTATTAGAGGCACAAAGTTCATATCGTATATGCAGCGTTATACAGAGGCCCAAAGCATTAATATAGTGAATTATTAAGCGTTGGACTGCCCCATGTGGTTAAACACCTAATATTCCAAAAGTGTCCGTTACAGCCTAACTATAAAAGGCACAGAGTTCATACTGTATATGCAGCGTTATACAGAGTCCCAAAGCATTACTATAACCACATATTAAGCGATCGACAACCCCATGATGTTGAACACCTTATATTCGAAAAATGTCCGTTACAGCTAAACTATTAGAGACACAAAGTTCATATCGAATATGCAGCGTTTTACAGAGGCCCAAAGCATTAATATAGTCACTTATTAAGCGTTGGACTGCCCCATGTGGTTGAACACCTAATTCCAAAAATGTCCGTTACAGCCAAACTATTAGAGGCACAAAGTTCATATTGTATATGCAGCGTTATACAGAGGCCCAAAGCATTACTATAACCACATATTAAGCGATCGACAACCCCATGATGTTGAACACCTTATATTCGAAAAATGTCCGTTACAGCTAAACTATTAGAGGCACAAATTTCATATCGAATATGCAGCGTTTTACAGAGGCCCAAAGCATTAATATAGTCACTTATTAAGCGTTGGACTGCCCCATGTGGTTAAACACCTAATATTCCAAAAGTGTCCGTTACAGCCGTACTATTAGAGGCACAAAGTTCATATCGTATATGCAGCGTTATACAGAGGCCCAAAGCATTAATATAGTCACTTATTAAGCGTTGGACTGCCCCATGTGGTTAAACACCTAATATTTTAATAGTGTCCGTTACAGCCGTACTATTAGAGGCACAAAGTTCATATCGTATATGCAGCGTTATACAGAGGCCCAAAGCATTGATATAGTGACTTATTAAGCGTTGGACTGCCCCATGTGGTTAAAGACCTAATATTCCAAAAGTGTCCGTTACAGCCGTACTTTTAGAGGCACAAAGTTTATATCGTATATGCAGCGTTATACAGAGGCCCAAAACATTAATATAGTCACTTATTAAGCGTTGGACTGCCCCATGTGGTTAAACACCTAATATTCCAAAAGTGTCCGTTACAGCCGTACTATTAGAGGCACAAAGTTCATATCGTATATGCAGCGTTATACAGAGGCCCAAAGCATTAATATAGTGACTTATTAAGCGTTGGACTGCCCCATGTGGTTAAACACCTAATATTTCAAAAGTGTCCGTTACAGCCGTACTTTTAGAGGCACAAAGTTTATATCGTATATGCAGCGTTATACAGAGGCCCAAAACATTAATATAGTCACTTATTAAGCGTTGGACTGCCCCATGTGGTTAAACACCTAATATTCCAAAAGTGTCCGTTACAGCCGTACTATTAGAGGCACAAAGTTCATATCGTATATGCAGCGTTATTCAGAGGCCCAAAGCCTTAATATAGACACTTATTAAGCGTTGGACTGCCCCATGTGGTTAAACACCTAATATTCCAAAAGTGTCCGTTACAGCCGTACTATTAGAGGCAAAAAGTTCATATCGTATATGCAGCGTTATTCAGAGGCCCAAAGCCTTAATATAGTCACTTATTAAGCGTTGGACTGCCCTATGTGGTTAAACACCTAATATTCCAAAAGTGTCCGTTACAGCCGTACTATTAGAGGCACAAAGTTCATATTGTATATGCAGCGTTGTACAGAGGCCCAAAGCATTACTATAACAACATATTAAGCGATCGACAACCCCATGATGTTGAACACCTTATATTCGAAAAATGTCCGTTACAGCTAAACTATTAGAGGCACAAAGTTCATATCGAATATGCAGCGTTATACAGAGGCCCAAAGCATTAATATAGTCACTTATTAAGCGTTGGACTGCCCCATGTGGCTAAACACCTAATATTCCAAAAATGTCCGTTACAGCCAAACTATTAGAGGCACAGTGCTCATTTTGTATATGCAGTGTTATACAGAGTCCCAAAGCATTAATATAGTCACTTATTAAGCGTTGGACTGCCCTATGTGGTTAAACACCTAATATTCCAAAAGTGTCCGTTACAGCCGTACTATTAGAGGCACAAAGTTCATATCGTATATGCAGCGTTATACAGAGTCCCAAAGCATTAATATAGTCACTTATTAAGCGTTGGACTGCCCCATGTGCCTAAACACCTAATATTCCAAAAGTGTCCGTTACAGCCGTACTATTAGAGGCACAAAGTTCATATCATATATGCAGCGTTATACAGAGGCCCAAAGCCTTAATATAGTCACTTATTAAGCGTTGGACTGCCCTATGTGGTTAAACACCTAATATTCCAAAAGTGTCCGTTACAGCCATACTATTAGAGGCACAAAGTTCATATCGTATATGCAGCGTTATACAGAGGCCCAAAGCATTAATATAGTCACTTATTAAGCGTTGGACTGCCCCATGTGGTTGAACACCTAATTCCAAAAATGTCCGTTACAGCCAAACTATTAGAGGCACAAAGTTCATATTGTATATGCAGCGTTATACAGAGGCCCAAAGCATTACTATAACCACATATTTAGCGATCGACAACCCCATGATGTTGAACACCTTATATTCGAAAAATGTCCGTTACAGCTAAACTATTAGAGGCACAAAGTTCATATCGAATATGCAGCGTTTTACAGAGGCCCAAAGCATTAATATAGTCACTTATTAAGCGTTGGACTGCCCCATGTGGTTAAACACCTAATATTCCAAAAGTGTCCGTTACAGCCGTACTATTAGAGGCACAAAGTTCATATCGTATATGCAGCGTTATACAGAGGCCCAAAGCATTAATATAGTGACTTATTAAGCGTTGGACTGCCCCATGTGGTTAAAGACCTAATATTCCAAAAGTGTCCGTTACAGCCGTACTTTTAGAGGCACAAAGTTTATATCGTATATGCAGCGTTATACAGAGGCCCAAAACATTAATATAGTCACTTATTAAGCGTTGGACTGCCCCATGTGGTTAAACACCTAATATTCCAAAAGTGTCCGTTACAGCCGTACTATTAGAGGCACAAAGTTCATATCGTATATGCAGCGTTATACAGAGGCCCAAAGCATTAATATAGTGACTTATTAAGCGTTGGACTGCCCCATGTGGTTAAACACCTAATATTCCAAAAGTGTCCGTTACAGCCGTACTTTTAGAGGCACAAAGTTTATATCGTATATGCAGCGTTATACAGAGGCCCAAAACATTAATATAGTCACTTATTAAGCGTTGGACTGCCCCATGTGGTTAAACACCTAATATTCCAAAAGTGTCCGTTACAGCCGTACTATTAGAGGCACAAAGTTCATATCGTATATGCAGCGTTATTCAGAGGCCCAAAGCCTTAATATAGTCACTTATTAAGCGTTGGACTGCCCCATGTGGTTAAACACCTAATATTCCAAAAGTGTCCGTTACAGCCGTACTATTAGAGGCACAAAGTTCATATTGTATATGCAGCGTTATTCAGAGGCCCAAAGCCTTAATATAGTCACTTATTAAGCGTTGGACTGCCCTATGTGGTTAAACACCTAATATTCCAAAAGTGTCCGTTACAGCCGTACTATTAGAGGCACAAAGTTCATATTGTATATGCAGCGTTGTACAGAGGCCCAAAGCATTACTATAACAACATATTAAGCGATCGACAACCCCATGATGTTGAACACCTTATATTCGAAAAATGTCCGTTACAGCTAAACTATTAGAGGCACAAAGTTCATATCGAATATGCAGCGTTATACAGAGGCCCAAAGCATTAATATAGTCACTTATTAAGCGTTGGACTGCCCCATGTGGCTAAACACCTAATATTCCAAAAATGTCCGTTACAGCCAAACTATTAGAGGCACAGTGCTCATTTTGTATATGCAGTGTTATACAGAGTCCCAAAGCATTAATATTGTCACTTATTAAGCGTTGGACTGCCCCATGTGGTTAAAAACACCTAATATTCCAAAAGTGTCCGTTACAGCCGTACTATTAGAGGCACAAAGTTCATATCGTATATGCAGCGTTATACAGAGGCCCAAAGCATTAATATAGTCACTTATTAAGCGTTGGACTGCCCCATGTGGCTAAACACCTAATATTCCAAAAATGTCCGTTACAGCCAAACTATTAGAGGCACAGTGCTCATTTTGTATATGCAGTGTTATACAGAGTCCCAAAGCATTAATATTGTCACTTATTAAGCGTTGGACTGCCCCATGTGGTTAAACACCTAATATTCCAAAAGTGTCCGTTACAGCCGTACTATTAGAGGCACAAAGTTCATATCGTATATGCAGCGTTATACAGAGGCCCAAAGCATTAATATAGTCACTTATTAAGCGTTGGACTGCCCCATGTGGTTAAACACCTAGAGGCACAGTGCTCATTTTGTATATGCAGCGATATACAGAGGCCCAAAGCATTAATATGGTCACTTATTAAGCGTTGGACTGCTCCATGTGGTTAAACACCTAATATTCCAAAAGTGTCCGTTACAGCCAAACTATTAGAGGCACAAAGTTCATATCGAATATGCAGCGTTATACAGAGGCCCAAAGCATTAATATAGTCACTTATTAAGCGTTGGACTGCCCCATGTGGCTAAACACCTAATATTCCAAAAATGTCCGTTACAGCCAAACTATTAGAGGCACAGTGCTCATTTTGTATATGCAGCGTTATACAGAGTCCCAAAGCATTAATATAGTCACTTATTAAGCGTTGGACTGCCCCATGTGGTTAAACACCTAATATTCCAAAAGTGTCCGTTACAGCCGTACTATTAGAGGCACAAAGTTCATATCGTATATGCAGCGTTATACAGAGGCCCAAAGCCTTAATATAGTCACTTATTAAGCGTTGGACTGCCCCATGTGGCTGAACACCTAATATTCCAAAAATGTCCGTTACAGCCAAACTATTAGAGGCACAGTGCTCATTTTGTATATGCAGCGATATACAGAGGCCCAAAGCATTAATATGGTCACTTATTAAGCGTTGGACTGCCCCATGTGGTTAAACACCTAATATTCCAAAAGTGTCCGTTACAGCCATACTATTAGAGGCACAAAGTTCATATCGTATATGCAGCGTTATACAGAGGCCCAAAGCATTAATATAGTCACTTATTAAGCGTTGGACTGCCCCATGTGGTTAAACACCTAATATTCCAAAAATGTCCGTTACAGCCATACTATTAGAGGCACAGTGCTCATTTTGTACATGCAGCGTTATACAGAGTCCCAAAGCATTACTATAACCACATATAAAGCGATCGACAACCCCATGTTGTTGAACACCTAATATTCCAAAAATGTCAGTTACAGCCTAACTATAAAAGGCACAGAGTTCATACTGTATATGCAGCGTTATACAGAGTCCCAAAGCATTAATATAATCAAATATTAAGGATTGGACTGCAACATGTGTTTGAACACATAATATTCCAAAATTGTCCGTTACAGCCAAACTATTAGAGGCACAAAGTTCATATCGTGTATGCAGCGTTATACAGAGTCCCAAAGCATTACTTTAACCACATATTAAGCGTTGGACTGCCCCATGTGGTTGAACACCTAATATTCCAAAAGTGTCCGTTACAGCCAAACTATTAGAGGCACAAAGTTCATATCGTATATGCAGCGTTATACAGAGGCCCAAAGCATTAATATAGTCACTTATTAAGCGTTGGACTGCCCCATGTGGTTAAACACCTAATATTTTAAAAGTGTCCGTTACAGCCGTACTATTAGAGGCACAAAGTTCATATCGTATATGCAGCGTTATACAGAGGCCCAAAGCATTAATATAGTGAATTATTAAGCGTTGGACTGCCCCATGTGGTTAAACACCTAATATTCCAAAAGTGTCCGTTACAGCCTAACTATAAAAGGCACAGAGTTCATACTGTATATGCAGCGTTATACAGAGTCCCAAAGCATTACTATAACCACATATTAAGCGATCGACAACCCCATGATGTTGAACACCTTATATTCGAAAAATGTCCGTTACAGCTAAACTATTAGAGACACAAAGTTCATATCGAATATGCAGCGTTTTACAGAGGCCCAAAGCATTAATATAGTCACTTATTAAGCGTTGGACTGCCCCATGTGGTTGAACACCTAATTCCAAAAATGTCCGTTACAGCCAAACTATTAGAGGCACAAAGTTCATATTGTATATGCAGCGTTATACAGAGGCCCAAAGCATTACTATAACCACATATTAAGCGATCGACAACCCCATGATGTTGAACACCTTATATTCGAAAAATGTCCGTTACAGCTAAACTATTAGAGGCACAAATTTCATATCGAATATGCAGCGTTTTACAGAGGCCCAAAGCATTAATATAGTCACTTATTAAGCGTTGGACTGCCCCATGTGGTTAAACACCTAATATTCCAAAAGTGTCCGTTACAGCCGTACTATTAGAGGCACAAAGTTCATATCGTATATGCAGCGTTATACAGAGGCCCAAAGCATTAATATAGTCACTTATTAAGCGTTGGACTGCCCCATGTGGTTAAACACCTAATATTTTAATAGTGTCCGTTACAGCCGTACTATTAGAGGCACAAAGTTCATATCGTATATGCAGCGTTATACAGAGGCCCAAAGCATTGATATAGTGACTTATTAAGCGTTGGACTGCCCCATGTGGTTAAAGACCTAATATTCCAAAAGTGTCCGTTACAGCCGTACTTTTAGAGGCACAAAGTTTATATCGTATATGCAGCGTTATACAGAGGCCCAAAACATTAATATAGTCACTTATTAAGCGTTGGACTGCCCCATGTGGTTAAACACCTAATATTCCAAAAGTGTCCGTTACAGCCGTACTATTAGAGGCACAAAGTTCATATCGTATATGCAGCGTTATACAGAGGCCCAAAGCATTAATATAGTGACTTATTAAGCGTTGGACTGCCCCATGTGGTTAAACACCTAATATTTCAAAAGTGTCCGTTACAGCCGTACTTTTAGAGGCACAAAATTTATATCGTATATGCAGCGTTATACAGAGGCCCAAAACATTAATATAGTCACTTATTAAGCGTTGGACTGCCCCATGTGGTTAAACACCTAATATTCCAAAAGTGTCCGTTACAGCCGTACTATTAGAGGCACAAAGTTCATATCGTATATGCAGCGTTATTCAGAGGCCCAAAGCCTTAATATAGACACTTATTAAGCGTTGGACTGCCCCATGTGGTTAAACACCTAATATTCCAAAAGTGTCCGTTACAGCCGTACTATTAGAGGCAAAAAGTTCATATCGTATATGCAGCGTTATTCAGAGGCCCAAAGCCTTAATATAGTCACTTATTAAGCGTTGGACTGCCCTATGTGGTTAAACACCTAATATTCCAAAAGTGTCCGTTACAGCCGTACTATTAGAGGCACAAAGTTCATATTGTATATGCAGCGTTGTACAGAGGCCCAAAGCATTACTATAACAACATATTAAGCGATCGACAACCCCATGATGTTGAACACCTTATATTCGAAAAATGTCCGTTACAGCTAAACTATTAGAGGCACAAAGTTCATATCGTATATGCAGCGATATACAGAGGCCCAAAGCATTAATATTGTCACTTATTAAGCGTTGGACTGCCCCATGTGGTTAAACACCTAATATTCCAAAAGTGTCCGTTACAGCCAAACTATTAGAGGCACAAAGTTCATATCGAATATGCAGCGTTATACAGAGGCCCAAAGCATTAATATAGTCACTTATTAAGCGTTGGACTGCCCCATGTGGCTGAACACCTAATATTCCAAAAATGTCCGTTACAGCCAAACTATTAGAGGCACAGTGCTCATTTTGTATATGCAGCGATATACAGAGGCCCAAAGCATTAATATGGTCACTTATTAAGCGTTGGACTGCCCCATGTGGTTAAACACCTAATATTCCAAAAGTGTCCGTTACAGCCAAACTATTAGAGGCACAAAGTTCATATCGAATATGCAGCGTTATACAGAGGCCCAAAGCATTAATATAGTCACTTATTAAGCGTTGGACTGCCCCATGTGCCTAAACACCTAATATTCCAAAAGAGTCCGTTACAGCCGTACTATTAGAGGCACAAAGTTCATATCATATATGCAGCGTTATACAGAGGCCCAAAGCCTTAATATAGTCACTTATTAAGCGTTGGACTGCCCTATGTGGTTAAACACCTAATATTCCAAAAGTGTCCGTTACAGCCATACTATTAGAGGCACAAAGTTTATATCGTATATGCAGCGTTATACAGAGGCCCAAAACATTAATATAGTCACTTATTAAGCGTTGGACTGCCCCATGTGGTTAAACACCTAATATTCCAAAAGTGTCCGTTACAGCCGTACTATTAGAGGCACAAAGTTCATATCGTATATGCAGCGTTATTCAGAGGCCCAAAGCCTTAATATAGACACTTATTAAGCGTTGGACTGCCCCATGTGGTTAAACACCTAATATTCCAAAAGTGTCCGTTACAGCCGTACTATTAGAGGCACAAAGTTCATATCGTATATGCAGCGTTATTCAGAGGCCCAAAGCCTTAATATAGTCACTTATTAAGCGTTGGACTGCCCTATGTGGTTAAACACCTAATATTCCAAAAGTGTCCGTTACAGCCGTACTATTAGAGGCACAAAGTTCATATTGTATATGCAGCGTTGTACAGAGGCCCAAAGCATTACTATAACAACATATTAAGCGATCGACAACCCCATGATGTTGAACACCTTATATTCGAAAAATGTCCGTTACAGCTAAACTATTAGAGGCACAAAGTTCATATCGTATATGCAGCGTTATACAGAGGCCCAAAGCATTAATATAGTCACTTATTAAGCGTTGGACTGCCCCATGTGGCTAAACACCTAATATTCCAAAAATGTCCGTTACAGCCAAACTATTAGAGGCACAGTGCTCATTTTGTATATGCAGTGTTATACAGAGTCCCAAAGCATTAATATAGTCACTTATTAAGCGTTGGACTGCCCCATGTGGTTAAACACCTAATATTCCAAAAGTGTCCGTTACAGCCGTACTATTAGAGGCACAAAGTTCATATCGTATATGCAGCGTTATACAGAGGCCCAAAGCATTAATATAGTCACTTATTAAGCGTTGGATTGCCCCATGTGGTTAAACACCTAGAGGCACAGTGCTCATTTTGTATATGCAGCGATATACAGAGGCCCAAAGCATTAATATGGTCACTTATTAAGCGTTGGACTGCCCCATGTGGTTAAACACCTAATATTCCAAAAGTGTCCGTTACAGCCAAACTATTAGAGGCACAAAGTTCATATCGAATATGCAGCGTTATACAGAGGCCCAAAGCATTAATATAGTCACTTATTAAGCGTTGGACTGCCCCATGTGCCTAAACACCTAATATTCCAAAAGTGTCCGTTACAGCCGTACTATTAGAGGCACAAAGTTCATATCATATATGCAGCGTTATACAGAGGCCCAAAGCCTTAATATAGTCACTTATTAAGCGTTGGACTGCCCTATGTGGTTAAACACCTAATATTCCAAAAGTGTCCGTTACAGCCATACTATTAGAGGCACAGTGCTCATTTTGTATATGCAGTGTTATACAGAGTCCCAAAGCATTAATATTGTCACTTATTAAGCGTTGGACTGCCCCATGTGGTTAAACACCTAATATTTTGAAAGTGTCCGTTACAGCCGTACTATTAGAGGCACAAAGTTCATATCATATATGCAGCGTTATACAGAGGCCCAAAGCCTTAATATAGTCACTTATTAAGCGTTGGACTGCCCTATGTGGTTAAACACCTAATATTCCAAAAGTGTCCGTTACAGCCATACTATTAGAGGCACAGTGCTCATTTTGTATATGCAGCGTTATACAGAGGCCCAAAGCATTAATATAGTGAATTATTAAGCGTTGGACTGCCCCATGTGGTTAAACACCTAATATTCCAAAAGTGTCCGTTACAGCCTAACTATAAAAGGCACAGAGTTCATACTGTATATGCAGCGTTATACAGAGTCCCAAAGCATTACTATAACCACATATTAAGCGATCGACAACCCCATGATGTTGAACACCTTATATTCGAAAAATGTCCGTTACAGCTAAACTATTAGAGGCACAAAGTTCATATCGAATATGCAGCGTTTTACAGAGGCCCAAAGCATTAATATAGTCACTTATTAAGCGTTGGACTGCCCCATGTGGTTGAACACCTAATTCCAAAAATGTCCGTTACAGCCAAACTATTAGAGGCACAAAGTTCATATTGTATATGCAGCGTTATACAGAGGCCCAAAGCATTACTATAACCACATATTAAGCGATCGACAACCCCATGATGTTGAACACCTTATATTCGAAAAATGTCCGTTACAGCTAAATTATTAGAGGCACAAAGTTCATATCGAATATGCAGCGTTTTACAGAGGCCCAAAGCATTAATATAGTCACTTATTAAGCGTTGGACTGCCCTATGTGGTTAAACACCTAATATTCCAAAAGTGTCCGTTACAGCCATACTATTAGAGGCACAAAGTTCATATCGTATATGCAGCGTTATACAGAGGCCCAAAGCATTAATATAGTGACTTATTAAGCGTTGGACTGCCCCATGTGGTTAAACACCTAATATTCCAAAAGTGTCCGTTACAGCCGTACTTTTAGAGGCACAAAGTTTATATCGTATATGCAGCGTTATACAGAGGCCCAAAACATTAATATAGTCACTTATTAAGCGTTGGACTGCCCCATGTGGTTAATCACCTAATATTCCAAAAGTGTCCGTTACAGCCGTACTATTAGAGGCACAAAGTTCATATCGTATATGCAGCGTTATTCAGAGGCCCAAAGCCTTAATATAGTCACTTATTAAGCGTTGGACTGCCCCATGTGGTTAAACACCTAATATTTCAAAAGTGTCCGTTACAGCCGTACTATTAGAGGCACAAAGTTCATATCGTATATGCAGCGTTATTCAGAGGCCCAAAGCCTTAATATAGTCACTTATTAAGCGTTGGACTGCCCTATGTGGTTAAACACCTAATATTCCAAAAGTGTCCGTTACAGCCGTACTATTAGAGGCACAAAGTTCATATTGTATATGCAGCGTTGTACAGAGGCCCAAAGCATTACTATAACAACATATTAAGCGATCGACAACCCCATGATGTTGAACACCTTATATTCGAAAAATGTCCGTTACAGCTAAACTATTAGAGGCACAAAGTTCATATCGAATATGCAGCGTTATACAGAGGCCCAAAGCATTAATATAGTCACTTATTAAGCGTTGGACTGCCCTATGTGGCTAAACACCTAATATTCCAAAAATGTCCGTTACAGCCAAACTATTAGAGGCACAGTGCTCATTTTGTATATGCAGTGTTATACAGAGTCCCAAAGCATTAATATTGTCACTTATTAAGCGTTGGACTGCCCCATGTGGTTAAAAACACCTAATATTCCAAAAGTGTCCGTTACAGCCGTACTATTAGAGGCACAAAGTTCATATCGTATATGCAGCGTTATACAGAGGCCCAAAGCATTAATATAGTCACTTATTAAGCGTTGGACTGCCCCATGTGGCTAAACACCTAATATTCCAAAAATGTCCGTTACAGCCAAACTATTAGAGGCACAGTGCTCATTTTGTATATGCAGTGTTATACAGAGTCCCAAAGCATTAATATTGTCACTTATTAAGCGTTGGACTGCCCCATGTGGTTAAACACCTAATATTCCAAAAGTGTCCGTTACAGCCGTACTATTAGAGGCACAAAGTTCATATCGTATATGCAGCGTTATACAGAGGCCCAAAGCATTAATATAGTCACTTATTAAGCGTTGGACTGCCCCATGTGGTTAAACACCTAGAGGCACAGTGCTCATTTTGTATATGCAGCGATATACAGAGGCCCAAAGCATTAATATGGTCACTTATTAAGCGTTGGACTGCTCCATGTGGTTAAACACCTAATATTCCAAAAGTGTCCGTTACAGCCAAACTATTAGAGGCACAAAGTTCATATCGAATATGCAGCGTTATACAGAGGCCCAAAGCATTAATATAGTCACTTATTAAGCGTTGGACTGCCCCATGTGGCTAAACACCTAATATTCCAAAAATGTCCGTTACAGCCAAACTATTAGAGGCACAGTGCTCATTTTGTATATGCAGCGTTATACAGAGTCCCAAAGCATTAATATAGTCACTTATTAAGCGTTGGACTGCCCCATGTGGTTAAACACCTAATATTCCAAAAGTGTCCGTTACAGCCGTACTATTAGAGGCACAAAGTTCATATCGTATATGCAGCGTTATACAGAGGCCCAAAGCCTTAATATAGTCACTTATTAAGCGTTGGACTGCCCCATGTGGCTGAACACCTAATATTCCAAAAATGTCCGTTACAGCCAAACTATTAGAGGCACAGTGCTCATTTTGTATATGCAGCGATATACAGAGGCCCAAAGCATTAATATGGTCACTTATTAAGCGTTGGACTGCCCCATGTGGTTAAACACCTAATATTCCAAAAGTGTCCGTTACAGCCATACTATTAGAGGCACAAAGTTCATATCGTATATGCAGCGTTATACAGAGGCCCAAAGCATTAATATAGTCACTTATTAAGCGTTGGACTGCCCCATGTGGTTAAACACCTAATATTCCAAAAATGTCCGTTACAGCCATACTATTAGAGGCACAGTGCTCATTTTGTACATGCAGCGTTATACAGAGTCCCAAAGCATTACTATAACCACATATAAAGCGATCGACAACCCCATGTTGTTGAACACCTAATATTCCAAAAATGTCAGTTACAGCCTAACTATAAAAGGCACAGAGTTCATACTGTATATGCAGCGTTATACAGAGTCCCAAAGCATTAATATAATCAAATATTAAGGATTGGACTGCAACATGTGTTTGAACACATAATATTCCAAAATTGTCCGTTACAGCCAAACTATTAGAGGCACAAAGTTCATATCGTGTATGCAGCGTTATACAGAGTCCCAAAGCATTACTTTAACCACATATTAAGCGTTGGACTGCCCCATGTGGTTGAACACCTAATATTCCAAAAGTGTCCGTTACAGCCAAACTATTAGAGGCACAAAGTTCATATCGTATATGCAGCGTTATACAGAGGCCCAAAGCATTAATATAGTCACTTATTAAGCGTTGGACTGCCCCATGTGGTTAAACACCTAATATTTTAAAAGTGTCCGTTACAGCCGTACTATTAGAGGCACAAAGTTCATATCGTATATGCAGCGTTATACAGAGGCCCAAAGCATTAATATAGTGAATTATTAAGCGTTGGACTGCCCCATGTGGTTAAACACCTAATATTCCAAAAGTGTCCGTTACAGCCTAACTATAAAAGGCACAGAGTTCATACTGTATATGCAGCGTTATACAGAGTCCCAAAGCATTACTATAACCACATATTAAGCGATCGACAACCCCATGATGTTGAACACCTTATATTCGAAAAATGTCCGTTACAGCTAAACTATTAGAGACACAAAGTTCATATCGAATATGCAGCGTTTTACAGAGGCCCAAAGCATTAATATAGTCACTTATTAAGCGTTGGACTGCCCCATGTGGTTGAACACCTAATTCCAAAAATGTCCGTTACAGCCAAACTATTAGAGGCACAAAGTTCATATTGTATATGCAGCGTTATACAGAGGCCCAAAGCATTACTATAACCACATATTAAGCGATCGACAACCCCATGATGTTGAACACCTTATATTCGAAAAATGTCCGTTACAGCTAAACTATTAGAGGCACAAAGTTCATATCGAATATGCAGCGTTTTACAGAGGCCCAAAGCATTAATATAGTCACTTATTAAGCGTTGGACTGCCCCATGTGGTTAAACACCTAATATTCCAAAAGTGTCCGTTACAGCCGTACTATTAGAGGCACAAAGTTCATATCGTATATGCAGCGTTATACAGAGGCCCAAAGCATTAATATAGTCACTTATTAAGCGTTGGACTGCCCCATGTGGTTAAACACCTAATATTTTAATAGTGTCCGTTACAGCCGTACTATTAGAGGCACAAAGTTCATATCGTATATGCAGCGTTATACAGAGGCCCAAAGCATTGATATAGTGACTTATTAAGCGTTGGACTGCCCCATGTGGTTAAAGACCTAATATTCCAAAAGTGTCCGTTACAGCCGTACTTTTAGAGGCACAAAGTTTATATCGTATATGCAGCGTTATACAGAGGCCCAAAACATTAATATAGTCACTTATTAAGCGTTGGACTGCCCCATGTGGTTAAACACCTAACATTCCAAAAGTGTCCGTTACAGCCGTACTATTAGAGGCACAAAGTTCATATCGTATATGCAGCGTTATACAGAGGCCCAAAGCATTAATATAGTGACTTATTAAGCGTTGGACTGCCCCATGTGGTTAAACACCTAATATTTCAAAAGTGTCCGTTACAGCCGTACTTTTAGAGGCACAAAGTTTATATCGTATATGCAGCGTTATACAGAGGCCCAAAACATTAATATAGTCACTTATTAAGCGTTGGACTGCCCCATGTGGTTAAACACCTAATATTCCAAAAGTGTCCGTTACAGCCGTACTATTAGAGGCACAAAGTTCATATCGTATATGCAGCGTTATTCAGAGGCCCAAAGCCTTAATATAGACACTTATTAAGCGTTGGACTGCCCCATGTGGTTAAACACCTAATATTCCAAAAGTGTCCGTTACAGCCGTACTATTAGAGGCACAAAGTTCATATCGTATATGCAGCGTTATTCAGAGGCCCAAAGCCTTAATATAGTCACTTATTAAGCGTTGGACTGCCCTATGTGGTTAAACACCTAATATTCCAAAAGTGTCCGTTACAGCCGTACTATTAGAGGCACAAAGTTCATATTGTATATGCAGCGTTGTACAGAGGCCCAAAGCATTACTATAACAACATATTAAGCGATCGACAACCCCATGATGTTGAACACCTTATATTCGAAAAATGTCCGTTACAGCTAAACTATTAGAGGCACAAAGTTCATATCGTATATGCAGCGTTATACAGAGGCCCAAAGCATTAATATAGTCACTTATTAAGCGTTGGACTGCCCCATGTGGTTGAACACCTAATTCCAAAAGTGTCCGTTACAGCCAAACTATTAGTGGCACAAAGTTCATATTGTATATGCAGCGTTGTACAGAGGCCCAAAGCATTACTATAACAACATATTAAGCGATCGACAACCCCATGATGTTGAACACCTTATATTCGAAAAATGTCCGTTACAGCTAAACTATTAGAGGCACAAAGTTCATATCGAATATGCAGCGTTATACAGAGGCCCAAAGCATTAATATAGTCACTTATTAAGCGTTGGACTGCCCCATGTGGCTAAACACCTAATATTCCAAAAATGTCCGTTACAGCCAAACTATTAGAGGCACAGTGCTCATTTTGTATATGCAGTGTTATACAGAGTCCCAAAGCATTAATATAGTCACTTATTAAGCGTTGGACTGCCCTATGTGGTTAAACACCTAATATTCCAAAAGTGTCCGTTACAGCCGTACTATTAGAGACACAAAGTTCATATCGTATATGCAGCGTTATACAGAGTCCCAAAGCATTAATATAGTCACTTATTAAGCGTTGGACTGCCCCATGTGCCTAAACACCTAATATTCCAAAAGTGTCCGTTACAGCCGTACTATTAGAGGCACAAAGTTCATATCATATATGCAGCGTTATACAGAGGCCCAAAGCCTTAATATAGTCACTTATTAAGCGTTGGACTGCCCTATGTGGTTAAACACCTAATATTCCAAAAGTGTCCGTTACAGCCATACTATTAGAGGCACAAAGTTCATATCGTATATGCAGCGTTATACAGAGGCCCAAAGCATTAATATAGTCACTTATTAAGCGTTGGACTGCCCCATGTGGTTGAACACCTAATTCCAAAAATGTCCGTTACAGCCAAACTATTAAAGGCACAGTGCTCATTTTGTATATGCAGTGTTATACAGAGCCCCAAAGCATTAATATAGTCACTTATTAAGCGTTGGACTGCCCCATGTGGTTAAACACCTAATATTCCAAAAGTGTCCGTTACAGCCGTACTATTAGAGGCACAAAGTTCATATCGTATATGCAGCGTTATACAGAGGCCCAAAGCATTAATATAGTCACTTATTAAGCGTTGGACTGCCCCATGTGGTTAAACACCTAGAGGCACAGTGCTCATTTTGTATATGCAGCGATATACAGAGGCCCAAAGCATTAATATTGTCACTTATTAAGCGTTGGACTGCCCCATGTGGTTAAACACCTAATATTCCAAAAGTGTCCGTTACAGCCAAACTATTAGAGGCACAAAGTTCATATCGAATATGCAGCGTTATACAGAGGCCCAAAGCATTAATATAGTCACTTATTAAGCGTTGGACTGCCCCATGTGGCTGAACACCTAATATTCCAAAAATGTCCGTTACAGCCAAACTATTAGAGGCACAGTGCTCATTTTGTATATGCAGCGATATACAGAGGCCCAAAGCATTAATATGGTCACTTATTAAGCGTTGGACTGCCCCATGTGGTTAAACACCTAATATTCCAAAAGTGTCCGTTACAGCCAAACTATTAGAGGCACAAAGTTCATATCGAATATGCAGCGTTATACAGAGGCCCAAAGCATTAATATAGTCACTTATTAAGCGTTGGACTGCCCCATGTGCCTAAACACCTAATATTCCAAAAGAGTCCGTTACAGCCGTACTATTAGAGGCACAAAGTTCATATCATATATGCAGCGTTATACAGAGGCCCAAAGCCTTAATATAGTCACTTATTAAGCGTTGGACTGCCCTATGTGGTTAAACACCTAATATTCCAAAAGTGTCCGTTACAGCCATACTATTAGAGGCACAAAGTTTATATCGTATATGCAGCGTTATACAGAGGCCCAAAACATTAATATAGTCACTTATTAAGCGTTGGACTGCCCCATGTGGTTAAACACCTAATATTCCAAAAGTGTCCGTTACAGCCGTACTATTAGAGGCACAAAGTTCATATCGTATATGCAGCGTTATACAGAGGCCCAAAGCATTAATATAGTGACTTATTAAGCGTTGGACTGCCCCATGTGGTTAAACACCTAATATTTCAAAAGTGTCCGTTACAGCCGTACTTTTAGAGGCACAAAGTTTATATCGTATATGCAGCGTTATACAGAGGCCCAAAACATTAATATAGTCACTTATTAAGCGTTGGACTGCCCCATGTGGTTAAACACCTAATATTCCAAAAGTGTCCGTTACAGCCGTACTATTAGAGGCACAAAGTTCATATCGTATATGCAGCGTTATTCAGAGGCCCAAAGCCTTAATATAGACACTTATTAAGCGTTGGACTGCCCCATGTGGTTAAACACCTAATATTCCAAAAGTGTCCGTTACAGCCGTACTATTAGAGGCACAAAGTTCATATCGTATATGCAGCGTTATTCAGAGGCCCAAAGCCTTAATATAGTCACTTATTAAGCGTTGGACTGCCCCATGTGGTTAAAGACCTAATATTCCAAAAGTGTCCGTTACAGCCGTACTTTTAGAGGCACAAAGTTTATATCGTATATGCAGCGTTATACAGAGGCCCAAAACATTAATATAGTCACTTATTAAGCGTTGGACTGCCCCATGTGGTTAAACACCTAATATTCCAAAAGTGTCCGTTACAGCCGTACTATTAGAGGCACAAAGTTCATATCGTATATGCAGCGTTATTCAGAGGCCCAAAGCCTTAATATAGACACTTATTAAGCGTTGGACTGCCCCATGTGGTTAAACACCTAATATTCCAAAAGTGTCCGTTACAGCCGTACTATTAGAGGCACAAAGTTCATATCGTATATGCAGCGTTATTCAGAGGCCCAAAGCCTTAATATAGTCACTTATTAAGCGTTGGATTGCCCCATGTGGTTAAACACCTAGAGGCACAGTGCTCATTTTGTATATGCAGCGATATACAGAGGCCCAAAGCATTAATATGGTCACTTATTAAGCGTTGGACTGCCCCATGTGGTTAAACACCTAATATTCCAAAAGTGTCCGTTACAGCCAAACTATTAGAGGCACAAAGTTCATATCGAATATGCAGCGTTATACAGAGGCCCAAAGCATTAATATAGTCACTTATTAAGCGTTGGACTGCCCCATGTGCCTAAACACCTAATATTCCAAAAGTGTCCGTTACAGCCGAACTATTAGAGGCACAAAGTTCATATCATATATGCAGCGTTATACAGAGGCCCAAAGCCTTAATATAGTCACTTATTAAGCGTTGGACTGCCCTATGTGGTTAAACACCTAATATTCCAAAAGTGTCCGTTACAGCCATACTATTAGAGGCACAAAGTTCATATCGTATATGCAGCGTTATACAGAGGCCCAAAGCATTAATATAGTCACTTATTAAGCGTTGGACTGCCCCATGTGGTTGAACACCTAATTCCAAAAATGTCCGTTACAGCCAAACTATTAGTGGCACAAAGTTCATATTGTATATGCAGCGTTGTACAGAGGCCCAAAGCATTACTATAACAACATATTAAGCGATCGACAACCCCATGATTTTGAACACCTTATATTCGAAAAATGTCCGTTACAGCTAAACTATTAGAGGCACAAAGTTCATATCGAATATGCAGCGTTATACAGAGGCCCAAAGCATTAATATAGTCACTAATTAAGCGTTGGACTGCCCCATGTAGCTAAACACCTAATATTCCAAAAATTTCCGTTACAGCCAAACTATTAGAGGCACAGTGCTCATTTTGTATATGCAGCGTTATTCAGAGGCCCAAAGCCTTAATATAGTCACTTATTAAGCGTTGGACTGCCCCATGTGGTTAAAGACCTAATATTCCAAAAGTGTCCGTTACAGCCGTACTTTTAGAGGCACAAAGTTTATATCGTATATGCAGCGTTATACAGAGGCCCAAAACATTAATATAGTCACTTATTAAGCGTTGGACTGCCCCATGTGGTTAAACACCTAATATTCCAAAAGTGTCCGTTACTGCCGTACTATTAGAGGCACAAAGTTCATATCGTATATGCAGCGTTATTCAGAGGCCCAAAGCCTTAATATAGACACTTATTAAGCGTTGGACTGCCCCATGTGGTTAAACACCTAATATTCCAAAAGTGTCCGTTACAGCCGTACTATTAGAGGCACAAAATTCATATCGTATATGCAGCGTTATTCAGAGGCCCAAAGCCTTAATATAGTCACTTATTAAGCGTTGGACTGCCCCATGTGGTTAAAGACCTAATATTCCAAAAGTGTCCGTTACAGCCGTACTTTTAGAGGCACAAAGTTTATATCGTATATGCAGCGTTATACAGAGGCCCAAAACATTAATATAGTCACTTATTAAGCGTTGGACTGCCCCATGTGGTTAAACACCTAATATTCCAAAAGTGTCCGTTACTGCCGTACTATTAGAGACACAAAGTTCATATCGTATATGCAGCGTTATTCAGAGGCCCAAAGCCTTAATATAGACACTTATTAAGCGTTGGACTGCCCCATGTGGTTAAACACCTAATATTCCAAAAGTGTCCGTTACAGCCGTACTATTAGAGGCACAAAGTTCATATCGTATATGCAGCGTTATTCAGAGGCCCAAAGCCTTAATATAGTCACTTATTAAGCGTTGGACTGCCCTATGTGGTTAAACACCTAATATTCCAAAAGTGTCCGTTACAGCCGTACTATTAGAGGCACAAAGTTCATATTGTATATGCAGCGTTGTACAGAGGCCCAAAGCATTACTATAACAACATATTAAGCGATCGACAACCCCATGATGTTGAACACCTTATATTCGAAAAATGTCCGTTACAGCTAAACTATTAGAGGCACAAAGTTCATATCGTATATGCAGCGTTATACAGAGGCCCAAAGCATTAATATAGTCACTTATTAAGCGTTGGACTGCCCCATGTGGTTGAACACCTAATTCCAAAAGTGTCCGTTACAGCCAAACTATTAGTGGCACAAAGTTCATATTGTATATGCAGCGTTGTACAGAGGCCCAAAGCATTACTATAACAACATATTAAGCGATCGACAACCCCATGATGTTGAACACCTTATATTCGAAAAATGTCCGTTATAGCTAAACTATTAGAGGCACAAAGTTCATATCGAATATGCAGCGTTATACAGAGGCCCAAAGCATTAATATAGTCACTTATTAAGCGTTGGACTGCCCCATGTGGTTAAACACCTAATATTCCAAAAGTGTCCGTTACAGCCGTACTATTAGAGGCACAAAGTTCATATCGTATATGCAGCGTTATACAGAGGCCCAAAGCATTAATATGGTCACTTATTAAGCGTTGGACTGCCCCATGTGGTTAAACACCTAATATTCCAAAAGTGACCGTTACAGCCAAACTATTAGAGGCACAAAGTTCATATCGAATATGCAGCGTTATACAGAGGCCCAAAGCATTAATATAGTCACTTATTAAGCGTTGCACTGCCCCATGTGGCTGAACACCTAATATTCCAAAAATGTCCGTTACAGCCAAACTATTAGAGGCACAGTGCTCATTTTGTATATGCAGCGATATACAGAGGCCCACAGCATGAATATGGTCACTTATTAAGCGTTGGACTGCCCCATGTGGTTAAACACCTAATATTCCAAAAGTGTCCGTTACAGCCAAACTATTAGAGGCACAAAGTTCATATCGAATATGCAGCGTTATACAGAGACCCAAAGCATTAATATAGTCACTTATTAAGCGTTGGACTGCCCCATGTGCCTAAACACCTAATATTCCAAAAGTGTCCGTTACAGCCGTACTATTAGAGGCACAAAGTTCATATCATATATGCAGCGTTATACAGAGGCCCAAAGCCTTAATATAGTCACTTATTAAGCGTTGGACTGCCCTATGTGGTTAAACACCTAATATTCCAAAAGTGTCCGTTACAGCCATACTATTAGAGGCACAAAGTTCATATCGTATATGCAGCGTTATACAGAGGCCCAAAGCATTAGTATAGTCACTTATTAAGCGTTGGACTGCCCCATGTGGTTGAACACCTAATTCCAAAAATGTCCGTTACAGCCAAACTATTAGTGGCACAAAGTTCATATTGTATATGCAGCGTTGTACAGAGGCCCAAAGCATTACTATAACAACATATTAAGCGATCGACAACCCCATGATTTTGAACACCTTATATTCGAAAAATGTCCGTTACAGCTAAACTATTAGAGGCACAAAGTTCATATCGAATATGCAGCGTTATACAGAGGCCCAAAGCATTAATATAGTCACTTATTAAGCGTTGGACTGCCCCATGTAGCTAAACACCTAATATTCCAAAAATTTCCGTTACAGCCATACTATTAGAGGCACAGTGCTCATTTTGTATATGCAGCGTTATACAGAGTCCCAAAGCATTACTATAACCACATATAAAGCGATCGACAACCCCATGTTGTTGAACACCTAATATTCCAAAAATGTCAGTTACAGCCTAACTATAAAAGGCACAGAGTTCATACTGTATATGCAGCGTTATACAGAGTCCCAAAGCATTAATATAATCAAATAATAAGGATTGGACTGCAACATGTGTTTGAACACATAATATTCCAAAATTGTCCGTTACAGCCAAACTATTAGAGACACAGAGTTCATATTGTATATGCAGCGTTATACAGAGTCCCAAAGCATTACTTTAACGACATATTAAGCGTTGGACTGCCCCATGTGGTTGAACACCTAATATTCCAAAAGTGTCCGTTACAGCCAAACTATTAGAGGCACAAAGTTCATATCGTATATGCAGCGTTATACAGAGGCCCAAAGCATTAATATAGTCACTTATTAAGCGTTGGACTGCCCCATGTGGTTAAACACCTAATATTTTAAAAGTGTCCGTTACAGCCGTACTATTAGAGGCACAAAGTTCATATCGTATATGCAGCGTTATACAGAGGCCCAAAGCATTAATATAGTGAATTATTAAGCGTTGGACTGCCCCATGTGGTTAAACACCTAATATTCCAAAAGTGTCCGTTACAGCCTAACTATAAAAGGCACAGAGTTCATACTGTATATGCAGCGTTATACAGAGTCCCAAAGCATTACTATAACCACATATTAAGCGATCGACAACCCCATGATGTTGAACACCTTATATTCGAAAAATGTCCGTTACAGCTAAACTATTAGAGACACAAAGTTCATATCGAATATGCAGCGTTTTACAGATGTAGTGGCAAAATAGATGCGACAGCATCTTTCTGCCATTGCCCCTTCAACCTAAATAAGTACGCATTAAGAAATACTTACAATTACTTACAATTATTTAGTCAGCACATTCATGAGCAGCGGTTACCGACCGTCCTCATTAGGATTTAGATACATAGGTAGGAGTAAGTAATATATATATGAGACAATTCAATATGTAAGGATATTCAATAAACTATATAGTATCCAACCCGGCGTATTATTGTGATAACGCACAACCTTGCGCTATTAAGTATCGGCGACATTACATGGCGATCCTGCCGAAGAACAAATAGTGGGTAGCTAAGAAGAATATGGGGAAGACCAACTCGAAACACCAGGAAACAACCAGCAGCGGCGCAGTCAATTCCAACATCTTCATCGAGCAGCCAACTGTCAAGATCGACACCGAAACCAGAATACTATTATACGTCATCGTCATCGTGATCATCCTACAATTCGCTATGAAGATATACCAACACCATAGAAGATCAATGAAGAAAAACATAACCAGAAGCCTGGCGAACATCCACGTTTAAAGTAATCCATCCACTCACTTACATACGACCTGCCCCAACAATCATCGTTTAATGCTGAAACAGTTCATGTTACATCAACATCAGCATTAAAAAACATAAAAATCCATGTCAGCAATCGAGAAACTTAAAGAGATACAAGATAGTGTATTAAATCAAGCAAAGCGAGCATTGAAAGCTCAAGTCCCAAAAACAGAAGGTGTCAGAGCAGAAATTAGAGACAATCTGGTCCAGTTATTTAATGAATTCAACAAAACATTGATCACAGCCTGGGCGGAATTAAGCGAACAGGAAAAAGTAGAAACAAGAAAACTCTTTTCAAAGGTCCATGAGAAAGTTACGCGGGCTTTCGAAGTATTGGGAGTAAATTATAACATACCAAAAAGCCCAAGGGATTATATAAACCCCGAAGTAATAAATGAGGATTTCAAGAAAACCGAAGAAGACGAACTAGGCGGAGAAAGCTAGGAAGATAACCAAGAGAAAACCAACGTTGAAGAAATCAAGTCAGAGAGGGAAGAAGATAAGAAGAAAGAAGAAAAGAAGAGAGAAGGAAGACAAAACAGAACCATGGTGTTATCAGCGGCAGAATTTTTTAACTTGGCGAGCAAGATAATGCCAAGCGAATTCGACGGAACCCCGGATCGATTACAATCTTTTATAGACACCATAACATTGCTGAACGAAAACGCTACGGAAAATATGGCTAACGCCGTAGCATACGTTAAGACGAAACTGACAGGAAAAGCGAGAGATCTCATTACTACAGAGACAACTTTGGAGCAAATCAAATCAAAAATTAAGACAGGAGTAAAATGGGAAAGCACAAAGTTGGTCTCTGCAAAAATAATGGGGTTAAAACAGAACCCAAGGGATCCAGTGAAGTACGCATCAGAGATCGAAAACCTGACAGTAGAATTAAGAAGAGCATTCATCAATGAAGGTGTTCCTCTCAACGTAGCAGAAACCTATACAATAGATACAGTTGTTAGGGCGATGTCCAAAAACGCCGCCTCGGAGAAATCTAGAGTAATAATGGAGGCAGGCACCTTTTCATCCGCTCAAGAAGCCATAACAAAATTCGTGAACACAGCCGCCGACTGCAACGAAGGAACTAGCCAGATAATGCATCTGCGAGGAAATGGGCGACCGTTCAACAAATATTTTAATGGAAGAAACGGATATTACCAAAGAAACAACAGATTCAGAAATGGAGGTTATGGTAATAACGGTAGTTACAATAATAACTACCAGGGCAACTATAACGACAACCGCAATAATAATTTTTCTCGCGGAAATGGATATAGAGGTCGATATCCCAACAATAATTGGAATTCACGAAACAACCCGAACCATAGCAGAGGCAACAACCACGTCCGAGCTTTTGAAACCACTGAAAGTCAGGGAAACCAATCGACCCCCCAACCGGAGCGTTTGGGGGAAATGTAAAAGTTTATAACATGAATTTGTCGCTAGCAAATTTTGTGCTAGCGAACGTCAACATGACCCAGGAAACCAATACTTTACTAGTGGACACCGGCGCAGACATCTCAGTATTTAAAATTTCCAGCATCAATCCTCAACAAATGATTAACAAAAACAAATGGAGCACCATAAGAGGTGTCACGGACAAAACAACAAACTCACTAGGAACAACAAGCACTACTCTCGAGTTCGACCAACAAAAGGTAGAATGTACCTTTCACATAGTGGACGACGATTTTCCGATACCTACGGATGGAATTCTAGGAAGAGATTTTCTAATAAAATACAAATGCAACGTCGACTATGATGAGTGGACGCTCACAATAAAAAACGAAGTGGAGAAAGTAGCAGTCCCCCTTCGCCCAGATGCCGAAGACGACAGAATATTTATCCCACCGAGATGCGAGGTCATAAGAAGAATCACCAAATTTAGTAATTTGGAAAAAGATGTTTTGGTCCATAATCAAGAAATTGCCCCCGGAGTGTTCATTGCAAGAGCATTGGTATCCAAGGTCAACCCAGTAGTAAAAATAGTAAACACTACATTGAAGAACGTAACACTAGAACACATTGACGTCAAGACGACCGAACTCAGCACTTTTAACATATACAACATAGTAAACGAGAACAACGACCGGCGTAAACAGCTGTTTAATCAACTCAACCTAGATGTCCCAGATTTCGTCAAGAATGAAACTGTCGAGTTATGCAAGAAATACGCTGATGTTTTTGCCTTGAAAACAGACAAGGTTACTACGAACAATTTTTATAAACAAAAAATAAAACTCGTGGACAGCAATCCCGTATACATCAAAAACTATAGAACACCGCAAGTTCATAAAGAGGAAATAAACAAACAAATCGAGAAGATGCTGGACCACCAAATTATAGAGCCATCAACATCAGAATACAACAGCCCGATACTTTTGGTACCCAAGAAAGCGGAAAATGGAGAAAAGAAATGGAGATTGGTGATAGATTTCCGACAAGTGAACAGAAAACTCGTTGCGGATAAATTTCCCCTACCACGAATCGACGACATATTAGACCAGCTAGGGCGAGCGAAGTGGTTCTCCGTCGTCGATCTCATATCAGGCTTTCACCAGATTCCATTGGATAAGGAGTCAAGGGGAGTAACAGCTTTCACAACGGATAAGGGAGCGTACCAATTCACCAGATTACCGTTTGGATTATCAATCGCTGGAAATAGTTTTTCGAGAATGATGTCTATTGCCTTTAGTGGATTAGCACCGGAGAAGGCATTCCTTTACATGGACGACCTGATCGTAATCGGTTGTTCCCAATCCCATCATTTGCGAAACCTAGAAGAAGTATTTAAGACGTGCCGAAAGTATAACCTCAAGCTCAATCCAGAGAAGTGTCAGTTTTTCAAGAAAGAAGTCACCTTTTTGGGTCATAAAGTAACCGATCAAGGCATTTTACCAGACAACTCAAAGTACGAAGCAATAGATAAATACCCAGTGCCAGAAAACGCCGACGCCACAAAGCGTTTTATTGCTTTCTGCAATTATTATCGACGATTCATTGCTCATTTTGCGGAAATAACGAGACCATTAAACAATCTCACGCGAAAAAACGTGGAGTTCAAATGGACCGAAGAATGTCAAGATTCATTCGGGAAACTAAAAGCAGCCCTCACTCAACCAACCATATTGCAGTACCCGGATTTCTCAAAGCAGTTCATCCTGACAACCGACGCATCAAAAGAAGCTTGCGGAGCAGTTTTGGCGCAGATGCATGGAGTCAAGGAACTCCCAGTGGCATACGCATCCCGGTCATTTACGAAAGGAGAATCTCACAAATCTGTAATAGAGAAGGAGCTAGCAGCGATACATTGGGCAATCGTTTATTTCCGTCCCTACTTATATGGACGCAAATTTGTGGTTAAAAGCGATCACAAGCCATTAGTGTATCTATTTGCGATGAAGGACCCATCATCGAAACTTACGAGAATGCGTTTGGATCTCGAGGAGTACGATTTCGATATCGAGTACATAAAAGGTACCGATAATGTCGGCGCAGATGCTCTTTCCCGCATCAACATCGATGATTTAAAACTTATGGAACAACAATCGTCACTGGTACTAGCAATAACACGAGCTCAAGCAAGAAGAGCGACAAGACAACCACGCGAAAGCATTGAAGAAAGAAAAACCTCGGAGAAGGCACCCAGAATAGTAGAAAATTTGAACGACACCGCAATTTGCAGACATCCATCGTTATCATTTGAAATCAAGAAGTCCAAGTTGAATATGAAAATTAAGAAGTAAAAAAGGAGCTCCAAGTGTGAAGTCGCAATCAGCAATGGCAAATTTTCTTTAGAGAATTTATTGTCGTCGCTAGAGAAATTAGCGAATGATTGCAACTATGATACGTTGAGATTAAGAAAAAACGACATAATATTTCAATATATGTCGATAAATCAGCTGAAAGAAAATGGACAAAAATGGTTGAAGAAGCTGCAGATTATACTACAAGACAACCCGAGAACAGTAGATAATAAGGAAGAACGGGTAAAAATAATGGAAAAATTCCACGACGATCCAATGACGGGTGGGCATTGTGGACAAAAACGCCTACTGAAGAAATTAAGGACATTTTACCAATGGAAAAATATGTCCCACGATGTTAGCAACTATGTGAGAAAGTGTAAAAAATGCCAACTGAACAAGAGCAAGATACGGTACAGCGAACCATTCGTAATAACTCCCACACCGCAAACAGCATTCAGCATAGTATCTATTGATACAATCGGCCCATTTATGAAGACTCACCAAGGGAACACATACGCTATTACAATCCAATGTGAGTTAACGAAGTATGTGGTCATCATCCCAATCCCGAACAAGGAAGCAACAACGGTAGCGAGAGCAATTTTCGAACAATTCATCCTCACCTACGGGCCAATGCAAGAAATCAGGACAGACATGGGCACTGAATTCATGAACCAAGTGCTCGACGCTGTAACCAAGTTGATGCGTATCAAACACAAGACTTCCACCGCCTACCACAGCCAAACCATCGGCGGGTGCGAGAGAAATCACCGCGTCCTCAACGAGTATTTGCGAACATACGTGAATAACAACCAAACAGATTGGGACGAATGGACTAAGTACTATTGTTTTTGCTACAATACGACACCGAGCGCGTACCACAACTATACGCCGTTCGAGTGAGTTAGTATTTGGAAAAAAGGCAGCATTACCCGAAGAACTGATGGGCGAACAAATAGATCCGCTATACAACATAGAAGCATACGAACAGGAACTGCGGTACAGACTCCAGGTGGCTCACAGAAGGGCTGGGCAGTTTCTAGAAGAGGCCAAAGAAAGAAGGAAGTCCGTGAAAGATCAATCATCGCGACCCATTCATCTCAAACCAGGAGATATGGTCAGCATCACCAACGAAAACAGAAGAAAGTTGGAGGCCGTCTACAAGGGTCCTTTCGAGGTGGTAGAAGTCAAGGGACCGAACTGCACCATATTATCAAATGGAGCTACAACAACAGTGCACAAAAATAGAGTGCAAAAGTTCATAGACGAATAGTGAAAACTGATAGTGAAATATTATAAGTGTATAGTTTTAAGATATTTATGTAAACATAATAATCATATTTTTAAAGGGTTTAAATATTAAGAATGTCCCCCATTTTAACGGCCGTAAAATGAGGAACATTCTCTAAAAGGAAAGGGATGTAGTGGCAAAATAGATGCGACAGCATCTTTCTGCCATTGCCCCTTCAACCTAAATAAGTACGCATTAAGAAATACTTACAATTACTTACAATTATGTAGTCAGCACATTCATGAGCAGCGGTTACCGACCGTCCTCATTAGGATTTAGATACATAGGTAGGAGTAAGTAATATATATATGAGACAATTCAATATGTAAGGATATTCAATAAACTATATAGTATCCAACCCGGCGTATTATTGTGATAACGCACAACCTTGCGCTATTAAGTATCGGCGACATTACACAGAGGCCCAAAGCATTAATATAGTCACTTATTAAGCGTTGGACTGCCCCATGTGGTTGAACACCTAATTCCAAAAATGTCCGTTACAGCCAAACTATTAGAGGCACAAAGTTCATATTGTATATGCAGCGTTATACAGAGGCCCAAAGCATTACTATAACCACATATTAAGCGATCGACAACCCCATGATGTTGAACACCTTATATTCGAAAAATGTCCGTTACAGCTAAACTATTAGAGGCACAAAGTTCATATCGAATATGCAGCGTTTTACAGAGGCCCAAAGCATTAATATAGTCACTTATTAAGCGTTGGACTGCCCCATGTGGTTAAACACCTAATATTCCAAAAGTGTCCGTTACAGCCGTACTATTAGAGGCACAAAGTTCATATCGTATATGCAGCGTTATACAGAGGCCCAAAGCATTAATATAGTCACTTATTAAGCGTTGGACTGCCCCATGTGGTTAAACACCTAATATTTTAATAGTGTCCGTTACAGCCGTACTATTAGAGGCACAAAGTTCATATCGTATATGCAGCGTTATACAGAGGCCCAAAGCATTAATATAGTGACTTATTAAGCGTTGGACTGCCCCATGTGGTTAAAGACCTAATATTCCAAAAGTGTCCGTTACAGCCGTACTTTTAGAGGCACAAAGTTTATATCGTATATGCAGCGTTATACAGAGGCCCAAAACATTAATATAGTCACTTATTAAGCGTTGGACTGCCCCATGTGGTTAAACACCTAATATTCCAAAAGTGTCCGTTACAGCCGTACTATTAGAGGCACAAAGTTCATATCGTATATGCAGCGTTATTCAGAGGCCCAAAGCCTTAATATAGTCACTTATTAAGCGTTGGACTGCCCCATGTGGTTAAACACCTAATATTCCAAAAGTGTCCGTTACAGCCGTACTATTAGAGGCACAAAGTTCATATCGTATATGCAGCGTTATTCAGAGGCCCAAAGCCTTAATATAGTCACTTATTAAGCGTTGGACTGCCCTATGTGGTTAAACACCTAATATTCCTAAAGTGTCCGTTACAGCCGTACTATTAGAGGCACAAAGTTCATATTGTATATGCAGCGTTGTACAGAGGCCCAAAGCATTACTATAACAACATATTAAGCGATCGACAACCCCATGATGTTGAACACCTTATATTCGAAAAATGTCCGTTACAGCTAAACTATTAGAGGCACAAAGTTCATATCGTATATGCAGCGTTATACAGAGGCCCAAAGCATTAATATAGTCACTTATTAAGCGTTGGACTGCCCCATGTGCCTAAACACTTAATATTCCAAAAGTGTCCGTTACAGCCGTACTATTAGAGGCACAAAATTCATATCGTATATGCAGCGTTATACAGAGGCCCAAAGCATTAATATAGTGACTTATTAAGCGTTGGACTGCCCCATGTGGTTAAACACCTAATATTCCAAAAGTGTCCGTTACAGCCGTACTTTTAGAGGCACAAAGTTTATATCGTATATGCAGCGTTATACAGAGGCCCAAAACATTAATATAGTCACTTATTAAGCGTTGGACTGCCCCATGTGGTTAAACACCAAATATTCCAAAAGTGTCCGTTACAGCCGTACTATTAGAGGCACAAAGTTCATATCGTATATGCAGCGTTATTCAGAGGCCCAAAGCCTTAATATAGTCACTTATTAAGCGTTGGACTGCCCTATGTGGTTAAACACCTAATATTCCAAAAGTGTCCGTTACAGCCGTACTATTAGAGGCACAAAGTTCATATTGTATATGCAGCGTTGTACAGAGGCCCAAAGCATTACTATAACAACATATTAAGCGATCGACAACCCCATGATGTTGAACACCTTATATTCGAAAAATGTCCGTTACAGCTAAACTATTAGAGGCACAAAGTTCATATCGTATATGCAGCGTTATACAGAGGCCCAAAGCATTAATATAGTCACTTATTAAGCGTTGGACTGCCCCATGTGCCTAAACACCTAATATTCCAAAAGTGTCCGTTACAGCCGTACTATTAGAGGCACAAAGTTCATATCGTATATGCAGCGTTATACAGAGGCCCAAAGCATTAATATAGTGACTTATTAAGCGTTGGACAGCCCCATGTGGTTAAACACCTAATATTCCAAAAGTGTCCGTTACAGCCGTACTTTTAGAGGCACAAAGTTTATATCGTATATGCAGCGTTATACAGAGGCCCAAAACATTAATATAGTCACTTATTAAGCGTTGGACTGCCCCATGTGGTTAAACACCAAATATTCCAAAAGTGTCCGTTACAGCCGTACTATTAGAGGCACAAAGTTCATATCGTATATGCAGCGTTATTCAGAGGCCCAAAGCCTTAATATAGTCACTTATTAAGCGTTGGACTGCCCTATGTGGTTAAACACCTAATATTCCAAAAGTGTCCGTTACAGCCGTACTATTAGAGGCACAAAGTTCATATTGTATATGCAGCGTTGTACAGAGGCCCAAAGCATTACTATAACAACATATTAAGCGATCGACAACCCCATGATGTTGAACACCTTATATTCGAAAAATGTCCGTTACAGCTAAACTATTAGAGGCACAAAGTTCATATCGTATATGCAGCGTTATACAGAGGCCCAAAGCATTAATATAGTCACTTATTAAGCGTTGGACTGCCCCATGTGGTTGAACACCTAATTCCAAAAGTGTCCGTTACAGCCAAACTATTAGTGGCACAAAGTTCATATTGTATATGCAGCGTTGTACAGAGGCCCAAAGCATTACTATAACAACATATTAAGCGATCGACAACCCCATGATGTTGAACACCTTATATTCGAAAAATGTCCGTTACAGCTAAACTATTAGAGGCACAAAGTTCATGTCGAATATGCAGCGTTATACAGAGGCCCAAAGCATTAATATAGTCACTTATTAAGCGTTGGACTGCCCCATGTGGCTAAACACCTAATATTCCAAAAATGTCCGTTACAGCCAAGCTATTAGAGGCACAGTGCTCATTTTGTATATGCAGTGTTATACAGAGTCCCAAAGCATTAATATAGTCACTTATTAAGCGTTGGACTGCCCCATGAGGTTAAACACCTAATATTCCAAAAGTGTCCGTTACAGCCGTACTATTAGAGGCACAAAGTTCATATCGTATATGCAGCGTTATACAGAGGCCCAAAGCATTAATATAGTCACTTATTAAGCGTTGGACTGCCCCATGTGGTTAAACACCTAGAGGCACAGTGCTCATTTTGTATATGCAGCGATATACAGATGCCCAAAGCATTAATATGGTCACTTATTAAGCGTTGGACTGCCCCATGTGGTTAAACACCTAATATTCGAAAAATGTCCGTTACAGCTAAACTATTAGAGGCACAAAGTTCATGTCGAATATGCAGCGTTATACAGAGGCCCAAAGCATTAATATAGTCACTTATTAAGCGTTGGACTGCCCCATGTGGCTGAACACCTAATATTCCAAAAATGTCCGTTACAGCCAAACTATTAGAGGCACAGTGCTCATTTTGTATATGCAGCGATATACAGAGGCCCAAAGCATTAATATGGTCACTTATTAAGCGTTGGACTGCCCCATGTGCCTAAACACCTAATATTCCAAAAGTGTCCGTTACAGCCGTACTATTAGAGGCACAAAGTTCATATCGTATATGCAGCGTTATACAGAGGCCCAAAGCCTTAATATAGTCACTTATTAAGCGTTGGACTGCCCTATGTGGTTAAACACCTAATATTCCAAAAGTGTCCGTTACAGCCATACTATTAGAGGCAAAAATTTCATATCGTATATGCAGCGTTATACAGAGGCCCAAAGCATTAATATAGTCACTTATTAAGCGTTGGACTGCCCCATGTGGTTGAACACCTAATTCCAAAAATGTCCGTTACAGCCAAACTATTAGAGGCACAGTGCTCATTTTGTATATGCAGTGTTATACAGAGTCCCAAAGCATTAATATAGTCACTTATTAAGCGTTGGACTGCCCCATGTGGTTAAACACCTAATATTCCAAAAGTGTCCGTTACAGCCGTACTATTAGAGGCACAAAGTTCATATCGTATATGCAGCGTTATACAGAGGCCCAAAGCATTAATATAGTCACTTATTAAGCGTTGGACTGCCCCATGTGGTTAAACACCTAGAGGCACAGTGCTCATTTTGTATATGCAGCGATATACAGAGGCCCAAAGCATTAATATGGTCACTTATTAAGCGTTGGACTGCCCCATGTGGTTAAACACCTAATATTCCAAAAGTGTCCGTTACAGCCAAACTATTAGAGGCACAAAGTTCATATCGAATATGCAGCGTTATACAGAGGCCCAAAGCATTAATATAGTCACTTATTAAGCGTTGGACTGCCCCATGTGGCTGAACACCTAATATTCCAAAAATGTCCGTTACAGCCAAACTATTAGAGGCACAGTGCTCATTTTGTATATGAAGCGATATACAGAGGCCCAAAGCATTAATATGGTCACTTATTAAGCGTTGGACTGCCCCATGTGGTTAAACACCTAATATTCCAAAAGTGTCCGTTACAGCCGTACTATTAGAGGCACAAAGTTCATATCGTATATGCAGCGTTATACAAAGGCCCAAAGCCTTAATATAGTCACTTATAAAGCGTTGGACTGCCCCATGTGGTTAAACACCTAATATTCCAAAAGTGTCCGTTACAGCCGTACTTTTAGAGGCACAAAGTTTATATCGTATATGCAGCGTTATACAGAGGCCCAAAGCATTAATATAGTGACTTATTAAGCGTTGGACTGCCCCATGTGGTTAAAGACCTAATATTCCAAAAGTGTCCGTTACAGCCGTACTTTTAGAGGCACAAAGTTTATATCGTATATGCAGCGTTATACAGAGGCCCAAAGCATTAATATAGTGACTTATTAAGCGTTGGACTGCCCCATGTGGTTAAAGACCTAATATTCCAAAAGTGTCCGTTACAGCCGTACTTTTAGAGGCACAAAGTTTATATCGTATATGCAGCGTTATACAGAGGCCCAAAACATTAATATAGTGACTTATTAAGCGTTGGACTGCCCCATGTGGTTAAACACCTAATATTCCAAAAGTGTCCGTTACAGCCGTACTTTTAGAGGCACAAAGTTTATATCGTATATGCAGCGTTATACAGAGGCCCAAAACATTAATATAGTCACTTATTAAGCGTTGGACTGCCCCATGTGGTTAAACACCAAATATTCCAAAAGTGTCCGTTACAGCCGTACTATTAGAGGCACAAAGTTCATATCGTATATGCAGCGTTATTCAGAGGCCCAAAGCCTTAATATAGTCACTTATTAAGCGTTGGACTGCCCTATGTGGTTAAACACCTAATATTCCAAAAGTGTCCGTTACAGCCGTACTATTAGAGGCACAAAGTTCATATTGTATATGCAGCGTTGTACAGAGGCCCAAAGCATTACTATAACAACATATTAAGCGATCGACAACCCCATGATGTTGAACACCTTATATTCGAAAAATGTCCGTTACAGCTAAACTATTAGAGGCACAAAGTTCATATCGTATATGCAGCGTTATACAGAGGCCCAAAGCATTAATATAGTCACTTATTAAGCGTTGGACTGCCCCATGTGGTTGAACACCTAATTCCAAAAGTGTCCGTTACAGCCAAACTATTAGTGGCACAAAGTTCATATTGTATATGCAGCGTTGTACAGAGGCCCAAAGCATTACTATAACAACATATTAAGCGATCGACAACCCCATGATGTTGAACACCTTATATTCGAAAAATGTCCGTTACAGCTAAACTATTAGAGGCACAAAGTTCATGTCGAATATGCAGCGTTATACAGAGGCCCAAAGCATTAATATAGTCACTTATTAAGCGTTGGACTGCCCCATGTGGCTAAACACCTAATATTCCAAAAATGTCCGTTACAGCCAAGCTATTAGAGGCACAGTGCTCATTTTGTATATGCAGTGTTATACAGAGTCCCAAAGCATTAATATAGTCACTTATTAAGCGTTGGACTGCCCCATGAGGTTAAACACCTAATATTCCAAAAGTGTCCGTTACAGCCGTACTATTAGAGGCACAAAGTTCATATCGTATATGCAGCGATATACAGAGGCCCAAAGCATTAATATAGTCACTTATTAAGCGTTGGACTGCCCCATGTGGTTAAACACCTAGAGGCACAGTGCTCATTTTGTATATGCAGCGATATACAGATGCCCAAAGCATTAATATGGTCACTTATTAAGCGTTGGACTGCCCCATGTGGTTAAACACCTAATATTCCAAAAGTGTCCGTTACAGCCAAACTATTAGAGGCACAGTGCTCATTTTGTATATGAAGCGATATACAGAGGCCCAAAGCATTAATATGGTCACTTATTAAGCGTTTTACTGCCCCATGTGGTTAAACACCTAATATTCCAAAAGTGTCCGTTACAGCCAAACTATTAGAGGCACAAAGTTCATATCGAATATGCAGCGTTATACAGAGGCCCAGAGCATTAATATAGTCACTTATTAAGCGTTGGACTGCCCCATGTGCCTAAACACCTAATATTCCAAAAGTGTCCGTTACAGCCGTACTATTAGAGGCACAAAGTTCATATCATATATGCAGCGTTATACAGAGGCCCAAAGCCTTAATATAGTCACTTATTAAGCGTTGGACTGCCCTATGTGGTTAAACACCTAATATTCCAAAAGTGTCCGTTACAGCCGTACTATTAGAGGCACAAAGTTCATATCGAATATGCAGCGTTATACAGAGGCCCAAAGCATTAATATAGTCACTTATTAAGCGTTGGACTGCCCCATGTGCCTAAACACCTAATATTCCAAAAGTGTCCGTTACAGCCGTACTATTAGAGGCACAAAGTTCATATCATATATGCAACGTTTTACAGAGGCCCAAAGCATTAATGTAGTCACTTATTAAGCGTTGGACTGCCCCATGTGGTTAAACACCTAATATTCCAAAAGTGTCCGTTACAGCCATACTATTAGAGGCACAAAGTTCATATCGTATATGCAGCGTTATACAGAGGCCCAAAGCATTAATATAGTCACTTATTAAGCGTTGGACTGCCCCATGTGGTTGAACACCTAATTCCAAAAATGTCCGTTACAGCCAAACTATTAGTGGCGCAAAGTTCATATTGTATATGCAGCGTTGTACAGAGGCCCAAAGCATTACTATAACAACATATTAAGCGATCGACAACCCCATGATTTTGAACACCTTATATTCGAAAAATGTCCGTTACAGCTAAACTATTAGAGGCACAAAGTTCATATCGAATATGCAGCGTTATACAGAGGCCCAAATCATTAATATAGTCACTTATTAAGCGTTGGACTGCCCCATGTGGTTAAACACCTAATATTCCAAAAGTGTCCGTTACAGCCAAACTATTAGAGGCACAAAGTTCATATCGAATATGCAGCGTTATACAGAGGCCCAAAGCCTTAATATAGTCACTTATTAAGCGTTGGACTGCCCTATGTGGTTAAACACCTAATATTCCAAAAGTGTCCGTTACAGCCATACTATTAGAGGCACAAAGTTCATATCGTATATGCAGCGTTATACAGAGGCCCAAAGCATTAATATAGTCACTTATTAAGCGTTGGACTGCCCCATGTGGCTAAACACCTAATATTCCAAAAATGTCCGTTACAGCCAAACTATTAGAGGCACAAAGTTCATATCGAATATGCAGCGTTATACAGAGGCCCAAAGCCTTAATATAGTCACTTATTAAGCGTTGGACTGCCCTATGTGGTTAAACACCTAATATTCCAAAAGTGTCCGTTACAGCCATACTATTAGAGGCACAAAGTTCATATCGTATATGCAGCGTTATACAGAGGCCCAAAGCATTAATATAGTCACTTATTAAGCGTTGGACTGCCCCATGTGGCTAAACACCTTATATTCGAAAAATGTCCGTTACAGCTAAACTATTAGAGGCACAAAGTTCATATCGAATATGCAGCGTTATACAGAGGCCCAAATCATTAATATAGTCACTTATTAAGCGTTGGACTGCCCCATGTGGTTAAACACCTAATATTCCAAAAGTGTCCGTTACAGCCAAACTATTAGAGGCACAAAGTTCATATCGAATATGCAGCGTTATACAGAGGCCCAAAGCCTTAATATAGTCACTTATTAAGCGTTGGACTGCCCTATGTGGTTAAACACCTAATATTCCAAAAGTGTCCGTTACAGCCATACTATTAGAGGCACAAAGTTCATATCGTATATGCAGCGTTATACAGAGGCCCAAAGCATTAATATAGTCACTTATTAAGCGTTGGACTGCCCCATGTGGCTAAACACCTAATATTCCAAAAGTGTCCGTTACAGCCAAACTATTAGAGGCACAAAGTTCATATCGAATATGCAGCGTTATACAGAGGCGCAAAGCCTTAATATAGTCACTTATTAAGCGTTGGACTGCCCTATGTGGTTAAACACCTAATATTCCAAAAGTGTCCGTTACAGCCATACTATTAGAGGCACAAAGTTCATATCGTATATGCAGCGTTATACAGAGGCCCAAAGCATTAATATAGTCACTTATTAAGCGTTGGACTGCTTCATGTGCCTAAACACCTAATATTCCAAAAGTGTCCGTTACAGCCGTACTATTAGAGGCACAAAGTTCATATCATATATGCAACGTTTTACAGAGGCCCAAAGCATTAATGTAGTCACTTATTAAGCGTTGGACTGCCCCATGTGGTTAAACACCTAATATTCCAAAAGTGTCCGTTACAGCCATACTATTAGAGGCACAAAGTTCATATCGTATATGCAGCGTTATACAGAGGCCCAAAGCATTAATATAGTCACTTATTAAGCGTTGGACTGCCCCATGTGGTTGAACACCTAATTCCAAAAATGTCCGTTACAGCCAAACTATTAGTGGCGCAAAGTTCATATTGTATATGCAGCGTTGTACAGAGGCCCAAAGCATTACTATAACAACATATTAAGCGATCGACAACCCCATGATTTTGAACACCTTATATTCGAAAAATGTCCGTTACAGCTAAACTATTAGAGGCACAAAGTTCATATCGAATATGCAGCGTTATACAGAGGCCCAAATCATTAATATAGTCACCTATTAAGCGTTGGACTGCCCCATGTGCCTAAACACCTAATATTCCAAAAGTGTCCGTTACAGCCGTACTATTAGAGGCACAAAGTTCATATCATATATGCAGCGTTATACAGAGGCCCAAAGCCTTAATATAGTCACTTATTAAGCGTTGGACTGCCCCATGTGGTTAAACACCTAATATTCCAAAAGTGTCCGTTACAGCCGTACTATTAGAGGCACAAAGTTCATATCGTATATGCAGCGTTATACAGAGGCCCAAAGCATTAATATAGTCACTTATTAAGCGTTGTACAGCCCCATGTGGTTAAACACCTAATATTCCAAAAGTGTCCGTTACAGCCATACTATTAGAGGCACAAAGTTCATATCGTTTATGCAGTGTTATACAGAGGCCCAAAGCATTAATATAGTCACTTATTAAGCGTTGGACTGCCCCATGTGGTTGAACACCTAATTCCAAAAATGTCCGTTACAGCCAAACTATTAGTGGCACAAAGTTCATATTGTATATGCAGCGTTGTACAGAGGCCCAAAGCATTACTATAACAACATATTAAGCGATCGACAACCCCATGATGTTGAACACCTTATATTCGAAAAATGTCCGTTACAGCTAAACTATTAGAGGCACAAAGTTCATATCGAATATGCAGCGTTATACAGAGGCCCAAAGCATTAATATAGTCACTTATTAAGCGTTGGACTGCCCCATGTGGCTAAACACCTAATATTCCAAAAATGTCCGTTACAGCCAAACTATTAGAGGCACAGTGCTCATTTTGTATATGCAGCGTTATACAGAGGCCCAAAGCCTTAATATAGTCACTTATTAAGCGTTGGACTGCCCCATGTGGTTAAACACCTAATATTCCAAAAGTGTCCGTTACAGCCGTACTATTAGAGGCACAAAGTTCATATCGTATATGCAGCGTTAAACAGAGGCCCAAAGCATTAATATAGTCACTTATTAAGCGTTAGACTGCCCCATGTGGTTAAACACCTAATATTTTAAAAGTGTCCGTTACAGCCGTACTATTAGAGGCACAAAGTTCATATCGTATATGCAGCGTTATACAGAGGCCCAAAGCATTAATATAGTGACTTATTAAGCGTTGGACTGCCCCATGTGGTTAAACACCTAATATTCCAAAAGTGTCCGTTACAGCCGTACTTTTAGAGGCACAAAGTTCATATCGTATATGCAGCGTTATACAGAGGCCCAAAGCATTAATATAGTGACTTATTAAGCGTTGGACTGCCCCATGTGGTTAAACACCTAATATTCCAAAAGTGTCCGTTACAGCCGTACTATTAGTGGCACAAAGTTCATATCGTATATGCAGCGTTATACAGAGGCCCAAAGCCTTAATATAGTCACTTATTAAGCGTTGGACTGCCCTATGTGGTTAAACACCTAATATTCCAAAAGTGTCCGTTACAGCCATACTATTAGAGGCACAAAGTTCATATCGTATATGCAGCGTTATACAGAGGTCCAAAGCATTAATATAGTCACTTACTAAGCGTTGGACTGCCCCATGTGGTTAAACACCTAATATTTTAAAAGTGTCCGTTACAGCCGTACTAATAGAGGCACAAAGTTCATATCGTATATGCAGCGTTATACAGAGGCCCAAAGCATTAATATAGTCACTTATTAAGCGTTGGACTGCCCCATGTGGTTAAACACCTAATATTCCAAAAGTGTCCGTTACAGCCAAACTATTAGAGGCACAAAGTTCATATCGAATATGCAGCGTTATACAGAGGCCCAAAGCCTTAATATAGTCACTTATTAAGCGTTGGACTGCCCCATGTGGTTAAACACCTAATATTCCAAAAGTGTCCGTTACAGCCGTACTATTAGAGGCACAAAGTTCATATCGTATATGCAGCGTTATGCAGAGGCCCAAAGCATTAATATAGTGATTTATTAAGCGTTGGACTGCCCCATGTGGTTAAAGACCTAATATTCCAAAAGTGTCCGTTACAGCCGTACTTTTAGAGGCACAAAGTTTATATCGTATATGCAGCGTTATACAGAGGCCCAAAGCATTAATATAGTGACTTATTAAGCGTTGGACTGCCCCATGTGGTTAAAGACCTAATATTCCAAAAGTGTCCGTTACAGCCGTACTTTTAGAAGCACAAAGTTTATATCGTATATGCAGCGATATACAGAGGCCCAAAACATTAATATAATCACTTATTAAGCGTTGGACTGCCCCATGTGGTTAAACACCTAATATTCCAAAAGTGTCCGTTACAGCCGTACTATTAGAGGCACAAAGTTCATATCGTATATGCAGCGTTATACAGAGGCCCAAAGCATTAATATAGTGACTTATTAAGCGTTGGACTGCCCCATGTGGTTAAACACCTAATATTCCAAAAGTGTCCGTTACAGCCGTACTTTTAGAGGCACAAAGTTCATATCGTATATGCAGCGTTATTCAAAGGCCCAAAGCCTTAATATAGTCACTTATTAAGCGTTGGACTGCCCTATGTGGTTAAACACCTAATATTCCAAAAGTGTCTGTTACAGCCATACTATTAGAGGCACAAAGTTCATATCGTATATGCAGCGTTATACAGAGGCCCAAAGCATTAATATAGTCACTTATTAAGCGTTGGACTGCCCCATGTGGTTGAACACCTAATTCCAAAAGTGTCCGTTACAGCCAAACTATTAGTGGCACAAAGTTCATATTGTATATGCAGCGTTGTACAGAGGCCCAATGCATTACTATAACAACATATTAAGCGATCGACAACCCCATGATGTTGAACACCTTATATTCGAAAAATGTCCGTTACAGCTAAACTATTAGAGGCACAAAGTTCATATCGAATATGCAGCGTTATACAGAGGCCCAAAGCATTAATATAGTCACTTATTAAGCGTTGGACTGCCCCATGTGGCTAAACACCTAATATTCCAAAAATGTCCGTTACAGCCAAACTATTAGAGGCACAGTGCTCATTTTGTATATGCAGTGTTATACAGAGTCCCAAAGCATTAATATAGTCACTTATTAAGCGTTGGACTGCCCCATGTGGTTAAACACCTAATATTCCAAAAGTGTCCATTACAGCCGTACTATTAGAGGCACAAAGTTCATATCGTAAATGCAGCGTTATACAGAGGCCCAAAGCCTTAATATAGTCACTTATTAAGCGTTGGACTGCCCCATGTGGTTAAACACCTAATATTCCAAAAGCGTCCGTTACAGCCAAACTATTAGAGGCACAAAGTTCATATTGTATATGCAGCGTTATACAGAGGCCCAAAGCATTAATATAGTCACTTATTAAGCGTTGGACTGCCCCATGTGGTTAAACACCTAATATTCCAAAAGTGTTCGTTACAGCCAAACTATTAGAGGCACAAAGTTCATATCGTTTATGCAGTGTTATACAGAGGCCCAAAGCATTAATATAGTCACTTATTAAGCGTTGGACTGCCCCATGTGGTTAAACACCTAATATTCCAAAAGTGTTCGTTACAGCCAAACTATTAGAGGCACAAAGTTCATATTGTATATGCAGCGTTATACAGAGGCCCAAAGCATTACTATAACCACATATTAAGCGATCGACAACCCCATGATGTTGAACACCTTATATTCGAAAAATGTCCGTTACAGCTAAACTATTAGAGGCACAAAGTTCATATCGAATATGCAGCGTTTTACAGAGGCCCAAAGCATTAATATAGTCACTTATTAAGCGTTGGACTGCCCCATGTGGTTGAACACCTAATATTCCAAAAATGTCCGTTACAGCTAAACTATTAAAGGCACAAAGTTCATATCGAATATGCAGAGTTTTACAGAGTCCCAAAGCATTAATATAGTCACTTATTAAGCGTTGGACTGCCCCATGTGGCTGAACACCTAATATTCCAAAAATGTCCGTTACAGAGAAACTATTAGAGGCACAGTGCTCATTTTGTATGTGCAGCGTTATACAGAGGCCCAAAGCATTAATATAGTCACTTATTAAGCGTTGGACTGCCCCATGTGGCTGAACACCTAATATTCCAAAAATGACCGTTACAGCCAAACTATTAGAGGCACAGTGCTCATTTTGTATGTGCAGTGTTATACAGAGGCCCAAAGCATTAATATAGTCACTTATTAAGCGTTGGACTGCCCCATGTGGCTGAACACCTAATATTCCAAAAATGTCCGTTACAGCCAAACTATTAGAGGCACAGTGCTCATTTTGTATATGCAGCGATATACAAAGTTCATATCGAATATGCAGCGTTATACAGAGGCCCAAAGCATTAATATAGTCACTTATTAAGCGTTGGACTTCCCCATGTGGCTAAACACCTAATATTCCAAAGTGTCCGTTACAGCCGTACTATTAGAGGCACAAAGTTCATATCGTATATGCAGCGTTATACAGAGGCCCAAAGCCTTAATATAGTCACTTATTAAGCGTTGGACTGCCCTATGTGGTTAAACACCTAATATTCCAAAAGTGTCCGTTACAGCCATACTATTAGAGGCACAAAGTTCATATCGTATATGCAGCGTTATACAGAGGCCCAAAGCATTAATATAGTCACTTATTAAGCGTTGGACTGCCCCATGTGGTTGAACACCTAATTCCAAAAATGTCCGTTACAGCCAAACTATTAGTGGCACAAAGTTCATATTGTATATGCAGCGTTGTACAGAGGCCCAAAGCATTACTATAACAACATATTAAGCGATCGACAACCCCATGATGTTGAACACCTTATATTCGAAAAATGTCCGTTACAGCTAAACTATTAGAGGCACAAAGTTCATATCGAATATGCTGCGTTATACAGAGGCCCAAAGCATTAATATAGTCACTTATTAAGCGTTGGACTGCCCCATGTGGTTAAACACCTAATATTCCAAAAGTGTCCATTACAGCCGTACTATTAGAGGCACAAAGTTCATATCGTATATGCAGCGTTATACAGAGGCCCAAAGCATTAATATAGTCACTTATTAAGCGTTGGACTGCCCCATGTGGTTAAACACCTAATATTCCAAAAGTGTCCGTTACAGCCGTACTATTAGAGGCACAAAGTTCATTTCGTATATGCAGCGTTATACAGAGGCCCAAAGCATTAATATAGTCACTTATTAAGCGTTGGACTGCCCCATGTGGTTGAACACCTAATTCCAAAAGTGTCCGTTACAGCCAAACTATTAGTGGCACAAAGTTCATATTGTATATGCAGCGTTGTACAGAGGCCCAATGCATTACTATAACAACATATTAAGCGATCGACAACCCCATGATGTTGAACACCTTATATTCGAAAAATGTCCGTTACAGCTAAACTATTAGAGGCACAAAGTTCATATCGAATATGCAGCGTTATACAGAGGCCCAAAGCATTAATATAGTCACTTATTAAGCGTTGGACTGCCCCATGTGGCTAAACACCTAATATTCCAAAAATGTCCGTTACAGCCAAACTATTAGAGGCACAGTGCTCATTTTGTATATGCAGTGTTATACAGAGTCCCAAAGCATTAATATAGTCACTTATTAAGCGTTGGACTGCCCCATGTGGTTAAACACCTAATATTCCAAAAGTGTCCATTACAGCCGTACTATTAGAGGCACAAAGTTCATATCGTAAATGCAGCGTTATACAGAGGCCCAAAGCCTTAATATAGTCACTTATTAAGCGTTGGACTGCCCCATGTGGTTAAACACCTAATATTCCAAAAGCGTCCGTTACAGCCAAACTATTAGAGGCACAAAGTTCATATTGTATATGCAGCGTTATACAGAGGCCCAAAGCATTAATATAGTCACTTATTAAGCGTTGGACTGCCCCATGTGGTTAAACACCTAATATTCCAAAAGTGTTCGTTACAGCCAAACTATTAGAGGCACAAAGTTCATATCGTTTATGCAGTGTTATACAGAGGCCCAAAGCATTAATATAGTCACTTATTAAGCGTTGGACTGCCCCATGTGGTTAAACACCTAATATTCCAAAAGTGTTCGTTACAGCCAAACTATTAGAGGCACAAAGTTCATATTGTATATGCAGCGTTATACAGAGGCCCAAAGCATTAATATAGTCACTTATTAAGCGTTGGACTGCCCCATGTGGTTAAACACCTAATATTCCAAAAGTGTTCGTTACAGCCAAACTATTAGAGGCACAAAGTTCATATTGTATATGCAGCGTTATACAGAGGCCCAAAGCATTAATATAGTCACTTATTAAGCGTTGGACTGCCCCATGTGGTTAAACACCTAATATTCCAAAAGTGTTCGTTACAGCCAAACTATTAGAGGCACAAAGTTCATATCGTTTATGCAGTGTTATACAGAGGCCCAAAGCATTAATATAGTCACTTATTAAGCGTTGGACTGCCCCATGTGGTTGAACACCTAATTCCAAAAATGTCCGTTACAGCCAAACTATTAGTGGCACAAAGTTCATATTGTATATGCAGCGTTATACAGAGGCCCAAAGCATTACTATAACCACATATTAAGCGATCGACAACCCCATGATGTTGAACACCTTATATTCGAAAAATGTCCGTTACAGCTAAACTATTAGAGGCACAAAGTTCATATCGAATATGCAGCGTTTTACAGAGGCCCAAAGCATTAATATAGTCACTTATTAAGCGTTGGACTGCCCCATGTGGTTGAACACCTAATATTCCAAAAATGTCCGTTACAGCTAAACTATTAAAGGCACAAAGTTCATATCGAATATGCAGAGTTTTACAGAGTCCCAAAGCATTAATATAGTCACTTATTAAGCGTTGGACTGCCCCATGTGGCTGAACACCTAATATTCCAAAAATGTCCGTTACAGAGAAACTATTAGAGGCACAGTGCTCATTTTGTATGTGCAGCGTTATACAGAGGCCCAAAGCATTAATATAGTCACTTATTAAGCGTTGGACTGCCCCATGTGGCTGAACACCTAATATTCCAAAAATGACCGTTACAGCCAAACTATTAGAGGCACAGTGCTCATTTTGTATGTGCAGTGTTATACAGAGGCCCAAAGCATTAATATAGTCACTTATTAAGCGTTGGACTGCCCCATGTGGCTGAACACCTAATATTCCAAAAATGTCCGTTACAGCCAAACTATTAGAGGCACAGTGCTCATTTTGTATATGCAGCGATATACAAAGTTCATATCGAATATGCAGCGTTATACAGAGGCCCAAAGCATTAATATAGTCACTTATTAAGCGTTGGACTTCCCCATGTGGCTAAACACCTAATATTCCAAAGTGTCCGTTACAGCCGTACTATTAGAGGCACAAAGTTCATATCGTATATGCAGCGTTATACAGAGGCCCAAAGCCTTAATATAGTCACTTATTAAGCGTTGGACTGCCCTATGTGGTTAAACACCTAATATTCCAAAAGTGTCCGTTACAGCCATACTATTAGAGGCACAAAGTTCATATCGTATATGCAGCGTTATACAGAGGCCCAAAGCATTAATATAGTCACTTATTAAGCGTTGGACTGCCCCATGTGGTTGAACACCTAATTCCAAAAATGTCCGTTACAGCCAAACTATTAGTGGCACAAAGTTCATATTGTATATGCAGCGTTGTACAGAGGCCCAAAGCATTACTATAACAACATATTAAGCGATCGACAACCCCATGATGTTGAACACCTTATATTCGAAAAATGTCCGTTACAGCTAAACTATTAGAGGCACAAAGTTCATATCGAATATGCTGCGTTATACAGAGGCCCAAAGCATTAATATAGTCACTTATTAAGCGTTGGACTGCCCCATGTGGTTAAACACCTAATATTCCAAAAGTGTCCATTACAGCCGTACTATTAGAGGCACAAAGTTCATATCGTATATGCAGCGTTATACAGAGGCCCAAAGCATTAATATAGTCACTTATTAAGCGTTGGACTGCCCCATGTGGTTAAACACCTAATATTCCAAAAGTGTCCGTTACAGCCGTACTATTAGAGGCACAAAGTTCATTTCGTATATGCAGCGTTATACAGAGGCCCAAAACATTAATATAGTCACTTATTAAGCGTTGGACTGCCCCATGTGGTTAAACACCTAATATTCCAAAAGTGTCCGTTACAGCCGTACTATTAGAGGCACAAAGTTCATATCGTATATGCAGGGTTATACAGAGGCCCAAAGCCTTAATATAGTCACTTATTAAGCGTTGGACTGCCCTATGTGGTTAAACACCTAATATTCCAAAAGTGTCCGTTACAGCCATACTATTAGAGGCACAAAGTTCATATCGTATATGCAGCGTTGTACAGAGGCCCAAAGCATTAATATAGTCACTTATTAAGCGTTGGACTGCCCCATGTGGTTGAACACCTAATTCCAAAAATGTCCGTTACAGCCAAACTATTAGTGGCACAAAGTTCATATTGTATATGCAGCGTTGTACAGAGGCCCAAAGCATTACTATAACAACATATTAAGCGATCGACAACCCCATGATGTTGAAAACCTTATATTCGAAAAATGTCCGTTACAGCTAAACTATTAGAGGCACAAAGTTCATATCGAATATGCAGCGTTATACAGAGGCCCAAAGCATTAATATAGTCACTTATTAAGCGTTGGACTGCTCCATGTGGCTAAACACCTAATATTCCAAAAATGTCCGTTACAGCCAAACTATTAGAGGCACAGTGCTCATTTTGTATATGCAGTTATACAGAGTCCCAAAGCATTAATATAGTCACTTATTAAGCGTTGGACTGCCCCATGTGGTTAAACACCTAATATTCCAAAAGTGTCCATTACAGCCGTACTATTAGAGGCACAAAGTTCATATCGAATATGCAGCGTTATACAGAGGCCCAAAGCATTAATATAGTCACTTATTAAGCGTTGGACTGCCCCATGTGGTTAAACACCTAATATTCCAAAAGTGTCCGTTACAGCCATACTATTAGAGGCACAAAGTTCATATCGTATATGCAGCGTTATACAGAGGCCCAAAGCATTAATATAGTCACTTATTAAGCGTTGGACTGCCCCATGTGGTTAAACACCTAATATTCCAAAAGTGTCCGTTACAGCCGTACTATTAGAGGCACAAAGTTCATATCGTATATGCAGCGTTATACAGAGGCCCAAAGCCTTAATATAGTCACTTATTAAGCGTTGGACTGCCCCATGTGGTTAAACACCTAATATTCCAAAAGTGTCCGTTACAGCCGTACTATTAGAGGCACAAAGTTCATATCGTATATGCAGCGTTATACAGAGGCCCAAAGCATTAATATAGTCACTTATTAAGCGTTGGACTGCCCCATGTGGTTAAACACCTAATATTCCAAAAATGTCCGTTACAGCTAAACTATTAGAGGCACAAAGTTTATATCGTATATGCAACGTTTTACAGAGGCCCAAAGCATTAATATAGTCACTTATTAAGCGTTGGACTGCCCCATGTGGTTAAACACCTAATATTCCAAAAGTGTTCGTTACAGCCAAACTATTAGAGGCACAAAGTTCATATCGTTTATGCAGTGTTATACAGAGGCCCAAAGCATTAATATAGTCACTTATTAAGCGTTGGACTGCCCCATGTGGTTGAACACCTAATTCCAAAAATGTCCGTTACAGCCAAACTATTAGAGGCACAAAGTTCATATTGTATATGCAGCGTTATACAGAGGCCCAAAGCATTACTATAACCACATATTAAGCGATCGACAACCCCATGATGTTGAACACCTTATATTCGAAAAATGTCCGTTACAGCTAAACTATTAGAGGCACAAAGTTCATATCGAATATGCAGCGTTTTACAGAGGCCCAAAGCATTAATATAGTCACTTATTAAGCGTTGGACTGCCCCATGTGGTTGAACACCTAATATTCCAAAAATGTCCGTTACAGCTAAACTATTAAAGGCACAAAATTCATATCGAATATGCAGAGTTTTACAGAGTCCCAAAGCATTAATATAGTCACTTATTAAGCGTTGGACTGCCCCATGTGGCTGAACACCTAATATTCCAAAAATGTCCGTTACAGCCAAACTATTAGAGGCACAGTGCTCATTTTGTATGTGCAGCGTTATACAGAGGCCCAAAGCATTAATATAGTCACTTATTAAGCGTTGGACTGCCCCATGTTGCTGAACACCTAATATTCCAAAAATGACCGTTACAGCCAAACTATTAGAGGCACAGTGCTCATTTTGTATGTGCAGCGTTATACAGAGGCCCAAAGCATTAATATAGTCACTTATTAAGCGTTGGACTGCCCCATGTGGCTGAACACCTAATATTCCAAAAATGTCCGTTACAGCCAAACTATTAGAGGCACAGTGCTCATATTGTATATGCAGCGTTATACAGAGGCCCAAAGCATTACTATAACCACATATTAAGCGATCGACAACCCCATGATGTTGAACACCTTATATTCGAAAAATGTCCGTTACAGCTAAACTATTAGAGGCACAAAGTTCATATCGAATATGCAGCGTTATACAGAGGCCCAAAGCATTAATATAGTCACTTATTAAGCGTTGGACTTCCCCATGTGGCTAAACACCTAATATTCCAAAAGTGTTCGTTACAGCCGTACTATTAGAGGCACAAAGTTCATATCGTATATGCAGCGTTATACAGAGGCCCAAAGCCTTAATATAGTCACTTATTAAGCGTTGGACTGCCCTATGTGGTTAAACACCTAATATTCCAAAAGTGTCCGTTACAGCCATACTATTAGAGGCACAAAGTTCATATCGTATATGCAGCGTTATACAGAGGCCCAAAGCATTAATATAGTCACTTATTAAGCGTTGGACAGCCCCATGTGGTTAAACACTTAATATTCCAAAAGTGTCCGTTACAGCCAAACTATTAGAGGCACAAAATTCATATCGAATATGCAACGTTTTACAGAGGCACATAGCATTAATATAGTCCCTTATTAAGCGTTGGACTGCTCCATGTGGTTAAACACCTAATATTCCAAATGTGTCCGTTACAGCCATACTATTAGAGGCACAAAGTTCATATCGAATATGCAGCGTTTTACAGAGACCCAAAGCATTAATATAGTCACTTATTAAGCGTTGCACTGCCCCATGTGGTTGAACACCTAATATTCCAAAAGTGTCCGTTACAGCCAAATTATTAGAGGCACAAGGTTCATATCGAATATGCAGCGTTTTACAGAGGCCCAAAGCATTAATATAGTCACTTATTAAGCGTTGGACTGCCCCATGTGGTTAAACACCTAATATTCCAAAAGTGTCCGTTACAGCCGTACTATTAGAGGCACAAAGTTCATATTGTATATGCAGCGTTTTACAGAGACCCAAAGCATTAATATAGTCACTTATTAAGCGTTGGACTGCCACATGTGGTTAAACACCTAATATTCCAAAAGTGTCCGTTACAGCCAAACTATTAGAGGCACAGAGTTCATATTGTATATGCAGCGTTATACAGAGTCCCAAAGCATTACTTTAACCACATATTAAGCGTTGGACTGCCCCATGTGGTTAAACACCTAATATTCCAAAAGTGTCCGTTACAGCCAAACTATTAGAGGCACAAAGTTCATATCGTATATGCAGCGTTATACAGAGGCCCAAAGCATTAATATAGACACTTATTAGGCGTTGGACTGCCCCATGTGGTTAAACACCTAATATTCCAAAAGTGTCCGTTACAGCCAAACTATTAGAGGCACAAAGTTCATATCGTATGTGCAGCGTTATACAGAGGCCCAAAGCATTAATATAGTCACTTATTAAGCGTTGGACTGCCCCATGTGGTTAAACACCTAATATTCCAAAAGTGTCCGTTACAGCCGTACTATTAGAGGCACAAAGTTCATATCGTATATGCAGCGTTATACAGAGGCCCAAAGCATTAATATAGTCACTTATTAAGCGTTGGACTGCCCCATGTGGTTAAACACCTAATATTCCAAAAGTGTCCGTTAAAGCCGTACTATTAGAGGCACAAAGTTCATATCGTACATGCAGCGTTATACAGAGGCCCAAAGCATAAATATATTCACTTATTAAGCGTTGGACTGCCCCATGTGGTTGAACACCTAATATTCCAAAAGTGTCCGTTACAGCCGTACTTTTAGAGGCACAAAATTCATATCGTATACGCAGCGTTATACAGAGGCACAAAACATTAATATAGTCACTTATTAAGCGTTGGACTGCCCCATGTGGTTAAACACCTAATATTCCAAAAATGTCAGTTACAGCCTAACTATAAAAGGCACAGAGTTCATACAGTATATGCAGCGTTATACAGAGTCCCAAAGCATTAATATAATCAAATATTAAGCATTGGACTGCAACATGTGTTTGAACACATAATATTCCAAAAGTGTCCGTTACAGCCATACTTTTAGAGGCACAAAGTTCATATCGAATATGCAACGTTTTACAGAGTCCCAAAGCATTACTTTAACCACATATTAAGCGTTGGACTGCCTCATGTGGTTGAACACCTAATATTCCAAAAGTGTCCGTTACAGCCAAACTATTAGAGGCACAAAGTTCATATCGTATATGCAGCGTTATACAGAGGCCCAAAGCATTAATATAGTCACTTATTAAGCGTTGCACTGCCCCATGTGGTTGAACACCTAATATTCCAAAAGTGTCCGTTACAGCCAAATTATTAGAGGCACAAGGTTCATATCGAATATGCAGCGTTTTACAGAGGCCCAAAGCATTAATATAGTCACTTATTAAGCGTTGGACTGCCCCATGTGGTTAAACACCTAATATTCCAAAAGTGTCCGTTACAGCCGTACTATTAGAGGCACAAAGTTCATATTGTATATGCAGCGTTTTACAGAGACCCAAAGCATTAATATAGTCACTTATTAAGCGTTGGACTGCCACATGTGGTTAAACACCTAATATTCCAAAAGTGTCCGTTACAGCCAAACTATTAGAGGCACAAAATTCATATCGAATATGCAACGTTTTACAGAGGCACATAGCATTAATATTGTCACTTATTAAGCGTTGGACTGCCCCATGTGGTTATACACCTAATAATCCAAATGTGTCCGTTACAGCCAAACTATTAGAGGCACAAAGTTCATATCGTATATGCAGCGTTATACAGAGGCCCAAAGCATTAATATAGTCACTTATTAAGCGTTGGACTGCCCCATGTGGTTAAACACCTAATATTCCAAAAGTGTCCGTTAAAGCCGTACTATTAGAGGCACAAAGTTCATATCGTATATGCAGCGTTATACAGAGGCCCAAAGCATTAATATATTCACTTATTAAGCGTTGGACTGCCCCATGTGGTTGAACACCTAATATTCCAAAAGTGTCCGTTACAGCCGTACTTTTAGAGGCACAAAATTCATATCGTATACGCAGCGTTATACAGAGGCACAAAGCATTAATATATTCACTTATTAAGCGTTGGACTGCCCCATGTGGTTAAACACCTAATATTCCAAAAGTGTCCGTTACAGCCATACTATTAGAGGCACAAAGTTCATATCGTATATGCAGCGTTATACAGAGGCCCAAAGCATTAATATAGTCACTTATTAAGCGTTGGACTGCCCCATGTGGTTAAACACCTAATATTCCAAAAGTGTCCGTTACAGCCGTACTATTAGAGGCACAAAGTTCATATCGTATACGCAGCGTTATACAGAGGCCCAAAGCATTAATATAGTCACTTATTAAGCGTTGCACTGCCCCATGTGGTTGAACACCTAATATTCCAAAAGTGTCCGTTACAGCCAAATTATTAGAGGCACAAGGTTCATATCGAATATGCAGCGTTTTACAGAGGCCCAAAGCATTAATATAGTCACTTATTAAGCGTTGGACTGCCCCATGTGGTTAAACACCTAATATTCCAAAAGTGTCCGTTACAGCCGTACTATTAGAGGCACAAAGTTCATATTGTATATGCAGCGTTTTACAGAGACCCAAAGCATTAATATAGTCACTTATTAAGCGTTGGACTGCCACATGTGGTTAAACACCTAATATTCCAAAAGTGTCCGTTACAGCCAAACTATTAGAGGCACAAAATTCATATCGAATATGCAACGTTTTACAGAGGCACATAGCATTAATATTGTCACTTATTAAGCGTTGGACTGCCCCATGTGGTTATACACCTAATAATCCAAATGTGTCCGTTACAGCCAAACTATTAGAGGCACAAAGTTCATATCGTATATGCAGCGTTATACAGAGGCCCAAAGCATTAATATAGTCACTTATTAAGCGTTGGACTGCCCCATGTGGTTAAACACCTAATATTCCAAAAGTGTCCGTTAAAGCCGTACTATTAGAGGCACAAAGTTCATATCGTATATGCAGCGTTATACAGAGGCCCAAAGCATTAATATATTCACTTATTAAGCGTTGGACTGCCCCATGTGGTTGAACACCTAATATTCCAAAAGTGTCCGTTACAGCCGTACTTTTAGAGGCACAAAATTCATATCGTATACGCAGCGTTATACAGAGGCACAAAGCATTAATATAGTCACTTATTAAGCGTTGGACTGCCCCATGTGGTTAAACACCTAATATTCCAAAAGTGTCCGTTACAGCCATACTATTAGAGGCACAAAGTTCATATCGTATATGCAGCGTTATACAGAGGCCCAAAGCATTAATATAGTCACTTATTAAGCGTTGGACTGCCCCATGTGGTTAAACACCTAATATTCCAAAAGTGTCCGTTACAGCCGTACTATTAGAGGCACAAAGTTCATATCGTATATGCAGCGTTATACAGAGGCCCAAAGCATTAATATAGTGACTTATTAAGCGTTGGACTGCCCCATGTGGTTAAACACCTAATATTCCAAAAGTGTCCGTTACAGCCGTACTATTAGAGGCACAAAGTTCATATCGTATATGCAGCGTTATACAGAGGCCCAAAGCATTAATATAGTCACTTATTAAGCGTTGGACTGCCCCATGTGGTTAAACACCTAATATTCCAAAAGTGTCCGTTACAGCCATACTATTAGAGGCACAAAGTTCATATCGTATATGCAACGTTTTACAGAGGCCCAAAGCATTAATATAGTCACTTATTAAGCGTTGGACTGCCCCATGTGGTTAAACACCTAATATTCCAAAAGTGTCCGTTACAGCCAAACTATTAGAGGCACAAAGTTCATATCGTTTATGCAGTGTTATACAGAGGCCCAAAGCATTAATATAGTCACTTATTAAGCGTTGGACTGCCCCATGTGGTTGAACACCTAATATTCCAAAAGTGTCCGTTACAGCCAAACTATTAGAGGCACAAAGTTCATATCGAATATGCAGCGTTTTACAGAGGCCCAAAGCATTAATATAGTCACTTATTAAGCGTTGGACTGCCCCATGTGGCTGAACACCTAATATTCCAAAAATGTCCGTTACAGCCATACTATTAGAGGCACAGTGCTCATTTTGTATATGCAGCGTTATACAGAGTCCCAAAGCATTACTATAACCACATATAAAGCGATCGACAACCCCTTGTTGTTGAACACCTAATATTCTAAAAATGTCAGTTACAGCCAAACTATTAGAGGCACAAAGTTCATATCGAATATGCAGCGTTATACAGAGGCCCAAAGCATTACTATATTTACATATTAAGCGTTAGACTGCCCCATGTGGTTGAACAGTGAATATTTCAAAAATGTCTATTACAGCCAAGGTATCGTAGGCAGGCAGTTCATATGGTGTAAGCGGCGGTTTACAGAGACCCAAACCATTCCTGTATTCACATATTAGGCGTTAGACTTCCGTATGTGGTTGAACAGTGAATATTTCAAAAATGTCTATTACAGCCAAACTATCGTAGGCAGGCTGTTCATATTGTGTATGCGGGGTTATACAGAGCTCCAAACCATTACTATATCCACATATTAGGCGTTAGACTGCCCTATGTTGTTGAACAGTGAATATTTCAAAAATGTCTGTTTTAGCCAAACTATCGTAGGCAGGCTGTTCATATTGTGTATGCGGCGTTAAACAGAGCCCCAAACCATTACTATATTCACATAGTAAGCGTTAGACTGCCTCATGTGGTTGAATAGTGAATATTTCAAAAATGTCTATTACAGCCAAGGTATCGTAGACAGGCAGTTCATATTGTGTATGCGGCGTTTAACAGAGCCCCAAACCATTACTATATAAACATATTAGGCGTTAGACTGCCCTATGTGGTTGAACAGTGAATATTTAAAAAATGTCTGTTATAGCAAAATTATCGTAAGCAGGCAGTTCATATTGTGCATGCTGCGTTATACAGAATCTTAAAGCATTACTACTTTCACATATTAGGCGTTAGACTGCCCCATGTGGTTAAACAGTGAATATTTCAAAAATGTCTGTTTTAGCCAAACTATCGTAGGCAGGCTGTTCATATTGTGTATGCGGGGTTATACAGAGTTCCAAACCATTAATATATCCACATATTAGGCGTTAGACTGCCCTATGTTGTTGAACAGTGAATAATTCAAAAATGTCTATTACAGCCAAGGTATCGTAGGCAGGCAGTTCATATTGTGTATGCGGCGTTTAACAGAGCCCCAAACCATTACTATATTCACATATTAAGCGTTAGACTGCCCCATGTGGTTGAACAGTGAATATTTCAAAAATGTCTGTTTTAGCCAAACTATCGTAGGCAGGCTGTTCATATTGTGTATGCGGGGTTATACAGAGCCCCAAACCATTACTATATCCACATATTAGGCGTTAGACTGCCCTATGTTGTTGAACAGTGAATATTTCAAAAATGTCTATTACAGCCAAGGTATCGTAGGCAGGCAGTTCATATGGTGTAAGCGGCGGTTTACAGAGACCCAAACCATTCCTGTATTCACATATTAGGCGTTAGACTTCCGTATGTGGTTGAACAGTGAATATTTCAAAAATGTCTATTACAGCCAAACTATCGTAGGCAGGCTGTTCATATTGTGTATGCGGGGTTATACAGAGCTCCAAACCATTACTATATCCACATATTAGGCGTTAGACTGCCCTATGTTGTTGAACAGTGAATATTTCAAAAATGTCTGTTTTAGCCAAACTATCGTAGGCAGGCTGTTCATATTGTGTATGCGGCGTTAAACAGAGCCCCAAACCATTACTATATTCACATAGTAAGCATTAGACTGCCTCATGTGGTTGAATAGTGAATATTTCAAAAATGTCTATTACAGCCAAGGTATCGTAGACAGGCAGTTCATATTGTGTATGCGGCGTTTAACAGAGCCCCAAACCATTACTATATAAACATATTAGGCGTTAGACTGCCCTATGTGGTTGAACAGTGAATATTTAAAAAATGTCTGTTATAGCAAAATTATCGTAAGCAGGCAGTTCATATTGTGCATGCTGCGTTATACAGAATCTTAAAGCATTACTACTTTCACATATTAGGCGTTAGACTGCCCCATGTGGTTAAACAGTGAATATTTCAAAAATGTCTGTTTTAGCCAAACTATCGTAGGCAGGCTGTTCATATTGTGTATGCGGGGTTATACAGAGTTCCAAACCATTAATATATCCACATATTAGGCGTTAGACTGCCCTATGTTGTTGAACAGTGAATAATTCAAAAATGTCTATTACAGCCAAGGTATCGTAGGCAGGCAGTTCATATTGTGAATGCGGCGTTTAACAGAGCCCCAAACCATTACTATATTCACATATTAAGCGTTAGACTGCCCCATGTGGTTGAACAGTGAATATTTCAAAAATGTCTGTTTTAGCCAAACTATCGTAGGCAGGCTGTTCATATTGTGTATGCGGGGTTATACAGAGTTCCAAACCATTAATATATCCACATATTAGGCGTTAGACTGCCCTATGTTGTTGAACAGTGAATAATTCAAAAATGTCTATTACAGCCAAGGTATCGTAGGCAGGCAGTTCATATTGTGTATGCGGCGTTTAACAGAGCCCCAAACCATTACTATATTCACATATTAAGCGTTAGACTGCCCCATGTGGTTGAACAGTGAATATTTCAAAAATGTCTGTTTTAGCCAAACTATCCTAGGCAGGCTGTTCATATTGTGTATGCGGGGTTATACAGGGCCCCAAACCATTACTATATCCACATATTAGGCGTTAGACTGCCCTATGTTGTTGAACATTGAATATTTCAAAAATGTCTGTTTTAGCCAAACTATCGTAGACAGGCTGTTTATATTGTGTATGCGGCGTTTAACAGAGCCCCAAACCATTACTATATTCACATATTAAGCGTTAGATTGCCCCATGTGGTTGAACAGTGAATATTTCAAAAATGACTGTTATAGCCAAACTACCGTAAGCAGGCAGTTCATATTGTGTATGCGGCGTTATACAGAGCCCGAAACCATTACTATATTCACTTATTAGGCGTTAGACTGCCCTATGTAGTTGAACAATAAATAATTAAAAAATGTCTGTTATAGCCAAACTATCGTAGGCAGGCAGTTCATATTGTGTATACGGGGTTATACAGAGCCCCAAACCATTACTATATCCACATATTAGGCGTTAGACTGCCCTATGTGGATGAACAGTGAATATTTCAAAAGTGTCTGTTATAGCCAAACTACCGTAAGCAGGCAGTTCATATTGTGTATGCGGCGTTATACAGAGCCCCAAACCCTAACTATTTCCACATATTAGGCGTTAGACTGCCGTATGTGGTTGAACAGTGAATATTCCAAAAATGTCTATTACAGCCAAGGTATCGTAGGCAGGCAGTTCATATTGTATATGCGGCGTTTAACAGAGCCCGAAACCATTACTATATCCACATATTAGGCGTTAGACTGCCCTATGTAGTTGAACAGTGAATATTTCAAAAATGTCTATTACAGCCAAGGTATCTTAGGCAGGCAGTTCATATTGTGTATGCAGCGTTATACAGAGACCCAAAGTATTAATATAATCACATATTAAGCATTGGACTGCAACATGTGTTTGAAATCATAATATTCCAAAAGTGTCCGTTACAGCCAAACTATTAGAGGCACAAAGTTCATATCGTATATGCAGCGTTATACAGAGGCCCAAAGCATTAATATATCCACATATTAAGCGTTAGACTGACCCATGTGGTTGAACAGTGAATATTTCAAAAATGTGAGTTATAGCCAAACTACCGTAAGCAGGCAGTTCATATTGTGTATGCGGCGTTATACAGAGCCCCAAACCATTACCATATCCACATATTAGGCGTTAGACTTCCGTATGTGGATGAACAGTGAATATTTCAAAAATGTCTATTACAGCCAAACTATCGTAGGCAGGCTGTTCATATTGTGTATGCGGGGTTATACAGAGCTCCAAACCATTACTACATCCACATATTAGGCGTTAGACTGCCCTATGTTGTTGAACAGTGAATATTTCAAAAATATCTGTTTTAGCCAAACTATCGTAGGCAGGCTGTTCATATTGTGTATGCGGCGTTAAACAGAGCCCCAAACCATTACTATATTCACATAGTAAGCGTTAGACTGCCTCATGTGGTTGAATAGTGAATATTTCAAAAATGTCTATTACAGCCAAGGTATCGTAGACAGGCAGTTCATATTGTGTATGCGGCGTTTAACAGAGCCCCAAACCATTACTATATAAACATATTAGGCGTAAGACTGCCCTATGTGGTTGAACAGTGAATATTTAAAAATTGTCTGTTATAGCAAAATTATCGTAAGCAGGCAGTTCATATTGTGCATGCTGCGTTATACAGAATCTTAAAGCATTACTACTTTCACATATTAGGCGTTAGACTGCCCCATGTGGTTGAACAGTGAATATTTCAAAAATGTCTGTTTTAGCCAAATTATCGTAGGCAGGCTGTTCATATTGTGTATGCGGGGTTATACAGAGTTCCAAACCATTACTATATCCACATATTAGGCGTTGGACTGCCCTATGTTGTTGAACAGTGAATATTTCAAAAATGTCTATTACAGCCAAGGTATCGTAGGCAGGCAGTTCATATTGTGTATGCGGCGTTTAACAGAGCCCCAAACCATTACTATATTCACATATTAAGCGTTAGACTGCCACATGTGGTTGAACAGTGAATATTTCAAAAATGTCTGTTTTAGCCAAACTATCGTAGACAGGCTGTTTATATTGTGTATGCGGCGTTTTACAGAGTCCCAAACCATTACTATATTCAGATATTAAGCGTTAGACTGCCCCATGTGGTTGAACAGTGAATATTTCAAAAATGTCTATTACAGCCAAGGTATCGTAGGCAGGCAGTTCATATTGTGTATGCGGCGTTTAACAGAGCCCCAAACCATTACTATATTCACATATTAAGCGTTAGATTGCCCCATGTGGTTGAACAGTGAATATTTCAAAAATGACTGTTTTAGCTAAACTATCGTAGGCAGGCTGTTCATATTGTGTATGCGGGGTTATACAGAGCCAGAAACCATTACTATATCCACTTATTAGGCGTTAGACTGCCCTATGTAGTTGAACAATAAATAATTAAAAAATGTCTGTTATAGCCAAACTATCGTAGGCAGGCAGTTCATATTGTGTATACGGGGTTATACAGAGCCCCAAACCATTACTATATCCACATATTAGGCGTTAGACTGCCCTATGTGGATGAACAGTGAATATTTCAAAAGTGTCTGTTATAGCCAAACTACCGTAAGCAGGCAGTTCATATTGTGTATGCGGCGTTATACAGAGCCCCAAACCCTAACTATTTCCACATATTAGGCGTTAGACTGCCGTATGTGGTTGAACAGTGAATATGTCAAAAATGTCTATTACAGCCAAGGTATCGTAGGCAGGCAGTTCATATTGTGTATGCAGCGTTATACAGAGACCCAAAGCATTAATATAATCACATATTAAGCATTGGACTGCAACATGTGTTTGAACACATAATATTCCAAAAGTGTCCGTTACAGCCAAACTATTAGAGGCACAAAGTTCATATCGTATATGCAGCGTTATACAGAGGCCCAAAGCATTAATATATCCACATATTAAGCGTTAGACTGACCCATGTGGTTGAACAGTGAATATTTCAAAAATGTCAGTTATAGCCTAACTACCGTAGGCAGGCAGTTCATATTGTGTATACGGGGTTATACAGAGCCCCAAACCATTACATATCCACATATTAGGCGTTAGACTGCCCCATGTGGTTGAACAGTGAATATTTCAAAAATGTCTATTACAGCCAAGGTATCGTAGGCAGGCAGTTCATATGGTGTAAGCGGCGGTTTACAGAGACCCAAACCATTCCTGTATTCACATATTAGGCGTTAGACTTCCGTATGTGGTTGAACAGTGAATATTTCAAAAATGTCTATTACAGCCAAACTATCGTAGGCAGGCCAAACTATCGTAGGCAGGCTGTTCATATTGTGTATGCGGGGTTATACAGAGCTCCAAACCATTACTATATCCACATATTAGGCGTTAGACTGCCCTATGTTGTTGAACAGTGAATATTTCAAAAATGTCTATTACAGCCAAGGTATCGTAGGCAGGCAGTTCATACTGTGTATGCGGCGTTTAACAGAGCCCCAAACCATTACTATATTCACATATTAAGCGTTAGACTGCCCCATGTGGTTGAACAGTGAATATTTCAAAAATGTCTGTTTTAGAAAAACTATCGTAGGCAGGCTGTTCATATTGTTTATGCGGGGTTATACAGAGCCCCAAACCATTACTATATCCACATATTAGGCGTTAGACTGCCCTATGTTGTTGAACATTGAATATTTCAAAAATGTCTGTTTTAGCCAAACTATCGTAGACGGGCTGTTTATATTGTGTATGCGGGGTTATACAGAGCCCCAATCCATTACTATATCCACATATTAGGCGTTAGACTGCCCTATGTTGTTGAACATTGAATATTTCAAAAATGTCTGTTTTAGCCAAACTATCGTAGGCAGGCAGTTCATACTGTGTATGCGGCGTTTAACAGAGCCCCAAACCATTACTATATTCACATATTAAGCGTTAGACTGCCCCATGTGGTTGAACAGTGAATATTTCAAAAATGTCTGTTTTAGAAAAACTATCGTAGGCAGGCTGTTCATATTGTTTATGCGGGGTTATACAGAGCCCCAAACCATTACTATATCCACATATTAGGCGTTAGACTGCCCTATGTTGTTGAACATTGAATATTTCAAAAATGTCTGTTTTAGCCAAACTATCGTAGACGGGCTGTTTATATTGTGTATGCGGGGTTATACAGAGCCCCAATCCATTACTATATCCACATATTAGGCGTTAGACTGCCCTATGTTGTTGAACATTGAATATTTCAAAAATGTCTGTTTTAGCCAAACTATCGTAGGCAGGCTGTTCATATTGTTTATGCGGGGTTATACAGAGCCCCAAACCATTACTATATCCACATATTAGGCGTTAGACTGCCCTATGTTGTTGAACATTGAATATTTCAAAAATGTCTGTTTTAGCCAAACTATCGTAGACAGGCTGTTTATATTGTGTATGCGGGGTTATACAGAGCCCCAAACCATTACTATATCCACATATTAGGCGTTAGACTGCCCCATGTGGTTGAACAGTGAATATTTCAAAAATGTCTGTTTTGGCCAAACTATCGTAGGCAGGCTGTTCATATTGTGCATGCTGCGTTATACAGAATCTTAAAGCATTACTACTTTCACATATTAGGCGTTAGACTGCCCCATGTGGTTGAACAGTGAATATTTCAAAAATGTCTGTTTTAGCTAAATTATCGTAGGCAGGCTGTTCATATTGTGTATGCGGGGTAATACAGAGTTCCAAACCATTACTATATCCACATATTAGGCGTTGGACTGCCCTATGTTGTTGAACAGTGAATATTTCAAAAATGTCTATTACAGCCAAGGTATCGTAGGCAGGCAGTTCATATTGTGTATGCGGCGTTTAACAGAGCCCCAAACCATTACTATATTCACATATTAAGCGTTAGACTGCCCCATGTGGTTGAACAGTGAATATTTCAAAAATGTCTGTTTTAGCCAAACTATCGTAGGCAGGCTGTTCATATTGTGTATGCGGAGTTATACAGAGCCCCAAACCATTACTATATCCACATATTAGGCGTTAGACTGCCCTATGTTGTTGAACATTAAATATTTCAAAAATGTCTGTTTTAGCCAAACTATCGTAGACAGGCTGTTTATATTGTGTATGCGGCGTTTTACAGAGTCCCAAACCATTACTATATTCAGATATTAAGCGTTAGACTGCCCCATGTGGTTGAACAGTGAATATTTCAAAAATGTCTATTACAGCCAAGGTATCGTAGGCAGGCAGTTCATATTGTGTATGCGGCGTTTAACAGAGCCGCAAACCATTACTATATTCACATATTAAGCGTTAGATTGCCCCATGTGGTTGAACAGTGAATATTTCAAAAATGACTGTTTTAGCTAAACTATCGTAGGCAGGCTGTTCATATTGTGTATGCGGGGTTATACAGAGCCAGAAACCATTACTATATCCACTTATTAGGCGTTAGACTGCCCTATGTAGTTGAACAATAAATAATTAAAAAATGTCTGTTATAGCCAAACTATCGTAGGCAGGCAGTTCATATTGTGTATACGGGGTTATACAGAGCCCCAAACCATTACTATATCCACATATTAGGCGTTAGACTGCCCTATGTGGATGAACAGTGAATATTTCAAAAGTGTCTGTTATAGCCAAACTACCGTAAGCAGGCAGTTCATATTGTGTATGCGGCGTTATACAGAGCCCCAAACCCTAACTATTTCCACATATTAGGCGTTAGACTGCCGTATGTGGTTGAACAGTGAATATTTCAAAAATGTCTATTACAGCCAAGGTATCGTAGGCAGGCAGTTCATATTGTGTATGCAGCGTTATACAGAGACCCAAAGCATTAATATAATCACATATTAAGCATTGGACTGCAACATGTGTTTGAACACATAATATTCCAAAAGTGTCCGTTACAGCCAAACTATTAGAGGCACAAAGTTCATATCGTATATGCAGCGTTATACAGAGGCCCAAAGCATTAATATATCCACATATTAAGCGTTAGACTGACCCATGTGGTTGAACAGTGAATATTTCAAAAATGTCTATTACAGCCAAGGTATCGTAGGCAGGCAGTTCATATGGTGTAAGCGGCGGTTTACAGAGACCCAAACCATTCCTGTATTCACATATTAGGCGTTAGACTTCCGTATGTGGTTGAACAGTGAATATTTCAAAAATGTCTATTACAGCCAAACTATCGTAGGCAGGCTGTTCATATTGTGTATGCGGGGTTATACAGAGCTCCAAACCATTACTATATCCACATATTAGGCGTTAGACTGCCCTATGTTGTTGAACAGTGAATATTTCAAAAATGTCTATTACAGCCAAGGTATCGTAGGCAGGCTGTTTATATTGTGTATGCGGCGTTATACAGAGCCCCAAACCATTACTATATCCACATATTAGTCGTTAGACTTCCGTATGTTGTTGAACAGTGAATATTTCAAAAATGTCTATTACAGCCAAGGTATCGTAGGCAGGCAGTTCATATTGTGTATGCGGCGTTTAACAGAGCCCCAAACCATTACTATATTCACATATTAAGCGTTAGACTGCCCCATGTGGTTGAACAGTGAATATTTCAAAAATGTCTGTTTTAGCCAAACTATCGTAGGCAGGCTGTTCATATTGTTTATGCGGGGTTATACAGAGCCCCAAACCATTACTATATCCACATATTAGGCGTTAGACTGCCCTATGTTGTTGAACATTGAATATTTCAAAAATGTCTGTTTTAGCCAAACTATCGTAGACGGGCTGTTTATATTGTGTATGCGGGGTTATACAGAGCCCCAAACCATTACTATATCCACATATTAGGCGTTAGACTGCCCTATGTTGTTGAACATTGAATATTTCAAAAATGTCTGTTTTGGCCAAACTATCGTAGGCAGGCTGTTCATATTGTGTATGCGGGGTTATACAGAGCTAGAAACCATTACTATATCCACATATTAGGCGTTAGACTGCCCTATGTTGTTGAACAGTGAATATTTCAAAAATGTCTGTTTTAGCCAAACTATCGTAGGCAGGCTGTTTATATTGTGTATGCGGCGTTTAACAGAGCCCCAAACCATTACTATATTCACATATTAAGCGTTAGACTGCCCCATGTGGTTGAACAGTGAATATTTCAAAAATGTCTGTTTTAGCCAAACTATCGTAGGCAGGCTGTTCATATTGTGTATGCGGAGTTATACAGAGCCCCAAACCATTACTATATCCACATATTAGGCGTTAGACTGCCCTATGTTGTTGAACATTAAATATTTCAAAAATGTCTGTTTTAGCCAAACTATCGTAGACAGGCTGTTTATATTGTGTATGCGGCGTTTTACAGAGTCCCAAACCATTACTATATTCAGATATTAAGCGTTAGACTGCCCCATGTGGTTGAACAGTGAATATTTCAAAAATGTCTATTACAGCCAAGGTATCGTAGGCAGGCAGTTCATATTGTGTATGCGGCGTTTAACAGAGCCGCAAACCATTACTATATTCACATATTAAGCGTTAGATTGCCCCATGTGGTTGAACAGTGAATATTTCAAAAATGACTGTTTTAGCTAAACTATCGTAGGCAGGCTGTTCATATTGTGTATGCGGGGTTATACAGAGCCAGAAACCATTACTATATCCACTTATTAGGCGTTAGACTGCCCTATGTAGTTGAACAATAAATAATTAAAAAATGTCTGTTATAGCCAAACTATCGTAGGCAGGCAGTTCATATTGTGTATACGGGGTTATACAGAGCCCCAAACCATTACTATATCCACATATTAGGCGTTAGACTGCCCTATGTGGATGAACAGTGAATATTTCAAAAGTGTCTGTTATAGCCAAACTACCGTAAGCAGGCAGTTCATATTGTGTATGCGGCGTTATACAGAGCCCCAAACCCTAACTATTTCCACATATTAGGCGTTAGACTGCCGTATGTGGTTGAACAGTGAATATTTCAAAAATGTCTATTACAGCCAAGGTATCGTAGGCAGGCAGTTCATATTGTGTATGCAGCGTTATACAGAGACCCAAAGCATTAATATAATCACATATTAAGCATTGGACTGCAACATGTGTTTGAACACATAATATTCCAAAAGTGTCCGTTACAGCCAAACTATTAGAGGCACAAAGTTCATATCGTATATGCAGCGTTATACAGAGGCCCAAAGCATTAATATATCCACATATTAAGCGTTAGACTGACCCATGTGGTTGAACAGTGAATATTTCAAAAATGTCTATTACAGCCAAGGTATCGTAGGCAGGCAGTTCATATGGTGTAAGCGGCGGTTTACAGAGACCCAAACCATTCCTGTATTCACATATTAGGCGTTAGACTTCCGTATGTGGTTGAACAGTGAATATTTCAAAAATGTCTATTACAGCCAAACTATCGTAGGCAGGCTGTTCATATTGTGTATGCGGGGTTATACAGAGCTCCAAACCATTACTATATCCACATATTAGGCGTTAGACTGCCCTATGTTGTTGAACAGTGAATATTTCAAAAATGTCTATTACAGCCAAGGTATCGTAGGCAGGCTGTTTATATTGTGTATGCGGCGTTATACAGAGCCCCAAACCATTACTATATCCACATATTAGTCGTTAGACTTCCGTATGTTGTTGAACAGTGAATATTTCAAAAATGTCTATTACAGCCAAGGTATCGTAGGCAGGCAGTTCATATTGTGTATGCGGCGTTTAACAGAGCCCCAAACCATTACTATATTCACATATTAAGCGTTAGACTGCCCCATGTGGTTGAACAGTGAATATTTCAAAAATGTCTGTTTTAGCCAAACTATCGTAGGCAGGCTGTTCATATTGTTTATGCGGGGTTATACAGAGCCCCAAACCATTACTATATCCACATATTAGGCGTTAGACTGCCCTATGTTGTTGAACATTGAATATTTCAAAAATGTCTGTTTTAGCCAAACTATCGTAGACGGGCTGTTTATATTGTGTATGCGGGGTTATACAGAGCCCCAAACCATTACTATATCCACTTATTAGGCGTTAGACTGCCCTATGTTGTTGAACATTGAATATTTCAAAAATGTCTGTTTTAGCCAAACTATCGTAGGCAGGCTGTTCATATTGTTTATGCGGGGTTATACAGAGCCCCAAACCATTACTATATCCACATATTAGGCGTTAGACTGCCCTATGTTGTTGAACATTGAATATTTCAAAAATGTCTGTTTTGGCCAAACTATCGTAGGCAGGCTGTTCATATTGTGTATGCGGGGTTATACAGAGCTAGAAACCATTACTATATCCACATATTAGGCGTTAGACTGCCCTATGTTGTTGAACAGTGAATATTTCAAAAATGTCTGTTTTAGCCAAACTATCGTAGGCAGGCTGTTCATATTGTGTATGCGGCGTTAAACAGAGCCCCAAACCATTACTATATTCACATAGTAAGCGTTAGACTGCCTCATGTGGTTGAATAGTGAATATTTCAAAAATGTCTATTACAGCCAAGGTATCGTAGACAGGCAGTTCATATTGTGTATGCGGCGTTTAACAGAGCCCCAAACCATTACTATATAAACATATTAGGCGTTAGACTGCCCTATGTGGTTGAACAGTGAATATTTAAAAAATGTCTGTTATAGCAAAATTATCGTAAGCAGGCAGTTCATATTGTGCATGCTGCGTTATACAGAATCTTAAAGCATTACTACTTTCACATATTAGGCGTTAGACTGCCCCATGTGGTTAAACAGTGAATATTTCAAAAATGTCTGTTTTAGCCAAACTATCGTAGGCAGGCTGTTCATATTGTGTATGCGGGGTTATACAGAGTTCCAAACCATTAATATATCCACATATTAGGCGTTAGACTGCCCTATGTTGTTGAACAGTGAATAATTCAAAAATGTCTATTACAGCCAAGGTATCGTAGGCAGGCAGTTCATATTGTGTATGCGGCGTTTAACAGAGCCCCAAACCATTACTATATTCACATATTAAGCGTTAGACTGCCCCATGTGGTTGAACAGTGAATATTTCAAAAATGTCTGTTTTAGCCAAACTATCGTAGGCAGGCTGTTCATATTGTGTATGCGGGGTTATACAGAGCCCCAAACCATTACTATATCCACATATTAGGCGTTAGACTGCCCTATGTTGTTGAACAGTGAATATTTCAAAAATGTCTATTACAGCCAAGGTATCGTAGGCAGGCAGTTCATATGGTGTAAGCGGCGGTTTACAGAGACCCAAACCATTCCTGTATTCACATATTAGGCGTTAGACTTCCGTATGTGGTTGAACAGTGAATATTTCAAAAATGTCTATTACAGCCAAACTATCGTAGGCAGGCTGTTCATATTGTGTATGCGGGGTTATACAGAGCTCCAAACCATTACTATATCCACATATTAGGCGTTAGACTGCCCTATGTTGTTGAACAGTGAATATTTCAAAAATGTCTGTTTTAGCCAAACTATCGTAGGCAGGCTGTTCATATTGTGTATGCGGCGTTAAACAGAGCCCCAAACCATTACTATATTCACATAGTAAGCATTAGACTGCCTCATGTGGTTGAATAGTGAATATTTCAAAAATGTCTATTACAGCCAAGGTATCGTAGACAGGCAGTTCATATTGTGTATGCGGCGTTTAACAGAGCCCCAAACCATTACTATATAAACATATTAGGCGTTAGACTGCCCTATGTGGTTGAACAGTGAATATTTAAAAAATGTCTGTTATAGCAAAATTATCGTAAGCAGGCAGTTCATATTGTGCATGCTGCGTTATACAGAATCTTAAAGCATTACTACTTTCACATATTAGGCGTTAGACTGCCCCATGTGGTTAAACAGTGAATATTTCAAAAATGTCTGTTTTAGCCAAACTATCGTAGGCAGGCTGTTCATATTGTGTATGCGGGGTTATACAGAGTTCCAAACCATTAATATATCCACATATTAGGCGTTAGACTGCCCTATGTTGTTGAACAGTGAATAATTCAAAAATGTCTATTACAGCCAAGGTATCGTAGGCAGGCAGTTCATATTGTGAATGCGGCGTTTAACAGAGCCCCAAACCATTACTATATTCACATATTAAGCGTTAGACTGCCCCATGTGGTTGAACAGTGAATATTTCAAAAATGTCTGTTTTAGCCAAACTATCGTAGGCAGGCTGTTCATATTGTGTATGCGGGGTTATACAGAGTTCCAAACCATTAATATATCCACATATTAGGCGTTAGACTGCCCTATGTTGTTGAACAGTGAATAATTCAAAAATGTCTATTACAGCCAAGGTATCGTAGGCAGGCAGTTCATATTGTGTATGCGGCGTTTAACAGAGCCCCAAACCATTACTATATTCACATATTAAGCGTTAGACTGCCCCATGTGGTTGAACAGTGAATATTTCAAAAATGTCTGTTTTAGCCAAACTATCCTAGGCAGGCTGTTCATATTGTGTATGCGGGGTTATACAGGGCCCCAAACCATTACTATATCCACATATTAGGCGTTAGACTGCCCTATGTTGTTGAACATTGAATATTTCAAAAATGTCTGTTTTAGCCAAACTATCGTAGACAGGCTGTTTATATTGTGTATGCGGCGTTTAACAGAGCCCCAAACCATTACTATATTCACATATTAAGCGTTAGATTGCCCCATGTGGTTGAACAGTGAATATTTCAAAAATGACTGTTATAGCCAAACTACCGTAAGCAGGCAGTTCATATTGTGTATGCGGCGTTATACAGAGCCCGAAACCATTACTATATTCACTTATTAGGCGTTAGACTGCCCTATGTAGTTGAACAATAAATAATTAAAAAATGTCTGTTATAGCCAAACTATCGTAGGCAGGCAGTTCATATTGTGTATACGGGGTTATACAGAGCCCCAAACCATTACTATATCCACATATTAGGCGTTAGACTGCCCTATGTGGATGAACAGTGAATATTTCAAAAGTGTCTGTTATAGCCAAACTACCGTAAGCAGGCAGTTCATATTGTGTATGCGGCGTTATACAGAGCCCCAAACCCTAACTATTTCCACATATTAGGCGTTAGACTGCCGTATGTGGTTGAACAGTGAATATTCCAAAAATGTCTATTACAGCCAAGGTATCGTAGGCAGGCAGTTCATATTGTATATGCGGCGTTTAACAGAGCCCGAAACCATTACTATATCCACATATTAGGCGTTAGACTGCCCTATGTAGTTGAACAGTGAATATTTCAAAAATGTCTATTACAGCCAAGGTATCTTAGGCAGGCAGTTCATATTGTGTATGCAGCGTTATACAGAGACCCAAAGTATTAATATAATCACATATTAAGCATTGGACTGCAACATGTGTTTGAAATCATAATATTCCAAAAGTGTCCGTTACAGCCAAACTATTAGAGGCACAAAGTTCATATCGTATATGCAGCGTTATACAGAGGCCCAAAGCATTAATATATCCACATATTAAGCGTTAGACTGACCCATGTGGTTGAACAGTGAATATTTCAAAAATGTGAGTTATAGCCAAACTACCGTAAGCAGGCAGTTCATATTGTGTATGCGGCGTTATACAGAGCCCCAAACCATTACCATATCCACATATTAGGCGTTAGACTTCCGTATGTGGATGAACAGTGAATATTTCAAAAATGTCTATTACAGCCAAACTATCGTAGGCAGGCTGTTCATATTGTGTATGCGGGGTTATACAGAGCTCCAAACCATTACTACATCCACATATTAGGCGTTAGACTGCCCTATGTTGTTGAACAGTGAATATTTCAAAAATATCTGTTTTAGCCAAACTATCGTAGGCAGGCTGTTCATATTGTGTATGCGGCGTTAAACAGAGCCCCAAACCATTACTATATTCACATAGTAAGCGTTAGACTGCCTCATGTGGTTGAATAGTGAATATTTCAAAAATGTCTATTACAGCCAAGGTATCGTAGACAGGCAGTTCATATTGTGTATGCGGCGTTTAACAGAGCCCCAAACCATTACTATATAAACATATTAGGCGTAAGACTGCCCTATGTGGTTGAACAGTGAATATTTAAAAATTGTCTGTTATAGCAAAATTATCGTAAGCAGGCAGTTCATATTGTGCATGCTGCGTTATACAGAATCTTAAAGCATTACTACTTTCACATATTAGGCGTTAGACTGCCCCATGTGGTTGAACAGTGAATATTTCAAAAATGTCTGTTTTAGCCAAATTATCGTAGGCAGGCTGTTCATATTGTGTATGCGGGGTTATACAGAGTTCCAAACCATTACTATATCCACATATTAGGCGTTGGACTGCCCTATGTTGTTGAACAGTGAATATTTCAAAAATGTCTATTACAGCCAAGGTATCGTAGGCAGGCAGTTCATATTGTGTATGCGGCGTTTAACAGAGCCCCAAACCATTACTATATTCACATATTAAGCGTTAGACTGCCACATGTGGTTGAACAGTGAATATTTCAAAAATGTCTGTTTTAGCCAAACTATCGTAGACAGGCTGTTTATATTGTGTATGCGGCGTTTTACAGAGTCCCAAACCATTACTATATTCAGATATTAAGCGTTAGACTGCCCCATGTGGTTGAACAGTGAATATTTCAAAAATGTCTATTACAGCCAAGGTATCGTAGGCAGGCAGTTCATATTGTGTATGCGGCGTTTAACAGAGCCCCAAACCATTACTATATTCACATATTAAGCGTTAGATTGCCCCATGTGGTTGAACAGTGAATATTTCAAAAATGACTGTTTTAGCTAAACTATCGTAGGCAGGCTGTTCATATTGTGTATGCGGGGTTATACAGAGCCAGAAACCATTACTATATCCACTTATTAGGCGTTAGACTGCCCTATGTAGTTGAACAATAAATAATTAAAAAATGTCTGTTATAGCCAAACTATCGTAGGCAGGCAGTTCATATTGTGTATACGGGGTTATACAGAGCCCCAAACCATTACTATATCCACATATTAGGCGTTAGACTGCCCTATGTGGATGAACAGTGAATATTTCAAAAGTGTCTGTTATAGCCAAACTACCGTAAGCAGGCAGTTCATATTGTGTATGCGGCGTTATACAGAGCCCCAAACCCTAACTATTTCCACATATTAGGCGTTAGACTGCCGTATGTGGTTGAACAGTGAATATGTCAAAAATGTCTATTACAGCCAAGGTATCGTAGGCAGGCAGTTCATATTGTGTATGCAGCGTTATACAGAGACCCAAAGCATTAATATAATCACATATTAAGCATTGGACTGCAACATGTGTTTGAACACATAATATTCCAAAAGTGTCCGTTACAGCCAAACTATTAGAGGCACAAAGTTCATATCGTATATGCAGCGTTATACAGAGGCCCAAAGCATTAATATATCCACATATTAAGCGTTAGACTGACCCATGTGGTTGAACAGTGAATATTTCAAAAATGTCAGTTATAGCCTAACTACCGTAGGCAGGCAGTTCATATTGTGTATACGGGGTTATACAGAGCCCCAAACCATTACATATCCACATATTAGGCGTTAGACTGCCCCATGTGGTTGAACAGTGAATATTTCAAAAATGTCTATTACAGCCAAGGTATCGTAGGCAGGCAGTTCATATGGTGTAAGCGGCGGTTTACAGAGACCCAAACCATTCCTGTATTCACATATTAGGCGTTAGACTTCCGTATGTGGTTGAACAGTGAATATTTCAAAAATGTCTATTACAGCCAAACTATCGTAGGCAGGCCAAACTATCGTAGGCAGGCTGTTCATATTGTGTATGCGGGGTTATACAGAGCTCCAAACCATTACTATATCCACATATTAGGCGTTAGACTGCCCTATGTTGTTGAACAGTGAATATTTCAAAAATGTCTATTACAGCCAAGGTATCGTAGGCAGGCAGTTCATACTGTGTATGCGGCGTTTAACAGAGCCCCAAACCATTACTATATTCACATATTAAGCGTTAGACTGCCCCATGTGGTTGAACAGTGAATATTTCAAAAATGTCTGTTTTAGAAAAACTATCGTAGGCAGGCTGTTCATATTGTTTATGCGGGGTTATACAGAGCCCCAAACCATTACTATATCCACATATTAGGCGTTAGACTGCCCTATGTTGTTGAACATTGAATATTTCAAAAATGTCTGTTTTAGCCAAACTATCGTAGACGGGCTGTTTATATTGTGTATGCGGGGTTATACAGAGCCCCAATCCATTACTATATCCACATATTAGGCGTTAGACTGCCCTATGTTGTTGAACATTGAATATTTCAAAAATGTCTGTTTTAGCCAAACTATCGTAGGCAGGCAGTTCATACTGTGTATGCGGCGTTTAACAGAGCCCCAAACCATTACTATATTCACATATTAAGCGTTAGACTGCCCCATGTGGTTGAACAGTGAATATTTCAAAAATGTCTGTTTTAGAAAAACTATCGTAGGCAGGCTGTTCATATTGTTTATGCGGGGTTATACAGAGCCCCAAACCATTACTATATCCACATATTAGGCGTTAGACTGCCCTATGTTGTTGAACATTGAATATTTCAAAAATGTCTGTTTTAGCCAAACTATCGTAGACGGGCTGTTTATATTGTGTATGCGGGGTTATACAGAGCCCCAATCCATTACTATATCCACATATTAGGCGTTAGACTGCCCTATGTTGTTGAACATTGAATATTTCAAAAATGTCTGTTTTAGCCAAACTATCGTAGGCAGGCTGTTCATATTGTTTATGCGGGGTTATACAGAGCCCCAAACCATTACTATATCCACATATTAGGCGTTAGACTGCCCTATGTTGTTGAACATTGAATATTTCAAAAATGTCTGTTTTAGCCAAACTATCGTAGACAGGCTGTTTATATTGTGTATGCGGGGTTATACAGAGCCCCAAACCATTACTATATCCACATATTAGGCGTTAGACTGCCCCATGTGGTTGAACAGTGAATATTTCAAAAATGTCTGTTTTGGCCAAACTATCGTAGGCAGGCTGTTCATATTGTGCATGCTGCGTTATACAGAATCTTAAAGCATTACTACTTTCACATATTAGGCGTTAGACTGCCCCATGTGGTTGAACAGTGAATATTTCAAAAATGTCTGTTTTAGCTAAATTATCGTAGGCAGGCTGTTCATATTGTGTATGCGGGGTAATACAGAGTTCCAAACCATTACTATATCCACATATTAGGCGTTGGACTGCCCTATGTTGTTGAACAGTGAATATTTCAAAAATGTCTATTACAGCCAAGGTATCGTAGGCAGGCAGTTCATATTGTGTATGCGGCGTTTAACAGAGCCCCAAACCATTACTATATTCACATATTAAGCGTTAGACTGCCCCATGTGGTTGAACAGTGAATATTTCAAAAATGTCTGTTTTAGCCAAACTATCGTAGGCAGGCTGTTCATATTGTGTATGCGGAGTTATACAGAGCCCCAAACCATTACTATATCCACATATTAGGCGTTAGACTGCCCTATGTTGTTGAACATTAAATATTTCAAAAATGTCTGTTTTAGCCAAACTATCGTAGACAGGCTGTTTATATTGTGTATGCGGCGTTTTACAGAGTCCCAAACCATTACTATATTCAGATATTAAGCGTTAGACTGCCCCATGTGGTTGAACAGTGAATATTTCAAAAATGTCTATTACAGCCAAGGTATCGTAGGCAGGCAGTTCATATTGTGTATGCGGCGTTTAACAGAGCCGCAAACCATTACTATATTCACATATTAAGCGTTAGATTGCCCCATGTGGTTGAACAGTGAATATTTCAAAAATGACTGTTTTAGCTAAACTATCGTAGGCAGGCTGTTCATATTGTGTATGCGGGGTTATACAGAGCCAGAAACCATTACTATATCCACTTATTAGGCGTTAGACTGCCCTATGTAGTTGAACAATAAATAATTAAAAAATGTCTGTTATAGCCAAACTATCGTAGGCAGGCAGTTCATATTGTGTATACGGGGTTATACAGAGCCCCAAACCATTACTATATCCACATATTAGGCGTTAGACTGCCCTATGTGGATGAACAGTGAATATTTCAAAAGTGTCTGTTATAGCCAAACTACCGTAAGCAGGCAGTTCATATTGTGTATGCGGCGTTATACAGAGCCCCAAACCCTAACTATTTCCACATATTAGGCGTTAGACTGCCGTATGTGGTTGAACAGTGAATATTTCAAAAATGTCTATTACAGCCAAGGTATCGTAGGCAGGCAGTTCATATTGTGTATGCAGCGTTATACAGAGACCCAAAGCATTAATATAATCACATATTAAGCATTGGACTGCAACATGTGTTTGAACACATAATATTCCAAAAGTGTCCGTTACAGCCAAACTATTAGAGGCACAAAGTTCATATCGTATATGCAGCGTTATACAGAGGCCCAAAGCATTAATATATCCACATATTAAGCGTTAGACTGACCCATGTGGTTGAACAGTGAATATTTCAAAAATGTCTATTACAGCCAAGGTATCGTAGGCAGGCAGTTCATATGGTGTAAGCGGCGGTTTACAGAGACCCAAACCATTCCTGTATTCACATATTAGGCGTTAGACTTCCGTATGTGGTTGAACAGTGAATATTTCAAAAATGTCTATTACAGCCAAACTATCGTAGGCAGGCTGTTCATATTGTGTATGCGGGGTTATACAGAGCTCCAAACCATTACTATATCCACATATTAGGCGTTAGACTGCCCTATGTTGTTGAACAGTGAATATTTCAAAAATGTCTATTACAGCCAAGGTATCGTAGGCAGGCTGTTTATATTGTGTATGCGGCGTTATACAGAGCCCCAAACCATTACTATATCCACATATTAGTCGTTAGACTTCCGTATGTTGTTGAACAGTGAATATTTCAAAAATGTCTATTACAGCCAAGGTATCGTAGGCAGGCAGTTCATATTGTGTATGCGGCGTTTAACAGAGCCCCAAACCATTACTATATTCACATATTAAGCGTTAGACTGCCCCATGTGGTTGAACAGTGAATATTTCAAAAATGTCTGTTTTAGCCAAACTATCGTAGGCAGGCTGTTCATATTGTTTATGCGGGGTTATACAGAGCCCCAAACCATTACTATATCCACATATTAGGCGTTAGACTGCCCTATGTTGTTGAACATTGAATATTTCAAAAATGTCTGTTTTAGCCAAACTATCGTAGACGGGCTGTTTATATTGTGTATGCGGGGTTATACAGAGCCCCAAACCATTACTATATCCACATATTAGGCGTTAGACTGCCCTATGTTGTTGAACATTGAATATTTCAAAAATGTCTGTTTTGGCCAAACTATCGTAGGCAGGCTGTTCATATTGTGTATGCGGGGTTATACAGAGCTAGAAACCATTACTATATCCACATATTAGGCGTTAGACTGCCCTATGTTGTTGAACAGTGAATATTTCAAAAATGTCTGTTTTAGCCAAACTATCGTAGGCAGGCTGTTTATATTGTGTATGCGGCGTTTAACAGAGCCCCAAACCATTACTATATTCACATATTAAGCGTTAGACTGCCCCATGTGGTTGAACAGTGAATATTTCAAAAATGTCTGTTTTAGCCAAACTATCGTAGGCAGGCTGTTCATATTGTGTATGCGGAGTTATACAGAGCCCCAAACCATTACTATATCCACATATTAGGCGTTAGACTGCCCTATGTTGTTGAACATTAAATATTTCAAAAATGTCTGTTTTAGCCAAACTATCGTAGACAGGCTGTTTATATTGTGTATGCGGCGTTTTACAGAGTCCCAAACCATTACTATATTCAGATATTAAGCGTTAGACTGCCCCATGTGGTTGAACAGTGAATATTTCAAAAATGTCTATTACAGCCAAGGTATCGTAGGCAGGCAGTTCATATTGTGTATGCGGCGTTTAACAGAGCCGCAAACCATTACTATATTCACATATTAAGCGTTAGATTGCCCCATGTGGTTGAACAGTGAATATTTCAAAAATGACTGTTTTAGCTAAACTATCGTAGGCAGGCTGTTCATATTGTGTATGCGGGGTTATACAGAGCCAGAAACCATTACTATATCCACTTATTAGGCGTTAGACTGCCCTATGTAGTTGAACAATAAATAATTAAAAAATGTCTGTTATAGCCAAACTATCGTAGGCAGGCAGTTCATATTGTGTATACGGGGTTATACAGAGCCCCAAACCATTACTATATCCACATATTAGGCGTTAGACTGCCCTATGTGGATGAACAGTGAATATTTCAAAAGTGTCTGTTATAGCCAAACTACCGTAAGCAGGCAGTTCATATTGTGTATGCGGCGTTATACAGAGCCCCAAACCCTAACTATTTCCACATATTAGGCGTTAGACTGCCGTATGTGGTTGAACAGTGAATATTTCAAAAATGTCTATTACAGCCAAGGTATCGTAGGCAGGCAGTTCATATTGTGTATGCAGCGTTATACAGAGACCCAAAGCATTAATATAATCACATATTAAGCATTGGACTGCAACATGTGTTTGAACACATAATATTCCAAAAGTGTCCGTTACAGCCAAACTATTAGAGGCACAAAGTTCATATCGTATATGCAGCGTTATACAGAGGCCCAAAGCATTAATATATCCACATATTAAGCGTTAGACTGACCCATGTGGTTGAACAGTGAATATTTCAAAAATGTCTATTACAGCCAAGGTATCGTAGGCAGGCAGTTCATATGGTGTAAGCGGCGGTTTACAGAGACCCAAACCATTCCTGTATTCACATATTAGGCGTTAGACTTCCGTATGTGGTTGAACAGTGAATATTTCAAAAATGTCTATTACAGCCAAACTATCGTAGGCAGGCTGTTCATATTGTGTATGCGGGGTTATACAGAGCTCCAAACCATTACTATATCCACATATTAGGCGTTAGACTGCCCTATGTTGTTGAACAGTGAATATTTCAAAAATGTCTATTACAGCCAAGGTATCGTAGGCAGGCTGTTTATATTGTGTATGCGGCGTTATACAGAGCCCCAAACCATTACTATATCCACATATTAGTCGTTAGACTTCCGTATGTTGTTGAACAGTGAATATTTCAAAAATGTCTATTACAGCCAAGGTATCGTAGGCAGGCAGTTCATATTGTGTATGCGGCGTTTAACAGAGCCCCAAACCATTACTATATTCACATATTAAGCGTTAGACTGCCCCATGTGGTTGAACAGTGAATATTTCAAAAATGTCTGTTTTAGCCAAACTATCGTAGGCAGGCTGTTCATATTGTTTATGCGGGGTTATACAGAGCCCCAAACCATTACTATATCCACATATTAGGCGTTAGACTGCCCTATGTTGTTGAACATTGAATATTTCAAAAATGTCTGTTTTAGCCAAACTATCGTAGACGGGCTGTTTATATTGTGTATGCGGGGTTATACAGAGCCCCAAACCATTACTATATCCACTTATTAGGCGTTAGACTGCCCTATGTTGTTGAACATTGAATATTTCAAAAATGTCTGTTTTAGCCAAACTATCGTAGGCAGGCTGTTCATATTGTTTATGCGGGGTTATACAGAGCCCCAAACCATTACTATATCCACATATTAGGCGTTAGACTGCCCTATGTTGTTGAACATTGAATATTTCAAAAATGTCTGTTTTGGCCAAACTATCGTAGGCAGGCTGTTCATATTGTGTATGCGGGGTTATACAGAGCTAGAAACCATTACTATATCCACATATTAGGCGTTAGACTGCCCTATGTTGTTGAACAGTGAATATTTCAAAAATGTCTGTTTTAGCCAAACTATCGTAGGCAGGCTGTTTATATTGTGTATGCGGCGTTTAACAGAGCCCCAAACCATTACTATATTCACATATTAAGCGTTAGACTGCCCCATGTGGTTGAACAGTGAATATTTCAAAAATGTCTGTTTTAGCCAAACTATCGTAGGCAGGCAGTTCATATTGTATATGCGGCGTTTAACAGAGCCCCAAACCATTACTATATCCACATATTAGGCGTTAGACTGCCCTATGTAGTTGAACAGTGAATATTTCAAAAATGTCTATTACAGCCAAGGTATCGTAGGCAGGCAGTTCATATTGTGTATGCGGCGTTATACAGAGCCCCAAACCCTAACTATTTCCACATATTAGGCGTTAGACTGCCGTATGTGGTTGAACAGTGAATATTTCAAAAATGTCTATTACAGCCAAGGTATCGTAGGCAGGCAGTTCATATTGTATATGCGGCGTTTAACAGAGCCCCAAACCATTACTATATCCACATTTTAGGCGTTAGACTGCCCTATGTAGTTGAACAGTGAATATTTCAAAAATGTTTATTACAGCCAAGGTATCGTAGACAGGCTGTTCATATTGTGTATGCGGCGTTTAACAGAGCCCCAAACCATTACTATATTCACATATTAAGCGTTAGACTGCCCCATGTGGTTGAACAGTGAATATTTCAAAAATGTCTGTTTTAGCCAAACTATCGTAGACAGGCTGTTTATATTGTGTATGCGGGGTTATACAGAGCCCCAAACCATTACTATATCCACATATTAGTCGTTAGACTGGCCCATGTGGTTGAACAGTGAATATTTCAAAAATATCTATTACAGCCAAGGTATCGTAGGCAGGCTGTTCATATTGTGTATGCGGCGTTTAACAGAGCCCCAAACCATTACTATATTCACATATTAAGCGTTAGACTGCCCCATGTGGTTCAACAGTAAATATTTCAAAAATGTCTGTTTTAGCCAAATTATCGAAGGCAGGCTGTTCATATTGTGTATGCGGGATTATACAGAGCCCCAAACCATTACTATATCCACATATTTGGCGTTAGACTGCCCTATGTGGTTGAACAGTGAATATTTCAAAAATGTCTATTACAGCCAAGGTATCGTAGGCAGGCAGTTCATATTGTATATGCGGCATTTAACAGAGCCCCAAACCATTACAATATCCACATATTAGGCGTTAGACTGCCCTATGTGGTTGAACAGTGAATATTTAAAAAATGTCTGTTATAGCAAAATTATCGTAAGCAGGCAGTTCATATTGTGCATGCGGCGTTTAACAGAGCCCCAAACCATTACTATATTCACATATTAAGCGTTAGACTGCCCCATGTGGTTGAACAGTGAATATTTCAAAAATGACTGTTTTAGCCAAACTATCGTAGGCAGGCTGTTCATACTGTGTATGCGTTGTTATACAGAGCCCCAAACCATTACTATATACACATATTAGGCGTTAGACTGCCCTATGTAGTTGAACAGTAAATAATTGAAAAATGTCTGTTATAGCCAAACTATCGTAGGCAGGCTGTTCATGTTGTGTATGCAGCGTTATACAGAGTCCCAAAACATTAATATAATCACATATTAAGCGTTAGACTGCCCCATGTGAGTGAACATTGAATATTTAAAAATTGTATATTAAGGCCAAGCTATCGTAGGCAGGCAGTTCATATTCTGTATGCGGCGTTTTACAGAGTCCCAAACCATTACTATATTCAGATATTAAGCGTTAGACTGCCCCATGTGGTTGAACAGTGAATATTTCAAAAATGTCTATTACAGCCAAGGTATCGTAGGCAGGCAGTTCATATCGTGTATGCGGCGTTTAACAGAGCCCCAAACCATTACTATATTCACATATTAAGCGTTAGATTGCCCCATGTGGTTGAACAGTGAATATTTCAAAAATGACTGTTTTAGCTAAACTATCGTAGGCAGGCTGTTCATATTGTGTATGCGGGGTTATACAGAGCCCGAAACCATTACTATATCCTCATATTAGGCGTTAGACTGCCCTATGTGGATGAACAGTGAATATTTCAAAAATGTCTATTACAGCCAAGGTATCGTAGGCAGGCAGTTCATATTGTATATGCGGCGTTTAACAGAGCCCCAAACCATTACTATATCCACATATTAGGCGTTAGACTGCCCTATGTTGTTGAACATTGAATATTTCAAAAATGTCTGTTTTAGCCAAACTATCGTAGACAGGCTGTTTATATTGTGTATGCGGGGTTATACAGAGCCCCAAACCATTACTATATCCACATATTAGGCGTTAGACTGCCCTATGTTGTTGAACATTGAATATTTCAAAAATGTCTGTTTTAGCCAAACTATCGTAGGCAGGCTGTTCATATTGTTTATGCGGGGTTATACAGAGCCCCAAACCATTACTATATCCACATATTAGGCGTTAGACTGCCCTATGTTGTTGAACATTGAATATTTCAAAAATGTCTGTTTTAGCCAAACTATCGTAGGCAGGCTGTTCATATTGTGTATGCGGGGTTATACAGAGCTCCAAACCATTACTATATCCACATATTAGGCGTTAGACTGCCCTATGTTGTTGAACAGTGAATATTTCAAAAATGTCTGTTTTAGCCAAACTATCGTAGGCAGGCTGTTCATATTGTGTATGCGGGGTTATACAGAGCCCCAAACCATTACTATATCCACATATTAGGCGTTAGACTGCCCTATGTTGTTGAACATTGAATATTTCAAAAATGTCTGTTTTAGCCAAACTATCGTAGGCAGGCTGTTCATATTGTGTATGCGGGGTTATACAGAGCTCCAAACCATTACTATATCCACATATTAGGCGTTAGACTGCCCTATGTTGTTGAACAGTGAATATTTCAAAAATGTCTGTTTTAGCCAAACTATCGTAGGCAGGCTGTTCATATTGTGTATGCGGGGTTATACAGAGCTCCAAACCATTACTATATCCACATATTAGGCGTTAGACTGCCCTATGTTGTTGAACAGTGAATATTTCAAAAATGTCTGTTTTAGCCAAACTATCGTAGGCAGGCTGTTTATATTGTGTGCGCGGCGTTTAACAGAGCCCCAAACCATTACTATATTCACATATTAAGCGTTAGACTGCCCCATGTGGTTGAACAGTGATTATTTCAAAAATGTCTGTTTTAGCCAAACTATCGTAGGCAGGCTGTTTATATTGTGTATGCGGCGTTTAACAGAGCTCCAAACCATTACTATATCCACATATTAGGCGTTAGACTGCCCCATGTGGTTGAACAGTGAATATTTCAAAAATGTCTATTACAGCCAAGGTATCGTAGGCAGGCAGTTCATATTGTGTATGCGGCGTTTAACAGAGCCCCAAACCATTACTATATTCACATATTAAGCGTTAGACTGCCCCATGTGGTTGAACAGTGAATATTTCAAAAATGTCTGTTTTAGCCAAACTATCCTAGGCAGGCTGTTCATATTGTGTATGCGGGGTTATACAGGGCCCCAAACCATTACTATATCCACATATTAGGCGTTAGACTGCCCTATGTTGTTGAACATTGAATATTTCAAAAATGTCTGTTTTAGCCAAACTATCCTAGGCAGGCTGTTCATATTGTGTATGCGGGGTTATACAGAGCTCCAAACCATTACTATATCCACATATTAGGCGTTAGACTGCCCTATGTTGTTGAACATTGAATATTTCAAAAATGTCTGTTTTAGCCAAACTATCGTAGACAGGCTGTTTATATTGTGTATGCGGCGTTTAACAGAGCCCCAAACCATTACTATATTCACATATTAAGCGTTAGACTGCCCCATGTGGGTGAACAGTGAATATTTCAAAAATGTCTGTTTTAGCCAAACTATCGTAGGCAGGCTGTTTATATTGTGTATGCGGCGTTTAACAGAGCTCCAAACCATTACTATATCCACATATTAGGCGTTAGACTGTCCCATGTGGTTGAACAGTGAATATTCCAAAAATGTCTATTACAGCCAAGGTATCGTAGGCAGGCAGTTCATATTGTGTATGCGGCGATTAACAGAGCCCCAAACCATTACTATATTCACATATTAAGCGTTAGACTGCCCCATGTGGTTGAACAGTGAATATTTCAAAAATGTCTGTTTTAGCCAAACTTTCGTAGGCAGGCTGTTCATATTGTGTATGCGGGGTTATACAGAGCCCCAAACCATTACTATATCCACATATTAGTCGTTAGACTTCCGTATGTGGTTGAACAGTGAATATTTCAAAAATGTCTATTACAGCCAAGGTATCGTAGGCAGGCAGTTCATATTGTGTATGCGGCGTTATACAGAGCCCCAAACCATTACTATATTCACATATTAAGCGTTAGACTGCCCCATGTGGTTGAACAGTGAATATTTCAAAAATGTCTATTACGGCCAAGCTATCGTAGGCAGGAAGTTCTAATGGTGTATGCGGCGTTAAACAGAGCCCCAAACCATTACTATATTCACATAGTAAGCGTTAGACTGCCTCATGTGGTTGAATAGTGAATATTTCAAAAATGTCTATTACAGCCAAGGTATCGTAGACAGGCAGTTCATATTGTGTATGCGGCGTTTAACAGAGCCCCAAACCATTACTATATACCATTACTATATTCACATATTAAGCGTTAGACTGCCCTATGTTGTTGAACAGTGAATATTTCAAAAATGTCTGTTTTAGCCAAACTATCGTAGGCAGGCTGTTCATATTGTGTATGCGGGGTTATACAGAGCCCCAAACCATTACTATATCCACATATTAGTCGTTAGACTTCCGTATGTGGTTGAACAGTGAATATTTCAAAAATGTCTGTTTTAGCCAAACTATCGTAGGCAGGCTGTTCATATTGTTTATGCGGGGTTATACAGAGCCCCAAACCATTACTATATCCACATATTAGGCGTTAGACTGCCCTATGTTGTTGAACATTGAATATTTCAAAAATGTCTGCATTAGCCAAACTATCGTAGGCAGGCTGTTCATATTGTGTATGCGGGGTTATACTGAGCTCCAAACCATTACTATATCCACATATTAGGCGTTAGACTGCCCTATGTTGTTGAACAGTGAATATTTCAAAAATGTCTGTTTTAGCCAAACTATCGTAGGCAGGCTGTTTATATTGTGTATGCGGCGTTTAACAGAGCCCCAAACCATTACTATATTCACATATTAAGCGTTAGACTGCCCCATGTGGTTGAACAGTGGATATTTCAAAAATGTCTGTTTTAGCCAAACTATCGTAGGCAGGCTGTTCATATTGTGTATGCGGGGTTATACAGAGCCCCAAACCATTACTATATCCACATATAAGGCGTTAGACTGCCCTATGTTGTTGAACAGTGAATATTTTAAAAATGTCTGTTTTAGCCAAACTATCGTAGGCAGGCTGTTTATATTGTTTATGCGGGGTTATACAGAGCCCCAAACCATTACTATATCCACATATTAGGCGCTTGACTGTTCCATGTGGTTGAACAGTGAATATTTCAAAAATGTCTATTACGGCCAAGCTATCGTAGGCAGGCAGTTCATATTGTGTATGCAGCGTTATACAGAGTCCCAAAACATTAATATAATCACATATTAAGCGTTAGACTGCCCCATGTGAGTGAACATTGAATATTTCAAAATTGTATATTAAGGCCAAGCTATCGTAGGCAGGGAGTTCATATTCTGTATGCGGCGTTTTACAGAGTCCCAAATCATTACTATATTCAGATATTAAGCGATAGACTGCCCCATGTGGTTGAACAGTGAATATTTCAAAAATGTCTATTACAGCCAAGGTATCGTAGGCAGGCAGTTCATATCTTGTATGCGGCGTTTAACAGAGCCCCAAACCATTACTATATTCACATATTAAGCGTTAGATTGCCCCATGTGGTTGAACAGTGAATATTTCATAAATGACTGTTTTAGCTAAACTATCGTAGGCAGGCTGTTCATATTGTGTATGCGGGGTTATACAGAGCCCGAAACCATTACTATATCCTCATATTAGGCGTTAGACTGCCCTATGTGGATGAACAGTGAATATTTCAAAAATGTCTATTACAGCCAAGGTATCGTAGGCAGGCAGTTCATATTGTATATGCGGCGTTTAACAGAGCCCCAAACCATTACTATATCCACATATTAGGCGTTAGACTGCCCTATGTTGTTGAACATTGAATATTTCAAAAATGTCTGTTTTAGCCAAACTATCGTAGACAGGCTGTTTATATTGTGTATGCGGGGTTATACAGAGCCCCAAACCATTACTATATCCACATATTAGGCGTTAGACTGCCCTATGTTGTTGAACATTGAATATTTCAAAAATGTCTGTTTTAGCCAAACTATCGTAGGCAGGCTGTTCATATTGTTTATGCGGGGTTATACAGAGCCCCAAACCATTACTATATCCACATATTAGGCGTTAGACTGCCCTATGTTGTTGAACATTGAATATTTCAAAAATGTCTGTTTTAGCCAAACTATTGTAGGCAGGCTGTTCATATTGTGTATGCGGGGTTATACAGAGCTCCAAACCATTACTATATCCACATATTAGGCGTTAGACTGCCCTATGTTGTTGAACAGTGAATATTTCAAAAATGTCTGTTTTAGCCAAACTATCGTAGGCAGGCTGTTCATATTGTGTATGCGGGGTTATACAGAGCTCCAAACCATTACTATATCCACATATTAGGCGTTAGACTGCCCTATGTTGTTGAACAGTGAATATTTCAAAAATGTCTGTTTTAGCCAAACTATCGTAGGCAGGCTGTTCATATTGTGTATGCGGGGTTATACAGAGCCCCAAACCATTACTATATCCACATATTAGGCGTTAGACTGCCCTATGTTGTTGAACATTGAATATTTCAAAAATGTCTGTTTTAGCCAAACTATCGTAGGCAGGCTGTTCATATTGTGTATGCGGGGTTATACAGAGCTCCAAACCATTACTATATCCACATATTAGGCGTTAGACTGCCCTATGTTGTTGAACAGTGAATATTTCAAAAATGTCTGTTTTAGCCAAACTATCGTAGGCAGGCTGTTCATATTGTGTATGCGGGGTTATACAGAGCTCCAAACCATTACTATATCCACATATTAGGCGTTAGACTGCCCTATGTTGTTGAACAGTGAATATTTCAAAAATGTCTGTTTTAGCCAAACTATCGTAGGCAGGCTGTTTATATTGTGTGCGCGGCGTTTAACAGAGCCCCAAACCATTACTATATTCACATATTAAGCGTTAGACTGCCCCATGTGGTTGAACAGTGATTATTTCAAAAATGTCTGTTTTAGCCAAACTATCGTAGGCAGGCTGTTTATATTGTGTATGCGGCGTTTAACAGAGCTCCAAACCATTACTATATCCACATATTAGGCGTTAGACTGCCCCATGTGGTTGAACACTGAATATTTCAAAAATGTCTATTACAGCCAAGGTATCGTAGGCAGGCAGTTCATATTGTGTATGCGGCGTTTAACAGAGCCCCAAACCATTACTATATTCACATATTAAGCGTTAGACTGCCCCATGTGGTTGAACAGTGAATATTTCAAAAATGTTTGTTTTAGCCAAACTATCGTAGGCAGGCTGTTCATATTGTGTATGCGGGGTTATACAGTGCCCCAAACCATTACTATATCCACATATTAGTCGTTAGACTTCCGTATGTGGTTGAACAGTGAATATTTCAAAAATGTCTATTACAGCCAAGGTATCGTAGGCAGGCAGTTCATATTGTGTATGCGGCGTTATACAGAGCTCCAAACCATTACTATATTCACATATTAAGCGTTAGACTGCCCCATGTGGTTGAACAGTGAATATTTCAAAAATGTCTATTACGGCCAAGCTATCGTAGGCAGGAAGTTCATATGGTGTATGCGGCGTTAAACAGAGCCCCAAACCATTACTATATTCACATAGTAAGCGTTAGACTGCCTCATGTGGTTGAACAGTGAATATTTCAAAAATGTCTGTTTTAGCCAAACTATCGTAGACAGGCTGTTCATATTGTTTATGCGGGGTTATACAGAGCCCCAAACCATTACTATATCCACATATTAGGCGTTAGACTGCCCTATGTTGTTGAACATTGAATATTTCAAAAATGTCTGTTTTAGCCAAACTATCGTAGACAGGCTGTTTATATTGTGTATGCGGCGTTTAACAGAGCCCCAAACCATTACTATATTCACATATTAAGCGTTAGACTGCCCCATGTGGGTGAACAGTGAATATTTCAAAAATGTCTGTTTTAGCCAAACTATCGTAGGCAGGCTGTTTATATTGTGTATGCGGCGTTTAACAGAGCTCCAAACCATTACTATATCCACATATTAGGCGTTAGACTGCCCCATGTGGTTGAACAGTGAATATTCCAAAAATGTCTATTACAGCCAAGGTATCGTAGGCAGGCAGTTCATATTGTGTATGCGGCGATTAACAGAGCCCCAAACCATTACTATATTCACATATTAAGCGTTAGACTGCCCCATGTGGTTGAACAGTGAATATTTCAAAAATGTCTGTTTTAGCCAAACTATCGTAGGCAGGCTGTTCATATTGTGTATGCGGGGTTATACAGAGCCCCAAACCATTACTATATCCACATATTAGTCGTTAGACTTCCGTATGTGGTTGAACAGTGAATATTTCAAAAATGTCTATTACAGCCAAGGTATCGTAGGCAGGCAGTTCATATTGTGTATGCGACGTTATACAGAGCCCCAAACCATTACTATATTCACATATTAAGCGTTAGACTGCCCCATGTGGTTGAACAGTGAATATTTCAAAAATGTCTATTACGGCCAAGCTATCGTAGGCAGGAAGTTCTAATGGTGTATGCGGCGTTAAACAGAGCCCCAAACCATTACTATATTCACATAGTAAGCGTTAGACTGCCTCATGTGGTTGAATAGTGAATATTTCAAAAATGTCTATTACAGCCAAGGTATCGTAGACAGGCAGTTCATATTGTGTATGCGGCGTTTAACAGAGCCCCAAACCATTACTATATACCATTACTATATTCACATATTAAGCGTTAGACTGCCCTATGTTGTTGAACAGTGAATATTTCAAAAATGTCTGTTTTAGCCAAACTATCGTAGGCAGGCTGTTCATATTGTGTATGCGGGGTTATACAGAGCCCCAAACCATTACTATATCCACATATTAGTCGTTAGACTTCCGTATGTGGTTGAACAGTGAATATTTCAAAAATGTCTGTTTTAGCCAAACTATCGTAGGCAGGCTGTTCATATTGTTTATGCGGGGTTATACAGAGCCCCAAACCATTACTATATCCACATATTAGGCGTTAGACTGCCCTATGTTGTTGAACATTGAATATTTCAAAAATGTCTGCATTAGCCAAACTATCGTAGGCAGGCTGTTCATATTGTGTATGCGGGGTTATACTGAGCTCCAAACCATTACTATATCCACATATTAGGCGTTAGACTGCCCTATGTTGTTGAACAGTGAATATTTCAAAAATGTCTGTTTTAGCCAAACTATCGTAGGCAGGCTGTTTATATTGTGTATGCGGCGTTTAACAGAGCCCCAAACCATTACTATATTCACATATTAAGCGTTAGACTGCCCCATGTGGTTGAACAGTGGATATTTCAAAAATGTCTGTTTTAGCCAAACTATCGTAGGCAGGCTGTTCATATTGTGTATGCGGGGTTATACAGAGCCCCAAACCATTACTATATCCACATATAAGGCGTTAGACTGCCCTATGTTGTTGAACAGTGAATATTTTAAAAATGTCTGTTTTAGCCAAACTATCGTAGGCAGGCTGTTTATATTGTTTATGCGGGGTTATACAGAGCCCCAAACCATTACTATATCCACATATTAGGCGCTAGACTGCCCCATGTGGTTGAACAGTGAATATTTCAAAAATGTCTATTACGGCCAAGCTATCGTAGGCAGGCAGTTCATATTGTGTATGCAGCGTTATACAGAGTCCCAAAACATTAATATAATCACATATTAAGCGTTAGACTGCCCCATGTGAGTGAACATTGAATATTTCAAAATTGTATATTAAGGCCAAGCTATCGTAGGCAGGGAGTTCATATTCTGTATGCGGCGTTTTACAGAGTCCCAAATCATTACTATATTCAGATATTAAGCGATAGACTGCCCCATGTGGTTGAACAGTGAATATTTCAAAAATGTCTATTACAGCCAAGGTATCGTAGGCAGGCAGTTCATATCTTGTATGCGGCGTTTAACAGAGCCCCAAACCATTACTATATTCACATATTAAGCGTTAGATTGCCCCATGTGGTTGAACAGTGAATATTTCAAAAATGACTGTTTTAGCTAAACTATCGTAGGCAGGCTGTTCATATTGTTTATGCGGGGTTATACAGAGCCCCAAACCATTACTATATCCACATATTAGGCGTTAGACTGCCCTATGTTGTTGAACATTGAATATTTCAAAAATGTCTGTTTTAGCCAAACTATCGTAGACAGGCTGTTTATATTGTGAATGCGGGGTTATACAGAGCCCCAAACCATTACTATATCCACATATTAGGCGTTAGACTGCCCCATGTGGTTGAACAGTGAATATTTCAAAAATGTCTGTTTTTGCCAAACTATCGTAGGCAGGCTGTTCATATTGTGTATGCGGGGTTATACAGAGCTCCAAACCATTACTATATCCACATATTAGGCGTTAGACTGCCCTATGTTGTTGAACAGTGAATATTTCAAAAATGTCTGTTTTAGCCAAACTATCGTAGGCAGGCTGTTTATATTGTGTATGCGGCGTTTAACAAAGCCCCAAACCATTACTATATTCACATATTAAGCGTTAGACTGCCCCATGTGGTTGAACAGTGAATATTTCAAAAATGTCTGTTTTAGCCAAACTATCGTAGGCAGGCTGTTTATATGTGTATGCGGCGTTTAACAGAGCTCCAAACCATTACTATATCCACATATTAGGCGTTAGACTGCCCCATGTGGTTGAACAGTGAATATTTCAAAAATGTCTATTACAGCCATGGTATCGTAGGCAGGCAGTTCATATTGTGTATGCGGCGTTTAACAGAGCCCCAAACCATTACTATATTCACATATTAAGCGTTAGACTGCCCCATGTGGTTGAACAGTGAATATTTCAAAAATGTCTGTTTTAGCCAAACTATCGTAGGCAGGCTGTTCATATTGTGTATGCGGGGTTATACAGAGCCCCAAACCATTACTATATCCACATATTAGTCGTTAGACTTCCGTATGTGGTTGAACAGTGAATATTTCAAAAATGTCTATTACAGCCAAGGTATCGTAGGCAGGCAGTTCATATTGTGTATGCGGCGTTATACAGAGCCCCAAACCATTACTATATTCACATATTAAGCGTTAGACTGCCCCATGTGGTTGAACAGTGAATATTTCAAAAATGTCTATTACGGCCAAGCTATCGTAGGCAGGAAGTTCATATGGTGTATGCGGCGTTAAACAGAGCCCCAAACCATTACTATATTCACATAGTAAGCGTTGGACTGCCCCATGTGGTTGAACACCTAATATTCCAAAAATGTCCGTTACAGCCAAACTATTAGAGGCACAAAGTTCATATTGTATATGCAGCGTTATACAGAGGCCCAAAGCATTACTATAACCACATATTAGGCGTTAGACTGCCCTATGTTGTTGAACAGTGAATATTTCAAAAATGTCTGTTTTAGCCAAACTATCGTAGACAGGCTGTTTATATTGTGAATGCGGGGTTATACAGAGCCCCAAACCATTACTATATCCACATATTAGGCGTTAGACTGCCCCATGTGGTTGAACAGTGAATATTTCAAAAATGTCTGTTTTTGCCAAACTATCGTAGGCAGGCTGTTCATATTGTGTATGCGGGGTTATACAGAGCCCCAAACCATTACTATATCCACATATTAGTCGTTAGACTTCCGTATGTGGTTGAACAGTGAATATTTCAAAAATGTCTATTACAGCCAAGGTATCGTAGGCAGGCAGTTCATATTGTGTATGCGGCGTTTAACAGAGCCCCAAACCATTACTATATTCACATATTAAGCGTTAGACTGCCCCATGTGGTTGAACAGTGAATATTTCAAAAATGTCTGTTTTAGCCAAACTATCGTAGGCAGGCTGTTCATATTGTGTATGCGGAGTTATACAGAGCCCCAAACCATTACTATATCCACATATTAGGCGTTAGACTGCCCTATGTTGTTGAACATTAAATATTTCAAAAATGTCTGTTTTAGCCAAACTATCGTAGACAGGCTGTTTATATTGTGTATGCGGCGTTTTACAGAGTCCCAAACCATTACTATATTCAGATATTAAGCGTTAGACTGCCCCATGTGGTTGAACAGTGAATATTTCAAAAATGTCTATTACAGCCAAGGTATCGTAGGCAGGCAGTTCATATTGTGTATGCGGCGTTTAACAGAGCCGCAAACCATTACTATATTCACATATTAAGCGTTAGATTGCCCCAAGTGGTTGAACAGTGAATATTTCAAAAATGACTGTTTTAGCTAAACTATCGTAGGCAGGCTGTTCATATTGTGTATGCGGGGTTATACAGAGCCAGAAACCATTACTATATCCACTTATTAGGCGTTAGACTGCCCTATGTAGTTGAACAATAAATAATTAAAAAATGTCTGTTATAGCCAAACTATCGTAGGCAGGCAGTTCATATTGTATATGCGGCGTTTAACAGAGCCCCAAACCATTACTATATCCACATATTAGGCGTTAGACTGCCCTATGTAGTTGAACAGTGAATATTTCAAAAATGTCTATTACAGCCAAGGTATCGTAGGCAGGCAGTTCATATTGTGTATGCGGCGTTATACAGAGCCCCAAACCCTAACTATTTACACATATTAGGCGTTAGACTGCCGTATGTGGTTGAACAGTGAATATTTCAAAAATGTCTATTACAGCCAAGGTATCGTAGGCAGGCAGTTCATATTGTATATGCGGCGTTTAACAGAGCCCCAAACCATTACTATATCCACATATTAGGCGTTAGACTGCCCTATGTAGTTGAACAGTGAATATTTCAAAAATGTCTATTACAGCCAAGGTATCGTAGGCAGGCAGTTCATATTGTGTATGCGGCGTTATACAGAGCCCCAAACCCTAACTATTTCCACATATTAGGCGTTAGACTGCCGTATGTGGTTGAACAGTGAATATTTCAAAAATGTCTATTACAGCCAAGGTATCGTAGGCAGGCAGTTCATATTGTATATGCGGCGTTTAACAGAGCCCCAAACCATTACTATATCCACATATTAGGCGTTAGACTGCCCTATGTAGTTGAACAGTGAATATTTCAAAAATGTTTATTACAGCCAAGGTATCGTAGACAGGCTGTTCATATTGTGTATGCGGCGTTTAACAGAGCCCCAAACCATTACTATATTCACATATTAAGCGTTAGACTGCCCCATGTGGTTGAACAGTGAATATTTCAAAAATGTCTGTTTTAGCCAAACTATCGTAGACAGGCTGTTTATATTGTGTATGCGGGGTTATACAGAGCCCCAAACCATTACTATATCCACATATTAGTCGTTAGACTGGCCCATGTGGTTGAACAGTGAATATTTCAAAAATATCTATTACAGCCAAGGTATCGTAGGCAGGCTGTTCATATTGTGTATGCGGCGTTTAACAGAGCCCCAAACCATTACTATATTCACATATTAAGCGTTAGACTGCCCCATGTGGTTCAACAGTAAATATTTCAAAAATGTCTGTTTTAGCCAAATTATCGAAGGCAGGCTGTTCATATTGTGTATGCGGGATTATACAGAGCCCCAAACCATTACTATATCCACATATTTGGCGTTAGACTGCCCTATGTGGTTGAACAGTGAATATTTCAAAAATGTCTATTACAGCCAAGGTATCGTAGGCAGGCAGTTCATATTGTATATGCGGCATTTAACAGAGCCCCAAACCATTACAATATCCACATATTAGGCGTTAGACTGCCCTATGTGGTTGAACAGTGAATATTTAAAAAATGTCTGTTATAGCAAAATTATCGTAAGCAGGCAGTTCATATTGTGCATGCGGCGTTTAACAGAGCCCCAAACCATTACTATATTCACATATTAAGCGTTAGACTGCCCCATGTGGTTGAACAGTGAATATTTCAAAAATGACTGTTTTAGCCAAACTATCGTAGGCAGGCTGTTCATACTGTGTATGCGTTGTTATACAGAGCCCCAAACCATTACTATATACACATATTAGGCGTTAGACTGCCCTATGTAGTTGAACAGTAAATAATTGAAAAATGTCTGTTATAGCCAAACTATCGTAGGCAGGCTGTTCATACTGTGTATGCGGGTTATACAGAGCCCCAAACCATTACTATATACACATATTAGGCATTAGACTGCCCCATGTGGTTGAACAATGAATATTTCAAAAATGTCTATTACGGCCAAGCTATCGTAGGCAGGCAGTTCATGTTGTGTATGCAGCGTTATACAGAGTCCCAAAACATTAATATAATCACATATTAAGCGTTAGACTGCCCCATGTGAGTGAACATTGAATATTTAAAAATTGTATATTAAGGCCAAGCTATCGTAGGCAGGCAGTTCATATTCTGTATGCTGCGTTTTACAGAGTCCCAAACCATTACTATATTCAGATATTAAGCGTTAGACTGCCCCATGTGGTTGAACAGTGAATATTTCAAAAATGTCTATTACAGCCAAGGTATCGTAGGCAGGCAGTTCATATCGTGTATGCGGCGTTTAACAGAGCCCCAAACCATTACTATATTCACATATTAAGCGTTAGATTGCCCCATGTGGTTGAACAGTGAATATTTCAAAAATGACTGTTTTAGCTAAACTATCGTAGGCAGGCTGTTCATATTGTGTATGCGGGGTTATACAGAGCCCGAAACCATTACTATATCCTCATATTAGGCGTTAGACTGCCCTATGTTGTTGAACAGTGAATATTTCAAAAATGTCTGTTTTAGCCAAACTATCATAGACAGGCTGTTTATATTGTGAATGCGGGGTTATACAGAGCCCCAAACCATTACTATATCCACATATTAGGCATTAGACTGCCCCATGTGGTTGAACAGTGAATATTTCAAAAATGTCTGTTTTTGCCAAACTATCGTAGGCAGGCTGTTCATATTGTGTATGCGGGGTTATACAGAGCCCCAAACCATTACTATATCCACATATTAGTCGTTAGACTTCCGTATGTGGTTGAACAGTGAATATTTCAAAAATGTCTATTACAGCCAAGGTATCGTAGGCAGGCAGTTCATATTGTGTATGCGGCGTTTAACAGAGCCCCAAACCATTACTATATTCACATATTAAGCGTTAGACTGCCCCATGTGGTTGAACAGTGAATATTTCAAAAATGTCTGTTTTAGCCAAACTATCGTAGGCAGGCTGTTCATATTGTGTATGCGGAGTTATACAGAGCCCCAAACCATTACTATATCCACATATTAGGCGTTAGACTGCCCTATGTTGTTGAACATTAAATATTTCAAAAATGTCTGTTTTAGCCAAACTATCGTAGACAGGCTGTTTATATTGTGTATGCGGCGTTTTACAGAGTCCCAAACCATTACTATATTCAGATATTAAGCGTTAGACTGCCCCATGTGGTTGAACAGTGAATATTTCAAAAATGTCTATTACAGCCAAGGTATCGTAGGCAGGCAGTTCATATTGTGTATGCGGCGTTTAACAGAGCCGCAAACCATTACTATATTCACATATTAAGCGTTAGATTGCCCCATGTGGTTGAACAGTGAATATTTCAAAAATGACTGTTTTAGCTAAACTATCGTAGGCAGGCTGTTCATATTGTGTATGCGGGGTTATACAGAGCCAGAAACCATTACTATATCCACTTATTAGGCGTTAGACTGCCCTATGTAGTTGAACAATAAATAATTAAAAAATGTCTGTTATAGCCAAACTATCGTAGGCAGGCAGTTCATATTGTGTATACGGGGTTATACAGAGCCCCAAACCATTACTATATCCACATATTAGGCGTTAGACTGCCCTATGTGGATGAACAGTGAATATTTCAAAAATGTCTGTTTTGGCCAAACTATCGTAGGCAGGCTGTTCATATTGTGTATGCATGGTTATACAGAGCTAGAAACCATTACTATATCCACATATTAGGCGTTAGACTGCCCTATGTTGTTGAACAGTGAATATTTCAAAAATGTCTGTTTTAGCCAAACTATCGTAGGCAGGCTGTTTATATTGTGTATGCGGCGTTTAACAGAGCCCCAAACCATTACTATATTCACATATTAAGCGTTAGACTGCCCCATGTGGTTGAACAGTGAATATTTCAAAAATGTCTGTTTTAGCCAAACTATCGTAGGCAGGCAGTTCATATTGTATATGCGGCGTTTAACAGAGCCCCAAACCATTACTATATCCACATATTAGGCGTTAGACTGCCCTATGTAGTTGAACAGTGAATATTTCAAAAATGTCTATTACAGCCAAGGTATCGTAGGCAGGCAGTTCATATTGTGTATGCGGCGTTATACAGAGCCCCAAACCCTAACTATTTACACATATTAGGCGTTAGACTGCCGTATGTGGTTGAACAGTGAATATTTCAAAAATGTCTATTACAGCCAAGGTATCGTAGGCAGGCAGTTCATATTGTATATGCGGCGTTTAACAGAGCCCCAAACCATTACTATATCCACATATTAGGCGTTAGACTGCCCTATGTAGTTGAACAGTGAATATTTCAAAAATGTCTATTACAGCCAAGGTATCGTAGGCAGGCAGTTCATATTGTGTATGCGGCGTTATACAGAGCCCCAAACCCTAACTATTTCCACATATTAGGCGTTAGACTGCCGTATGTGGTTGAACAGTGAATATTTCAAAAATGTCTATTACAGCCAAGGTATCGTAGGCAGGCAGTTCATATTGTATATGCGGCGTTTAACAGAGCCCCAAACCATTACTATATCCACATATTAGGCGTTAGACTGCCCTATGTAGTTGAACAGTGAATATTTCAAAAATGTTTATTACAGCCAAGGTATCGTAGACAGGCTGTTCATATTGTGTATGCGGCGTTTAACAGAGCCCCAAACCATTACTATATTCACATATTAAGCGTTAGACTGCCCCATGTGGTTGAACAGTGAATATTTCAAAAATGTCTGTTTTAGCCAAACTATCGTAGACAGGCTGTTTATATTGTGTATGCGGGGTTATACAGAGCCCCAAACCATTACTATATCCACATATTAGTCGTTAGACTGGCCCATGTGGTTGAACAGTGAATATTTCAAAAATATCTATTACAGCCAAGGTATCGTAGGCAGGCTGTTCATATTGTGTATGCGGCGTTTAACAGAGCCCCAAACCATTACTATATTCACATATTAAGCGTTAGACTGCCCCATGTGGTTCAACAGTAAATATTTCAAAAATGTCTGTTTTAGCCAAACTATCGTAGGCAGGCTGTTCATACTGTGTATGCGTTGTTATACAGAGCCCCAAACCATTACTATATACACATATTAGGCGTTAGACTGCCCTATGTAGTTGAACAGTAAATAATTGAAAAATGTCTGTTATAGCCAAACTATCGTAGGCAGGCTGTTCATACTGTGTATGCGGGTTATACAGAGCCCCAAACCATTACTATATACACATATTAGGCATTAGACTGCCCCATGTGGTTGAACAATGAATATTTCAAAAATGTCTATTACGGCCAAGCTATCGTAGGCAGGCAGTTCATGTTGTGTATGCAGCGTTATACAGAGTCCCAAAACATTAATATAATCACATATTAAGCGTTAGACTGCCCCATGTGAGTGAACATTGAATATTTAAAAATTGTATATTAAGGCCAAGCTATCGTAGGCAGGCAGTTCATATTCTGTATGCGGCGTTTTACAGAGTCCCAAACCATTACTATATTCAGATATTAAGCGTTAGACTGCCCCATGTGGTTGAACAGTGAATATTTCAAAAATGTCTATTACAGCCAAGGTATCGTAGGCAGGCAGTTCATATCGTGTATGCGGCGTTTAACAGAGCCCCAAACCATTACTATATTCACATATTAAGCGTTAGATTGCCCCATGTGGTTGAACAGTGAATATTTCAAAAATGACTGTTTTAGCTAAACTATCGTAGGCAGGCTGTTCATATTGTGTATGCGGGGTTATACAGAGCCCGAAACCATTACTATATCCTCATATTAGGCGTTAGACTGCCCTATGTGGATGAACAGTGAATATTTCAAAAATGTCTATTACAGCCAAGGTATCGTAGGCAGGCAGTTCATATTGTATATGCGGCGTTTAACAGAGCCCCAAACCATTACTATATCCACATATTAGGCGTTAGACTGCCCTATGTTGTTGAACATTGAATATTTCAAAAATGTCTGTTTTAGCCAAACTATCGTAGACAAGCTGTTTATATTGTGTATGCGGGGTTATACAGAGCCCCAAACCATTACTATATCCACATATTAGGCGTTAGACTGCCCTATGTTGTTGAACATTGAATATTTCAAAAATGTCTGTTTTAGCCAAACTATCGTAGGCAGGCTGTTCATATTGTTTATGCGGGGTTATACAGAGCCCCAAACCATTACTATATCCACATATTAGGCGTTAGACTGCCCTATGTTGTTGAACATTGAATATTTCAAAAATGTCTGTTTTAGCCAAACTATAGTAGGCAGGCTGTTCATATTGTGTATGCGGGGTTATACAGAGCTCCAAACCATTACTATATCCACATATTAGGCGTTAGACTGCCCTATGTTGTTGAACAGTGAATATTTCAAAAATGTCTGTTTTAGCCAAACTATCGTAGGCAGGCTGTTCATATTGTGTATGCGGGGTTATACAGAGCCCCAAACCATTACTATATCCACATATTAGGCGTTAGACTGCCCTATGTTGTTGAACATTGAATATTTCAAAAATGTCTGTTTTAGCCAAACTATCGTAGGCAGGCTGTTCATATTGTGTATGCGGGGTTATACAGAGCTCCAAACCATTACTATATCCACATATTAGGCGTTAGACTGCCCTATGTTGTTGAACAGTGAATATTTCAAAAATGTCTGTTTTAGCCAAACTATCGTAGGCAGGCTGTTCATATTGTGTATGCGGGGTTATACAGAGCTCCAAACCATTACTATATCCACATATTAGGCGTTAGACTGCCCTATGTTGTTGAACAGTGAATATTTCAAAAATGTCTGTTTTAGCCAAACTATCGTAGGCAGGCTGTTTATATTGTGTGCGCGGCGTTTAACAGAGCCCCAAACCATTACTATATTCACATATTAAGCGTTAGACTGCCCCATGTGGTTGAACAGTGATTATTTCAAAAATGTCTGTTTTAGCCAAACTATCGTAGGCAGGCTGTTTATATTGTGTATGCGGCGTTTAACAGAGCTCCAAACCATTACTATATCCACATATTAGGCGTTAGACTGCCCCATGTGGTTGAACACTGAATATTTCAAAAATGTCTATTACAGCCAAGGTATCGTAGGCAGGCAGTTCATATTGTGTATGCGGCGTTTAACAGAGCCCCAAACCATTACTATATTCACATATTAAGCGTTAGACTGCCCCATGTGGTTGAACAGTGAATATTTCAAAAATGTTTGTTTTAGCCAAACTATCGTAGGCAGGCTGTTCATATTGTGTATGCGGGGTTATACAGTGCCCCAAACCATTACTATATCCACATAATAGTCGTTAGACTTCCGTATGTGGTTGAACAGTGAATATTTCAAAAATGTCTATTACAGCCAAGGTATCGTAGGCAGGCAGTTCATATTGTGTATGCGGCGTTATACAGAGCTCCAAACCATTACTATATTCACATATTAAGCGTTAGACTGCCCCATGTGGTTGAACAGTGAATATTTCAAAAATGTCTATTACGGCCAAGCTATCGTAGGCAGGAAGTTCATATGGTGTATGCGGCGTTAAACAGAGCCCCAAACCATTACTATATTCACATAGTAAGCGTTAGACTGCCTCATGTGGTTGAACAGTGAATATTTCAAAAATGTCTGTTTTAGCCAAACTATCGTAGACAGGCTGTTCATATTGTTTATGCGGGGTTATACAGAGCCCCAAACCATTACTATATCCACATATTAGGCGTTAGACTGCCCTATGTTGTTGAACATTGAATATTTCAAAAATGTCTGTTTTAGCCAAACTATCGTAGACAGGCTGTTTATATTGTGTATGCGGCGTTTAACAGAGCCCCAAACCATTACTATATTCACATATTAAGCGTTAGACTGCCCCATGTGGGTGAACAGTGAATATTTCAAAAATGTCTGTTTTAGCCAAACTATCGTAGGCAGGCTGTTTATATTGTGTATGCGGCGTTTAACAGAGCTCCAAACCATTACTATATCCACATATTAGGCGTTAGACTGCCCCATGTGGTTGAACAGTGAATATTCCAAAAATGTCTATTACAGCCAAGGTATCGTAGGCAGGCAGTTCATATTGTGTATGCGGCGATTAACAGAGCCCCAAACCATTACTATATTCACATATTAAGCGTTAGACTGCCCCATGTGGTTGAACAGTGAATATTTCAAAAATGTCTGTTTTAGCCAAACTATCGTAGGCAGGCTGTTCATATTGTGTATGCGGGGTTATACAGAGCCCCAAACCATTACTATATCCACATATTAGTCGTTAGACTTCCGTATGTGGTTGAACAGTGAATATTTCAAAAATGTCTATTACAGCCAAGGTATCGTAGGCAGGCAGTTCATATTGTGTATGCGGCGTTATACAGAGCCCCAAACCATTACTATATTCACATATTAAGCGTTAGACTGCCCCATGTGGTTGAACAGTGAATATTTCAAAAATGTCTATTACGGCCAAGCTATCGTAGGCAGGAAGTTCTAATGGTGTATGCGGCGTTAAACAGAGCCCCAAACCATTACTATATTCACATAGTAAGCGTTAGACTGCCTCATGTGGTTGAATAGTGAATATTTCAAAAATGTCTATTACAGCCAAGGTATCGTAGACAGGCAGTTCATATTGTGTATGCGGCGTTTAACAGAGCCCCAAACCATTACTATATACCATTACTATATTCACATATTAAGCGTTAGACTGCCCTATGTTGTTGAACAGTGAATATTTCAAAAATGTCTGTTTTAGCCAAACTATCGTAGGCAGGCTGTTCATATTGTGTATGCGGGGTTATACAGAGCCCCAAACCATTACTATATCCACATATTAGTCGTTAGACTTCCGTATGTGGTTGAACAGTGAATATTTCAAAAATGTCTGTTTTAGCCAAACTATCGTAGGCAGGCTGTTCATATTGTTTATGCGGGGTTATACAGAGCCCCAAACCATTACTATATCCACATATTAGGCGTTAGACTGCCCTATGTTGTTGAACATTGAATATTTCAAAAATGTCTGCATTAGCCAAACTATCGTAGGCAGGCTGTTCATATTGTGTATGCGGGGTTATACTGAGCTCCAAACCATTACTATATCCACATATTAGGCGTTAGACTGCCCTATGTTGTTGAACAGTGAATATTTCAAAAATGTCTGTTTTAGCCAAACTATCGTAGGCAGGCTGTTTATATTGTGTATGCGGCGTTTAACAGAGCCCCAAACCATTACTATATTCACATATTAAGCGTTAGACTGCCCCATGTGGTTGAACAGTGGATATTTCAAAAATGTCTGTTTTAGCCAAACTATCGTAGGCAGGCTGTTCATATTGTGTATGCGGGGTTATACAGAGCCCCAAACCATTACTATATCCACATATAAGGCGTTAGACTGCCCTATGTTGTTGAACAGTGAATATTTTAAAAATGTCTGTTTTAGCCAAACTATCGTAGGCAGGCTGTTTATATTGTTTATGCGGGGTTATACAGAGCCCCAAACCATTACTATATCCACATATTAGGCGCTAGACTGCCCCATGTGGTTGAACAGTGAATATTTCAAAAATGTCTATTACGGCCAAGCTATCGTAGGCAGGGAGTTCATATTCTGTATGCGGCGTTTTACAGAGTCCCAAATCATTACTATATTCAGATATTAAGCGATAGACTGCCCCATGTGGTTGAACAGTGAATATTTCAAAAATGTCTATTACAGCCAAGGTATCGTAGGCAGGCAGTTCATATCTTGTATGCGGCGTTTAACAGAGCCCCAAACCATTACTATATTCACATATTAAGCGTTAGATTGCCCCATGTGGTTGAACAGTGAATATTTCATAAATGACTGTTTTAGCTAAACTATCGTAGGCAGGCTGTTCATATTGTGTATGCGGGGTTATACAGAGCCCGAAACCATTACTATATCCTCATATTAGGCGTTAGACTGCCCTATGTGGATGAACAGTGAATATTTCAAAAATGTCTATTACAGCCAAGGTATCGTAGGCAGGCAGTTCATATTGTATATGCGGCGTTTAACAGAGCCCCAAACCATTACTATATCCACATATTAGGCGTTAGACTGCCCTATGTTGTTGAACATTGAATATTTCAAAAATGTCTGTTTTAGCCAAACTATCGTAGACAGGCTGTTTATATTGTGTATGCGGGGTTATACAGAGCCCCAAACCATTACTATATCCACATATTAGGCGTTAGACTGCCCTATGTTGTTGAACATTGAATATTTCAAAAATGTCTGTTTTAGCCAAACTATCGTAGGCAGGCTGTTCATATTGTTTATGCGGGGTTATACAGAGCCCCAAACCATTACTATATCCACATATTAGGCGTTAGACTGCCCTATGTTGTTGAACATTGAATATTTCAAAAATGTCTGTTTTAGCCAAACTATCGTAGGCAGGCTGTTCATATTGTGTATGCGGGGTTATACAGAGCTCCAAACCATTACTATATCCACATATTAGGCGTTAGACTGCCCTATGTTGTTGAACAGTGAATATTTCAAAAATGTCTGTTTTAGCCAAACTATCGTAGGCAGGCTGTTCATATTGTGTATGCGGGGTTATACAGAGCTCCAAACCATTACTATATCCACATATTAGGCGTTAGACTGCCCTATGTTGTTGAACAGTGAATATTTCAAAAATGTCTGTTTTAGCCAAACTATCGTAGGCAGGCTGTTCATATTGTGTATGCGGGGTTATACAGAGCCCCAAACCATTACTATATCCACATATTAGGCGTTAGACTGCCCTATGTTGTTGAACATTGAATATTTCAAAAATGTCTGTTTTAGCCAAACTATCGTAGGCAGGCTGTTCATATTGTGTATGCGGGGTTATACAGAGCTCCAAACCATTACTATATCCACATATTAGGCGTTAGACTGCCCTATGTTGTTGAACAGTGAATATTTCAAAAATGTCTGTTTTAGCCAAACTATCGTAGGCAGGCTGTTCATATTGTGTATGCGGGGTTATACAGAGCTCCAAACCATTACTATATCCACATATTAGGCGTTAGACTGCCCTATGTTGTTGAACAGTGAATATTTCAAAAATGTCTGTTTTAGCCAAACTATCGTAGGCAGGCTGTTTATATTGTGTGCGCGGCGTTTAACAGAGCCCCAAACCATTACTATATTCACATATTAAGCGTTAGACTGCCCCATGTGGTTGAACAGTGATTATTTCAAAAATGTCTGTTTTAGCCAAACTATCGTAGGCAGGCTGTTTATATTGTGTATGCGGCGTTTAACAGAGCTCCAAACCATTACTATATCCACATATTAGGCGTTAGACTGCCCCATGTGGTTGAACACTGAATATTTCAAAAATGTCTATTACAGCCAAGGTATCGTAGGCAGGCAGTTCATATTGTGTATGCGGCGTTTAACAGAGCCCCAAACCATTACTATATTCACATATTAAGCGTTAGACTGCCCCATGTGGTTGAACAGTGAATATTTCAAAAATGTTTGTTTTAGCCAAACTATCGTAGGCAGGCTGTTCATATTGTGTATGCGGGGTTATACAGTGCCCCAAACCATTACTATATCCACATATTAGTCGTTAGACTTCCGTATGTGGTTGAACAGTGAATATTTCAAAAATGTCTATTACAGCCAAGGTATCGTAGGCAGGCAGTTCATATTGTGTATGCGGCGTTATACAGAGCTCCAAACCATTACTATATTCACATATTAAGCGTTAGACTGCCCCATGTGGTTGAACAGTGAATATTTCAAAAATGTCTATTACGGCCAAGCTATCGTAGGCAGGAAGTTCATATGGTGTATGCGGCGTTAAACAGAGCCCCAAACCATTACTATATTCACATAGTAAGCGTTAGACTGCCTCATGTGGTTGAATAGTGAATATTTCAAAAATGTCTATTACAGCCAAGGTATCGTAGACAGGCAGTTCATATTGTGTATGCGGCGTTTAACAGAGCCCCAAACCATTACTATATACCATTACTATATTCACATATTAAGCGTTAGACTGCCCTATGTTGTTGAACAGTGAATATTTCAAAAATGTCTGTTTTAGCCAAACAATCGTAGGCAGGCTGTTCATATTGTGTATGCGGGGTTATACAGAGCCCCAAACCATTACTATATCCACATATTAGTCGTTAGACTTCCGTATGTGGTTGAACAGTGAATATTTCAAAAATGTCTGTTTTAGCCAAACTATCGTAGGCAGGCTGTTCATATTGTTTATGCGGGGTTATACAGAGCCCCAAACCATTACTATATCCACATATTAGGCGTTAGACTGCCCTATGTTGTTGAACATTGAATATTTCAAAAATGTCTGCATTAGCCAAACTATCGTAGGCAGGCTGTTCATATTGTGTATGCGGGGTTATACTGAGCTCCAAACCATTACTATATCCACATATTAGGCGTTAGACTGCCCTATGTTGTTGAACAGTGAATATTTCAAAAATGTCTGTTTTAGCCAAACTATCGTAGGCAGGCTGTTTATATTGTGTATGCGGCGTTTAACAGAGCCCCAAACCATTACTATATTCACATATTAAGCGTTAGACTGCCCCATGTGGTTGAACAGTGGATATTTCAAAAATGTCTGTTTTAGCCAAACTATCGTAAGCAGGCTGTTCATATTGTGTATGCGGGGTTATACAGAGCCCCAAACCATTACTATATCCACATATAAGGCGTTAGACTGCCCTATGTTGTTGAACAGTGAATATTTTAAAAATGTCTGTTTTAGCCAAACTATCGTAGGCAGGCTGTTTATATTGTTTATGCGGGGTTATACAGAGCCCCAAACCATTACTATATCCACATATTAGGCGCTAGACTGCCCCATGTGGTTGAACAGTGAATATTTCAAAAATGTCTATTACGGCCAAGCTATCGTAGGCAGGCAGTTCATATTGTGTATGCAGCGTTATACAGAGTCCCAAAACATTAATATAATCACATATTAAGCGTTAGACTGCCCCATGTGAGTGAACATTGAATATTTCAAAATTGTATATTAAGGCTAAGCTATCGTAGGCAGGGAGTTCATATTCTGTATGCGGCGTTTTACAGAGTCCCAAATCATTACTATATTCAGATATTAAGCGATAGACTGCCCCATGTGGTTGAACAGTGAATATTTCAAAAATGTCTATTACAGCCAAGGTATCGTAGGCAGGCAGTTCATATCTTGTATGCGGCGTTTAACAGAGCCCCAAACCATTACTATATTCACATATTAAGCGTTAGATTGCCCCATGTGGTTGAACAGTGAATATTTCAAAAATGACTGTTTTAGCTAAACTATCGTAGGCAGGCTGTTCATATTGTTTATGCGGGGTTATACAGAGCCCCAAACCATTACTATATCCACATATTAGGCGTTAGACTGCCCTATGTTGTTGAACATTGAATATTTCAAAAATGTCTGTTTTAGCCAAACTATCGTAGACAGGCTGTTTATATTGTGAATGCGGGGTTATACAGAGCCCCAAACCATTACTATATCCACATATTAGGCGTTAGACTGCCCCATGTGGTTGAACAGTGAATATTTCAAAAATGTCTGTTTTTGCCAAACTATCGTAGGCAGGCTGTTCATATTGTATATGCGGGGTTATACAGAGCTCCAAACCATTACTATATCCACATATTAGGCGTTAGACTGCCCTATGTTGTTAAACAGTGAATATTTCAAAAATGTCTGTTTTAGCCAAACTATCGTAGGCAGGCTGTTTATATTGTGTATGCGGCGTTTAACAGAGCCCCAAACCATTACTATATTCACATATTAAGCGTTAGACTGCCCCATGTGGTTGAACAGTGAATATTTCAAAAATGTCTGTTTTAGCCAAACTATCGTAGGCAGGCTGTTTATATGTGTATGCGGCGTTTAACAGAGCTCCAAACCATTACTATATCCACATATTAGGCGTTAGACTGCCCCATGTGGTTAAACAGTGAATATTTCAAAAATGTCTATTACAGCCATGGTATCGTAGGCAGGCAGTTCATATTGTGTATGCGGCGTTTAACAGAGCCCCAAACCATTACTATATTCACATATTAAGCGTTAGACTGCCCCATGTGGTTGAACAGTGAATATTTCAAAAATGTCTGTTTTAGCCAAACTATCGTAGGCAGGCTGTTCATATTGTGTATGCGGGGTTATACAGAGCCCCAAACCATTACTATATCCACATATTAGTCGTTAGACTTCCGTATGTGGTTGAACAGTGAATATTTCAAAAATGTCTATTACAGCCAAGGTATCGTAGGCAGGCAGTTCATATTGTGTATGCGGCGTTATACAGAGCCCCAAACCATTACTATATTCACATATTAAGCGTTAGACTGCCCCATGTGGTTGAACAGTGAATATTTCAAAAATGTCTATTACGGCCAAGCTATCGTAGGCAGGAAGTTCATATGGTGTATGCGGCGTTAAACAGAGCCCCAAACCATTACTATATTCACATAGTAAGCGTTGGACTGCCCCATGTGGTTGAACACCTAATATTCCAAAAATGTCCGTTACAGCCAAACTATTAGAGGCACAAAGTTCATATTGTATATGCAGCGTTATACAGAGGCCCAAAGCATTACTATAACCACATATTAGGCGTTAGACTGCCCTATGTTGTTGAACAGTGAATATTTCAAAAATGTCTGTTTTAGCCAAACTATCGTAGACAGGCTGTTTATATTGTGAATGCGGGGTTATACAGAGCCCCAAACCATTACTATATCCACATATTAGGCGTTAGACTGCCCCATGTGGTTGAACAGTGAATATTTCAAAAATGTCTGTTTTTGCCAAACTATCGTAGGCAGGCTGTTCATATTGTGTATGCGGGGTTATACAGAGCCCCAAACCATTACTATATCCACATATTAGTCGTTAGACTTCCGTATGTGGTTGAACAGTTAATATTTCAAAAATGTCTATTACAGCCAAGGTATCGTAGGCAGGCAGTTCATATTGTGTATGCGGCGTTTAACAGAGCTCCAAACCATTACTATATTCACATATTAAGCGTTAGACTGCCCCATGTGGTTGAACAGTGAATATTTCAAAAATGTTTGTTTTAGCCAAACTATCGTAGGCAGGCTGTTCATATTGTGTATGCGGGGTTATACAGTGCCCCAAACCATTACTATATCCACATATTAGTCGTTAGACTTCCGTATGTGGTTGAACAGTGAATATTTCAAAAATGTCTATTACAGCCAAGGTATCGTAGGCAGGCAGTTCATATTGTGTATGCGGCGTTATACAGAGCTCCAAACCATTACTATATTCACATATTAAACGTTAGACTGCCCCATGTGGTTGAACAGTGAATATTTCAAAAATGTCTATTACGGCCAAGCTATCGTAGGCAGGAAGTTCATATGGTGTATGCGGCGTTAAACAGAGCCCCAAACCATTACTATATTCACATAGTAAGCGTTAGACTGCCCCATGTGGTTGAATAGTGAATATTTCAAAAATGTCTGTTTTAGCCAAACTATCGTAGGCAGGCTGTTCATATTGTTTATGCGGGGTTATACAGAGCCCCAAACCATTACTATATCCACATATTAGGCGTTAGACAGCCCTATGTTGTTGAACATTGAATATTTCAAAAATGTCTGTTTTAGCCAAACTATCGTAGACAGGCTGTTTATATTGTGTATGCGGGGTTATACAGAGCCCCAAACCATTACTATATCCACATATTAGGCGTTAGACTGCCCTATGTTGTTGAACATTGAATATTTCAAAAATGTCTGTTTTAGCCAAACTATCGTAGGCAGGCTGTTCATATTGTTTATGCGGGGTTATACAGAGCCCCAAACCATTACTATATCCACATATTAGGCGTTAGACTGCCCTATGTTGTTGAACATTGAATATTTCAAAAATGTCTGTTTTAGCCAAACTATCGTAGACAGGCTGTTTATATTGTGTACGCGGGGTTATACAGAGCCCCAAACCATTACTATATCCACATATTAGGCGTTAGACTGCCCCATGTGGTTGAACAGTGAATATTTCAAAAATGTCTGTTTTAGCCGAACTATCGTAGGCAGGCTGTTTATATTGTGTATGCGGCGTTTAACAGAGCCCCAAACCATTACTATATTCACATATTAAGCGTTAGACTGCCCCATGTGGTTGAACAGTGAATATTTCAAAAATGTCTGTTTTAGCCAAACTATTGTAGGCAGGCTGTTTATATTGTGTATGCGGCGTTTAACAGAGCTCCAAACCATTACTATATCCACATATTAGGCGTTAGACTGCCCCATGTGGTTGAACACTGAATATTTCAAAAATGTCTATTACAGCCAAGGTATCGTAGGCAGGCAGTTCATATTGTGTATGCGGCGTTTAACAGAGCCCCAAACCATTACTATATTCACATATTAAGCGTTAGACTGCCCCATGTGGTTGAACAGTGAATATTTCAAAAATGTCTGTTTTAGCCAAACTATCGTAGGCAGGCTGTTTATATTGTGTATGCGGCGTTTAACAGAGCCCCAAACCATTACTATATTCACATATTAAGCGTTAGACTGCCCCATGTGGTTGAACAGTGAATATTTCAAAAATGTCTGTTTTAGCCAAACTATCGTAGGCAGGCTGTTTATATTGTGTATGCGGCGTTTAACAGAGCTCCAAACCATTACTATATCCACATATTAGGCGTTAGACTGCCCTATGTTGTTGAACAGTGAATATTTCAAAAATGTCTGTTTTAGCCAAACTATCGTAGGCAGGCTGTTTATATTGTGTATGCGGCGTTTAACAGAGCCCCAAACCATTACTATATTCACATATTAAGCGTTAGACTGCCCCATGTGGTTGAACAGTGAATATTTCAAAAATGTCTGTTTTAGCCAAACTATCGTAGGCAGGCTGTTTATATTGTGTATGCGGCGCTTAACAGAGCTCCAAACCAATACTATATCCACATATTAGGCGTTAGACTGCCCCATGTGGTTGAACAGTGAATATTTCAAAAATGTCTATTACAGCCAAGGTATCGTAGGCAGGCAGTTCATATTGTGTATGCGGCGTTTAACAGAGCCCCAAACCATTACTATATTCACATATTAAGCGTTAGACTGCCCCATGTGGTTGAACAGTGAATATTTCAAAAATGTCTGTTTTAGCCAAACTATCTTAGGCAGGCTGTTCATATTGTGTATGCGGGGTTATACAGAGCCCCAAACCATTACTATATCCACATATTAGTCGTTAGACTTCCGTATGTAGTTGAACAGTGAATATTTCAAAAATGTCTATTACAGCCAAGGTATCGTAGGCAGGCAGTTCATATTGTGTATGCGGCGTTATACAGAGCCCCAAACCATTACTATATTCACATATTAAGCGTTAGACTGCCCCATGTGGTTGAACAGTGAATATTTCAAAAATGTCTATTACGGCCAAGCTATCGTAGGCAGGAAGTTCATATGGTGTATGCGGCGTTAAACAGAGCCCCAAACCATTACTATATTCACATAGTAAGCGTTAGACTGCCTCATGTGGTTGAATAGTGAATATTTCAAAAATGTCTATTACAGCCAAGGTATCGTAGACAGGCAGTTCATATTGTGTATGCGGCGTTTAACAGAGCCCCAAACCATTACTATATACCATTACTATATTCACATATTAAGCGTTAGACTGCCCCATGTGGTTGAACAGTGAATATTTCAAAAATGTCTATTACGGCCAAGCTATCGTAGGCAGGAAGTTCATATGGTGTATGCGGCGTTAAATAGAGCCCCAAACCATTACTATATCCACATATTAGTCGTTAGACTTCCGTATGTGGTTGAACAGTGAATATTTCAAAAATGTCTATTACAGCCAAGGTATCGTGGGCAGGCAGTTCATATTGTGTATGCGGCGTTATACAGAGCCCCAAACCATTACTATATTCACATATTAAGCGTTAGACTGCCCCATGTGGTTGAACAGTGAATATTTCAAAAATGTCTATTACGGCCAAGCTATCGTAGGCAGGAAGTTCATATGGTGTATGCGGCGTTAAACAGAGCCCCAAACCATTACTATATTCACATAGTAAGCGTTGGACTGCCCCATGTGGTTGAACATCTAATATTCCAAAAATGTCCGTTACAGCCGTACTATTAGAGGCACAAAGTTCATATTGTATATGCAGCGTTATACAGAGGCCCAAAGCATTACTATAACCACATATTTAGCGATCGACAACCCCATGTTGTTGAACAATTAATATTCCAAAAATGTCAGTTACAGCCTAACTATAAAAGGCACAGAGTTCATACTGTATATGCAGCGTTATACAGAGACCCAAAGCATTAATATAGTCACTTATTAAGCGTTGGACAGCCCCATGTGGTTGAACACCTAATATTCCAAAAAAGTCCGTTACAGCTAAACTATTAGAGGCACAAAGTTCATATCGAATATGCAGCGTTTTACAGACGCCCAAAGCATTTATATAGTCACTTATTAAGCGTTGGACTGCCCCATGTGGCTGAACACCTAATATTCCAAAAATGTCCGTTACAGCCAAACTATTAGAGGCACAGTGCTCATTTTGTATGTGCAGCGTTATACAGAGGCCCAAAGCATTAATATAGTCACTTATTAAGCGTTGGACTGCCCCATGTGGCTGAACACCTAATATTCCAAAAATGTCCGTTACAGCCAAACTATTAGAGGCACAGTGCTCATTTTGTATGTGCAGCGTTATACAGAGGCCCAAAGCATTAATATAGTCACTTATTAAGCGTTGGACTGCCCCATGTGGTTAAACACCTAAAATTCCAAAAGTGTCCGTTACAGCCATACTATTAGACGCACAAAGTTCATATCGTATATGCAGCGTTATACAGAGGCCCAAAGCATTAATATAGTCACTTATTAAGCGTTGGACTGCCCCATGTGGTTAAACACCTAAAATTCCAAAAATGTCCGTTACAGCCGTACTATTAGAGGCACAAAGTTCATATTGTATATGCAGCGTTATACAGAGGCCCAAAGCATTACTATAACCACATATTTAGCGATCGACAACCCCATGTTGTTGAACAATTAATATTCCAAAAATGTCAGTTACAGCCTAACTATAAAAGGCACAGAGTTCATACTGTATATGCAGCGTTATACAGAGACCCAAAGCATTAATATAATCACATATTAAGCGTTGGACTGCCCCATGTGAGTGAACATTGAATATTTCAACATTGTATATTAAGGCCAAGCTATCGTAGGCAGGCGGTTCATATTCTGTTTGCGGCGTTTTACAGAGTCCCAAACCATTACTATATTCACATAGTAAGCGTTGGACTGCCCCATGTGGCTGAACACCTAATATTCCAAAAATGTCCATTACAGCCAAACTATTAGAGGCACAGTGCTCATTTTGCATATGCAGCGTTATATAGAGGCCCAAAGCATTAATATAGTCACTTATTAAGCGTTGGACTGCCCCATGTGGTTAAACACCTAATATTCCAAAAGTGTCCGTTACAGCCAAACTATTAGAGGCACAAAGTTCATATCGTATATGCAGCGTTATATAGAGGCCCAAAGCATTAATATAGTCACTTATTAAGCGTTGGACTGCCCCATGTGGTTGAACACCTAATATTCCAAAAGTGTCCGTTACAGCCAAACTATTAGAGGCACAAAGTTCATATCGAATATGCAGCGTTTTACAGAGACCCAAAGCATTAATATAGTCACTTATTAAGCGTTGGACAGCCCCATGTGGTTGAACACCTAATATTCCAAAAAAGTCCGTTACAGCTAAACTATTAGAGGCACAAAGTTCATATCGAATATGCAGCGTTTTACAGACGCCCAAAGCATTTATATAGTCACTTATTAAGCGTTGGACTGCCCCATGTGGCTGAACACCTAATATTCCAAAAATGTCCGTTACAGCCAAACTATTAGAGGCACAGTGCTCATTTTGTATGTGCAGCGTTATACAGAGGCCCAAAGCATTAATATAGTCACTTATTAAGCGTTGGACTGCCCCATGTGGCTGAACACCTAATATTCCAAAAATGTCCGTTACAGCCAAACTATTAGAGGCACAGTGCTCATTTTGTATGTGCAGCGTTATACAGAGGCCCAAAGCATTAATATAGTCACTTATTAAGCGTTGGACTGCCCCATGTGGTTAAACACCTAAAATTCCAAAAGTGTCCGTTACAGCTATACTATTAGACGCACAAAGTTCATATCGTATATGCAGCGTTATACAGAGGCCCAAAGCATTAATATAGTCACTTATTAAGCGTTGGACTGCCCCATGTGGTTAAACACCTAAAATTCCAAAAATGTCCGTTACAGCTAAACTATTAGAGGCACAAAGTTCATATCGAATATGCAGCGTTTTACAGAGGCCCAAAGCATTAATATAATCACTTATTAAGCGTTGGACTGCCCCATGTGGCTAAACACCTAATATTCCAAAAATGTCCGTTACAGCCAAACTATTAGAGGCACAGTGCTCATTTTGTATATGCAGCGTTATACAGAGTCCCAAAGCATTAATATAGTCACTTATTAAGCGTTGGACTGCCCCATGTGGCTGAACACCTAATATTCCAAAAATGTCCGTTACAGCCAAACTATTAGAGGCACAGTGCTCATTTTGTATGTGCAGCGTTATACAAAGGCCCAAAGCATTAATATAGTCACTTATTAAGCGTTGGACTGCCCCATGTGGCTAAACACCTAATATTCCAAAAATGTCCGTTACAGCCAAACTATTAGAGGCACAGTGCTCATTTTGTATATGCAGCGTTATACAGAGTCCCAAAGCATTAATATAGTCACTTATTAAGCGTTGGACTGCCCCATGTGGTTAAACACCTAATATTCCAAAAGTGTCCGTTACAGCCATACTATTAGAGGCACAAAGTTCATATCGTATATGCAGCGTTTTACAGAGGCCCAAAGCATTAATATAATCACTTATTAAGCGTTGGACTGCCCCATGTGGCTAAACACCTAATATTCCAAAAATGTCCGTTACAGCCAAACTATTAGAGGCACAGTGCTCATTTTGTATATGCAGCGTTATACAGAGTCCCAAAGCATTAATATAGTCACTTATTAAGCGTTGGACTGCCCCATGTGGTTAAACACCTAATATTCCAAAAGTGTCCGTTACAGCCATACTATTAGAGGCACAAAATTCATATCGTATATGCAGCGTTATACAGAGGCAAAAAGCATTAATATAGTCACTTATAAGCGTTGGACTGCCCCATGTGGTTGAACACCTAATATTCCAAAAGTGTCCGTTACAGCCAAACTATTAGAGGCACAGTGCTCATTTTGTATGTGCAGCGTTATACAGAGGCCCAAAGCATTAATATAGTCACTTATTAAGCGTTGGACTGCCCCATGTGGCTGAACACCTAATATTCCAAAAATGTCCGTTACAGCCAAACTATTAGAGGCACAGTGCTCATTTTGTATGTGCAGCGTTATACAGAGGCCCAAAGCATTAATATAGTCACTTATTAAGCGTTGGACTGCCCCATGTGGCTAAACACCTAATATTCCAAAAATGTCCGTTACAGCCAAACTATTAGAGGCACAAAGTTCATATCGAATATGCAGCGTTATACAGAGGCCCAAAGCATTAATATAGTCACTTATTAAGCGTTGGACTGCCCCATGTGGTTGAACACCTAATATTCCAAAAATGTCCGTTACAGCTAAACTATTAGAGGCACAAAGTTCATATCGAATATGCAGCGTTATACAGAGGCCCAAAGCATTAATATAGTCACTTATTAAGCGTTGGACTGCCCCATGTGGTTAAACACCTAATATTTTAAAAGTGTCCGTTACAGCCGTACTATTAGAGGCACAAAGTTCATATCGTATATGCAGCGTTATACAGAGGCCCAAAGCATTAATATAGTGACTTATTAAGCGTTGGACTGCCCCATGTGGTTAAACACCTAATATTCCAAAAGTGTCCGTTGCAGCCGTACTTTTAGAGGCACAAAGTTTTTATCGTATATGCAGCGTTATACAGAGGCCCAAACCATTAATATAGTCACTTATTAAGCGTTGGACTGCCCCATGTGGTTAAACACCTAATATTCCAAAGGTGTCCGTTACAGCCGTACTATTAGAGGCACAAAGTTCATATCGTATATGCAGCGTTATACAGAGGCCCAAAGCCTTAATATAGTCACTTATTAAGCGTTGGACTGCCCTATGTGGTTAAACACCTAATATTCCAAAAGTGTCCGTTACAGCCATACTATTAGAGGCACAAAGTTCATATCGCATATGCAGCGTTATACAGAGGCCCAAAGCATTAATATAGTCACTTATTAAGCGTTGGACTGCCCCATGTGGTTGAACACCTAATTCCAAAAGTGTCCGTTACAGCCGTACTATTAGAGGCACAAAGTTCATATCGTATATGCAGCGTTATACAGAGGCCCAAAGCATTAATATAGTCACTTATTAAGCGTTGGACTGCCCCATGTGGTTAAACACCTAATATTCCAAAAGTGTCCGTTACAGCCGTACTATTAGAGGCACAAAGTTCATATCGTATATGCAGCGTTATACAGAGGCCTAAAGCATTAATATAGTCACTTATTAAGCGTTGGACTGCCCCATGTGGTTAAACACCTAATATTCCAAAAGTGTCCGTTACAGCCGTACTATTAGAGGCACAAAGTTCATATCGTATATGCAGCGTTATACAGAGGCCCAAAGCATTAATATAGTGACTTATTAAGCGTTGGACTGCCCCATGTGGTTAAACACCTAATATTCCAAAAGTGTCCGTTACAGCCGTACTTTTAGAGGCACAAAGTTTATATCGTATATGCAGCGTTATACAGAGGCCCAAAGCATTAATATAGTCACTTATTAAGCGTTGGACTGCCCCATGTGGTTAAACACCTAATATTCCAAAAGTGTCCGTTACAGCCGTACTATTAGAGGCAAAAAGTTCATATCGTATATGCAGCGTTATACAGAGCCCCAAAGCCTTATTATAGTCACTTATTAAGTGTTGGACGGCCCTATGTGGTTAAACACCTAATATTCCAAAAGTGTCCGTTACAGCCATACTATTAGAGGCACAAAGTTCATATCGTATATGCAGCGTTATACAGAGGCCCAAAGCATTAATATAGTCACTTATTAAGCGTTGGACTGCCCCATGTGGTTGAACACCTAATTCCAAAAATGTCCGTTACAGCCAAACTATTAGTGTCACAAAGTTCATATTGTATATGCAGCGTTATACAGAGGCCCAAAGCATTAATATAGTCACTTATTAAGCGTTGGACTGCCCCATGTGGCTAAACACCTAATATTCCAAAAATGTCCGTTACAGCCAAACTATTAGAGGCACAAAGTTCATATCGAATATGCAGCGTTATACAGAGGCCCAAAGCATTAATATAGTCACTTATTAAGCGTTGGACTGCCCCATGTGGTTGAACACCTAATATTCCAAAAATGTCCGTTACAGCTAAACTATTAGAGGCACAAAGTTCATATCGAATATGCAGCGTTATACAGAGGCCCAAAGCATTAATATAGTCACTTATTAAGCGTTGGACTGCCCCATGTGGTTAAACACCTAATATTTTAAAAGTGTCCGTTACAGCCGTACTATTAGAGGCACAAAGTTCATATCGTATATGCAGCGTTATACAGAGGCCCAAAGCATTAATATAGTGACTTATTAAGCGTTGGACTGCCCCATGTGGTTAAACACCTAATATTCCAAAAGTGTCCGTTGCAGCCGTACTTTTAGAGGCACAAAGTTTATATCGTATATGCAGCGTTATACAGAGGCCCAAACCATTAATATAGTCACTTATTAAGCGTTGGACTGCCCCATGTGGTTAAACACCTAATATTCCAAAGGTGTCCGTTACAGCCGTACTATTAGAGGCACAAAGTTCATATCGTATATGCAGCGTTATACAGAGGCCCAAAGCCTTAATATAGTCACTTATTAAGCGTTGGACTGCCCTATGTGGTTAAACACCTAATATTCCAAAAGTGTCCGTTACAGCCATACTATTAGAGGCACAAAGTTCATATCGCATATGCAGCGTTATACAGAGGCCCAAAGCATTAATATAGTCACTTATTAAGCGTTGGACTGCCCCATGTGGTTGAACACCTAATTCCAAAAGTGTCCGTTACAGCCGTACTATTAGAGGCACAAAGTTCATATCGTATATGCAGCGTTATACAGAGGCCCAAAGCATTAATATAGTCACTTATTAAGCGTTGGACTGCCCCATGTGGTTAAACACCTAATATTCCAAAAGTGTCCGTTACAGCCGTACTATTAGAGGCACAAAGTTCATATCGTATATGCAGCGTTATACAGAGGCATAAAGCATTAATATAGTCACTTATTAAGCGTTGGACTGCCCCATGTGGTTAAACACCTAATATTCCAAAAGTGTCCGTTACAGCCGTACTATTAGAGGCACAAAGTTCATATCGTATATGCAGCGTTATACAGAGGCCCAAAGCATTAATATAGTGACTTATTAAGCGTTGGACTGCCCCATGTGGTTAAACACCTAATATTCCAAAAGTGTCCGTTACAGCCGTACTTTTAGAGGCACAAAGTTTATATCGTATATGCAGCGTTATACAGAGGCCCAAAGCATTAATATAGTCACTTATTAAGCGTTGGACTGCCCCATGTGGTTAAACACCTAATATTCCAAAAGTGTCCGTTACAGCCGTACTATTAGAGGCAAAAAGTTCATATCGTATATGCAGCGTTATACAGAGCCCCAAAGCCTTATTATAGTCACTTATTAAGTGTTGGACGGCCCTATGTGGTTAAACACCTAATATTCCAAAAGTGTCCGTTACAGCCGTACTATTAGAGGCACAAAGTTCATATCGTATATGCAGCGTTATACAGAGGCCCAAAGCATTAATATAGTCACTTATTAAGCGTTGGACTGCCCCATGTGGTTGAACACCTAATATTCCAAAAGTGTCCGTTACAGCCAAACTATTAGAGGCACAAAGTTCATATCGAATATGCAGCGTTTTACAGAGACCCAAAGCATTAATATAGTCACTTATTAAGCGTTGGACTGCCCCATGTGGTTGAACACCTAATATTCCAAAAATGTCCGTTACAGCTAAACTATTAGAGGCACAAAGATCATATCGAATATGCAGCGTTTTACAGACGCCCAAAGCATTAATATAGTCACTTATTAAGCGTTGGACTGCCCCATGTGGTTGAACACCTAATTCCAAAAGTGTCCGTTACAGCCGTACTATTAGAGGCACAAAGTTCATATCGTATATGCAGCGTTATACAGAGGCCCAAAGCATTAATATAGTCACTTATTAAGCGTTGGACTGCCCCATGTGGTTAAACACCTAATATTCCAAAAGTGTCCGTTACAGCCGTACTATTAGAGGCACAAAGTTCATATCGTATATGCAGCGTTATACAGAGGCCCAAAGCATTAATATAGTCACTTATTAAGCGTTGGACTGCCCCATGTGGTTAAACACCTAATATTCCAAAAGTGTCCGTTACAGCCCTACTTTTAGAGGCACAAAGTTCATATCGTATATGCAGCGTTATACAGAGGCCCAAAGCATTAATATAGTCACTTATTAAGCGTTGGACTGCCCCATGTGGTGAAACACCTAATATTCCAAAAGTGTCCGTTACAGCCGTACTATTAGAGGCACAAAGTTCATATCGTATATGCAGCGTTATACAGAGGCCCAAAGCCTTAATATAGTCACTTATTAAGCGTTGGACTGCCCCATGTGGTTGAACACCTAATATTCCAAAAGTGTCCGTTACAGCCAAACTATTAGAGGCACAAAGTTCCTATCGAATATGCAGCGTTTTACAGAGGCCCATAGCATTAATATAGTCACTTATTAAGGGTTGGACTGCCCCATGTGGCTGAACACGTAATATTCCAAAAATGTCCGTTACAGCCATACTATTAGAGGCACAGTGCTCATTTTGTATATGCAGCGCTATACGGAGTCCCAATGCATTTCTATAACCACATATAAAGCGATCGACAACCCCTTGTTGTTGAACACCTAATATTCCAAAAATGTCAGTTACAGCCTAACTATAAAAGGCACAGAGTTCATACTGAATATGCAGCGTTATACAGAGGCCCAAAGCATTAATATAGTCACTTATTAAGCGTTGGACTGCCCCATGTGGTTAAACACCTAATATTCCAAAAGTGTCCGTTACAGCCGTACTATTAGAGGCACAAAGTTCATATCGAATATGCGGCGTTATACAGAGGCCCAAAGCCTTAATATAGTCACTTATTAAGCGTTGGACTGCCCCATGTGGTTAAACACCTAATATTCCAAAAGTGACCGTTACAGCCGTACTATTAGAGGCACAAAGTTCATATCGTATATGCAGCGTTATACAGAGGCCCAAAGCATTAATATAGTCACTTATTAAGCGTTGGACTGCCCCATGTGGTTGAACACCTAATATTCCAAAAGTGTCCGTTACAGCCAAACTATTAGAGGCACAAAGTTCATATCGAATATGCAGCGTTTTACAGAGACCCAAAGCATTAATATAGTCACTTATTAAGCGTTGGACTGCCCCATGTGGTTGAACACCTAATATTCCAAAAATGTCCGTTACAGCTAAACTATTAGAGGCACAAAGATCATATCGAATATGCAGCGTTTTACAGACGCCCAAAGCATTAATATAGTCACTTATTAAGCGTTGGACTGCCCCATGTGGTTGAACACCTAATTCCAAAAGTGTCCGTTACAGCCGTACTATTAGAGGCACAAAGTTCATATCGTATATGCAGCGTTATACAGAGGCCCAAAGCATTAATATAGTCACTTATTAAGCGTTGGACTGCCCCATGTGGTTAAACACCTAATATTCCAAAAGTGTCCGTTACAGCCGTACTATTAGAGGCACAAAGTTCATATCGTATATGCAGCGTTATACAGAGGCCCAAAGCATTAATATAGTCACTTATTAAGCGTTGGACTGCCCCATGTGGTTAAACACCTAATATTCCAAAAGTGTCCGTTACAGCCGTACTATTAGAGGCACAAAGTTCATATCGTATATGCAGCGTTATACAGAGGCCCAAAGCATTAATATAGTGACTTATTAAGCGTTGGACTGCCCCATGTGGTTAAACACCTAATATTCCAAAAGTGTCCGTTACAGCCGTACTTTTAGAGGCACAAAGTTTATATCGTATATGCAGCGTTATACAGAGGCCCAAAGCATTAATATAGTCACTTATTAAGCGTTGGACTGCCCCATGTGGTTAAACACCTAATATTCCAAAAGTGTCCGTTACAGCCGTACTATTAGAGGCAAAAAGTTCATATCGTATATGCAGCGTTATACAGAGCCCCAAAGCCTTATTATAGTCACTTATTAAGTGTTGGACGGCCCTATGTGGTTAAACACCTAATATTCCAAAAGTGTCCGTTACAGCCATACTATTAGAGGCACAAAGTTCATATCGTATATGCAGCGTTATACAGAGGCCCAAAGCATTAATATAGTCACTTATTAAGCGTTGGACTGCCCCATGTGGTTGAACACCTAATTCCAAAAATGTCCGTTACAGCCAAACTATTAGTGTCACAAAGTTCATATTGTATATGCAGCGTTGTACAGAGGCCCAAAGCATTACTATAACAACATATTAAGCGATCGACAACCCCATGATGTTGAACACCTTATATTCGAAAAATGTCCGTTACAGCTAAACTATTAGAGGCACAAAGTTCATATCGAATATGCAGCGTTATACAGAGGCCCAAAGCAATAATATAGTCACTTATTAAGCGTTGGACTGCCCCATGTGGTTAAACACCTAATATTCCAAAAGTGTCCATTACTGCCGTACTATTAGAGGCACAAAGTTCATATCGTATATGCAGCGTTATACAGAGGCCCAAAGCCTTAATATAGTCACTTATTAAGCGTTGGACTGCCCCATGTGGTTGAACACCTAATTCCAAAAATGTCCGTTACAGCCACACTATTAGTGGCACAAAGTTCATATTGTATATGCAGCGTTGTACAGAGGCCCAAAGCATTACTATAACAACATATTAAGCGATCGACAACCCCATGATGTTGAACACCTTATATTCGAAAAATGTCCGTTACAGCTAAACTATTAGAGGCACAAAGTTCATATCGAATATGCAGCGTTATACAGAGGCCCAAAGCATTAATATAGTCACTTATTAAGCGTTGGACTGCCCCATGTGGCTAAACACCTAATATTCCAAAAATGTCCGTTACAGAGAAACTATTAGAGGCACAGTGCTCATTTTGTATATGCAGCGTTATACAGAGTCCCAAAGCATTAATATAGTCACTTATTAAGCGTTGGACTGCCCCATGTGGTTAAACACCTAATATTCCGAAAGTGTCCATTACAGCCGTACTATTAGAGGCACAAAGTTCATATCGTATATGCAGCGTTATACAGAGGCCCAAAGCCTTAATATAGTCACTTATTAAGCGTTGGACTGCCCCATGTGGTTAAACATCTAATATTCCAAAAGTGTCCGTTACAGCCGTACTATTAGAGGCACAAAGTTCATATCGTATATGCAGCGTTATACAGAGGCCCAAAGCATTAATATAGTCACTTATTAAGCGTTGGACTGCCCCATGTGGTTAAACACCTAATATTTTAAAAGTGTCCGTTACAGCCGTACTATTAGAGGCACAAAGTTCATATCGTATATGCAGCGTTATACAGAGGCCCAAAGCATTAATATAGTGACTTATTAAGCGTTGGACTGCCCCATGTGGTTAAACACCTAATATTCCAAAAGTGTCCGTTACAGCCCTACTTTTAGAGGCACAAAGTTCATATCGTATATGCAGCGTTATACAGAGGCCCAAAGCATTAATATAGTCACTTATTAAGCGTTGGACTGCACCATGTGGTTGAACACCTAATATTCCAAAAATGTCCGTTACAGCCGTACTATTAGAGGCACAAAGTTCATATCGTATATGCAGCGTTATACAGAGGCCCAAAGCATTAATATAGTCACTTATTAAGCGTTGGACTGCCCCATGTGGTTGAACACCTAATATTCCAAAAGTGCCCGTTACAGCCAAACTATTAGAGGCACAAAGTTCATATCGAATATGCAGCGTTTTACAGAGACCCAAAGCATTAATATAGTCACTTATTAAGCGTTGGACTGCCCCATGTGGTTGAACACCTAATATTCCAAAAATGTCCGTTACAGCTAAACTATTAGAGGCACAAAGATCATATCGAATATGCAGCGTTTTACAGACGCCCAAAGCATTAATATAGTCACTTATTAAGCGTTGGACTGCCCCATGTGGCTGAACACCTAATATTCCAAAAATGTCCGTTACAGCCAAACTATTAGAGGCACAGTGCTCATTTTGTATGTGCAGCGTTATACAGAGGCCCAAAGCATTAATATAGTCACTTATTAAGCGTTGGACTGCCCCATGTAGTTAAACACCTAATATTCCAAAAGTATCCGTTACAGCCATACTATTAGAGGCACAAAGTTCATATCGTATATGCAGCGTTATACAGAGGCCCAAAGCATTAATATAGTCACTTATTAAGCGTTGGACTGCCCCATGTGGTTGAACACCTAATATTCCAAAAATGTCCGTTACAGCTAAACTATTAGAGGCACAAAGTTCATATCGAATATGCAGCGTTTTACAGAGGCCCAAAGCATTAATATAGTCACTTATTAAGCGTTGGACTGCCCCATGTGGCTGAACACCTAATATTCCAAAAATGTCCGTTACAGCCAAACTATTAGAGGCACAGTGCTCATTTTGTATGTGCAGCGTTATACAGAGGCCCAAAGCATTAATATAGTCACTTATTAAGCGTTGGACTGCCCCATGTGGTTAAACACCTAATATTCCAAAAGTGCCCGTTACAGCCATACTATTAGAGGCACAAAGTTCATATCGTATATGCAGCGTTATACAGAGGCCCAAAGCATTAATATAGTCACTTATTAAGCGTTGGACTGCCCCATGTGGTTGAACACCTAATATTCCAAAAATGTCCGTTACAGCTAAACTATTAGAGGCACAAAGTTCATATCGAATATGCAGCGTTTTACAGAGGCCCAAAGCATTAATATAATCACTTATTAAGCGTTGGACTGCCCCATGTGGCTAAACACCTAATATTCCAAAAATGTCCGTTACAGCCAAACTATTAGAGGCACAGTGCTCATTTTGTATATGCAGCGTTATACAGAGTCCCAAAGCATTAATATAGTCACTTATTAAGCGTTGGACTGCCCCATGTGGTTAAACACCTAATATTCCAAAAGTGTCCGTTACAGCCATACTATTAGAGGCACAGTGCTCATTTTGTATGTGCAGCGTTATACAGAGGCCCAAAGCATTAATATAGTCACTTATAAGCGTTGGACTGCCCCATGTGGTTGAACACCTAATATTCCAAAAGTGTCCGTTACAGCCAAACTATTAGAGGCACAGTGCTCATTTTGTATGTGCAGCGTTATACAGAGGCCCAAAGCATTAATATAGTCACTTATTAAGCGTTGGACTGCCCCATGTGGCTGAACACCTAATATTCCAAAAATGTCCGTTACAGCCAAACTATTAGAGGCACAGTGCTCATTTTGTATGTGCAGCGTTATACAGAGGCCCAAAGCATTAATATAGTCACTTATTAAGCGTTGGACTGCCCCATGTGGCTAAACACCTAATATTCCAAAAATGTCCGTTACAGCCAAACTATTAGAGGCACAAAGTTCATATCGAATATGCAGCGTTATACAGAAGCCCAAAGCATTAATATAGTCACTTATTAAGCGTTGGACTGCCCCATGTGGCTAAACACCTAATATTCCAAAAATGTCCGTTACAGCCAAACTATTAGAGGCACAGTGCTCATTTTGTAAATGCAGCGTTATTCAGAGGCCCAAAGCATTAATATAGTCACTTATTAAGCGTTGGACTGCCCCATGTGGTTAAACACCTAATATTCCAAAAGTGTCCGTTACAGCCGTACTATTAGAGGCACAAAGTTCATATCGTATATGCAGCGTTATACAGAGGCCCAAAGCCTTAATATAGTCACTTATTAAGCGTTGGACTGCCCCATGTGGTTAAACACCTAATATTCCAAAAGTGTCCGTTACAGCCATACTATTAGAGGCACAAAGTTCATATCGTATATGCAGCGTTATACAGAGGCCCAAAGCATTAATATAGTCACTTATTAAGCGTTGGACTGCCCCATGTGGTTGAACACCTAATTCCAAAAATGTCCGTTACAGCCAAACTATTAGTGTCACAAAGTTCATATTGTATATGCAGCGTTGTACAGAGGCCCAAAGCATTACTATAACAACATATTAAGCGATCGACAACCCCATGATGTTGAACACCTTATATTCGAAAAATGTCCGTTACAGCTAAACTATTAGAGGCACAAAGTTCATATCGAATATGCAGCGTTATACAGAGGCCCAAAGCATTAATATAGTCACTTATTAAGCGTTGGACTGCCCCATGTGGTTAAACACCTAATATTCCAAAAGTGTCCATTACTGCCGTACTATTAGAGGCACAAAGTTCATATCGTATATGCAGCGTTATACAGAGGCCCAAAGCCTTAATATAGTCACTTATTAAGCGTTGGACTGCCCCATGTGGTTAAACACCTAATATTCCAAAAGTGTCCGTTACAGCCGTACTATTAGAGGCACAAAGTTCATATCGTATATGCAGCGTTATACAGAGGCCCAAAGCATTAATATAGTCACTTATTAAGCGTTGGACTGCCCCATGTGGCTAAACACCTAATATTCCAAAAATGTCCGTTACAGCCAAACTATTAGAGGCACAGTGCTCATTTTGTATATGCAGCGTTATACAGAATCCCAAAGCATTAATATAGTCACTTATTAAGCGTTGGACTGCCCCATGTGGTTAAACACCTAATATTCCAAAAGTGTCCATTACAGCCGTACTATTAGAGGCACAAAGTTCATATCGTATATGCAGCGTTATACAGAGGCCCAAAGCCTTAATATAGTCACTTATTAAGCGTTGGACTGCCCCATGTGGTTAAACACCTAATATTCCAAAAGTGTCCGTTACAGCCATACTATTAGAGGCACAAAGTTCATATCGTATTGAAAGGGTCTACACCAAGCGCCAATACATGAAATTTTGGTTTCGTAAGCGAGACATTTTATTTTACTTATTTTATTTCTAAACTATATTGACTATCATAAACGACCGGGCCATATCTAAGAAATGTTGAGGGAAAGTTTAAATTATTTAATTGCCAAAGCTGCACCGCAGATGCTAGTTTATCCGTATTCTTAAATTCGTCGCAAGTAAATATTTTATGATTATTTGTAAACTAATTGCATTTAAACAGTGGGGAACATCCTGCTGTACAGAATAATCTTGTACGGCAAATATATTTATTGAAGGCCTCAACCGTTCTTAGAAATAGCCCTAAATGCCGAATGGGATTTCCAGTTCGGTCATTTTATTGTGTTTATTACTTTCATCGATTAAAAATTATCGCGATTACGATGGACGCGAATGATATTTCTCGTGTCATGTGAATGGACTGTTTAAAATCTAATGCATTTTGACTACTACGGCAAAACGCCGCTAATCTATCTTCTTTGACTACCGTTTGTCATTTTGATGTAACCGCGCGATCATTTCGATTATTATTATTACTATCGAAATATTTTGTATTCTGTGTTTACAGATTTTAGTATAAGTTTAATTGTCACAAGTGATCAAATTAACGACCATTTAAATTATCTTAGGACCAAATTGGTCAATGTCGGGGGGGGTGACGATAAGCAGGTATAAGAGGGTTTGTTCAGGGGCGTAAAAGGGAGTTGATAGTTGATAGTTGATGGTTGATCGACAGGCACAGTGTATCTAGAGTTAACAGATAGTTGACAGTGAGTCTTCAGTTAATCTTGAAACGAGCATCTTGAGAAAATTGTGTGATTCTCTTATTGAGATAATAAGGTAAATTACATTTGTTCTTAATTTTATTCGGAATCAGTTATTGCCCAACACTGCTTATCGTATCGTGTATCATATTTAATTTCAGTAGCCTTTCTGGCATTTAAATTTACTCTTAATTCAGCTAATCGTTCCGAAGTGACCAATCATCGAAAAGCAATCCCGCTAAGCGTAAAGTTTTTGCCATAACTAACGAGACCTTTATTTATTTTTGACTTGTGGAAAACCAAATCCTTTTAAAGCGTACATTCTTTAATTGTAGTTTGAAGCGAGCGATAGGGCGTAAATTTCCGGCAATTAATTAGAGCATTTTTCCTGCGTATAGAAGCTGCGTAGTTTGCGATCTAGTAGAAAGCGTAAGCGTATTGCAACGTTAGGGCGTAAAACATTACTTGGCGTATATTCGCTGCGAATAAATATTGCGATTGCGAAACAGCATTTATCCTTATTGCATGTCCTCAAACACTTAACCAAGAGGCGCGGAGGCAATAAGGCCGGACGGCTCTGGCGACGGTCCGTATGGGCGGCCATCCGACGGTCAGGGAATCATGATCCCCGGATGTGGAGGATGCCATCTATAACCATCCTAAAGTTAGGGAACGGGTATTTTTAGCAGTCATTTTGATCACCCCTCTCGTCCCCACCTCACGTATCGTGACGCCGTGTTGCCTAGATGCTAAGTTAGAGGAACTCCAAAACTCCAATTTTTCCCCATAAAATTGACAACTGATATTGGTCCACTTCCGCGAACCTCATAAAATCTAAATCATCGGGAATATTTAAGAAATAATAATTTCAGTATATAAAATCGTTAATTTGATCATTGAATAAAAATGTTGTATTATACATTAGGAATTGTTCGTCAATAGTCTCCATCTCTTTTTAAAAGAGGAGAAATACTTTGTATTTTGTTTTGGTGTTTTAAAGAACGTTTTAATATAAATAAGAGTTTTACTCTTTTTAAACGTATTTTTCCGTGTTTCATTTACCTTTGCGTCAACCGTTGTACTTTAAATCCAAAGTACCGGCGGTTACATACACACAACGTAGGGGCTTTATCACCATCAGTGGTAAAGCGATCACAGCCAATTAAAGATAAAATTATCCTAACATTCGTTTCTCCAAATACATCAGCCAAACCATTACAGTTTATGCAGCGTTATACAGAGGCCCAAAGCATTAATATAGTCACTTATTAAGCGTTGGACTGCCCCATGTGGTTAAACACCTAATATTTTAAAAGTGTCCGTTACAGCCGTACTATTAGAGGCACAAAGTTCATATCGTATATGCAGCGTTATACAGAGGCCCAAAGCATTAATATAGTGACTTATTAAGCGTTGGACTGCCCCATGTGGTTAAACACCTAATATTCCAAAAGTGTCCGTTACAGCCGTACTTTTAGAGGCACAAAGTTTATATCGTATATGCAGCGTTATACAGAGGCCCAAAGCATTAATATAGTCACTTATTAAGCGTTGGACTGCCCCATGTGGTTAAACACCTAATATTCCAAAAGTGTCCGTTACAGCCGTACTATTAGAGGCACAAAGTTCATATCGTATATGCAGCGTTATACAGAGGCCCAAAGCCTCAATATAGTCACTTATTAAGCGTTGGACTGCCCTATGTGGTTAAACACCTAATATTCCAAAAGTGTCCGTTACAGCCATACTATTAGAGGCACAAAGTTCATATCGTATATGCAGCGTTATACAGAGGCCCAAAGCATTAATATAGTCACTTATTAAGCGTTGGACTGCCCCATGTGGTTGAACACCTAATTCCAAAAATGTCCGTTACAGCCACACTATTAGTGGCACAAAGTTCATATTGTATATGCAGCGTTGTACAGAGGCCCAAAGCATTACTATAACAACATATTAAGCGATCGACAACCCCATGATGTTGAACACCTTATATTCGAAAAATGTCCGTTACAGCTAAACTATTAGAGGCACAAAGTTCATATCGAATATGCAGCGTTATACAGAGGCCCAAAGCATTAATATAGTCACTTATTAAGCGTTGGACTGCCCCATGTGGCTAAACACCTAATATTCCAAAAATGTCCGTTACAGCCAAACTATTAGAGGCACAGTGCTCATTTTGTATATGCAGCGTTATACAGAGTCCCAAAGCATTAATATAGTCACTTATTAAGCGTTGGACTGCCCCATGTGGTTAAACACCTAATATTCCGAAAGTGTCCATTACAGCCGTACTATTAGAGGCACAAAGTTCATATCGTATATGCAGCGTTATACAGAGGCCCAAAGCCTTAATATAGTCACTTATTAAGCGTTGGACTGCCCCATGTGGTTAAACACCTAATATTCCAAAAGTGTCCGTTACAGCCGTACTATTAGAGGCACAAAGTTCATATCGTATATGCAGCGTTATACAGAGGCCCAAAGCATTAATATAGTCACTTATTAAGCGTTGGACTGCCCCATGTGGTTAAACACCTAATATTTTAAAAGTGTCCGTTACAGCCGTACTATTAGAGGCACAAAGTTCATATCGTATATGCAGCGTTATACAGAGGCCCAAAGCATTAATATAGTGACTTATTAAGCGTTGGACTGCCCCATGTGGTTAAACAACTAATATTCCAAAAGTGTCCGTTACAGCCCTACTTTTAGAGGCACAAAGTTCATATCGTATATGCAGCGTTATACAGAGGCCCAAAGCATTAATATAGTCACTTATTAAGCGTTGGACTGCCCCATGTGGTGAAACACCTAATATTCCAAAAGTGTCCGTTACAGCCGTACTATTAGAGGCACAAAGTTCATATCGAATATGCAGCGTTTTACAGAGACCCAAAGCATTAATATAGTCACTTATTAAGCGTTAGACTGACCCATGTGGTTGAACAGTGAATATTTCAAAAATGTCTATTACAGCCAAGGTATCGTAGGCAGGCAGTTCATATGGTGTAAGCGGCGGTTTACAGAGACCCAAACCATTCCTGTATTCACATATTAGGCGTTAGACTTCCGTATGTGGTTGAACAGTGAATATTTCAAAAATGTCTATTACAGCCAAGGTATCGTAGGTAGGCAGTTCATATTGTATATGCGGCGTTTAACAGAGCCCCAAACCAATACTATATCCACATATTAGTCGTTAGACTTCCGTATGTGGTTGAACAGTCAATATTTCAAAAATGTCTATTACAGCCTAGGTATCGTAGGCAGGCAGTTCATATTGTGTATGCGGCGTTATACAGAGCCCCAAACCATTACTATATCCACATATTAGGCGTTAGACTGCCCTATGTAGTTGAACAGTAAATAATTGAAAAATGTCTGTTATAGCCAAACTACCGTAGGCAGGCAGTTCATATAATGTATGCGGCGTTAAACAGAGTCCCAAACCATTACTATATCCACATATTAGGCGTTAGACTGCCCTATGTGGTTGAACAGTGAATATTTCAAAAATGTCTATTACAGCCAAGGTATCGTAGGCAGGCTGTTCATATTGTGTATGCGGGGTTATACAGAGCTAAAAACCATTACTATATCCACATATTAGGCGTTAGACTGCCCTATGTTGTTGAACAGTGAATATTTCAAAAATGTCTGTTTTAGCCAAACTATCGTAGGCAGGCTGTTTATATTGTGTATGCGGCGTTTAACAGAGCCTCAAACCATTACTATATTCACATATTAAGCGTTAGACTATCCCATGTGGTTGAACAGTGAATATTTCAAAAATGTCTGTTTTAGCCAATCTATCGTAGGCAGGCTGTTCATATTGTGTATGCGGGGTTATACAGAGCCCCAAACCATTACTATATCCACATATTAGTCGTTAGACTTCCGTATGTGGTTGTACAGTGAATATTTCGAAAATGTCTATTACAGCCAAGGTATCGTAGGCAGGCAGTTCATATTGTGTATGCGGCGTTATACAGAGCCCCAAACCATTACTATATTCACATATTAAGCGTTAGACTGCCCCATGTGGTTGAACAGTGAATATTTCAAAAATGTCTATTACGGCCAAGCTATCGTAGGCAGGAAGTTCATATGGTGTATGCGGCGTTAAACAGAGCCCCAAACCATTACTATATTCACATAGTAAGCGTTAGACTGCCTCATGTGGTTGAATAGTGAATATTTCAAAAATGTCTATTACAGCCAAGGTATCGTAGACAGGCAGTTCATATTGTGTATGCGGCGTTTAACAGAGCCCCAAACCATTACTATATACCATTACTATATTCACATATTAAGCGTTAGACTGCCCCATGTGGTTGAACAGTGAATATTTCAAAAATGTCTATTACGGCCAAGCTATCGTAGGCAGGAAGTTCATATGGTGTATGTAGTGTTTCACAAGACAAGAAATCTTGTCTTGCTTGGGTTATTCTTGTCTTGTCTCGCAAAACAAGACAAGACATTTTTTTCAGTCTTGTCTTGCCAAAATCTTGCTCCCAAAAATCTTGTCTTGCATGCAAGACTCTTGCATTTTTCTTGTCTTGCACAATTTCATTATATATATTGAAATTATATGAAATTTGTTATATACATGCAAACATTTTATGTCCAAATTAAATTTTATCACATAAATTTTATTTCAGATTTACTTACTCTAGTTTTAAGTAATTTATTTAAAAAATTGATATTATGATAAAATTAACATTTATAATCATAAACCTAATATGTTTAATTGATTAATTATTTCCCTACATATTTATTCAACTTTTAGGATTTAGGTACAGTTAATTCGAATTATAATGAATTTAATTAGGTATCTTATGAAATAATAAAATTGAACAAAACATTTAGTATTCGATTCAAGTCTCCCAATAATTAACATAAAGGGAGCCTTTCATTTATGTCGATGAGTAGTAAATAACATAAACATCGGAAACGAAACACAAAATGTATCGGTTTTTTAAAAATTTTTGTCAGCAAAAATGCAAATTGTGAAACCGATAACACACATTAGATGACTATTCCATAAAATAGTCACAGAAAATTTTGGTTTATTTTCTTTTAATTATTAATAATGAAGATTTAGGAATAAATCTTATTTAATCGTTGTAGAAAATAACTTAAGTACCTCTTTTATTCATATTCGCAATTTATTTAGTGCAAAGCAAGAAATTTGAAAATAAAATCTTGCAAAACAAGAATCTTGCTATTTCTTGCATTTTCTTGCTGTCCACAATCTTGTCTTGTCTTGCTTTGCAAGACAAGAAATTATTCGAAATCTTGTCTTGCACTTCTTGCACAAGACAAGACAAGAACAAGAAATTTGCAAGAGTCTTGTGAAACACTAGGTGTATGCGGCGTTAAACAGAGCCTTAAACCATTACTATATTCACATAGTAAGCGTTAGACTGCCCCATGTGGTTGAATAGTGAATATTTCAAAAATGTCTATTACAGCCAAGGTATCGTAGACAGGCAGTTCATATTGTGTATGCGGCGTTTAACAGAGCCCCAAACCATTACTATATAAACATATTAGGCGTTAGACTGCCCTATGTGGTTGAACAGTGAATATTTAAAAAATCTCAGTTATAGCAAAATTATCGTAAGCAGGCAGTTCATATTGTGCATGCTGCGTTATACAGAATCTTAAAGCATTACTACTTTCACATATTAGGCGTTAGACTGCCCCATGTGGTTGAACAGTGAATATTTCACAAATGTCTGTTTTAGCCAAACTATCGTAGGCAGGCTGTTTATATTGTGTATGCGGCGTTATACAGAGCCCCAAACCATTACTATATCCACATATTAGGTGTTAGACTGCCCTATGTAGTTGAACAGTAAATAATTGAAAAATGTCTGTTAAAGCCAAACTATCGTAGGCAGGCAGTTCATATTGTGTATGCGGCGTTATACAGAGCCCCAAACCATTACTATATCCACATATTAGGCGTTAGACTGCCCCATGTGGTTGAACAGTGAATATTTCAAAAATGTCTATTACGGCCAAGCTATCGTAGGCAGGAAGTTCATATGGTGTATGCGGCGTTAAACAGAGCCCCAAACCATTACTATATTCACATAGTAAGCGTTAGACTGCCTCATGTGGTTGAATAGTGAATATTTCAAAAATGTCTATTACAGCCAAGGTATCGTAGACAGGCAGTTCATATTGTGTATGCGGCGTTTAACAGAGCCCCAAACCATTACTATATTCACATAGTAAGCGTTGGACTGCCCCATGTGGTTGAACACCTAATATTCCAAAAATGTCAGTTACAGCCTAACTATAAATGGCACAGAGTTCATACTGTATATGCAGCGTTATACAGAGTCCCAAAACATTAATATAATCACATATTAAGCGTTGGACTGCCCCATGTGAGTGAACATTGAATATTTCAAAATTGTATATTAAGGCCAAGCTATCGTAGGCAGGCAGTTCATATTCTGTATGCGGCGCTTTACAGAGTCCCAAACCATTACTATATTCAGATATTAAGCGTTAGACTGCCCCATGTGGTTGAACAGTGAATATTTCAAAAATGTCAGTTATAGCCAAATTATCGTAGGGAGGCAGTACATATTGTGTATGCGGCGTTATACAGAGCCCCAAACCATTACTATATCCTCAAATTAGGCGTTAGACTGCCCTATGTGGTTGAACAGTGAACATTTCAAAAGTGTCTGTTATAGCCAAACTATCGTTAGCAGGCAGTTCATATTGTGTATGCGGCGTTATACAGAGCCCCAAACCATTACTATATTCACATATTAGGCGTTAGACTGCCGTATGTGGTTGAACAGTGAATATTTCAAAAATGTCTAATACAGCCAAGGTATCGTAGGCAGGCAGTTCATATTGTATATGCGGCGTTTAACAGAGCCCCAAACCATTACTATATCCACATATTAGGCGTTAGACTGCAGTATGTAGTTGAACAGTGAATATTTCAAAAATGTCTAATACAGCCAAGGTATCGTAGGCAGGCAGTTCATATTGTGTATGCAGCGTTATACAGAGACCCAAAGCATTAATATAATCACATATTAAGCATTGGACTGCAACATGTGTTTGAACATATAATATTCCAAAAGTGTCCGTTACAGCCAAACTATTAGAGGCACAAAGTTCATATCGTATATGCAGCGTTATACAGAGGCCCAAAGCATTAATATATCCACATATTAAGCGTTAGACTGACCCATGTGGTTGAACAGTGAATATTTCAAAAATGTCAGTTATAGCCAAACTACCGTAAGCAGGCAGTTCATATTGTGTATGCGGCGTTATACAGAGCCCCAAACCATTACCATATCCACATATTAGGCGTTAGACTGCCCCATGTGGTTGAACAGTGAATATTTCAAAAATGTCTATTACAGCCAAGGTATCGTAGGCAGGCAGTTCATATGGTGTAAGCGGCGGTTTACAGAGAACCAACCCATTCCTGTATTCACATATTAGGCGTTAGACTTCCGTATGTGGATGAACAGTGAATATTTCAAAAATTTCTATTACAGCCTAGGTATCGTAGGCAGGCAGTTCATATTGTGTATGCGGCGTTATACAGAGCCCCAAACCATTACTATATCCACATATTAGGCGTTAGACTGCCCTATGTAGTTGAACAGTAAATAATTGAAAAATGTCTGTTATAGCCAAACTACCGTAGGCAGGCAGTTCATATAATGTATGCGGCGTTAAACAGAGTCCCAAACCATTACTATATCCACATATTAGGCGTTAGACTGCCCTATGTGGTTGAACAGTGAATATTTCAAAAATGTCTATTACAGCCAAGGTATCGTAGGCAGGCTGTTCATATTGTGTATGCGGGGTTATATAGAGCTAAAAACCATTACTATATCCACATATTAGGCGTTAGACTGCCCTATGTTGTTGAACAGTGAATATTTCAAAAATGTCTGTTTTAGCCAAACTATCGTAGGCAGGCTGTTTATATTGTGTATGCGGCGTTTAACAGAGCCTCAAACCATTACTATATTCACATATTAAGCGTTAGACTGCCCCATGTGGTTGAACAGTGAATATTTCAAAAATGTCTATTACAGCCAAGGTATCGTAGACAGGCAGTTCATTTTGTGTATGCGGCGTTTAACAGAGCCCCAAACCATTACTATATAAACATATTAGGCGTTAGACTGCCCTATGTGGTTGAACAGTGAATATTTAAAAAATCTCAGTTATAGCAAAATTATCGTAAGCAGGCAGTTCATATTGTGCATGCTGCGTTATACAGAATCTTAAAGCATTACTACTTTCACATATTAGGCGTTAGACTGCCCCATGTGGTTGAACAGTGAATATTTCACAAATGTCTGTTTTAGCCAAACTATCGTAGGCAGGCTGTTTATATTGTGTATGCGGCGTTATACAGAGCCCCAAACCATTACTATATCCACATATTAGGTGTTAGACTGCCCTATGTAGTTGAACAGTAAATAATTGAAAAATGTCTGTTATAGCCAAACTATCGTAGGCAGGCAGTTCATATTGTGTATGCGGCGTTATACAGAGCCCCAAACCATTACTATATCCACATATTAGGCGTTAGACTGCCCCATGTGGTTGAACAGTGAATATTTCAAAAATGTCTATTACGGCCAAGCTATCGTAGGCAGGAAGTTCATATGGTGTATGCGGCGTTAAACAGAGCCCCAAACCATTACTATATTCACATAGTAAGCGTTAGACTGCCTCATGTGGTTGAATAGTGAATATTTCAAAAATGTCTATTACAGCCAAGGTATCGTAGACAGGCAGTTCATATTGTGTATGCGGCGTTTAACAGAGCCCCAAACCATTACTATATTCACATAGTAAGCGTTGGACTGCCCCATGTGGTTGAACACCTAATATTCCAAAAATGTCCGTTACAGCCAAACTATTAGAGGCACAAAGTTCATATTGTATATGCAGCGTTATACAGAGGCCCAAAGCATTACTATAACCACATATTTAGCGATCGACAACCCCATGTTGTTGAACAATTAATATTCCAAAAATGTCAGTTACAGCCTAACTATAAATGGCACAGAGTTCATACTGTATATGCAGCGTTATACAGAGTCCCAAAACATTAATATAATCACATATTAAGCGTTGGACTGCCCCATGTGAGTGAACATTGAATATTTCAAAATTGTATATTAAGGCCAAGCTATCGTAGGCAGGCAGTTCATATTCTGTATGCGGCGCTTTACAGAGTCCCAAACCATTACTATATTCAGATATTAAGCGTTAGACTGCCCCATGTGGTTGAACAGTGAATATTTCAAAAATGTCAGTTATAGCCAAATTATCGTAGGGAGGCAGTACATATTGTGTATGCGGCGTTATACAGAGCCCCAAACCATTACTATATCCTCAAATTAGGCGTTAGACTGCCCTATGTGGTTGAACAGTGAACATTTCAAAAGTGTCTGTTATAGCCAAACTATCGTTAGCAGGCAGTTCATATTGTGTATGCGGCGTTATACAGAGCCCCAAACCATTACTATATTCACATATTAGGCGTTAGACTGCCGTATGTGGTTGAACAGTGAATATTTCAAAAATGTCTAATACAGCCAAGGTATCGTAGGCAGGCAGTTCATATTGTGTATGCGGGGTTATACAGAGCTCCAAACCATTACTATATCCACATATTAGGCGTTAGACGGCCCTATGTTGTTGAACAGTGAATATTTCTGTAGTGGCGCAATAGGTTAACGTACCATTGCACTGCCATCAGCAGGAAAACTGCACCACCGAACCATGAGGTAACAACGCTGACATTGCCGAAGGCAATGTCCGCAGTTGATCCACTTAAGACTATATATATATTGTGATAATTAGCTGTAAGGAATCAATTAATTAAGTATTATTAAGTGTTATCGTTAGTATTACTTTAAGTCACCCAGTGTTAACAAGTATTTAATAAAAGCCGTACATCACAGATATCATCTGTATTTAAATTCACCCTCCAACATGAATCCCGTGCATCAACCAGAACAACATAAAACGTATCATTTACATGGCGACCGTGACAAAGAACAAACTGGAATCCAAGAAGAATATGGGCAAGAGAAACCCCAAAGTAACTTCAAAGGAACGACCATCGAGGTATCGTTTCGGGACATCCTGTCCGCGTATGAAATGCAGAACGTGGTTTCGGGATGCACTCCATCGTGTGCTGGAAGGCCAGGGCAGTTAAAGAAGAAGAAGAAGCTAGAGAAAGTGAGCGTTTGGAGAGAGAAGAGTGGGAACGCGGCTACTAAATTTTACTAAATTCATAGAAATAGTTGCAAAACCAAAAAAACTACTTAAAATTAAAGGGTGTTTAAAAAAAAAAGAGTGAAAAAAAAATCGGGAGTTAAAAAGTTAAATTAATTATAGTTATAAAATGGGTAGATAATAAATAAATAGTGTTAAAATAAGAAAATAATAAGAAAATAGTGGGTATAGAAATAAGTATTATTATAGTAGAAAAATAAAGTTTAATTTAAGTCAAGATTTAAAAGAAAGTGAAGTAAAGAAAATTAAAGTAAAAGTTGCTACACCATCAATGGCGGTTGCGGTCTTAGGACGCAACAGGTCTGTCTCATCAGGAGCAATGGTATTAAAATAAAAAGAGTGAAAATGTAAACGCGCTATAGCCACCATTAAATGTCCGGTCGGTCTTAGGACGACCCGGTACTGTCCCAATAATAAGGGCAATGGTGAAATTGAAGAAATTTGAAAAAGTGAAGTGCTTTGAGCAAAGGTTGATTTTAAATTTTATAATATTACTTATGTAAGTAGATCTAAGAATTAATAGGTAATCTTTTAAATTTAAGTTAGTATAAGAAAAATGAACTTCCTTCTGATCAAAGGAAGTCCATTTTTTCTCAAAGGGTAGTGGTGTAGTGGCGCAATAGGTTAACGTACCATTGCACTGCCATCAGCAGGAAAACTGCACCACCGAACCATGAGGTAACAACGCTGACATTGCCGAAGGCAATGTCCGCAGTTGATCCACTTAAGATTATATATATATTGTGATAATTAGCTGTAAGGAATCAATTAATTAAGTATAATTAAGTGTTATCGTTAGTATTACTTTAAGTCACCCAGTGTTAACAAGTATTTAATAAAAGCCGTACATCACAGATATCATCTGTATTTAAATTCACCCTCCAACATGAATCCCGTGCATCAACCAGAACAACATAAAACGTATCATTTACATTTCAAAAATGTCTGTTTTAGCCAAACTATTGTAGGCAGGCTGTTTATATTGTGTATGCGGGGTTATACAGAGCCCCAAACCATTACTATATCCACATATTAGGCGTTAGACTGCCCCATGTGGTTGAACAGTGAATATTTCAAAAATGTCTATTACAGCCAAGGTATCGTAGGCAGGCTGTTCATATTGTGTATGCGGCGTTTAACAGAGCCCCAAACCATTACTATATGCACATATTAGTCGTTAGACTTCCGTATGTGGTTGAACAGTGAATATTTCAAAAATGTCTATTACGGCCAAGCTATTAGAGGCACAAAGTTCATATCGAATATGCAGGGTTATACAGAGGCCCAAAGCATTAATATAGCATTATTAAGCGTTGGACTGCCCCATGTGGTTGAACACCTAATATTCCAAAAATGTCCGTTACAGCTAAACTATTAGAGGCACAAAGTTCATATCGAATATGCAGCGTTTTACAGAGGCCCAAAGCATTAATATAGTCACTTATTAAGCGTTGGACTGCCCCATGTGGTTGAACACCTTATATTCCAAAAGTGTCCGTTACAGCCAAACTATTAGAGGCACAAAGTTCATATCGTATATGCAGCGTTATACAGAGGCCCAAAGCATTAATATAGTCACTTATTAAGCGTTGGACTGCCCCATGTGGTTGAACACCTTATATTCCAAAAGTGTCCGTTACAGCCAAACTATTAGAGGCACAAAGTTCATATCGAATATGCAGCGTTTTACAGAGGCCCAAAGCATTAATATAGTCACTTATTAAGCGTTGGACTGCCCCATGTGGCTGAACACCTAATATTCCAAAAATGTCCGTTACAGCCAAACTATTAGAGGCACAGTGCTCATTTTGTATGTGCACCGTTATTCACAGGCCCAAAGCAGTAATATAGTCACTTATTAAGCGTTGGACTGCCCCATGTGGTTGAACACCTAATATTCCAAAACTGTCCGTTACAGCCAAACTATTAGAGGCACAAAGTTCATATCGAATATGCAGCGTTTTACAGAGGCCCAAAGCATTAATATAGTCACTTATTAAGCGTTGGACTGCCCCATGTGGTTGAACACCTTATATTCCAAAAGTGTCCGTTACAGCCAAACTATTAGAGGCACAAAGTTCATATCGTATATGCAGCGTAATACAGAGGCCCAAAGCAATAATATAGTCACTTATTAAGCGTTGGACTGCCCCATGTGATTGAACACCTTATATTCCAAAAGTGTCCGTTACAGCCAAACTATTAGAGGCACAAAGTTCATATCGTATATGCAGCGTTATACAGAGGCCCAAAGCATTAATATAGTCACTTATTAAGCGTTGGACTGCCCCATGTGGTTGAACACCTAATATTCCAAATGTGTCCGTTACAGCCAAACTATTAGAGGCATAGTGCTCATTTTGTATATGCAGCGTTATACAGAGTCCCAAAGCATTAATATAATAAAATATTAAGCATTGGACTGCAACATGTGTTTGAACACATAATATTCCAAAAGTGTCCGTTACAGCCAAACTATTAGAGACACAGAGTTCATATTGTATATGCAGCGTTATACAGAGTCCCAAAGCATTACTTTAACCACATATTAAGCATTGGACTGCCCCATGTGGTTGAACACCTAATATTCCAAAAGTGTCCGTTACAGCCAAACTATTGGAGGCACAGTGCTCATTTTGTATAAGCAGCGTTATACAGAGTCCCATAGCATTACTATAACCACATATAAAGGGATCGACAACCCCATGTTGTTGAACACCTAATATTCCAAAAATGTCAGTTACAGCCTAACTATAAAAGGCACAGAGTTCATACTGTATATGCAGCGTTATACAGAGTCCCAAAGCATTATTATAATCAAATATTAAGCATTGGACTGCAACATGTGTTTGAACACATATTATTCCGAAAGTGTCCGTTACAGCCAAACTATTAGAGACACAGAGTTCATATTGTATATGCAGCGTTGTACAGAGGCCCAAAGCATTAATATAGTCACTTATTAAGCGTTGGACTGCCCCATGTGGCTAAACACCTAATATTCCAAAAGTGTCCGTTACAGCTAAACTATTAGAGGCACAAAGTTCATATCGAATATGCAACGTTTTACAGAGGCACATAGCATTAATATAGTCACTTATTAAGCGTTGGACTGCTTCATGTGGTTGAACACCTAATATTCCAAAAATGTCCGTTACAGCTAAACTATTAGAGGCACAAAGTTCATATCGAATATGCAACGTTATACAGAGTCCCAAAGCATTACTTTAACCACATATTAAGCGTTGGACTGCCCCATGTGGCTAAACACCTAATATTCCAAAAATGTCCGTTACAGCCAAACTATTAGAGGCACAGTGCTCATTTTGTATATGCAGCGTTATACAGAGTCCCAAAGCATTAATATAGTCACTTATTAAGCGTTGGACTGCCCCATGTGGTTAAACACCTAATATTCCAAAAGTGTCCGTTACAGCCAAACTATTAGAGGCACAAAGTTCATATCGAATATGCAGCGTTTTACAGAGGCCCGAAGCATTAATATAGTCACTTATTAAGCGTTGGACTGCCCCATGTGGTTGAACACCTAATATTCCAAAAATGTCAGTTACAGCCTAACTATAAATGGCATAGAGTTCATACTGTATATGCAGCGTTATACAGAGTCCCAAAGCAATACTATAACCACATATTAAGCGTTGGACTGCAATATGTGTTTGAACACATAATATTCCAAAAATGTCCGTTACAGCCAAACTGTTAAACACACATTGCTCATATTGTATATGCAGCATTATACAGAGTATCAAAGCATTAATATAATCAGATATAAAGCGTTGGACTGCCCCATTTGGTTAAACTCCTAATATTCCAAAAATATCCGTAACAGCCAATCTATTAGAGTCACAGTGTTCATATTGTAAATGCTGCGTTATACAGAGTCCCAAATCATGTCTATAACCACATATTAAGCGATCGACAGCCGCATGTGGTTGAACACCAAATATTCCAAAAATGTCCGTTACAGCCAAACTATTAGAGGCACAGTGCTCATATTGTATATGCAGCGTTATACAGAGGCCCAAAGCATTAATATAGTCATTAGATCCGTTGGCTGGACACCGGCACATCAGTTTTTTGAAACCTCTAAAACGCTCATTTCTAACAATCTAAGCTTATAACAATTTTCCTAATTGACGGACACAATTTATATTGTATATTTTAATATAGTTTTTGTTGCAGTTTTCAAATATGTAATTGGTTTTTCCATTGGGCAATAAATTAGATCCGTTGGCTGGACATCGGCACATTAGTTTTTAGAAACCTCTAAAACGCTCATTTCAAACAATCTAAGCTTATAACAATTTTCCTAATTGAGGGAAACAGTTTATATTGTGCAATTTTAATATAGTTTTTGTTGCAGTTTTCAAATATGTAATTGGTTTTTCCACTGGGCAATAAATTAGATCCGTTGTGTGGACATCGGCACATTAGTTTTTAGAAACCTCTAAAACGCTCATTTCTAACAATCTAAGCTTATAACAATTTTCCTAATTGACGGACAGATTTTATATTGTGCGATTTTAATATAATTTTTGTTGCAGTTTTCAAATATGTAATTGGTTTTTCCACTGGGCAATAAATTAGATTCGTTGGCTGGACACCGGCACATCAGTATTTAGAAACCTCTAAAACGCTCATTTCTAACAATCTAAGCTTTTAACAATTTTCCTAATTGAGGGAAACAGTTTATATTGTGCAATTTTAATATAGTTTTTGTTGCAGTTTTCAAATATGTAATTGGTTTTTCAACTGGGCGATAAGTTAGATCCGTTGGCTGGACACCGGCACATCAGTTTTTAGAAACCTCTAAAACGATCATTTCTAACAATCTAAGCTTATAACAATTTTCCTAATTGAGGGAAACAGTTTATATTGTGCAATTTTAATATAGTTTTTGTTGCAGTTTTCAAATATGTAATTGGTTTTTCAACTGGGCGATAAGTTAGATCCGTTGGCTGGACACCGGCACATCAGTTTTTAGAAACCTCTAAAACGATCATATCTAACAATCTAAGCTTATAACAATTTTCCTAATTGAGGGAAACAGTTTATATTGCGCAATTTTAATATAGTTTTTGTTGCAGTTTTCAAATATGTAATTGGTTTTTCAACTGGGCAATAAATTAGATCCGTTGGCTAAACACCGGCACATCAGTTTTTAGATACCTCTAAAACGCTCATTTCTAAAAATCTAAGCTTATAACAATTTTCCTAATTGAGGGAAACAGTTTATATTGTGCAATTTTAATATAGTTTTTGTTGCAGTTTTCAAATATGTAATTGGTTTTTCAACTGGGCAATAAATTAGATCCGTTGGCTAAACACCGGCACATCAGTTTTTAGATACCTCTAAAACGCTCATTTCTAAAAATCTAAGCTTATAACAATTTTCCTAATTGAGGGAAACAGTTTATATTGGGCAATTTTAATGTAGTTTTTGTTGCAGTTTTCAAATATGTAATTGGTTTTTCCACTGGGCAATAAATTAGATCCGTTGGCTGGACATCGGCACATTAGTTTTTAGAAACCTCTAAAACGCTCATTTCTAAAAATCTAAGCTTATAACAATTTTCCTAATTGACGGACACAATTTATATTGTGCATTTTTAATAGAGTTTTTGTTGCAGTTTTCAAATATGTAATTAATTTTTCCACTGGGCAATAAATTAGATCCGTTGGCTGGACACCGGCACATCATTTTTTTGAAACGCCTAAAACGCTCATTTCTAACAATCTAAGCTTATAACAATTTTCCTAATTGAGGGAAACAGTTTATATTGTGCAATTTTAATATAGTTTTTGTTGCAGTTTTTAAATATGTAATTGGTTTTTCCACTGGGCAACAAATTTGATCCGTTGGCTGGACACCGGCACATCAGTTTTAAGAAACCTCTAAAACGCTCATTTCTAACAATCTAAGTTTATAACTATTTTCCTAATTGAGGGAAACAGTTTATATTGTGCAATTTTAATATAGTTTTTGTTGCAGTTTTTAAATATGTAATTGGTTTTTCAACTGGGCGATAAATTAGATCCGTTGGCTGGACACCGGCACATTAGTTTTTAGAAACCTCTAAAACGATCATTTCTAACAATCTAAGCTTATAACAATTTTCCTAATTGAGGGAAACAGTTTATATTGTGCAATTTTAATATAGTTTTTGTTGCAGTTTTCAAATATGTAATTTTTTTTCCACTGGGCAATAAATTAGATCCGTTGGCTGGAAACCGGCACATCAGTATTTAGAAACCTCTAAAACGCTCATTTCTAACAATCTAAGCTTATAACAATTTTCCTAATTGAGGGAAACAGTTTATATTGTGCAATTTTAATATAGTTTTTGTTGCAGTTTTCAAATATGTAATTTTTTTTCCACTGGGCAATAAATTAGATCCGTTGGCTGGAAACCGGCACATCAGTATTTAGAAACCTCTAAAACGCTCATTTCTAACAATCTAAGCTTATAACAATTTTCCTAATTGAGGGAAACAGTTTATATTGGGCAATTTTAATGTAGTTTTTGTTGCAGTTTTCAAATATGTAATTGGTTTTTCCACTGGGCAATAAATTAGATCCGTTGGCTGGACACCAGCACATTAGTTTTTAGAAACCTCTAAAACGCTCATTTCTAACAATCTAAGCTTATAACAATTTTCCTAATTGACGGACACAATTTATATTGCATATTTTAATATAGTTTTTGTTGCAGTTTTCAAATAAGTAATTGGTTTTTCCACTGGGCAATAAATTAGATCCGTTGGCTGGACATCGGCACATTAGTTTTTAGAAACCTCTAAAACGCTCATTTCTAACAATCTAAGCTTATAACAATTTTCCTAATTGACGGACACAATTTATATTGTGCATTTTTAATAGAGTTTTTTTTGCAGTTTTCAAATATGTAATTGGTTTTTCCACTGGGCAATAAATTAGATCCGTTGGCTGGACACCGGCACATCATTTTTTTGAAACGCCTAAAACGCTCATTTCCAACAATCTAAGCTTATAACAATTTTCCTAATTGAGGGAAACAGTTTATATTGTGCAATTTTAATATAGTTTTTGTTGCAGTTTTTAAATATGTAATTGGTTTTTCCACTGGGCAACAAATTTGATCCGTTGGCTGGACACCGGCACATCAGTTTTAAGAAACCTCTAAAACGCTCATTTCTAACAATCTAAGTTTATAACTATTTTCCTAATTGAGGGAAACAGTTTATATTGTGCAATTTTAATATAGTTTTTGTTGCAGTTTTTAAATATGTAATTGGTTTTTCAACTGGGCGATAAATTAGATCCGTTGGCTGGACACCGGCACATTAGTTTTTAGAAACCTCTAAAACGCTCATTTCTAACAATCTAAGCTTATAACAATTTTCCTAATTGACGGACACAATTTATATTGTGCAATTTTAATATAGTTTTTGTTGCAGTTTTTAAATATGTAATTGGTTTTTCAACTGGGCGATAAATTAGATCCGTTGGCTGGACACCGGCACATCAGTTTTTTGAAACCTCTAAAACGCTCATTTCTAACAGTCTAAGCTTATAACAATTTTCCTAATTGAGGGAAACAGTTTATATTGTGCAATTTTAACATAGTTTTTGTTGCAGTTTTCAAATATGTAATTGGTTTTTTCACTGGGCAATAAATTAGATCCGTTGGCTGGACATCGGCACATTAGATTTTAGAAACCTCTAAAACGCTCATTTCTAACAATCTAAGCTTATAACAATTTTCCTAATTGACGGACACAATTTATATTGTGCAATTTTAATATAGTTTTTGTTGCAGTTTTTAAATATGTAATTGGTTTTTCAACTGGGCGATAAATTAGATCCGTTGGCTGGACACCGGCACATCAGTTTTTTGAAACCTCTAAAACGCTCATTTCTAACAGTCTAAGTTTATAACTATTTTCCTAATTGAGGGAAACAGTTTATATTGTGCAATTTTAATATAGTTTTTGTTGCAGTTTTTAAATATGTAATTGGTTTTTCCACTGGGCAATAAATTAGATCCGTTGGCTGGACATCGGCACATTAGATTTTAGAAACCTCTAAAACGCTCATTTCTAACAATCTAAGCTTATAACAATTTTCCTAATTGACGGACACAATTTATATTGTGCAATTTTAATATAGTTTTTGTTGCAGTTTTTAAATATGCAATTGGTTTTTCAACTGGGCGATAAATTAGATCCGTTGGCTGGACACCGGCACATCAGTTTTTTGAAACCTCTAAAACGCTCATTTCTAACAGTCTAAGCTTATAACAATTTTCCTAATTGAGGGAAACAGTTTATATTGTGCAATTTTAACATAGTTTTTGTTGCAGTTTTCAAATATGTAATTGGTTTTTTCACTGGGCAATAAATTAGATCCGTTGGCTGGACATCGGCACATTAGTTTTTAGAAACCTCTAAAACGCTCATTTCTAACAATCTAAGCTTATAACAATTTTCCTAATTGACGGACACAATTTATATTGTGCATTTTTAATAGAGTTTTTGTTGCAGTTTTCAAATATGTAATTGGTTTTTCCACTGGGCAATAAATTAGATCCGTTGGCTGGACACCGGCACATCATTTTTTTGAAACGCCTAAAACGCTCATTTCTAACAATCTAAGCTTATAACAATTTTCCTAATTGAGGGAAACAGTTTATATTGTGCAATTTTAATATAGTTTTTGTTGCAGTTTTTAAATATGTAATTGGTTTTTCCACTGGGCAATAAATTAGATCCGTTGGCTGGACACCAGCACATTAGTTTTTAGAAACCTCTAAAACGCTCATTTCTAACAATCTAAGCTTATAACAATTTTCCTAATTGACGGACACAATTTATATTGCATATTTTAATATAGTTTTTGTTGCAGTTTTCAAATATGTAATTGGTTTTTCCACTGGGCAATAAATTAGATCCGTTGGCTGGACACCGGCACATCATTTTTTTGAAACGCCTAAAACGCTCATTTCTAACAATCTAAGCTTATAACAATTTTCCTAATTGACGGACACAATTTATATTGCATATTTTAATATAGTTTTTGTTGCAGTTTTCAAATATGTAATTGGTTTTTCCACTGGGCAATAAATTAGATCCGTTGGCTGGACATCGGCACATTAGATTTTAGAAACCTCTAAAACGCTCATTTCTAACAATCTAAGCTTATAACAATTTTCCTAATTGACGGACACAATTTATATTGCATATTTTAATATAGTTTTTGTTGCAGTTTTCAAATATGTAATTGGTTTTTCCACTGGGCAATAAATTAGATCCGTTGGCTGGACATCGGCACATTAGTTTTTAGAAACCTCTAAAACGCTCATTTCTAAAAATCTAAGCTTATAACAATTTTCCTAATTGACGGACACAATTTATATTGTGCATTTTTAATAGAGTTTTTGTTGCAGTTTTCAAATATGTAATTAATTTTTCCACTGGGCAATAAATTAGATCCGTTGGCTGGACACCGGCACATCATTTTTTTGAAACGCCTAAAACGCTCATTTCTAACAATCTAAGCTTATAACAATTTTCCTAATTGAGGGAAACAGTTTATATTGTGCAATTTTAATATAGTTTTTGTTGCAGTTTTTAAATATGTAATTGGTTTTTCCACTGGGCAACAAATTTGATCCGTTGGCTGGACACCGGCACATCAGTTTTAAGAAACCTCTAAAACGCTCATTTCTAACAATCTAAGTTTATAACTATTTTCCTAATTGAGGGAAACAGTTTATATTGTGCAATTTTAATATAGTTTTTGTTGCAGTTTTTAAATATGTAATTGGTTTTTCAACTGGGCGATAAATTAGATCCGTTGGCTGGACACCGGCACATTAGTTTTTAGAAACCTCTAAAACGATCATTTCTAACAATCTAAGCTTATAACAATTTTCCTAATTGAGGGAAACAGTTTATATTGTGCAATTTTAATATAGTTTTTGTTGCAGTTTTCAAATATGTAATTTTTTTTCCACTGGGCAATAAATTAGATCCGTTGGCTGGAAACCGGCACATCAGTATTTAGAAACCTCTAAAACGCTCATTTCTAACAATCTAAGCTTATAACAATTTTCCTAATTGAGGGAAACAGTTTATATTGTGCAATTTTAATATAGTTTTTGTTGCAGTTTTCAAATATGTAATTTTTTTTCCACTGGGCAATAAATTAGATCCGTTGGCTGGAAACCGGCACATCAGTATTTAGAAACCTCTAAAACGCTCATTTCTAACAATCTAAGCTTATAACAATTTTCCTAATTGAGGGAAACAGTTTATATTGGGCAATTTTAATGTAGTTTTTGTTGCAGTTTTCAAATATGTAATTGGTTTTTCCACTGGGCAATAAATTAGATCCGTTGGCTGGACACCAGCACATTAGTTTTTAGAAACCTCTAAAACGCTCATTTCTAACAATCTAAGCTTATAACAATTTTCCTAATTGACGGACACAATTTATATTGCATATTTTAATATAGTTTTTGTTGCAGTTTTCAAATAAGTAATTGGTTTTTCCACTGGGCAATAAATTAGATCCGTTGGCTGGACATCGGCACATTAGATTTTAGAAACCTCTAAAACGCTCATTTCTAACAATCTAAGCTTATAACAATTTTCCTAATTGACGGACACAATTTATATTGCATATTTTAATATAGTTTTTGTTGCAGTTTTCAAATATGTAATTGGTTTTTCCACTGGGCAATAAATTAGATCCGTTGGCTGGACATCGGCACATTAGTTTTTAGAAACCTCTAAAACGCTCATTTCTAACAATCTAAGCTTATAACAATTTTCCTAATTGACGGACACAATTTATATTGTGCATTTTTAATAGAGTTTTTTTTGCAGTTTTCAAATATGTAATTGGTTTTTCCACTGGGCAATAAATTAGATCCGTTGGCTGGACACCGGCACATCATTTTTTTGAAACGCCTAAAACGCTCATTTCCAACAATCTAAGCTTATAACAATTTTCCTAATTGAGGGAAACAGTTTATATTGTGCAATTTTAATATAGTTTTTGTTGCAGTTTTTAAATATGTAATTGGTTTTTCCACTGGGCAACAAATTTGATCCGTTGGCTGGACACCGGCACATCAGTTTTAAGAAACCTCTAAAACGCTCATTTCTAACAATCTAAGTTTATAACTATTTTCCTAATTGAGGGAAACAGTTTATATTGTGCAATTTTAATATAGTTTTTGTTGCAGTTTTTAAATATGTAATTGGTTTTTCAACTGGGCGATAAATTAGATCCGTTGGCTGGACACCGGCACATTAGTTTTTAGAAACCTCTAAAACGCTCATTTCTAACAATCTAAGCTTATAACAATTTTCCTAATTGACGGACACAATTTATATTGTGCAATTTTAATATAGTTTTTGTTGCAGTTTTTAAATATGTAATTGGTTTTTCAACTGGGCGATAAATTAGATCCGTTGGCTGGACACCGGCACATCAGTTTTTTGAAACCTCTAGAACGCTCATTTCTAACAGTCTAAGCTTATAACAATTTTCCTAATTGAGGGAAACAGTTTATATTGTGCAATTTTAACATAGTTTTTGTTGCAGTTTTCAAATATGTAATTGGTTTTTTCACTGGGCAATAAATTAGATCCGTTGGCTGGACATCGGCACATTAGATTTTAGAAACCTCTAAAACGCTCATTTCTAACAATCTAAGCTTATAACAATTTTCCTAATTGACGGACACAATTTATATTGTGCAATTTTAATATAGTTTTTGTTGCAGTTTTTAAATATGTAATTGGTTTTTCAACTGGGCGATAAATTAGATCCGTTGGCTGGACACCGGCACATCAGTTTTTTGAAACCTCTAAAACGCTCATTTCTAACAGTCTAAGTTTATAACTATTTTCCTAATTGAGGGAAACAGTTTATATTGTGTAATTTTAATATAGTTTTTGTTGCAGTTTTTAAATATGTAATTGGTTTTTCCACTGGGCAATAAATTAGATCCGTTGGCTGGACATCGGCACATTAGATTTTAGAAACCTCTAAAACGCTCATTTCTAACAATCTAAGCTTATAACAATTTTCCTAATTGACGGACACAATTTATATTGTGCAATTTTAATATAGTTTTTGTTGCAGTTTTTAAATATGCAATTGGTTTTTCAACTGGGCGATAAATTAGATCCGTTGGCTGGACACCGGCACATCAGTTTTTTGAAACCTCTAAAACGCTCATTTCTAACAATCTAAGCTTATAACAATTTTCCTAATTGACGGACACAATTTATATTGTGCATTTTTAATAGAGTTTTTGTTGCAGTTTTCAAATATGTAATTGGTTTTTCCACTGGGCAATAAATTAGATCCGTTGGCTGGACACCGGCACATCATTTTTTTGAAACGCCTAAAACGCTCATTTCTAACAATCTAAGCTTATAACAATTTTCCTAATTGAGGGAAACAGTTTATATTGTGCAATTTTAATATAGTTTTTGTTGCAGTTTTTAAATATGTAATTGGTTTTTCCACTGGGCAATAAATTAGATCCGTTGGCTGGACATCGGCACATTAGATTTTAGAAACCTCTAAAACGCTCATTTCTAACAATCTAAGCTTATAACAATTTTCCTAATTGAGGGAAACAGTTTATATTGTGCAATTTTAACATAGTTTTTGTTGCAGTTTTCAAATATGTAATTGGTTTTTTCACTGGGCAATAAATTAGATCCGTTGGCTGGACATCGGCACATTAGTTTTTAGAAACCTCTAAAACGCTCATTTCTAACAATCTAAGCTTATAACAATTTTCCTAATTGACGGACACAATTTATATTGTGCATTTTTAATAGAGTTTTTGTTGCAGTTTTCAAATATGTAATTGGTTTTTCCACTGGGCAATAAATTAGATCCGTTGGCTGGACACCGGCACATCATTTTTTTGAAACGCCTAAAACGCTCATTTCTAACAATCTAAGCTTATAACAATTTTCCTAATTGAGGGAAACAGTTTATATTGTGCAATTTTAATATAGTTTTTGTTGCAGTTTTTAAATATGTAATTGGTTTTTCCACTGGGCAACAAATTTGATCCGTTGGCTGGACACCGGCACATCAGTTTTTAGAAACCTCTAAAACGCTCATTTCTAACAATCTAAGCTTATAACAATTTTCCTAATTGACGGACACAATTTATATTGTGCATTTTTAATAGAGTTTTTGTTGCAGTTTTCAAATATGTAATTGGTTTTTCCACTGGGCAATAAATTAGATCCGTTGGCTGGACACCGGCACATCATTTTTTTGAAACGCCTAAAACGCTCATTTCTAACAATCTAAGCTTATAACAATTTTCCTAATTGAGGGAAACAGTTTATATTGTGCAATTTTAATATAGTTTTTGTTGCAGTTTTTAAATATGTAATTGGTTTTTCCACTGGGCAACAAATTTGATCCGTTGGCTGGACACCGGCACATCAGTTTTAAGAAACCTCTAAAACGCTCATTTCTAACAATCTAAGTTTATAACTATTTTCCTAATTGAGGGAAACAGTTTATATTGTGCAATTTTAATATAGTTTTTGTTGCAGTTTTTAAATATGTAATTGGTTTTTCAACTGGGCGATAAATTAGATCCGTTGGCTGGACACCGGCACATTAGTTTTTAGAAACCTCTAAAACGATCATTTCTAACAATCTAAGCTTATAACAATTTTCCTAATTGAGGGAAACAGTTTATATTGTGCAATTTTAATATAGTTTTTGTTGCAGTTTTTAAATTTGTAATTGGTTTTTCAACTGGGCGATAAATTAGATCCGTTGGCTGGACACCGGCACATTAGTTTTTAGAAACCTCTAAAACGCTCATTTCTAACAATCTAAGCTTATAACAATTTTCCTAATTGACGGACAGATTTTATATTGTGCGATTTTAATATAGTTTTTCTTGCAGTTTTCAAATATGCAATTGGTTTTTCCACTGGGCAAAAAATTAGATCCGTTGGGTGGACATCGGCACATTAGTTTTTAGAAACCTCTAAAACGCTCATTTCTAACAATCTAAGCTTATAACAATTTTCCTAATTGTCGGACAGATTTTATATTGTGCGATTTTAATATAGTTTTTGTTGCAGTTTTCAAATATGTAATTGGTTTTTCCACTGGGCAATAAATTAGATCCGTTGGCTGGACACCGGCACATCAGTATTTAGAAACCTCTAAAACGCTCATTTCTAACAATCTAAGCTTTTAACAATTTTCCTAATTGAGGGAAACAGTTTATATTGTGCAATTTTAATATAGTTTTTGTTGCAGTTTTCAAATATGTAATTTTTTTTCCACTGGGCAATAAATTAGATCCGTTGGCTGGACACCGGCACATCAGTATTTAGAAACCCCTAAAACGCTCATTTCTAACAATCTAAGCTTATAACAATTTTCCTAATTGAGGGAAACAGTTTATATTGTGCAATTTTAATATAGTTTTTGTTGCAGTTTTCAAATATGTAATTTTTTTTCCACTGGGCAATAAATTAGATCCGTTGGCTGGACACCGGCACATCAGTATTTAGAAACCTCTAAAACGCTCATTTCTAACAATCTAAGCTTATAACAATTTTCCTAATTGAGGGAAACAGTTTATATTGTGCAATTTTACCATAGTTTTTGTTGCAGTTTTCAAATATGTAATTGGTTTTTCCACTGGGCAATAAATTAGATCCGTTGGCTGGACACCGGCACATCAGTATTTAGAAACCTCTAAAACGCTCATTTCTAACAATCTAAGCTTATAACAATTTTCCTAATTGACGGGCAGATATTATATTGTGCAATTTTAATATAGTTTTTGTTGCAGTTTTCAAATATGTAATTGGTTTTTCCACTGGGCAATAAATTAGATCCGTTAGCTGAACACCGGCACATCAGTTTTTAGAAACCTCTAAAACGATCATTTCTAACAATCTAAGCTTATAACAATTTTCCTAATTGAGGGAAACAGTTTATATTGTGCAATTTTAATATAGTTTTTGTTGCAGTTTTCAAATATGTAATTGGTTTTTCAACTGGGCAATAAATTAGATCCGTTGGCTGAACACCGGCACATCAGTTTTTAGAAACCTCTAAAACGATCATTTCTAACAATCTAAGCTTATAACAATTTTCCTAATTGAGGGAAACAGTTTATATTGTGCAATTTTAATATAGTTTTTGTTGCAGTTTTCAAATATGCAATTGGTTTTTCAACTGGGCAATAAATTAGATCCGTTGGCTGAACACCGGCACATCAGTTTTTAGAAACCTCTAAAACGATCATTTCTAACAATCTAAGCTTATAACGATTTTCCTAATTGGGGGAAACAGTTTATATTGTGCAATTTTAATATAGTTTTTGTTGCAGTTTTCAAATATGTAATTGGTTTTTCAACTGGGCAATAAATTAGATCCGTTGGCTGAACACCGGCACATCAGTTTTTAGAAACCTCTAAAACGATCATTTCTAACAATCTAAGCTTATAACAATTTTCCTAATTGAGGGAAACAGTTTATATTGTGCAATTTTAATATAGTTTTTGTTGCAGTTTTCAAATATGTAATTTGTTTTTCCACTGGGCAATAAATTAGATTCATTGGCTGGACACCGGCACATCAGTTTTTTGAAACCTCTAAAACGCTCATTTCTAACAATCTAAGCTTATAACAATTTTCCTAATTGAGGGACCGATTTTATATTGTGCAATTTTAATATAGTTTTTGTTGCAGTTTTCAAATATGTTGTTATGAATATTAACTAAATAATTAATACTATAATGATTATTAGTAAACGAGGTTTTATTCTTACAATAATGTGCTATTACATACAAGTTCTTTGCTGGAATAATAATTGTATTGCTGATTGCATACATACTAAAATTAAAGGTTTCTTCTAAATATACCACAATTCTCCGGTGCTTAATTTTCAAGTTCATCAATTTAAATAATAATAATTTCACAAATTAAGTCGAATCACTGGTTTTCTAATTCTTGTAGACCTCCTCAGTTCGACTCTGTTTTCATCCTTAATAGGCCTTTGAACTGATGTTGTTTCATCTGGATCTGTAAATCTATTTTCACTTTGATTTGTCTGGATCGATGATTGTTCATTCGGATTTCCCCATACTAACGTTGGTAGTCGGAACGTAACGTGTTTGTGCTCTTCTTTTCTTTTAATTATATTTTCACTTTCACTAGTATTTTCCTCTTCAACTTCACAACTTCTTAATTGATTCACATGTCGTTTAAATACGTATCCAATATCCAAACGTATTTGATAATGCAGTTTACCTAGTCGTTTTATAATTGTTCCCATTTTCCATTTTGACGGTCCAACGTAATTTCTAGCTAAAATCCGCTGTCCATCTTTGAATGTTCGTGTAATTTGTAGTTCTTCACTGTTCTTGATTGTTGGAGCTGGCTTTAACATAAGTAACTGATGTCGAATCTGTCTACCAAATTGCAATTCTGATGGTGTCTTCCCATTAAATAATGGAGTGATTCGGTACTTGAATACAATTTTTCTTACCATTTCATCTATTGATAATTTTACTTCTGAACGTATCATAGCTTTCAATTTATGCTTGAACGTTTGTACTAGTCGCTCAGCTTGACCATTAGTCGCTGGATGGCCCGGTGCTGAGAATAATTGTCGCATTGAGTTGTAACGACAAAATTCTTGAAATTCTGCTGATTTGAAAATCGTTGCATTGTCCGTCACCAAATAATATGGTATTCCATGTGTTGTAAAAATATTCTTGAATGCTTTAATAGTTGATTTTGATGTGGGGCTGTCATTGAACACTATTACTTCTAACCACTTCGTTAGTGCATCCACAACGATTAGAAACTGTTTACCATTTATAGGACCAGCAAAATCCGCATGTATTCTCTCCCACGGCTGACTTGGGCTTTCCCATTTATGTACTGGAACTTTAACTGGTTCACTTTGGTTTTGTACACAAGCAGAACATTTTCGTACAAGTGTTTCTATGTCTCTGTCAATATTTTTCCAATAACAGGTTGATCTTGCCAGCGCTTTCATTTTCGTCATTCCAATATGTGTGTCATGTAATTCGTTTAAAACTTCAGATCTCAAAGTAACTGGAATCATTACTCTAAGTCCGCGTAAAATTACACCATTTTGAATCGTATATTCCAAAAGTTTCATATTATTTCTGTTTTTATTATTGGATATTTCTTCTTTCAATTGCATTAATTCTGGATCGAGTGCTGTTTCTTGTTTGATTCGTTCAAATGTCAAATTTGGTGTGGTGTTGATTTGATTAATTATAATATTCTGAATATCTGCTGTGTCGTCTACATCGACTTCTGTACTTACTGGTGCTCTTGATAAATAATCAACATTTTTGTGTTCGGAACACGGCCTGTGTTTTATTTCGTATTCAAATTGTCGTAAAAATAACGCATACCGGGTCAATCTGAGAACTGTAATAGTAGGTAATGTCTTTTCTGGATTCAAAATTGTTTGTAACGGCTTGTTATCTGTAATAAGCGTAAATTTGTTACCGTACAAATATTGATACAATTTCTTCGTTCCCCAATAAATCGCTGTTGCCTCTTTATCTAACTGGCTGTACTTTCTCTCCGTTTCGGTCAATGTTCTTGAAATAAATACAACTGGTTTAATTTCATTACCAACTTTCTGCGATAATATTGCACCTATTCCATAAGGACTTGCATCGGTTTCCACAATTATAGGATTGTCCGGATTAAAATGTGTTAAAACTTGATCGCTGCAGAGTTTTTCTTTGATTTTATTGAACGCAATTTCGCAATCTTTGTTCCACTTGAATTTGACATCTTTTCTCAGTAGATTGTTTAATGGGTGCATGATCTCTGATAGATTTTGCATGAAATTATTATAATATTGTACACATCCAATAAATGTTCTCAATTGATCTACATTTTGGGGTCTTGGGGCTTTAGCAATTGCATCCACCTTTTCCAGATCTTTCTCTATTCCTTTGCTGGAAATAACGTGGCCCAAATATTTAATTTTGTCGACAAAAAATTTGCATTTTTGTTTATTCAACTTAATATTGAATTTTTTTTATCTATCTAAACATTTGACTAGTCTATCGAAACATTCTTCTTCCGTGTTCCCAGCAATTGCGATATCGTCAAAGAAATTGACACATCCATCGATACCACTTATAATCGGATCAATTACAGCATGAAAAATACTGGGGGCTGTTTTTAGTCCGAAAAATAGCCTATTAGCTAAGTAAGTACCACGATGAGTACTAATTGCTGCAATTTTTCTACTCTCTTCATCAAGTTTCAAGTGTAAATACGCTCGTTTGATGTCCAAAATACAGAAAAATTTCCCATTTCTTAATTTATTGCATAATTCATTGACTCGCGGAATCGGATAATGAGCGTCTTCTAGCTGTTTGTTGACAGTGACTTTATAGTCTGCACATATCCTCACACCTTTATCGGCCTTCGGAACAATCACCAATGGAGTTCCCCAAGGACAATACTCAGTCTTCTGGATAATTCCCATCTTCTCCAGGTTGTCTAATTCGGCATTCACCTTCGGTAGGAGTGCGTACGGAACTGGTCTGGGTTTTAGGTACACCGGCTTAGCATCTGGACGGAGTTTGAGCGAACAGGACACATCAGGAATTTCCCCAACGCCTTCATCAAAAATTTCAGCGTAATTCTGAAAAATTTTATTGTTTAGTGTTTCTGTATCGGATTTAACTTCCATAATTTTAAAAATGTTATGCTCTGTTTTATTTATATTATCAATATCGATTATTTTCAGTCTACGAATCCACTGTCGTCCCAAAACTGGCTCGAAAGGTTCAGTGACCACATATAGTTTTTCAGTAGAACGAATGTTTTTATATTGCACTGGGACTTCCACATAACCTTCAGGATTAATAATTGTTTTGTTATACGCGCGTAACCGGATATTCGGACATTTAATTATTGGTTTAGAAATGTTCAACCGTTTAAAATCTTTTAATGAAATAATTGTTACAGGGCTGCCGGAGTCCACTTCGAATGTTTGCTGTCTATTTTGAATTTTCACATCAACCAGTATTTTCCCCATTAATCTAGTATCGTCGACCGTATTAATATTAATTATTTGCAAAGCGTTTATTGAGAATTCGTCTTGTTCGACGTTTGAAATGTTATTGACTGTTGAATTTCTTGACTCTTTAATACGCGAAGTTAAACAAACTTTTGCCAAATGTCCTTTTCTGTTGCACTTTGTGCATTTTAACTTTGACTTCGACCGACATTGCTGCGTTTTATGATTGGTATTGCCACATGATAAACAACAATCACCCAATCCGAATTGATTTACAATACTGTTTTCCCTTCGTTGAGATTTACTTCGATTAAATTTATTGTAACTGGGTGATTTTGCACGCGAAAATTGTTTATTATCCCGTTTGATTTTATTCACTGTATAGTTCGGTTCTTTGTTGTACTCTTCGATATTTTCTTTACGGGCTGCTTCCATTGCGAGTGCTGCGTCCAGTGTGTCTTCGAGTGTTGACGCTGCTTCCATCTGTAGAATTTTCTCCCTTATTTGCACATCTCGAATTCCTCGTATAAATTGGGATTGAAAAATGGAATTAATTTGTTTCCCACACGCTTCTTCTGGACAGGACCATTGACATTTTTGAGCAATTACTTTGAGTTCGGCGATGTAGTCTGTTAATGATTCATTTTGCCTTTGAATTCTTGACAAAAATTTATGACGTTCCGTATGGACGCTAATAACAGGTGTAAATTGTTTATTTAAAATAGTAATCAGTTCTGTGTAAGTTTTATCACCGGGTTTAGCTGGACTTGTTAATGATGATAAGAGTTGATACTGCTTACTTTTGAGACAGTTTAATAACACATCTCGTCGTGCTTCTGGCATTCCTGGGTCATCTGTGTTTATCTGCCGTAAGGTAAAAAAATTTTCTAACCTCTCTACATAGCTCTTAAATGATTCTTCATCGGGATTAAACGCTTCAAATGTTATGCTATGTGACATCATCGTTTGTGCCACTCGATTTTGTCTGATTACACCTTGGGGGTTCTGTCCTCCGTTATTTGCACGATCACCATTTTGTTGCGCCATCAATTGCTGGATTGCTTCCCCTTGCTGTCTAAGTGTGGTTAACACTATTTGTAACTCTTCCGGATTCATATTGTGTCTTTTATCACTTTATTTCACTATTAACGTTTATCTTCGTCGCCACTTATTGTTATGAATATTAACTAAATAATTAATACTATAATGATTATTAGTAAACGAGGTTTTATTCTTACAATAATGTGCTATTACATACAAGTTCGTTGCTGGAATAATAATTGTATTGCTGATTGCATACATACTAAAATTAAAGGTTTCTTCTAAATATACCACATATGTAATTGGTTTTTCCACTGGGCAATAAATTAGATCCGTTGGCTGGACACCGGCACATCAGTATTTAGAAACCTCTAAAACGCTCATTTCTAACAATCTAAGCTTTTAACAATTTTCCTAATTGAGGGAAACAGTTTATATTGTGCAATTTTAATATAGTTTTTGTTGCAGTTTTCAAATATGTAATTTTTTTTCCACTGGGCAATAAATTAGATCCGTTGGCTGGACACCGGCACATCAGTATTTAGAAACCCCTAAAACGCTCATTTCTAACAATCTAAGCTTATAACAATTTTCCTAATTGAGGGAAACAGTTTATATTGTGCAATTTTAATATAGTTTTTGTTGCAGTTTTCAAATATGTAATTTTTTTTCCACTGGGCAATAAATTAGATCCGTTGGCTGGACACCGGCACATCAGTATTTAGAAACCTCTAAAACGCTCATTTCTAACAATCTAAGCTTATAACAATTTTCCTAATTGAGGGAAACAGTTTATATTGTGCAATTTTACCATAGTTTTTGTTGCAGTTTTCAAATATGTAATTGGTTTTTCCACTGGGCAATAAATTAGATCCGTTGGCTGGACACCGGCACATCAGTATTTAGAAACCTCTAAAACGCTCATTTCTAACAATCTAAGCTTATAACAATTTTCCTAATTGACGGACACAATTTATATTATGCAATTTTAATATAGTTTTTGTTGCAGTTTTCAAATATGTAATTGGTTTTTCCACTGGGCAATAAATTAGATCCGTTGGCTGGACACCGGCACATCAGTATTTAGAAACCTCTAAAACGCTCATTTCTAACAATCTAAGCTTATAACAATTTTCCTAATTGACGGACAGATTTTATATTGTGCAATTTTAATATAGTTTTTGTTGCAGTTTTCAAATATGCAATTGGTTTTTCAACTGGGCAATAAATTAGATCCGTTGGCTGGACACCGGCACATCAGTATTTAGAAACCTCTAAAACGCTCATTTCTAACAATCTAAGCTTATAACAATTTTCCTAATTGAGGGAAACAGTTTATAATGTGCAATTTTAACATAGTTTTTGTTGCAGTTTTCAAATATGTAATTGGTTTTTTCACTGGGCAATAAATTAGATCCGTTGGCTGGACACCGGCACATCAGTTTTTAGAAACCTCTAAAACGCTCATTTCAAACAATCTAAGCTTATAACAATTTTCCTAATTGAGGGAAACAGTTTATATTGTGCAATTTTAATATAGTTTTTGTTGCAGTTTTCAAATATGTAATTGGTTTTTCCACTGGGCAATAAATTAGATCCGTTGGCTGGACACCGGCACATCAGTTTTTAGAAACCTCTAAAATGCTCATTTCAAACAATCTAAGCTTATAACAATTTTCCTAATTGAGGGAAACAGTTTATATTGTGCAATTTTAATATAGTTTTTGTTGCAGTTTTCAAATATGTAATTGGTTTTTCCACTGGGCAATAAATTAGATCCGTTTGCTGGACACCGGCACATCAGTTTTTTGAAACCTCTAAAACGCTCATTTCTAACAATCTAAGCTTATAACAATTTTCCTAATTGAGGGACAGATTTTATATTGTGCGATTTTAATATAGTTTGTGTTGCAGTTTTCAAATATGTAATTGGTTTTTCAACTGGGCAATAAATTAGATCCGTTGGCTGAACACCGGCACATCAGTTTTTAGATACCTCTAAGACGCTCATTTCTAAAAATCTAAGCTTATAACAATTTTCCTAATTGAGGGAAACAGTTTATATTGTGCAATTTTAATATAGTTTCTGTTGCAGTTTACAAATATGTAATTGGTTTTTTAACTGGGCAATAAATTAGATCCGTTGGCTGAACACCGGCACATCAGTTTTTAGAAACCTCTAAAACGCTCATTTCTAACAATCTAAGCTTATAACAATTTTCCTAATTGACGGACACAATTTATATCGTGCAATTTTAATATAGTTTTTGTTGCAGTTTTTAAATATGTAATTGGTTTTTTCACTGGGCAATAAATTAGATCCGTTGGCTGGACATCAGCACATTAGTTTTTAGAAACCTCTAAAACGCTCATTTCTAAAAATCTAAGCTTATAACAATTTTCCTAATGGACGGACACAATTTATATTGTATATTTTAATATAGTTTTTGTTGCAGTTTTCAAATATGTAATTGGTTTTTTCACTGGGCAATAAATTAGATCCGTTGGCTGGACACCGGCACATCAGTTTTTAGAAACCTCTAAAACGCTCATTTCAAACAATCTAAGCTTATAACAATTTTCCTAATTGAGGGAAACAGTTTATATTGTGCAATTTTAATATAGTTTTTGTTGCAGTTTTCAAATATGTAATTGGTTTTTCCACTGGGCAATAAATTAGATCCGTTTGCTGGACACCGGCACATCAGTTTTTTGAAACCTCTAAATCGCTCATTTCTAACAATCTAAGCTTATAACAATTTTCCTAATTGAGGGAAACAGTTTATATTGGGCAATTTTAATATAGTTTCTGTTGCAGTTTACAAATATGTAATTGGTTTTTCAACTGGGCAATAAATTAGATCCGTTGGCTGAACACCGGCACATCAGTTTTTAGATACCTCTAAAACGCTCATTTCTAAAAATCTAAGCTTATAACAATTTTCCTAATTGAGGGAAACAGTTTATATTGTGCAATTTTAATATAGTTTCTGTTGCAGTTTACAAATATGTAATTGGTTTTTCAACTGGGCAATAAATTAGATCCGTTGGCTGAACACCGGCACATCAGTTTTTAGAAACCTCTAAAACGCTCATTTCTAACAATCTAAGCTTATAACAATTTTTCTAATTGAGGGAAACAGTTTATATTGGGCAATTTTAATATAGTTTTTGTTGCAGTTTTCAAATATGTAATTGGTTTTTCCACTGGGCAATAAATTAGATCCGTTGGCTGGACACCGGCACATCAGTTTTTTGAAACCTCCAAATCGCTCATTTCTAACAATCTAAGCTTATAACAATTTTCCTAATTGAGGGAAACAGTTTATATTGGGCAATTTTAATATAGTTTCTGTTGCAGTTTACAAATATGTAATTGGTTTTTCAACTGGGCAATAAATTAGATCCGTTGGCTGGACACCGGCACATCAGTTTTTTGAAACCTCTAAATCGCTCATTTCTAACAATCTAAGCTTATAACAATTTTCCTAATTGAGGGAAACAGTTTATATTGGGCAATTTTAATATAGTTTCTGTTGCAGTTTACAAATATGTAATTGGTTTTTCAACTGGGCAATAAATTAGATCCGTTGGCTGAACACCGGCACATCAGATTTTAGAAACCTCTAAAACGCTCATTTCTAACAATCTAAGCTTATAACAATTTTCCTAATTGACGGACACAATTTATATCGTGCAATTTTAATATAGTTTTTGTTGCAGTTTTCAAAGATGTAATTGGTTTTTCCACTGGGCAATAAATTAGATCCGCTGGCTGAACACCGGCACATCAGTTTTTAGAAACCTCTAAAACGCTCATTTCAAACAATCTAAGCTTATAACAATTTTCCTAATTGAGGGAAACAGTTTATATTGTGCAATTTTAATATAGTTTTTGTTGCAGTTTTCAAATATGTAATTGGTTTTTCCACTGGGCAATAAATTAGATCCGTTTGCTGGACACCGGCACATCAGTTTTTTGAAACCTCTAAATCGCTCATTTCTAACAATCTAAGCTTATAACAATTTTCCTAATTGAGGGAAACAGTTTATATTGGGCAATTTTAATATAGTTTTTGTTGCAGTTTTCAAATATGTAATTGGTTTTTTCACTGGGCAATAAATTAGATCCGTTGGCTGAACACCGGCACATCAGTTTTTAGATACCTCTAAAACGCTCATTTCTAAAAATCTAAGCTTATAACAATTTTCCTAATTGAGGGAAACAGTTTATATTGTGCAATTTTAATATAGTTTCTGTTGCAGTTTACAAATATGTAATTGGTTTTTCAACTGGGCAATAAATTAGATCCGCTGGCTGAACACCGGCACATCAGTTTTTAGAAACCTCTAAAACGCTCATTTCTAACAATCTAAGCTTATAACAATTTTCCTAATTGACGGACACAATTTATATCGTGCAATTTTAATATAGTTTTTGTTGCAGTTTTCAAATATGTAATTGGTTTTTTCACTGGGCAATAAATTAGATCCGTTGGCTGGACATCAGCACATTAGTTTTTAGAAACCTCTAAAACGCTCATTTCTAAAAATCGAAGCTTATAACAATTTTCCTAATGGACGGACACAATTTATATTGTATATTTTAATATAGTTTTTGTTGCAGTTTTCAAATATGTAATTGGTTTTTTCACTGGGCAATAAATTAGATCCGTTGGCTGGACATCAGCACATTAGTTTTTAGAAACCTCTAAAACGCTCATTTCTAACAATCTAAGCTTATAACAATTTTCCTAATTGACGGACACAATTTATATTGTATATTTTAATATAGTTTTTGTTGCAGTTTTCAAATATGTAATTGGTTTTTCCACTGGGCAATAAATTAGATCCGTTGGCTGGACATCGGCACATTAGTTTTTAGAAACCTCTAAAACGCTCATTTCTAACAATCTAAGCTTATAACAATTTTCCTAATTGAGGGAAACAGTTTAAATTGTGCAATTTTAACATAGTTTTTGTTGCAGTTTTCAAATATGTAATTGGTTTTTTCACTGGGCAATAAATTAGATCCGTTGGCTGGACACCGGCACATCAGTTTTTAGAAACCTCTAAAACGCTCATTTCTAACAATCTAAGCTTATAACAATTTTCCTAATTGAGGGAAACAGTTTATATTGTGCAATTTTAATATAGTTTTTGTTGCAGTTTTCAAATATGTAATTGGTTTTTCCACTGGGCAATAAATTAGATCCGTTGGCTGGACACCGGCACATCAGTTTTTTGAAACCTCTAAAACGCTCATTTCAAACAATCTAAGCTTATAACAATTTTCCTAATTGAGGGAAACAGTTTATATTGTGCAATTTTAATATAGTTTTTGTTGCAGTTTTCAAATATGTAATTGGTTTTTCCACTGGGCAATAAATTAGATCCGTTGGCTGAACACCGGCACATCAGTTTTTAGAAACCTCTAAAATGCTCATTTCAAACAATCTAAGCTTATAACAATTTTCCTAATTGACGGACAGATTTTATATTGTGCGATTTTAATATAGTTTTTGTTGCAGTTTTCAAATTTGTAATTGGTTTTTCAACTGGGCAGTAAATTAGATCCGTTGGCTGGACACCGGCACATCAGTTTTTTGAAACCTCTAAAACGCTGATTTCTAACAATCTAAGCTTATAACAATTTTCCTAATTGAGGGACAGATTTTATATTGTGCAATTTTAATATAGTTTTTCTTGCAGTTTTCAAATATGTAATTGGTTTTTCCACTGGGCAAAAAATTTGATCCGTTGGGTGGACATCGGCACATCAGTTTTTAGAAACCTCTAAAAGTTTTTGTTGCAGTTTTCAAATATGTAATTGGTTTTTCCACTGGGCAATAAATTAGATCCGTTGGCTGGACACCGGCACATCAGTTTTTTGAAACCTCTAAAACGCTGATTTCTAACAATCTAAGCTTATAACAATTTTCCTAATTGAGGGACAGATTTTATATTGTGCAATTTTAATATAGTTTTTCTTGCAGTTTTCAAATATGTAATTGGTTTTTCCACTGGGCAAAAAATTTGATCCGTTGGGTGGACACCGGCACATCAGTATTTAGAAACCTCTAAAACGCTCATTTCTAACAATCTAAGCTTATAACAATTTTCCTAATGGACGGACACAATTTATATTGTATATTTTAATATAGTTTTTGTTGCAGTTTTCAAATATGTAATTGGTTTTTCCACTGGGCAATAAGTTAGATCCGTTGGCTGGACACCGGCACATCAGTTTTTAGAAACCTCTAAAACGCTCATTTCAAACAATCTATGCTTATAACAATTTTCCTAATTGAGGGAAACAGTTTATATTGGGCAATTTTAACATAGTTTTGGTTGCAGTTTCAAATATGTAATTGGTTTTTTCACTGGGCAATAAATTAGATCCGTTGGCTGAACACCGGCACGTCAGTTTTTAGAATCCTCTAAAACGCTCATTTCTAAAAATCTAAGCTTATAACAATTTTCCTAATTGACGGACAGATTTTATATTGTGCAATTTTAATATAGTTTTTGTTGCAGTTTTCAAATATGTAATTGGTTTTTTCACTGGGCAATAAATTAGATCCGTTGGCTGGACATCGGCACATTAGTTTTTAGAAACCTCTAAAACGCTCATTTCTAGCAATCTAAGCTTATAACAATTTTCCTAATTGACGGACACAATTTATATTGTATATTTTAATATAGTTTTTGTTGCAGTTTTCAAATATGTAATTGGTTTTTTCACTGGGCAATAAATTAGATCCGTTGGCTGGACACCGGCACATCAGTTTTTTGAAACCTCTAAAACGCTCATTTCAAACAATCTAAGCTTATAACAATTTTCCTAATTGAGGGAAACAGTTTATATTGTGCAATTTTAATATAGTTTTTGTTGCAGTTTTCAAATATGTAATTGGTTTTTCCACTGGGCAATAAATTAGATCCGTTGGCTGGACACCGGCACATCAGTTTTTAGAAACCTCTAAAATGCTCATTTCAAACAATCTAAGCTTATAACAATTTTCCTAATTGAGGGAAACAGTTTATATTGTTCAATTTTAATATAGTTTTTGTTGCAGTTTTCAAATATGTAATTGGTTTTTCCACTGGGCAATAAATTAGATCCGTTTGCTGGACACCGGCACATCAGTTTTTTGAAACCTCTAAATCGCTCATTTCTAACAATCTAAGCTTATAACAATTTTCCTAATTGAGGGAAACAGTTTATATTGGGCAATTTTAATATAGTTTTTGTTGCAGTTTTCAAATATGTAATTGGTTTTTCCACTGGGCAATAAATTAGATCCGTTGGCTGGACACCGGCACATCAGTTTTTTGAAACCTCTAAAACGCTCATTTCTAACAATCTAAGCTTATAACAATTTTCCTAATTGACGGACAGATTTTATATTGTGCGATTTTAATATAGTTTTTGTTGCAGTTTTCAAATATGTAATTGGTTTTTCAACTGGGCAATAAATTAGATCCGTTGGCTGAACACCGGCACATCAGTTTTTAGATACCTCTAAAACGCTCATTTCTAAAAATCTAAGCTTATAACAATTTTCCTAATTGAGGGAAACAGTTTATATTGTGCAATTTTAATATAGTTTCTGTTGCAGTTTACAAATATGTAATTGGTTTTTCAACTGGGCAATAAATTAGATCCGTTGGCTGAACACCGGCACATCAGTTTTTAGAAACCTCTAAAACGCTCATTTCTAACAATCTAAGCTTATAACAATTTTCCTAATTGACGGACACAATTTATATCGTGCAATTTTAATATAGTTTTTGTTGCAGTTTTCAAATATGTAATTGGTTTTTCCACTGGGCAATAATTTAGATCCGTTGGCTGGACACCGGCACATCAGTTTTTAGAAACCTCTAAAACGCTCACTTCTAAAAATCTAAGCTTATAACAATTTTCCTAATTGAGGGAAACAGTTTATATTGGGCAATTTTATTATAGTTTTTGTTGCAGTTTTCAAATATGTAATTGGTTTTTCCACTGGGCAATAAATTAGATCCGTTGGCTGGACACCGGCACATCAGTTTTTTGAAACCTCTAAAACGCTCATTTCTAACAATCTAAGCTTATAACAATTTTCCTAATTGACGGACAGATTTTATATTGTGCGATTTTAATATAGTTTTTGTTGCAGTTTTCAAATATGTAATTGGTTTTTCAACTGGGCAATAAATTAGATCCGTTGGCTGAACACCGGCACATCAGTTTTTAGATACCTCTAAAACGCTCATTTCTAACAATCTAAGCTTATAACAATTTTCCTAATTGACGGACAGATTTTATATTGTGCGATTTTAATATAGTTTTTGTTGCAGTTTTCAAATATGTAATTGGTTTTTCAACTGGGCAATAAATTAGATCCGTTGGCTGGACACCGGCACATCAGTATTTAGAAACCTCTAAAACGCTCATTTCTAACAATCTAAGCTTATAACAATTTTCCTAATTGAGGGAAACAGTTTATAATGTGCAATTTTAACATAGTTTTTGTTGCAGTTTTCAAATATGTAATTGGTTTTTTCACTGGGCAATAAATTAGATCCGTTGGCTGGACACCGGCACATCAGTTTTTAGAAACCTCTAAAACGCTCATTTCAAACAATCTAAGCTTATAACAATTTTCCTAATTGAGGGAAACAGTTTATATTGTGCAATTTTAATATAGTTTTTGTTGCAGTTTTCAAATATGTAATTGGTTTTTCCACTGGGCAATAAATTAGATCCGTTTGCTGGACACCGGCACATCAGTTTTTTGAAACCTCTAAAACGCTCATTTCTAACAATCTAAGCTTATAACAATTTTCCTAATTGAGGGACAGATTTTATATTGTGCGATTTTAATATAGTTTTTGTTGCAGTTTTCAAATATGTAATTGGTTTTTCAACTGGGCAATAAATTAGATCCGTTGGCTGAACACCGGCACATCAGTTTTTAGATACCTCTAAGACGCTCATTTCTAAAAATCTAAGCTTATAACAATTTTCCTAATTGAGGGAATCAGTTTATATTGTGCAATTTTAATATAGTTTCTGTTGCAGTTTACAAATATGTAATTGGTTTTTTAACTGGGCAATAAATTAGATCCGTTGGCTGAACACCGGCACATCAGTTTTTAGAAACCTCTAAAACGCTCATTTCTAACAATCTAAGCTTATAACAATTTTCCTAATTGACGGACACAATTTATATCGTGCAATTTTAATATAGTTTTTGTTGCAGTTTTCAAATATGTAATTGGTTTTTTCACTGGGCAATAAATTAGATCCGTTGGCTGGACATCAGCACATTAGTTTTTAGAAACCTCTAAAACGCTCATTTCTAAAAATCTTAAGCTTATAAAAATTTTCCTAATGGACGGACACAATTTATATTGTATATTTTAATATAGTTTTTGTTGCAGTTTTCAAATATGTAATTGGTTTTTTCACTGGGCAATAAATTAGATCCGTTGGCTGGACACCGGCACATCAGTTTTTAGAAACCTCTAAAACGCTCATTTCAAACAATCTAAGCTTATAACAATTTTCCTAATTGAGGGAAACAGTTTATATTGTGCAATTTTAATATAGTTTTTGTTGCAGTTTTCAAATATGTAATTGGTTTTTCCACTGGGCAATAAATTAGATCCGTTTGCTGGACACCGGCACATCAGTTTTTTGAAACCTCTAAATCGCTCATTTCTAAAAATCTAAGCTTATAACAATTTTCCTAATTGAGGGAAACAGTTTATATTGGGCAATTTTAATATAGTTTCTGTTGCAGTTTACAAATATGTAATTGGTTTTTCAACTGGGCAATAAATTAGATCCGTTGGCTGAACACCGGCACATCAGTTTTTAGATACCTCTAAAACGCTCATTTCTAAAAATCTAAGCTTATAACAATTTTCCTAATTGAAGGAAACAGTTTATATTGTGCAATTTTAATATAGTTTCTGTTGCAGTTTACAAATATGTAATTGGTTTTTCAACTGGGCAATAAATTAGATCCGTTGGCTGAACACCGGCACATCAGTTTTTAGAAACCTCTAAAACGCTCATTTCTAACAATCTAAGCTTATAACAATTTTCCTAATTGACGGACACAATTTATATCGTGCAATTTTAATATAGTTTTTGTTGCAGTTTTCAAATATGTAATTGGTTTTTTCACTGGGCAATAAATTAGATCCGTTGGCTGGACATCAGCACATTAGTTTTTAGAAACCTCTAAAACGCTCATTTCTAAAAATCTAAGCTTATAACAATTTTCCTAATGGACGGACACAATTTATATTGTATATTTTAATATAGTTTTTGTTGCAGTTTTCAAATATGTAATTGGTTTTTTCACTGGGCAATAAATTAGATCCGTTGGCTGAACACCGGCACATCAGTTTTTTGAAACCTCTAAATCGCTCATTTCTAACAATCTAAGCTTATAACAATTTTCCTAATTGAGGGAAACAGTTTATATTGGGCAATTTTAATATAGTTTCTGTTGCAGTTTACAAATATGTAATTGGTTTTTCAACTGGGCAATAAATTAGATCCGTTGGCTGAACACCGGCACATCAGTTTTTAGATACCTCTAAAACGCTCATTTCTAAAAATCTAAGCTTATAACAATTTTCCTAATTGAGGGAAACAGTTTATATTGGGCAATTTTAATATAGTTTTTGTTGCAGTTTTCAAATATGTAATTGGTTTTTCCACTGGGCAATAAATTAGATCCGTTGGCTGAACACCGGCACATCAGTTTTTAGATACCTCTAAAACGCTCATTTCTAAAAATCTAAGCTTATAACAATTTTCCTAATTGAGGGAAACAGTTTATATTGTGCAATTTTAATATAGTTTCTGTTGCAGTTGTAATAGTACAAACCCCTGCCTTATACGAATATAAAACAAAGATAAATACTCTCACCAAGCTCTTGAGTGAAGTAGACCAATCCTGCAATATAATTTATAAAAAGTACGTTAGTTTACCGAAGAGTAAAGTTTAAGAATTTATGTAACTCGTGTTTGACAATCATATCACGATATTTACGTTAATCGCTCCCATGTGCAAGTATCGCTCTATATTTGATAAATATCAAATACATGATATTTCGATGTCCCACTAGCGTCCCAGTGGGTGCCAAGCGTCCTTGACAAGTGACAATTCACCATCGTGGATCCTTGTCGGATAATATGCCCCTCTTGCACGAGGTTAGACATAATCCAAAATTAAAGCTTACGATGCGATATCGTCACATGTTCACCAAGAGTCAAAAGTACGCTAATACTAAATCCCCTTACTACATTGCTTACAAGTCCGCAATGTAGCGGCTAATGCCTTAGTCAAAACAAAGTTCGAGTTTTACATTAAAGATTGTCAAACAACTTTGAAATCAAATAAAATGTGAAACGTACTTGATCAAGTCGTATGGTACTTATTCCTAGTAAACTAAGTGAGAAATGTACTCACCGAGACAATTGGTAGTGAGTTTCTTCAAATTAGAATTGGAAGTAGATTTAACGATTGAGCACTCTTAAGATCAGTTCTATGTACCCTAATGAGGGTCAGTATTAAAACTGGTACTCTATGCAAACTTATTTCAACACGCATCTACAAGTGCAATATTTCCAATCACATGGTTATCTATAACCAATGGGGTTGAAGGAAGCAGTTTTTGACCTGAGTCTAAAATGTGGGCGTATACCCCCGTACTGAGACCCTTACACAGTTTACAAATATGTAATTGGTTTTTCAACTGGGCAATAAATTAGATCCGTTGGCTGAACACCGGCACATCAGTTTTTAGAAACCTCTAAATCGCTCATTTCTAACAATCTAAGCTTATAACAATTTTCCTAATTGAGGGAAACAGTTTATATTGTGCAATTTTAATATAGTTTTTGTTGCAGTTTTCAAATATGTAATTGGTTTTTTCACTGGGCAATAAATTAGATTCATTGGCTGGACACCGGCACATCAGTTTTTAGAACCCTCTAAAACGCTCATTTCTAACAATCTAAGCTTATAACAATTTTCCTAATTGAGGGAAACAGTTTATATTGTGCAATTTTAATATAGTTTTTGTTGCAGTTTTCAAATATGTAATTTTTTTTTCCACTGGGCAATAAATTAGATCCGTTGGCTGGACACCGGCACATCAGTATTTAGAAACCTCTAAAACGCTCATTTCTAACAATCTAAGCTTATAACAATTTTCCTAATTGAGGGAAACAGTTTATATTGTGCAATTTTAACATAGTTTTTGTTGCAGTTTTCAAATATGTAATTGGTTTTTTCACTGGGCAATAAATTAGATCCGTTGGCTGGACATCAGCACATTAGTTTTTAGAAACCTCTAAAACGCTCATTTCTAACAATCTAAGCTTATAACAATTTTCCTAATTGACGGACACAATTTATATTGTATATTTTAATATAGTTTTTGTTGCAGTTTTCAAATATGTAATTGGTTTTTCCACTGGGCAATAAATTAGATCCGTTGGCTGGACATCGGCACATTAGTTTTTATAAACCTCTAAAACGCTCATTTCTAACAATCTAAGCTTATAACAATTTTCCTAATTGAGGGAAACAGTTTAAATTGTGCAATTTTAACATAGTTTTTGTTGCAGTTTTCAAATATGTAATTGGTTTTTTCACTGGGCAATAAATTAGATCCGTTGGCTGGACACCGGCACATCACTTTTTAGAAACCTCTAAAACGCTCATTTCTAAAAATCTATGCTTATAACAATTTTCCTAATTGACGGACACAATTTATATTGTGCAATTTTAATATAGTTTTTGTTGCAGTTTTCAAATATGTAATTGGTTTTTCCACTGGGCAATAAATTAGATCCGTTGGCTGGACACCGGCACATCAGTTTTTAGAAACCTCTAAAACGCTCATTTCTAACAATCTAAGCTTATAACAATTTTCCTAATTGAGGGAAACAGTTTATATTGTGCAATTTTAATATAGTTTTTGTTGCAGTTTTTAAATATTTAATTGGTTTTTCAACTGGGCGATAAATTAGATCCGTTGGCTGGACACCGGCACATCAGTTTTTTGAAACCTCTAAAACGCTCATTTCTAACAGTCTAAGCTTATAACAATTTCCCTAATTGAGGGAAACAGTTTATATTGTGCAATTTTAACATAGTTTTTGTTGCAGTTTTCAAATATGCAATTGGTTTTTTCACTGGGCAATAAATTAGATCCGTTGGCTGAACACCGGCACATCAGTTTTTAGAAACCTCTAAAACGCTCATTTCTAAAAATCTAAGCTTATAACAATTTTCCTAATTGACGGACAGATTTTATATTGTGCGATTTTAATATAGTTTTTGTTGCAGTTTTCAAATATGTAATTGGTTTTTCAACTGGGCAGTAAATTAGATCCGTTGGCTGGACACCGGCACATCAGTTTTTTGAAACCTCTAAAACGCTCATTTCTAACAATCTAAGCTTATAACAATTTTCCTAATTGAGGGACAGATTTTATATTGTGCAATTTTAATATAGTTTTTCTTGCAGTTTTCAAATATGTAATTGGTTTTTCCACTGGGCAAAAAATTTGATCCGTTGGGTGGACATCGGCACATCAGTTTTTAGAAACCTCTAAAACGCTCATTTCTAACAATCTAAGCTTTTAACAATTTTCCTAATTGAGGGAAACAGTTTATATTGTGCAATTTTAATATAGTTTTTGTTGCAGTTTTCAAATATGTAATTTTTTTTCCACTGGGCAATAAATTAGATCCGTTGGCTGGACACCGGCACATCAGTTTTTAGAAACCTCTAAAACGCTCATTTCTAAAAAACTAAGCTTATAACAATTTTCCTAATTGAGCGACACATTTTATATCGTGCAATTTTAATATAGTTTTTGTTGCAGTTTTCAAATATGTAATTGGTTTTTCCACTGGGCAATAAGTTAGTTCCGTTGGCTGGACACCGGCACATCAGTTTCTAGAAACCTCTAAAACGCTCATTTCTAACAATCTAAGCTTATAACAATTTTCCTAATTGAGGGAAACAGTTTATATTGTGCAATTTTAATATAGTTTTTGTTGCAGTTTTCAAATATGTAATTGGTTTTTCCACTGGGCAATAAATTAGATCCGTTGGCTGGACACCGGCACATCAGTTTTTAGAAACCTCTACAACGCTCATTTCTAACAATCTAAGCTTATAACAATTTTCCTAATTGAGGGAAACAGATTATATTGTGCAATTTTAATATAGTTTTTGTTGCAGTTTTTAAATATGTAATTGGTTTTTCAACTGGGCCATAAGTTAGTTCCGTTGGCTGGACACCGGCACATCAGTTTTTGAAACCTCTAAAACGCTCATTTCTAACAATCTAAGCTTATAACAATTTTCCTAATTGAGGGAAACAGTTTATATTGTGCAATTTTAATATAGTTTTTGTTGCAGTTTTCAAATATGTAATTGGTTTTTCCACTGGGCAATAAGTTAGATCCGTTGGCTGGACACCGGCACATCAGTTTTTAGAAACCTCTAAAACGATCATTTCTAACAATCTAAGCTTATAACAATTTTCCTAATTGAGGGAAACAGTTTATATTGTGCAATTTTAATATAGTTTTTGTTGCAGTTTTCAAATATGTAATTGGTTTTTTCACTGGGCAATAAATTAGATTCATTGGCTGGACACCGGCACATCAGTTTTTAGAACCCTCTAAAACGCTCATTTCTAACAATCTAAGCTTATAACAATTTTCCTAATTGAGGGAAACAGTTTATATTGTGCAATTTTAATATAGTTTTTGTTGCAGTTTTCAAATATGTAATTTTTTTTTCCACTGGGCAATAAATTAGATCCGTTGGCTGGACACCGGCACATCAGTATTTAGAAACCTCTAAAACGCTCATTTCTAACAATCTAAGCTTATAACAATTTTCCTAATTGAGGGAAACAGTTTATATTGTGCAATTTTAACATAGTTTTTGTTGCAGTTTTCAAATATGTAATTGGTTTTTTCACTGGGCAATAAATTAGATCCGTTGGCTGGACATCAGCACATTAGTTTTTAGAAACCTCTAAAACGCTCATTTCTAACAATCTAAGCTTATAACAATTTTCCTAATTGACGGACACAATTTATATTGTATATTTTAATATAGTTTTTGTTGCAGTTTTCAAATATGTAATTGGTTTTTCCACTGGGCAATAAATTAGATCCGTTGGCTGGACATCGGCACATTAGTTTTTATAAACCTCTAAAACGCTCATTTCTAACAATCTAAGCTTATAACAATTTTCCTAATTGAGGGAAACAGTTTAAATTGTGCAATTTTAACATAGTTTTTGTTGCAGTTTTCAAATATGTAATTGGTTTTTTCACTGGGCAATAAATTAGATCCGTTGGCTGGACACCGGCACATCACTTTTTAGAAACCTCTAAAACGCTCATTTCTAAAAATCTATGCTTATAACAATTTTCCTAATTGACGGACACAATTTATATTGTGCAATTTTAATATAGTTTTTGTTGCAGTTTTCAAATATGTAATTGGTTTTTCCACTGGGCAATAAATTAGATCCGTTGGCTGGACACCGGCACATCAGTTTTTAGAAACCTCTAAAACGCTCATTTCTAACAATCTAAGCTTATAACAATTTTCCTAATTGAGGGAAACAGTTTATATTGTGCAATTTTAATATAGTTTTTGTTGCAGTTTTTAAATATGTAATTGGTTTTTCAACTGGGCGATAAATTAGATCCGTTGGCTGGACACCGGCACATCAGTTTTTTGAAACCTCTAAAACGCTCATTTCTAACAGTCTAAGCTTATAACAATTTCCCTAATTGAGGGAAACAGTTTATATTGTGCAATTTTAACATAGTTTTTGTTGCAGTTTTCAAATATGCAATTGGTTTTTTCACTGGGCAATAAATTAGATCCGTTGGCTGAACACCGGCACATCAGTTTTTAGAAACCTCTAAAACGCTCATTTCTAACAATCTAAGCTTATAACAATTTTCCTAATTGACGGACAGATTTTATATTGTGCGATTTTAATATAGTTTTTGTTGCAGTTTTCAAATATGTAATTGGTTTTTCAACTGGGCAGTAAATTAGATCCGTTGGCTGGACACCGGCACATCAGTTTTTTGAAACCTCTAAAACGCTCATTTCTAACAGTCTAAGCTTATAACAATTTCCCTAATTGAGGGAAACAGTTTATATTGTGCAATTTTAACATAGTTTTTGTTGCAGTTTTCAAATATGCAATTGGTTTTTTCACTAGGCAATAAATTAGATCCGTTGGCTGAACACCGGCACATCAGTTTTTAGAAACCTCTAAAACGCTCATTTCTAACAATCTAAGCTTATAACAATTTTCCTAATTGACGGACAGATTTTATATTGTGCGATTTTAATATAGTTTTTGTTGCAGTTTTCAAATATGTAATTGGTTTTTCAACTGGGCAGTAAATTAGATCCGTTGGCTGGACACCGGCACATCAGTTTTTTGAAACCTCTAAAACGCTCATTTCTAACAATCTAAGCTTATAACAATTTTCCTAATTGAGGGACAGATTTTATATTGTGCAATTTTAATATAGTTTTTCTTGCAGTTTTCAAATATGTAATTGGTTTTTCCACTGGGCAAAAAATTTGATCCGTTGGGTGGACATCGGCACATCAGTTTTTAGAAACCTCTAAAACGCTCATTTCTAACAATCTAAGCTTTTAACAATTTTCCTAATTGAGGGAAACAGTTTATATTGTGCAATTTTAATATAGTTTTTGTTGCAGTTTTCAAATATGTAATTTTTTTTCCACTGGGCAATAAATTAGATCCGTTGGCTGGACACCGGCACATCAGTTTTTAGAAACCTCTAAAACGCTCATTTCTAAAAAACTAAGCTTATAACAATTTTCCTAATTGAGCGACACATTTTATATCGTGCAATTTTAATATAGTTTTTGTTGCAGTTTTCAAATATGTAATTGGTTTTTCCACTGGGCAATAAGTTAGTTCCGTTGGCTGGACACCGGCACATCAGTTTCTAGAAACCTCTAAAACGCTCATTTCTAACAATCTAAGCTTATAACAATTTTCCTAATTGAGGGAAACAGTTTATATTGTGCAATTTTAATATAGTTTTTGTTGCAGTTTTCAAATATGTAATTGGTTTTTCCACTGGGCAATAAATTAGATCCGTTGGCTGGACACCGGCACATCAGTTTTTAGAAACCTCTACAACGCTCATTTCTAACAATCTAAGCTTATAACAATTTTCCTAATTGAGGGAAACAGATTATATTGTGCAATTTTAATATAGTTTTTGTTGCAGTTTTTAAATATGTAATTGGTTTTTCAACTGGGCCATAAGTTAGTTCCGTTGGCTGGACACCGGCACATCAGTTTTTGAAACCTCTAAAACGCTCATTTCTAACAATCTAAGCTTATAACAATTTTCCTAATTGAGGGAAACAGTTTATATTGTGCAATTTTAATATAGTTTTTGTTGCAGTTTTCAAATATGTAATTGGTTTTTCCACTGGGCAATAAGTTAGATCCGTTGGCTGGACACCGGCACATCAGTTTTTAGAAACCTCTAAAACGATCATTTCTAACAATCTAAGCTTATAACAATTTTCCTAATTGAGGGAAACAGTTTATATTGTGCAATTTTAATATAGTTTTTGTTGCAGTTTTCAAATATGTAATTGGTTTTTTCACTGGGCAATAAATTAGATTCATTGGCTGGACATCGGCACATTAGTTTTTATAAACCTCTAAAACGCTCATTTCTAACAATCTAAGCTTATAACAATTTTCCTAATTGAGGGAAACAGTTTAAATTGTGCAATTTTAACATAGTTTTTGTTGCAGTTTTCAAATATGTAATTGGTTTTTTCACTGGGCAATAAATTAGATCCGTTGGCTGGACACCGGCACATCACTTTTTAGAAACCTCTAAAACGCTCATTTCTAAAAATCTATGCTTATAACAATTTTCCTAATTGACGGACACAATTTATATTGTGCAATTTTAATATAGTTTTTGTTGCAGTTTTCAAATATGTAATTGGTTTTTCCACTGGGCAATAAATTAGATCCGTTGGCTGGACATCGGCACATTAGTTTTTATAAACCTCTAAAACGCTCATTTCTAACAATCTAAGCTTATAACAATTTTCCTAATTGAGGGAAACAGTTTAAATTGTGCAATTTTAACATAGTTTTTGTTGCAGTTTTCAAATATGTAATTGGTTTTTTCACTGGGCAATAAATTAGATCCGTTGGCTGGACACCGGCACATCACTTTTTAGAAACCTCTAAAACGCTCATTTCTAAAAATCTATGCTTATAACAATTTTCCTAATTGACGGACACAATTTATATTGTGCAATTTTAATATAGTTTTTGTTGCAGTTTTCAAATATGTAATTGGTTTTTCCACTGGGCAATAAATTAGATCCGTTGGCTGGACACCGGCACATCAGTTTTTAGAAACCTCTAAAACGCTCATTTCTAACAATCTAAGCTTATAACAATTTTCCTAATTGAGGGAAACAGTTTATATTGTGCAATTTTAATATAGTTTTTGTTGCAGTTTTTAAATATGTAATTGGTTTTTCAACTGGGCGATAAATTAGATCCGTTGGCTGGACACCGGCACATCAGTTTTTTGAAACCTCTAAAACGCTCATTTCTAACAGTCTAAGCTTATAACAATTTCCCTAATTGAGGGAAACAGTTTATATTGTGCAATTTTAACATAGTTTTTGTTGCAGTTTTCAAATATGCAATTGGTTTTTTCACTGGGCAATAAATTAGATCCGTTGGCTGAACACCGGCACATCAGTTTTTAGAAACCTCTAAAACGCTCATTTCTAACAATCTAAGCTTATAACAATTTTCCTAATTGACGGACAGATTTTATATTGTGCAATTTTAATATAGTTTTTGTTGCAGTTTTCAAATATGTAATTGGTTTTTCAACTGGGCAGTAAATTAGATCCGTTGGCTGGACACCGGCACATCAGTTTTTTGAAACCTCTAAAACGCTCATTTCTAACAATCTAAGCTTATAACAATTTTCCTAATTGAGGGACAGATTTTATATTGTGCAATTTTAATATAGTTTTTCTTGCAGTTTTCAAATATGTAATTGGTTTTTCCACTGGGCAAAAAATTTGATCCGTTGGGTGGACATCGGCACATCAGTTTTTAGAAACCTCTAAAACGCTCATTTCTAACAATCTAAGCTTTTAACAATTTTCCTAATTGAGGGAAACAGTTTATATTGTGCAATTTTAATATAGTTTTTGTTGCAGTTTTCAAATATGTAATTTTTTTTCCACTGGGCAATAAATTAGATCCGTTGGCTGGACACCGGCACATCAGTTTTTAGAAACCTCTAAAACGCTCATTTCTAAAAAACTAAGCTTATAACAATTTTCCTAATTGAGCGACACATTTTATATCGTGCAATTTTAATATAGTTTTTGTTGCAGTTTTCAAATATGTAATTGGTTTTTCCACTGGGCAATAAGTTAGTTCCGTTGGCTGGACACCGGCACATCAGTTTCTAGAAACCTCTAAAACGCTCATTTCTAACAATCTAAGCTTATAACAATTTTCCTAATTGAGGGAAACAGTTTATATTGTGCAATTTTAATATAGTTTTTGTTGCAGTTTTCAAATATGTAATTGGTTTTTCCACTGGGCAATAAATTAGATCCGTTGGCTGGACACCGGCACATCAGTTTTTAGAAACCTCTACAACGCTCATTTCTAACAATCTAAGCTTATAACAATTTTCCTAATTGAGGGAAACAGTTTATATTGTACAATTTTAATATAGTTTTTGTTGCAGTTTTTAAATATGTAATTGGTTTTTCAACTGGGCCATAAGTTAGTTCCGTTGGCTGGACACCGGCACATCAGTTTTTGAAACCTCTAAAACGCTCATTTCTAACAATCTAAGCTTATAACAATTTTCCTAATTGAGGGAAACAGTTTATATTGTGCAATTTTAATATAGTTTTTGTTGCAGTTTTCAAATATGTAATTGGTTTTTCCACTGGGCAATAAGTTAGATCCGTTGGCTGGACACCGGCACATCAGTTTTTAGAAACCTCTAAAACGATCATTTCTAGCAATCTAAGCTGTCGTGCCTAGTTTTCTCATAGGCACATTGTTTTAGCCGAGCGGATGCTAAAATTGTGTGGGTCGACCTTCGCGTTTTTCCAAAATTCTGCAACGACTTGCAGCTAAGGCGCTGAAGGATTTTTGGCAGAGATGGCAGTAACTAATTCAAAATTAAGTTATCTTATTTATTTCCTATGTTTACAAAGTCAATGTACTACAAACACACGCTCCTACCGTTGGAGATCGATGTGGACGGGCCACCAAACATCATTCTTCTCTTCGATGATGATCTTCTTCCCCAACGATTCACTGCTTTCACCACTTACTATTTCACCACTGTTTTAACGCTGCTATGAACTATCTTTCTACTACACTGTCAGAACTTATCAAGGGCAATCTTTCTACTCTACTAAGAACTCAACTTCTACTCCTAAGATCTTAACTTCTACTCTTTTTCTGTACAAAATTTCAGTGTTTCTATACCCAATTTCACCTGACTGAACCTCATAATTCTTATATTTTTGTCCGTATTCGATGATCTTTATTACAGGGTGGCTATTCCCATCCCATCTATTTTTATTGTTTTATCATGATTTTTCCATATAAAGAATATCGAATATGACAATTCACATAGTCTTTTTACCCATAAAATAGCAATGTGAATTGTTTTTCGGACATAATTCGTGACATGTTTATTGCCAGAATTGTTTTCTGGTGACAAGTGCTATCAGTATTTTATTACTTCATCACACGTGTCCATACATGTCATCATCCCCTGACGTGTGCTCACCTTTACAGTGGTGGGGTTATGGTGGGGATTCGGGTCCTTTGGTCATGCTCAATTTGACCTGTTCCTGATTAGTCAGTCAGGTAGAAAGTGGGACTTTACCTATCTTTTTTTTTTACATCTCTCTCTGTTTCTTTCCTCAATGTTTAACACCTTATTTAGGAGACAGATGTCACAGCTTGTAGACACCTGAATCCCTTACATTAACGATTTTTCACCTGTAACTTTTTAGCTCCACATAATACTCCCCCCCTTTAAATCAAAAATCTATGCTGTTACAAGTAGCATAGATTTTTGGGGAGAAACATAACCTTTTTTTTTACTAGGTACATAGTTTAGGTTTGTGTGTTTATGCTAGTACTACTATTCATGCATTACTCTACTACACTCTTTTAATTTAGCTATTGAATGGAAAGATTAAATGTGTTTTCTCAAAACCCATGGCAAGTTTGGGACGGGGCCTTTACTACGCGTGTGATGCGAATGTTCTTCTTCAGTTAATAGTTTTTCCGCGTTTTCCTCCTTTACTTCTGTACCTAATTCTATATCACTGTCACTATCGTCGTCCTCATTACTCGAGTCACTATAATTTTTACTATCATTTTCCGCTACATTATTTAATTGATTTTTACTTATTTCTTCAGGTTCAGATTCTTGAAATATATCTTTTTCCACGTAATAATTATCATCATCGTTCTCTTCTTCTTCATTCATTGGGTTTCCGTCATCAGTATTATCCTCTTCTTGTTCATATACGCATATATTTCTTTGCTTGCATAACTTTAATCTATTTGTGTGAACAATTTCTTGTTTACTTCCTCCAATTTTTTGTATTTTGTAATTTACCGGGCCCATTTGTTGAAGTATTCTAAACGGACCTTTATATTTAGGCTTTAATTTAGCTGATATGTTTGTTGTAATATTCACTGGATTATACAAGTACACTCTATCGCCAATTTGGAAAGTTCTGTCTTTAGCTTTCCTATTAAATTTCTCACATCTACTTGCCATGACCGTTCTTAGGGCATTTTGCGCGGTTTTATGTGCTTGCTGCATTCTTAACAACATTTCCGATGCGTAATTTTCACTAATGTCATATCGTACTTTTCCTGGTTTGATTATCTGATGAATTGGAAGCTCTTGATCTCGTAAGAACATCAAAAAGAATGGTGTTTCATTCGTGCTTTCATGAACAATATTCCTATATGCACATAAACAATATGGGAGTACCTCATCCCAATTATATTGTTCTTCGGTTACGTAGTGAGAAATCATTGTTTTTAACACACTATGCATTCGTTCTACCACGCCATTTGTTGCGGGTCTATAAGCAGTTGTATGTAACTTCCTTATTTGTAATAAACTACAAATATTAGTGAACAGCTCTGATAAAAATTGCGAGCCCATATCTGTTAATAATGCGCGTGGTGCTCCAAACCGTAGGATGATATGCTTGACGAAAGCCTCTGCAACTGTGGATGCTGTAATATTTGGAATTGGGACACATTCTGGATATCTGGATAAATAATCCATACAGGTTAAAATGTATCGATTTCCTGACTCAGTTTTTGTTAATGGTCCTACAATATCCAGTGATATTAAACCAAATATCGTTGATGGTGCCTCCATCTGTTGTAAGGGTGATGGTGGTATATTTGTTTTCTTTCTTACATTGCAAGAAGTACATGTTTCGCAGTATTTCTTGACATCCTTTGCCATCTTTTTCCAATAAAAGTCTTTTCTTACTGCACTCAATGTTTTCTTTTGACCAGGATGACTAAACAATGGATTGTCATGGTATAGTTGTAGTATGTCCTCTTTCAACACCCTTGGCACTACTACTTGATCATTTCTTTGTTGATCCTTTCTATGTTTATATATTATTCCATTGTTGCTTCTATAAAACTTTTCATTTTTCAATAAGGATTGTATTTCCGAATCTTTATTCTGACAGTCTTTTATTTGTTGAAAGTCAAAATATATTGGGGTTATTTCATCACTTAGTCCGCTATCTATATCATTATTAACCACATTTACAAAGATTACATCTTCCCTACCTGCTTCTAGGTGATCGACCTTTTGTCGTTCATTGACATCTGCCAGACTTTCTGGTTCTTCTAATCGGGTCAAAGAATCGGCAATGTTAGATTTTCCTGCTCTATATTTAATTGTAAATGAATATTCCATTAATGCTAGCCTCCATTTTCCTAATCGAAGACTTGGTTCCTTAATATTGAATAAATATTTTAGTGGTCTATGGTCAGTGTATACCGTAAAATGTATTCCCACTAAATAAATTCTGAAGTGTTTTATATGCCACACAATGCTTAGACATTCCCTTTCTATAGTAGAATAACGGGTTTCCGTATCCGTAAGCATTCTACTAGAATAAGCAATAGGGTGTTCCACACCATCATACTCTTGCGCCAAGATTCCACTAATCGCTACTGAACTTGCATCAGTAATTAATATAAATTCCCTTTTAAAATCCGGATATTTTAAAATAGGTGGTGTCATTAATGCTCGTTTTAATGTGTTGAATGCACTTTCTCTCTTTTCTGTCCATTCAAACGGGGTATTTTTCTTAGTGAGACTCGTTATTGTTGATGCAATTTCTGAAAACTTTGGTACAAATTTTCGGTAAAATCCACACAATCCTAAGAAAGCTCTCACTTCTTTCACTGTTCTGGGTCTGGGATATGTTTCTATTACTTTTGTTTTTTCCGGATCTGGTTCGCATCCGTCTCCTGACACTATATGTCCTAGAAATTTAGCCTTTTTCTGTAGAAAATTGCACTTAGTTGGCTTCAGCTTCAAATTATTTTCCCTTAGCCTATCAAACACTGTTTTTAATTTCATCAAGTGTTCGTCTATGTCATCCTTAGAATACACAATTATATCATCAATGAATACTAAACAACTTATTCCTGTTAATCCAGCCAATACTGTCTGCATAAATCTCATAAACGTTGCTGGGGCATTTTTTAATCCAAAGGGAAGTCTAACAAACTCATAATGCCCATCGGGGGTTGAGAATGCTGTCTTCTCACGATCATTTTTATTCATTTCGATTTGCCAATATCCTGAGGCCAAATCTAACACCGAAAATAACTTTGCAAATTGAATTTGATCAATTGTTTCACTTAAATTTGGAAGTGGGTAGAAATCTGTTTTGGTCACTTCATTTAATTTCCTATAATCAATACACACTCTAATCTCTGGTTGTTCACCTGGATGTCGTTTCTTTTGAACCATTACGACTGGCGCTGACCATGGCGACTCACTACTTGTAATAACACCTGTTTCTAACATCTTTGAAATCTCTTTATCCAATACTTCCTTCATTGTATGCGGGACTCTATATGGCCTTAATGCAATAGGATGAACATCTTCTGTAATTATCCTATGTTGCACTTTCGTTGTGCTTGTCAACACTTTTGTTGAAGTACGAAAAATATCTTTATATTCATTTACTAACTCTTTTAACTTACTTATTTCTTCTTCTTTTTCACTATCAATATTCAAATTATTCAGGAGTTCCACTTCCTCCTCTTCTTTTTCATCACTTTTATCACCATTATCCACATTTATCATATTTACCTTATTAACCGTATTTATAATTTCTGTTGTACCGTTGCCGCATTCTTGGGCGGGGCTACAATAACCAATAATGGTACCTTTTTGTAACACGACATTCCTTGTCGTTGGGTTTATTACACAAATTGGTATTGTTGATTTATCTTCCCCATCTACCGCAGAGAAAGACCTTCCAATCAACAACCCTTTATTAATATCTTCTGATGATTCAAATACTACTTCCTTGTAAGTGATTGGACCCTCCAGGACTCCAACAATAGTTCCGGCACTTCTCGGCACTTCTCGCTGGCATTACATATTGTTGTTTTAACTTTACTTTTTCAAAAGAAAGCGTTTGTCCCGTGTCTGAAGCGTCATTGTCACTTTTCTCCTTTGTAATATTTGTATTATCATTTCTACTCATGATATCTACCTGTATATTTTTATTCTTTGTTGCAATTGGCCTAGTTCCCGTTCTCTTTTCAGTTATCTTCGAAACACCGTCATTCCTATTACAATATTCATTTTCTAAATGAATAAGTGTACCATGTACATACATATGATTATTTTGCCATGATATAATTACATTGTTGTCGCGTAAGAAATCCATTCCTAGTAGTATACCAGCGTCGAAGCAAGCATTTTCATCCACTACCATAAATGTTTGTTGGATTTTCTTATTGGTTGCTATTTCTACATTTAGCGTTACTTTTCCCATATGTTCAATTGTATTACCCTGAACATCACATAGTTTAATTGAACTATGCTCTGTTATTACTTTAAATTGATGAATCAAATTATTTTTTATCAATGATAGTTTGGCTCCACTATCTATAGTTGCCATTAATGAAACCTTATTTATTCTTACTTTTATTAAACTATAACTAATTTCCTTTTCACTAATTTCTACTACTGGTATGCAATAAGTTTCCACTAATTTCCCGTTTACTGGCTGTCTGGGGGCAGGGTACCCCCTATGTCGTTTCCCGTATCCCATGAGCTACCTTGTGTTGGTATCTGACTCCAATCATCGGTCTGTTGCTCTTGGTAATTTACTGTTTGTGGCTGACTTGTTCCATTCTGTACTTCATTCGTATTCCTTGACCAGCAGGTTCTGGCAACGTGTCCTGATTTCCCACAATTAAAGCACTGAATATTTGAGTACCCATTTCGGTTCCACAATGTACTTTGTTGTTCATTATTCCAATTTTTATTTTGTTGCTGATTTCCCTTTTGGTTCCTTGTGTTGCTGTTGTTCTATTGCGCATTGCTTCTATAGTTATTACCTTGTTGTTTTAGTCTATATTGGGGACATTGTCGCATAAGATGTTCAGGATTTCCACATATAAAACATTTCATCTGTTTCTGGTAATTAACCTGTCGTGGCGGTCCATATTGTCCATTGGTGGTGGTACCTTGTTGTCGTGCGTGACCATTGGGTTTTGGGGATGTTTGCCTTGGTGGTCTCTGATTGGATTGGGGTTCCTTATAACTCCTCCCATTATTCCGTTTAGTGTTGATTTCTTTCGATGGTATTGATTTTCCCTTTATTTCACCACTTTTCGTTGGATTAGGAATTTGGTCCTCATAAGTTACCTTGCGTATTATACTTATTTTGTTGCTAGTGCGTTTTTCCACCATTTCCAAGTGTAAGGCATATTCAATGGCATCCTGCAGGGTTTTTGGGTTATTGATCATTACCTGCTTATTTATTGGTGGTAATAAGCCCTCTATAAATTGTAACAAAGTGTCGTCGCGCAGTTTTTTAAGGTAGATTTGATTCCACTCCGGATTTTCCGATGGGGTGTGTGCATCATTTGCTGCTGCTTTTAGTCTTTCCACAAATTCCCTGATTTTCTCGCCCACACGTTGTCTGCAAGTTCTGAATTTGTACAGTTTTTCACCAGGTATCTCTGGCTCTGAAAAACGGTCTTTTAGTGCCGCTACGAATCCATTCCATGTTTTCTTTGATCGTAACGATGGGTCGCACATTACTGCCTTTCTTGCAGCACCTATTACTTTGAGTTTTGCTATAGCCAATTTCTGCTCGTCTGACCATTGTGCTAGGGTAGCAGCGTCATTTACAAATCCTAGAAATTCGTTAAGTTTTCCAGGTGTTCCGTCAAATGGAGGTATTATTTCTGGTCCCAGGGATATTACTGCGCTAGGTACGCCGATTATGGATTGGTTACCAAGACTTGCTCGTTCTACGGGGTGAGGTTGCGTTGGTGGTGGTGCTCCCCTTTGTGCATCCGTTCCTTCCCCTCCTCTTGAGTTGCTACCTTCATCATCTGAATGGTGAAGTGGCATGATTACACCTTTTTACTCATTGATAACACTTAATTTCACTATTTAACGAGGTTCTAGACGAAGAAACAATTTTTATTATTCGTTATACGCGGTTTATTGCTACTCGTTACTAAGTTTTTTAACATACATTTCTAACAAAGCTTCATATTTTCTAATTATGTCACTATAATCGCTTAAAAGATCCAAAGCTAATGCTACAAGACAATCGCTTGCCAATTTAGCTTCATCTGAAACTTTTATCAAGTCTTTAATTTCTTTTTGCATTATTTCAAGTTTTTCCTGAATAACCGTCATATGATCCATTTTTTTTTTTTTTTTTATTGGTTTTGTTCGCCTACACTTTGAATAATTTTATTATATTTTTCACCTAACTCTTTGAAATCTGCTACGATATCAGTAGTTATGGACTCAAAATATTTTCTTTCTTCGCGTAATTCTTGCATAAACTCTTGTATTTGTTCAAGTTGTAAACGAAATTGAAAAAGTTCTCTTCGTAATTTAAATTCTTTATTATCTACACCGGGCATTTCTCTACAGTTTATAGGAGTTATTTACCGGTTATTTATGGTATTTAATTTTCACTTTTTGATCGTATTGTACCTGTAACACTACAGTAGTATCAAGGGAACGTTTAAACTGTTTATAAGTGTTTTTCAATAAATTATTTTCATACCGTAATTGAACTAATTCCTGCTCTAATAGATCAAAGTCTTGTTTTAATTGGTCTAATTCTTTCTCGATTTTATTTAGGCGAATTTGTGTTTTCTTTATTATTTTTCTTTCAATTGCAGGTTCAGTTTGTACTTGGGAATTTTTTCCACTACTCTCGGTTAAATTAGTTTTGCCTTGTAATTGAAACACAATTTGCTCAAGTTTTTCCCCTGATTTTTGCCTTATTAATCTTTCCATTCTCAACATTTTGTTTTTCTATTATGTAGTTAGTTCTGCCATCTTTTTCTTAATAAGTAACAATTTTTAGTTTATTCATCGTTTACACAAAAACATCTATAATTTCTCTAAATATTGCCTCCTTCAGTTATTTATACAAATTTATAAAAGCCAACCCCACACCTGACACCAAAAATTATGTCGTGCCTAGTTTTCTCATAGGCACATTGTTTTAGCCGAGCGGATGCTAAAATTGTGTGGGTCGACCTTCGCGTTTTTCCAAAATTCTGCAACGACTTGCAGCTAAGGCGCTGAAGGATTTTTGGCAGAGATGGCAGTAACTAATTCAAAATTAAGTTATCTTATTTATTTCCTATGTTTACAAAGTCAATGTACTACAAACACACGCTCCTACCGTTGGAGATCGATGTGGACAAGCCACCAAACATCATTCTTCTCTTCGATGATGATCTTCTTCCCCAACGATTCACTGCTTTCACCACTTACTATTTCACCACTGTTTTAACGCTGCTATGAACTATCTTTCTACTACACTGTCAGAACTTATCAAGGGCAATCTTTCTACTCTACTAAGAACTCAACTTCTACTCCTAAGATCTTAACTTCTACTCTTTTTCTGTACAAAATTTCAGTGTTTATATACCCAATTTCACCTGACTGAACCTCATAATTCTTATATTTTTGTCCGTATTCGATGATCTTTATTACAGGGTGGCTATTCCCATCCCATCTATTTTTATTGTTTTATCATGATTTTTCCATATAAAGAATATCGAATATGACAATTCACATAGTCTTTTTACCCATAAAATAGCAATGTGAATTGTTTTTCGGACATAATTCGTGACATGTTTATTGCCAGAATTGTTTTCTGGTGACAAGTGCTATCAGTATTTTATTACTTCATCACACGTGTCCATACATGTCATCATCCCCTGACGTGTGCTCACCTTTACAGTGGTGGGGTTATGGTGGGGATTCGGGTCCTTTGGTCATGCTCAATTTGACCTGTTCCTGATTAGTCAGTCAGGTAGAAAGTGGGACTTTACCTATCTTTTTTTTTACATCTCTCTCTGTTTCTTTCCTCAATGTTTAACACCTTATTTAGGAGACAGATGTCACAGCTTGTAGACACCTGAATCCCTTACATTAACGATTTTTCACCTGTAACTTTTTAGCTCCACATAATTTTTAGCTCCACAAAGCTTATAACAATTTTCCTAATTGAGGGAAACATTTTATATTGTGCAATTTTAATATAGTTTTTGTTGCAGTTTTCAAATATGTAATTGGTTTTTCCACTGGGCAATAAATTAGATCCGTTGGCTGGACACCGGCACATCAGTTTTTAGAAACCTCTAAAATTCTCATTTCTAACAATCTAAGCTTATAACAATTTTCCTAATTGAGGGACACATTTTATATTGTGCAATTTTAATATAGTTTTTGTTGCAGTTTTCAAATATGTAATTGGTTTTTTCACTGGGCAATAAATTAGATCCGTTGGCTGGACACCGGTACATCAGTTTCTTGAAGCCTCTAAAACGCTCATTTCTAACAATCTAAGCTTATAACAATTTTCCTAATTGAGGGACACATTTTATATTGTGCAATTTTAATATAGTTTTTGTTGCAGTTTTCAAATATGTAATTGGTTTTTCCACTGGGCAATAAATTAGATCCGTTGGCTGGACAGCGGCACATCAGTTTCTTGAAACCTCTAAAACGCTCATTTCTAACAATCTAAGCCTATAACAATTTTCCTAATTGAGGGACAGATTTTATATTGTGCAATTTTAGATCCGTTGGCTGGACACCGGCACATCAGTTTTTAGAAACCTCTAAAACGCTCATTTCTAACAATCTAAGCTTATAACAATTTTCCTAATTGAGCGACACATTTTATATCGTGCAATTTTAATATAGTTTTTGTTGCAGTTTTCAAATATGTAATTGGTTTTTCCACTGGGCAATAAGTTAGTTCCGTTGGCTGGACACCGGCACATCAGTTTCTAGAAACCTCTAAAACGCTCATTTCTAACAATCTAAGCTTATAACAATTTTCCTAATTGAGGGACAGATTTTATATTGTGCAATTTTAGATCCGTTGGCTGGACACCGGCACATCAGTTTTTAGAAACCTCTAAAACGCTCATTTCTAACAATCTAAGCTTATAACAATTTTCCTAATTGAGCGACACATTTTATATCGTGCAATTTTAATATAGTTTTTGTTGCAGTTTTCAAATATGTAATTGGTTTTTCCACTGGGCAATAAGTTAGTTCCGTTGGCTGGACACCGGCACATCAGTTTTTAGAAACCTCTAAAACGCTCATTTCTAACAATCTAAGCTTATAACAATTTTCCTAATTGAGCGACACATTTTATATCGTGCAATTTTAATATAGTTTTTGTTGCAGTTTTCAAATATGTAATTGGTTTTTCCACTGGGCAATAAATTAGATCCGTTGGCTGGACACCGGCACATCAGTTTTTAGAAACCTCTAAAACGCTCATTTTTAACAATCTAAGCTTATAACAATTTTCCTAATTGAGGGAAACAGTTTATATTGTGCAATTTTAATATAGTTTTTGTTGCAGTTTTCAAATATGTAATTGGTTTTTCCCCTGGGCAATAAATTAGATCCGTTGGCTGGACACCGGCACATCAGTTTTTTGAAACCTCTAAAACGCTCATTTCTAACAATCTAAGCTTATAACAATTTTCCTAATTGACGGACAGATTTTATATTGTGCGATTTTAATATAGTTTTTGTTGCAGTTTTCAAATATGTAATTGGTTTTTCAACTGGGCAGTAAATTAGATCCGTTGGCTGGACACCTGCACATCAGTTTTTTGAAACCTCTAAAACGCTCATTTCTAACAATCTAAGCTTATAACAATTTTCCTAATTGAGGGACAGATTTTATATTGTGCAATTTTAATATAGTTTTTCTCGCAGTTTTCAAATATGAAATTGGTTTTTTCACTGGGCAATAAATTAGATTCATTGGCTGGACACCGGCACATCAGTTTTTAGAACCCTCTAAAACGCTCATTTCTAACAATCTAAGCTTATAACAATTTTCCTAATTGAGGGAAACAGTTTATATTGTGCAATTCTAATATAGTTTTTGTTGCAGTTTTCAAATATGTAATTGGTTTTTCCACTGGGCAATAAGTTAGATCCGTTGGCTGGACACCGGCACATCAGTTTTTAGAAACCTCTAAAACGCTCATTTATAACAATCTAAGCTTATAAATATTTTCCTAATTGACGGACACAATTTATATTGTATATTTTAATATAGTTTTTGTTGCAGTTTTCAAATATGTAATTGGTTTTTCCACTGGGCAATAAATTAGATCCGTTGGGTGGACATCGGCACATTAGTTTTTAGAAACCTCTAAAACGCTCATTTCTAACAATCTAAGCTTATAACAATTTTCCTAATTGACGGACAGATTTTATATTGTGCGATTTTAATATAGTTTTTGTTGCAGTTTTCAAATATGTAATTGGTTTTTCCACTGGGCAATAAATTAGATCCGTTGGCTGGACACCGGCACATCAGTTTTTAGAAACCTCTAAAACGCTCATTTCTAACAATCTAAGCTTATAACAATTTTCCTAATTGAGGGAAACAGTTTATATTGTGCAATTTTAATATAGTTTTTGTTGCAGTTTTCAAATATGTAATTGGTTTTTCCCCTGGGCAATAAATTAGATCCGTTGGCTGGACACCGGCACATCAGTTTTTTGAAACCTCTAAAACGCTCATTTCTAACAATCTAAGCTTATAACAATTTTCCTAATTGACGGACAGATTGAACAGTGAATATTTCAAAAATGTCTATTACGGCCAAGCTATCGTAGGCAGGAAGTTCATATGGTGTATGCGGCGTTAAACAGAACCCCAAACCATTACTATATTCACATAGTAAGCGTTAGACTGCCTCATGTGGTTGAACACCTAATATTCCAAAAATGTCCGTTACAGCCAAACTATTAGAGGCACAAAGTTCATATCGAATATGCAGCGTTTTACAGAGGCCCAAAGCATTAATATAGTCACTTATTAAGCGTTGGACTGCCCCATGTGGCTGAGCACCTAATATTCCAAAAATGTCCGTTACAGCCAAACTATTAGAGGCACAGTGCTCATTTTGTATGTGCACCGTTATTCACAGGCCCAAAGCATTAATATAGTCACTTATTAAGCGTTGGACTGCCCCATGTGGTTGAACACCTAATATTCCAAAACTGTCCGTTACAGCCAAACTATTAGAGGCACAAAGTTCATATCGAATATGCAGCGTTTTACAGAGGCCCAAAGCATTAATATAGTCACTTATTAAGCGTTGGACTGCCCCATGTGGTTGAACACCTTATATTCCAAAAGTGTCCGTTACAGCCAAACTATTAGAGGCACAAAGCTCATATCGTATATGCAGCGTTATACAGAGGCCCAAAGCATTAATATAGTCACTTATTAAGCGTTGGACTGCCCCATGTGGTTGAACACCTTATATTCCAAAAGTGTCCGTTACAGCCAAACTATTAGAGGCGCAAAGTTCATATCGTATATGCAGCGTTATACAGAGGCCCAAAGCATTAATATAGTCACTTATTAAGCGTTGGACTGCCCCATGTGGTTGAACACCTAATATTCCAAATGTGTCCGTTACAGCCGAACTATTAGAGGCACAGTGCTCATTTTGTATATGCAGCGTTATACAGAGTCCCAAAGCATTAATATAATAAAATATTAAGCATTGGACTGCAACATGTGTTTGAACACATAATATTCCAAAAGTGTCCGTTACAGCCAAACTATTAGAGACACAGAGTTCATATTGTATATGCAGCGTTATACAGAGTCCCAAAGCATTACTTTAACCACATATTAAGCATTGGACTGCCCCATGTGGTTGAACACCTAATATTCCAAAAGTGTCCGTTACAGCCAAACTATTAGAGGCACAGTGCTCATTTTGTATAAGCAGCGTTATACAGAGTCCCATAGCATTACTATAACCACATATAAAGCGATCGACAACCCCATGTTGTTGAACACCTAATATTCCAAAAATGTCAGTTACAGCCTAACTATAAAAGGCACAGAGTTCATACTGTATATGCAGCGTTATACAGAGTCCCAAAGCATTATTATAATCAAATATTAAGCATTGGACTGCAACATGTGTTTGAACACATATTATTCCGAAAGTGTCCGTTACAGCCAAACTATTAGAGACACAGAGTTCATATTGTATATGCAGCGTTGTACAGAGGCCCAAAGCATTAATATAGTCACTTATTAAGCGTTTTACTGCCCCATGTGGTTAAACACCTAATATTCCAAAAGTGTCCGTTCCAGCCAAACTATTAGAGGCACAAAGTTCATATCGAATATGCAGCGTTTTACAGAGGCCCAAAGCATTAATATAGTCACTTATTAAGCGTTGGACTGCCCCATGTGGTTAAACACCTAATATTCCAAAAGTGTCCGTTACAGCCAAACTATTAGAGGCACAAAGTTCATATCGTATATGCAGCGTTTTACAGAGGCCCAAAGCATTAATATAGTCACTTATTAAGCGTTGGACTGCCCCATGTGGTTAAACACCTAATATTCCAAAAGTGTCCGTTACAGCCATACTATTAGAGGCACAAAGTTCATATCGAATATGCAGCGTTTTACAGAGGCCCAAAGCATTAATATAGTTACTTATTAAGCGTTGAACTGCCCCATGTGGTTGAACACCTAATTTTCCAAAAGTGTCCGTTACAGCCATACTATTAGAGGCACAAAGTTCATATCGAATATGCAGCGTTTTACAGAGGCCCAAAGCATTAATATAGTCACTTATTAAGCGTTGGACTGCCCCATGTGGTTAAACACCTAATATTCCAAAAGTGTCCGTTACAGCCATACTATTAGAGGCACAAAGTTCATATCGAATATGCAGCGTTTTACAGAGGCCCAAAGCATTAATATAGTTACTTATTAAGCGTTGAACTGCCCCATGTGGTTGAACACCTAATATTCCAAAAGTGTCAGTTACAGCCTAACTATAAAAGGCACAGAGTTCATACTGTATATGCAGCATTATACAGAGTATCAAAGCATTAATATAATCAGATATAAAGCGTTGGACTGCCCCATTTGGTTAAACACCTAATATTCCAAAAATATCCGTAACAGCCAATCTATTAGAGTCACAGTGTTCATATTGTAAATGCTGCGTTATACAGAGTCCCAAATCATGTCTATAACCACATATTAAGCGATCGACAGCCGCATGTGGTTGAACACCTAATATTCCAAAAATGTCCGTTACAGCCAAACTATTAGAGGCACAGTGCTCATATTGTATATGCAGCGTTATACAGAGGCCCAAAGCATTAATATAGTCATTAGATCCGTTGGCTGGACACCGGCACATCAGTTTTTTGAAATCTCTAAAACGCTCATTTCTAACAATCTAAGCTTATAACAATTTTCCTAATTGACGGACACAATTTATATTGTATATTTTAATATAGTTTTTGTTGCAGTTTTCAAATATGTAATTGGTTTTTCCATTGGGCAATAAATTAGATCCGTTGGCTGGACATCGGCACATTAGTTTTTAGAAACCTCTAAAACGCTCATTTCAAACAATCTAAGCTTATAACAATTTTCCTAATTGAGGGAAACAGTTTATATTGTGCAATTTTAATATAGTTTTTGTTGCAGTTTTCAAATATGTAATTGGTTTTTCCACTGGGCAATAAATTAGATCCGTTGGGTGGACATCGGCACATTAGTTTTTAGAAACCTCTAAAACGCTCATTTCTAACAATCTAAGCTTATAACAATTTTCCTAATTGACGGACAGATTTTATATTGTGCGATTTTAATATAATTTTTGTTGCAGTTTTCAAATATGTAATTGTTTTTTCCACTGGGCAATAAATTAGATTCGTTGGCTGGACACCGGCACATCAGTATTTAGAAACCTCTAAAACGCTCATTTCTAACAATCTAAGCTTTTAACAATTTTCCTAATTGAGGGAAACAGTTTATATTGTGCAATTTTAATATAGTTTTTGTTGCAGTTTTCAAATATGTAATTGGTTTTTCCACTGGGCAATAAATTAGATCCGTTGGCTGGACACCGGCACATCAGTTTTTTGAAACCTCTAAAACGCTCATTTCTAACAATCTAAGCTTATAACAATTTTCCTAATTGAGCGACACATTTTATATCGTGCAATTTTAATATAGTTTTTGTTGCAGTTTTCAAATATGTAATTGGTTTTTCCACTGGGCAATAAGTTAGTTCCGTTGGCTGGACACCGGCACATCAGTTTTTAGAAACCTCTAAAACGCTCATTTCTAACAATCTAAGCTTATAACAATTTTCCTAATTGAGGGAAACAGTTTATATTGTGCAATTTTAATATAGTTTTTGTTGCAGTTTTCAAATATGTAATTTGTTTTTCCACTGGGCAATAAATTAGATTCATTGGCTGGACACCGGCACATCAGTTTTTTGAAACCTCTAAAACGCTCATTTCTAACAATCTAAGCTTATAACAATTTTCCTAATTGAGGGAAACAGTTTATATTGTGCAATTTTAACATAGTTTTGGTTGCAGTTTCAAATATGTAATTGGTTTTTTCACTGGGCAATAAATTAGATTCATTGGCTGGACACCGGCACATCAGTTTTTTGAAAACTTTAAAACGCTCATTTCTAACAATCTAAGCTTATAACAATTTTCCTAATTGAGGGAAACAGTTTATATTGTGCAATTTTAACATAGTTTTGGTTGCAGTTTCAAATATGTAATTTGTTTTTCCACTGGGCAATAAATTAGATTCATTGGCTGGACACCGGCACATCAGTTTTTTGAAAACTTTAAAACGCTCATTTCTAACAATCTAAGCTTATAACAATTTTCCTAATTGAGGGACAGATTTTATATTGTGCAATTTTAATATAGTTTTTCTTGCAGTTTTCAAATATGTAATTGGTTTTTTCACTGGGCAATAAATTAGATCCGTTGGCTGGACATCGGCACATCAGTTTTTAGAAACCTCTAAAACGCTCATTTCTAACAATCTAAGCTTATAACAATTTTCCTAATTGAGGGAAACAGTTTATATTGTGCAATTTTAACATAGTTTTGGTTGCAGTTTCAAATATGTAATTGGTTTTTTCACTGGACAATAAATTAGATCCGTTGGCTGAACACCGGCACGTCAGTTTTTAGAAACCTCTAAAACGCTCATTTCTAAAAATCTAAGCTTATAACAATTTTCCTAATTGACGGACACAATTTATATTGTGCAATTTTAATATAGTTTTTGTTGCAGTTTTCAAATATGTAATTGGTTTCTTCACTGGGCAATAAATTAGATTCATTGGCTGGACACCGGCACATCAGTTTTTAGAACCCTCTAAAACGCTCATTTCTAAAAATCTAATCTTATAACAATTTTCCTAATTGAGGGACAGATTTTATATTGTGCCATTTTAATATAGTTTTTCTTGCAGTTTTCAAATATGTAATTGGTTTTTTCACTGGGCAATAAATTAGATTCATTGGCTGGACACCGGCACATCAGTTTTTAGAACCCTCTAAAACGCTCATTTCTAACAATCTAAGCTTATAACAATTTTCCTAATTGACGGACACAATTTATATTGTGCCATTTTAATATAGTTTTTCTTGCAGTTTTCAAATATGTAATTGGTTTTTTCACTGGGCAATAAATTAGATTCATTGGCTGGACACCGGCACATCAGTTTTTAGAACCCTCTAAAACGCTCATTTCTAACAATCTAAGCTTATAACAATTTTCCTAATTGAGGGACAGATTTTATATTGTGCAATTTTAACATAGTTTTTGTTGCAGTTTTCAAATAAGTAATTGGTTTTTTCACTGGGCAATAAATTAGATCCGTTGGCTGAACACCGGCACGTCAGTTTTTAGAAACCTCTAAAACGCTCATATCTAACAATCTAAGCTTATAACAATTTTCCTAATTGACGGACACAATTTATATTGTGCAATTTTAATATAGTTTTTGTTGCAGTTTTCAAATATGTAATTGGTTTTTCCACTGGGCAATAAATTAGATCCGTTGGCTGGACATTCGGCACATCAGTTTTTAGAAACCTCTAAAACGCTCATTTCTAACAATCTAAGTTTATAACAATTTTCCTAATTGAGGGAAACAGTTTATATTGTGCAATTTTAATATAGTTTTTGTTGCAGTTTTGAAATATGTAATTGGTTTTTCAACTGGGCAGTAAATTAGATCCGTTGGCTGGACACCGGCACATCAGTTTTTTGAAACCTCTAAAACGCTCATTTCTAACAATCTAAGCTTATAACAATTTTCCTAATTGAGGGACAGATTTTATATTGTGCAATTTTAATATAGTTTTTGTTGCAGTTTTCAAATATGTAATTGGTTTTTCCACTGGGCAATAAATTAGATCCGTTGGCTGGACACCGGCACATCAGTTTTTTGAAACCTCTAAAACGCTCATTTCTAACAATCTAAGCTTATAACAATTTTCCTAATTGACGGACAGATTTTATATTGTGCAATTTTAATATAGTTTTTGTTGCAGTTTTCAAATATGTAATTGGTTTTTCCACTGGGCAATAAATTAGATCCGTTGGCTGGACATTCGGCACATCAGTTTTTAGAAACCTCTAAAACGCTCATTTCTAACAATCTAAGCTTATAACAATTTTCCTAATTGAGGGAAACAGTTTATATTGTGCAATTTTAATATAGTTTTTGTTGCAGTTTTCAAATATGTAATTGGTTTTTTCACTGGGCAATAAATTAGATTCCTTGGCTGGACACCGGCACATCAGTTTTTTGAAACCTCTAATACGCTCATTTCTAACAATCTAAGCTTATAACAATTTTCCTAATTGAGGGACACATTTTATATTGTGCAATTTTAATATAGTTTTTGTTGCAGTTTTCAAATATGTAATTGGTTTTTTCACTGGGCAATAAATTAGATTCCTTGGCTGGACACCGGCACATCAGTTTTTTGAAACCTCTAAAACGCTCATTTCTAACAATCTAAGCTTATAACAATTTTCCTAATTGAGGGAAACAGTTTATATTGTGCAATTTTGATATAGTTTTTGTTGCAGTTTTCAAATATGTAATTGGTTTTTTCACTGGGCAATAAATTAGATCCCTTGGCTGGACACCGGCACATCAGTTTTTTGAAACCTCTAATACGCTCATTTCTAACAATCTAAGCTTATAACAATTTTCCTAATTGAGGGACACATTTTATATTGTGCAATTTTAATATAGTTTTTGTTGCAGTTTTCAAATATGTAATTGGTTTTTTCACTGGGCAATAAATTAGATTCATTGGCTGGACACCGGCACATCAGTTTTTAGAAACCTCTAAAACGCTCATTTCTAACAATCTAAGCTTATAACAATTTTCCTAATTGAGCGAAACAGTTTATATTGTGCAATTTTAATATAGTTTTTGTTGCAGTTTTCAAATATGTAATTGGTTTTTTCACTGGGCAATAAATTAGATCCGTTGGCTGAACACCGGCACATCAGTTTTTAGAAACCTCTAAAACGCTCATTTCTAACAATCTAAGCTTATAACAAGTTTCCTAATTGACGGACACAATTTATATTGTATATTTTAATATAGTTTTTGTTGCAGTTTTCAAATATGTAATTGGTTTTTCCACTGGGCAATAAATTAGATTCATTGGCTGGACACCGGCACATCAGTTTTTAAAAACCTCTAAAACGCTCATTTCTAACAATCTAAGCTTATAACAATTTTCCTAATTGAGCGAAACAGTTTATATTGTGCAATTTTAATATAGTTTTTGTTGCAGTTTTCAAATATGTAATTGGTTTTTCCACTGGGCAATAAATTAGATCCGTTGGCTGGACACCAGCACATCAGTTTTTAGAAACCTCTAAAACGCTCATTTCTAACAATCTAAGCTTATAACAATTTTTCTAATTGAGGGACAGATTTTATATTGTGCAATTTTAATATAGTTTTTCTTGCAGTTTTCAAATATGAAATTGGTTTTTTCACTGGGCAATAAATTAGATTCATTGGCTGGACACCGGCACATCAGTTTTTAGAAACCTCTAAAACGCTCATTTCTAACAATCTAAGCTTATAACAATTTTCCTAATTGAGGGACACATTTTATATTGTGCAATTTTAATATAGTTTTTGTTGCAGTTTTCAAATATGTAATTGGTTTTTCCACTGGGCAATAAATTAGATCCGTTGGCTGGACACCAGCACATCAGTTTTTAGAAACCTCTAAAACGCTCATTTCTAACAATCTAAGCTTATAACAATTTTCCTAATTGAGGGAAACAGTTTATATTGGGCAATTTTAATATAGTTTTTGTTGCAGTTTTCAAATATGTAATTGGTTTTTCCACTGGGCAATAAATTAGATCCGTTGGCTGGACACTGGCACATCAGATTTTTGAAACCTCTAAAACGCTCATTTCTAACAATCTAAGCTTATAACAATTTTCCTAATTGACGGACAGATTTTATATTGTGCAATTTTAATATAGTTTTTGTTGCAGTTTTCAAATATGTAATTGGTTTTTCTACTGGGCAATAAATTAGATCCGCTGGCTGGACATTCGGCACATTAGTTTTTAGAAACCTCTAAAACGCTCATTTCTAACAATCTAAGCTTATAACAATTTTCCTAATTGACGGACAGATTTTATATTGTGCAATTTTAATATAGTTTTTGTTGCAGTTTTCAAATATGTAATTGGTTTTTCTACTGGGCAATAAATTAGATCCGCTGGCTGGACATTCGGCACATTAGTTTTTAGAAACCTCTAAAACGCTCATTTCTAACAATCTAAGCTTATAACAATTTTCCTAATTGAGGGAAACAGTTTATATTGTGCAATTTTAATATAGTTTTTGTTGCAGTTTTCAAATATGTAATTGGTTTTTCCACTGGGCAATAAATTAGATCCGTTGGCTGGACATTCGGCACATTAGTTTTTAGAAACCTCTAAAACGCTCATTTCTAACAATCTAAGCTTATAACAATTTTCCTAATTGAGCGACACATTTTATATCGCGCAATTTTAATATAGTTTTTGTTGCAGTTTTCAAATATGTAATTGGTTTTTCCACTGGGCAATAAATTAGATCCGTTGGCTGGACACCGGCACATCAGTTTTTTGAAACCTCTAAAACGCTCATTTCTAACAATCTAAGCTTATAACAATTTTCCTAATTGAGCGACACATTTTATATCGTGCAATTTTAATATAGTTTTTGTTGCAGTTTTCAAATATGTAATTGGTTTTTCCACTGGGCAATAAGTTAGTTCCGTTGGCTGGACACCGGCACATCAGTTTTTAGAAACCTCTAAAACGCTCATTTCTAACAATCTAAGCTTATAACAATTTTCCTAATTGAGGGAAACAGTTTATATTGTGCAATTTTAATATAGTTTTTGTTGCAGTTTTCAAATATGTAATTGGTTTTTCCACTGGACAATAAATTAGATCCGTTGGCTGGACATTCGGCACATTAGTTTTTAGAAACCTCTAAAACGCTCATTTCTAACAATCTAAGCTTATAACAATTTTCCTAATTGAGCGACACATTTTATATCGCGCAATTTTAATATAGTTTTTGTTGCAGTTTTCAAATATGTAATTGGTTTTTCCACTGGGCAATAAGTTAGTTCCGTTGGCTGGACACCGGCACATCAGTTTTTAGAAACCTCTAAAACGCTCATTTCTAACAATCTAAGCTTATAACAATTTTCCTAATTGAGCGACACATTTTATATCGCGCAATTTTAATATAGTTTTTGTTGCAGTTTTCAAATATGTAATTGGTTTTTCCACTGGGCAATAAATTAGATCCGTTGGATGGACACCGGCACATCAGTTTTTTGAAACCTCTAAAACGCTCATTTCTAACAATCTAAGCTTATAACAATTTTCCTAATTGAGGGACAGATTTTATATTGTGCCATTTTAATATAGTTTTTCTTGCAGTTTTCAAATATGTAATTGGTTTTTCCACTGGGCAATAAATTAGATCCGTTGGCTGGACATTCGGCACATTAGTTTTTAGAATCCTCTAAAACGCTCATTTCTAACAATCTAAGCTTATAACAATTTTCCTAATTGACGGACACAATTTATATTGTGCAATTTTATTATAGTTTTTGTTGCAGTTTTCAAATATGTAATTGGTTTTTTTACTGGGCAATAAATTAGATCCGTTGGCTGGACATCGGCACATTAGTTTTTAGAATCCTCTAAAACGCTCATTTCTAACAATCTAAGCTTATAACAATTTTCCTAATTGACGGACTGATTTTATATTGTGCAATTTTAATATAGTTTTTGTTGCAGTTTTCAAATATGTAATTGGTTTTTCCACTGGGCAATAAATTAGATCCGTTGGCTGGACATCAGCACATCAATTTTTAGAAACCTCTAAAACGCTCATTTCTAACAATCTAAGCTTATAACAATTTTCCTAATTGAGCGAAACAGTTTATATTGTGCAATTTTAATATAGTTTTTGTTGCAGTTTTCAAATATGTAATTGGTTTTTCCACTGGGCAATAAATTAGATCCGTTGGCTGGACACCAGCACATCAGTTTTTAGAAACCTCTAAAACGCTCATTTCTAACAATCTAAGCTTATAACAATTTTTCTAATTGAGGGACAGATTTTATATTGTGCAATTTTAATATAGTTTTTCTTGCAGTTTTCAAATATGAAATTGGTTTTTTCACTGGGCAATAAATTAGATTCATTGGCTGGACACCGGCACATCAGTTTTTAGAAACCTCTAAAACGCTCATTTCTAACAATCTAAGCTTATAACAATTTTCCTAATTGAGGGACACATTTTATATTGTGCAATTTTAATATAGTTTTTGTTGCAGTTTTCAAATATGTAATTGGTTTTTCCACTGGGCAATAAATTAGATCCGTTGGCTGGACACCAGCACATCAGTTTTTAGAAACCTCTAAAACGCTCATTTCTAACAATCTAAGCTTATAACAATTTTCCTAATTGAGGGAAACAGTTTATATTGGGCAATTTTAATATAGTTTTTGTTGCAGTTTTCAAATATGTAATTGGTTTTTCCACTGGGCAATAAATTAGATCCGTTGGCTGGACACTGGCACATCAGATTTTTGAAACCTCTAAAACGCTCATTTCTAACAATCTAAGCTTATAACAATTTTCCTAATTGACGGACAGATTTTATATTGTGCAATTTTAATATAGTTTTTGTTGCAGTTTTCAAATATGTAATTGGTTTTTCTACTGGGCAATAAATTAGATCCGCTGGCTGGACATTCGGCACATTAGTTTTTAGAAACCTCTAAAACGCTCATTTCTAACAATCTAAGCTTATAACAATTTTCCTAATTGACGGACAGATTTTATATTGTGCAATTTTAATATAGTTTTTGTTGCAGTTTTCAAATATGTAATTGGTTTTTCTACTGGGCAATAAATTAGATCCGCTGGCTGGACATTCGGCACATTAGTTTTTAGAAACCTCTAAAACGCTCATTTCTAACAATCTAAGCTTATAACAATTTTCCTAATTGAGGGAAACAGTTTATATTGTGCAATTTTAATATAGTTTTTGTTGCAGTTTTCAAATATGTAATTGGTTTTTCCACTGGGCAATAAATTAGATCCGTTGGCTGGACATTCGGCACATTAGTTTTTAGAAACCTCTAAAACGCTCATTTCTAACAATCTAAGCTTATAACAATTTTCCTAATTGAGCGACACATTTTATATCGCGCAATTTTAATATAGTTTTTGTTGCAGTTTTCAAATATGTAATTGGTTTTTCCACTGGGCAATAAATTAGATCCGTGGGCTGGACACCGGCACATCAGTTTTTTGAAACCTCTAAAACGCTCATTTCTAACAATCTAAGCTTATAACAATTTTCCTAATTGAGCGACACATTTTATATCGTGCAATTTTAATATAGTTTTTGTTGCAGTTTTCAAATATGTAATTGGTTTTTCCACTGGGCAATAAGTTAGTTCCGTTGGCTGGACACCGGCACATCAGTTTTTAGAAACCTCTAAAACGCTCATTTCTAACAATCTAAGCTTATAACAATTTTCCTAATTGAGGGAAACAGTTTATATTGTGCAATTTTAATATAGTTTTTGTTGCAGTTTTCAAATATGTAATTGGTTTTTCCACTGGACAATAAATTAGATCCGTTGGCTGGACATTCGGCACATTAGTTTTTAGAAACCTCTAAAACGCTCATTTCTAACAATCTAAGCTTATAACAATTTTCCTAATTGAGCGACACATTTTATATCGCGCAATTTTAATATAGTTTTTGTTGCAGTTTTCAAATATGTAATTGGTTTTTCCACTGGGCAATAAGTTAGTTCCGTTGGCTGGACACCGGCACATCAGTTTTTAGAAACCTCTAAAACGCTCATTTCTAACAATCTAAGCTTATAACAATTTTCCTAATTGAGCGACACATTTTATATCGCGCAATTTTAATATAGTTTTTGTTGCAGTTTTCAAATATGTAATTGGTTTTTCCACTGGGCAATAAATTAGATCCGTTGGATGGACACCGGCACATCAGTTTTTTGAAACCTCTAAAACGCTCATTTCTAACAATCTAAGCTTATAACAATTTTCCTAATTGAGGGACAGATTTTATATTGTGCCATTTTAATATAGTTTTTCTTGCAGTTTTCAAATATGTAATTGGTTTTTCCACTGGGCAATAAATTAGATCCGTTGGCTGGACATTCGGCACATTAGTTTTTAGAATCCTCTAAAACGCTCATTTCTAACAATCTAAGCTTATAACAATTTTCCTAATTGACGGACACAATTTATATTGTGCAATTTTATTATAGTTTTTGTTGCAGTTTTCAAATATGTAATTGGTTTTTTTACTGGGCAATAAATTAGATCCGTTGGCTGGACATCGGCACATTAGTTTTTAGAATCCTCTAAAACGCTCATTTCTAACAATCTAAGCTTATAACAATTTTCCTAATTGACGGACTGATTTTATATTGTGCAATTTTAATATAGTTTTTGTTGCAGTTTTCAAATATGTAATTGGTTTTTCCACTGGGCAATAAATTAGATCCGTTGGCTGGACATCAGCACATCAATTTTTAGAAACCTCTAAAACGCTCATTTCTAACAATCTAAGCTTATAACAATTTTCCTAATTGAGGGAAACAGTTTATATTGTGCAATTTTAATATAGTTTTTGTTGCAGTTTTTAAATATGCAATTGGTTTTTCAACTGGGCGATAAATTAGATCCGTTGGCTGGACACTGGCACATCAGTTATTAGACACCTCTAAAACGCTCATTTCTAACAATCTAAGCTTATAACAATTTTCCTAATTGGCGGACAGATTTTATATTGTGCGATTTTAATATAGTTTTTGTTGCAGTTTTCAAATATGTAATTGGTTTTTCAACTGGGCAGTAAATTAGATCCGTTGGCTGGACATCGGCACATCAGTTTTTAGAAACCTCTAAAACGCTCATTTCTAACAATCTAAGCTTATAACAATTTTCCTAATTGACGGACAGATTTTATATTGTGCGATTTTAATATAGTTTTTGTTGCAGTTTTCAAATATGTAATTGGTTTTTCAACTGGGCAGTAAATTAGATCCGTTGGCTGGACACCGGCACATCAGTTTTTTGAAACCTCTAAAACGCTCATTTCTAACAATCTAAGCTTATAACAATTTTCCTAATTGAGGGACAGATTTTATATTGTGCAATTTTAATATAGTTTTTCTTGCAGTTTTCAAATATGAAATTGGTTTTTTCACTGGGTAATAAATTAGATTCATTGGCTGGACACCGGCACATCAGTTTTTAGAAACCTCTAAAACGCTCATTTCTAACAATCTAAGCTTATAACAATTTTCCTAATTGAGGGAAACAGTTTATATTGGGCAATTTTAATATAGTTTTTGTTGCAGTTTTCAAATATGTAATTGGTTTTTCCACTGGGCAATAAATTAGATCCGTTGGCTGGACACCAGCACATCAGTTTTTAGAAACCTCTAAAACGCTCATTTCTAACAATCTAAGCTTATAACAATTTTCCTAATTGAGGGAAACAGTTTATATTGTGCAATTTTAATATAGTTTTTGTTGCAGTTTTCAAATATGTAATTGGTTTTTCCACTGGGCAATAAATTAGATCCGTTGGCTGGACACTGGCACATCAGTTTTTTGAAACCTCTAAAACGCTCATTTCTAACAATCTAAGCTTATAACAATTTTCCTAATTGAGGGAAACAGTTTATATTGGGCAATTTTAATATAGTTTTTGTTGCAGTTTTCAAATATGCAATTGGTTTTTCCACTGGGCAATAAATAAGATCCGTTGGCTGGACACCAGCACATCAGTTTTTAGAAACCTCTAAAACGCTCATTTCTAACAATCTAAGCTTATAACAATTTTCCTAATTGAGGGAAACAGTTTATATTGTGCAATTTTAATATAGTTTTTGTTGCAGTTTTCAAATATGTAATTGGTTTTTCCACTGGGCAATAAATTAGATCCGTTGGCTGGACACTGGCACATCAGTTTTTTGAAACCTCTAAAACGCTCATTTCTAACAATCTAAGCTTATAACAATTTTCCTAATTGAGGGAAACAGTTTATATTGGGCAATTTTAATATAGTTTTTGTTGCAGTTTTCAAATATGTAATTGGTTTTTCCACTGGGCAATAAATTAGATCCGTTGGCTGGACACCAGCACATCAGTTTTTAGAAACCTCTAAAACGCTCATTTCTAACAATCTAAGCTTATAACAATTTTCCTAATTGAGGGAAACAGTTTATATTGTGCAATTTTAATATAGTTTTTGTTGCAGTTTTCAAATATGTAATTGGTTTTTCCACTGGGCAATAAATTAGATCTGTTGGCTGGACACCGGCACATCAGTTTTTAGAAACCTCTTAAACGCTCATTTCTAACAATCTAAGCTTATAACAATTTTCCTAATTGACGGACACAATTTATATTGTATATTTTAATATAGTTTTTGTTGCAGTTTTTAAATATGTAATTGGTTTTTCAACTGGGCCATAAATTAGATCCGTTGGCTGGACACCGGCACACCAGTTTTTGAAACCTCTAAAACGCTCATTTCTAACAATCTAAGCTTATAACAATTTTCCTAATTGAGGGAAACAGTTTATATTGTGCAATTTTAATATAGTTTTTGTTGCAGTTATCAAATATGTAATTGGTTTTTCCACTGGGCAATAAATTAGATCCGTTGGCTGGACACCGGCACATCAGTTTTTGAAACCTCTAAAACGCTCATTTCTAAAAATCTATGCTTATAACAATTTTCCTAATTGACGGACAGATTTTATATTGTGCAATTTTAATATAGTTTTTGTTGCAGTTTTCAAATATGTAATTGGTTTTTCTACTGGGCAATAAATTAGATCCGCTGGCTGGACATTCGGCACATTAGTTTTTAGAAACCTCTAAAACGCTCATTTCTATCAATCTAAGCTTATAACAATTTTCCTAATTGACGGACAGATTTTATATTGGGCAATTTTAATATAGTTTTTGTTGCAGTTTTCAAATATGTAATTGGTTTTTCCACTGGGCAATAAATTAGATCCGTTGGCTGGACATTCGGCACATTAGTTTTTAGAAACCTCTAAAACGCTCATTTCTAACAATCTAAGCTTATAACAATTTTCCTAATTGAGCGACACATTTTATATCGCGCAATTTTAATATAGTTTTTGTTGCAGTTTTCAAATATGTAATTGGTTTTTCCACTGGGCAATAAATTAGATCCGTTGGCTGGACACCGGCACATCAGTTTTTTGAAACCTCTAAAACGCTCATTTCTAACAATCTAAGCTTATAACAATTTTCCTAATTGAGGGAAACAGTTTATATTGTGCAATTTTAATATAGTTTTTGTTGCAGTTTTTAAATATGCAATTGGTTTTTCAACTGGGCGATAAATTAGATCCGTTGGCTGGACACTGGCACATCAGTTATTAGACACCTCTAAAACGCTCATTTCTAACAATCTAAGCTTATAACAATTTTCCTAATTGGCGGACAGATTTTATATTGTGCGATTTTAATATAGTTTTTGTTGCAGTTTTCAAATATGTAATTGGTTTTTCAACTGGGCAGTAAATTAGATCCGTTGGCTGGACATCGGCACATCAGTTTTTAGAAACCTCTAAAACGCTCATTTCTAACAATCTAAGCTTATAACAATTTTCCTAATTGACGGACAGATTTTATATTGTGCGATTTTAATATAGTTTTTGTTGCAGTTTTCAAATATGTAATTGGTTTTTCAACTGGGCAGTAAATTAGATCCGTTGGCTGGACACCGGCACATCAGTTTTTTGAAACCTCTAAAACGCTCATTTCTAACAATCTAAGCTTATAACAATTTTCCTAATTGAGGGACAGATTTTATATTGTGCAATTTTAATATAGTTTTTCTTGCAGTTTTCAAATATGAAATTGGTTTTTTCACTGGGTAATAAATTAGATTCATTGGCTGGACACCGGCACATCAGTTTTTAGAAACCTCTAAAACGCTCATTTCTAACAATCTAAGCTTATAACAATTTTCCTAATTGAGGGAAACAGTTTATATTGGGCAATTTTAATATAGTTTTTGTTGCAGTTTTCAAATATGTAATTGGTTTTTCCACTGGGCAATAAATTAGATCCGTTGGCTGGACACCAGCACATCAGTTTTTAGAAACCTCTTAAACGCTCATTTCTAACAATCTAAGCTTATAACAATTTTCCTAATTGACGGACACAATTTATATTGTATATTTTAATATAGTTTTTGTTGCAGTTTTTAAATATGTAATTGGTTTTTCAACTGGGCCATAAATTAGATCCGTTGGCTGGACACCGGCACACCAGTTTTTGAAACCTCTAAAACGCTCATTTCTAACAATCTAAGCTTATAACAATTTTCCTAATTGAGGGAAACAGTTTATATTGTGCAATTTTAATATAGTTTTTGTTGCAGTTATCAAATATGTAATTGGTTTTTCCACTGGGCAATAAATTAGATCCGTTGGCTGGACACCGGCACATCAGTTTTTGAAACCTCTAAAACGCTCATTTCTAAAAATCTATGCTTATAACAATTTTCCTAATTGACGGACAGATTTTATATTGTGCAATTTTAATATAGTTTTTGTTGCAGTTTTCAAATATGTAATTGGTTTTTCTACTGGGCAATAAATTAGATCCGCTGGCTGGACATTCGGCACATTAGTTTTTAGAAACCTCTAAAACGCTCATTTCTATCAATCTAAGCTTATAACAATTTTCCTAATTGACGGACAGATTTTATATTGGGCAATTTTAATATAGTTTTTGTTGCAGTTTTCAAATATGTAATTGGTTTTTCCACTGGGCAATAAATTAGATCCGTTGGCTGGACATTCGGCACATTAGTTTTTAGAAACCTCTAAAACGCTCATTTCTAACAATCTAAGCTTATAACAATTTTCCTAATTGAGCGACACATTTTATATCGCGCAATTTTAATATAGTTTTTGTTGCAGTTTTCAAATATGTAATTGGTTTTTCCACTGGGCAATAAATTAGATCCGTTGGCTGGACACCGGCACATCAGTTTTTTGAAACCTCTAAAACGCTCATTTCTAACAATCTAAGCTTATAACAATTTTCCTAATTGAGGGAAACAGTTTATATTGTGCAATTTTAATATAGTTTTTGTTGCAGTTTTTAAATATGCAATTGGTTTTTCAACTGGGCGATAAATTAGATCCGTTGGCTGGACACTGGCACATCAGTTATTAGACACCTCTAAAACGCTCATTTCTAACAATCTAAGCTTATAACAATTTTCCTAATTGGCGGACAGATTTTATATTGTGCGATTTTAATATAGTTTTTGTTGCAGTTTTCAAATATGTAATTGGTTTTTCAACTGGGCAGTAAATTAGATCCGTTGGCTGGACATCGGCACATCAGTTTTTAGAAACCTCTAAAACGCTCATTTCTAACAATCTAAGCTTATAACAATTTTCCTAATTGACGGACAGATTTTATATTGTGCGATTTTAATATAGTTTTTGTTGCAGTTTTCAAATATGTAATTGGTTTTTCAACTGGGCAGTAAATTAGATCCGTTGGCTGGACACCGGCACATCAGTTTTTTGAAACCTCTAAAACGCTCATTTCTAACAATCTAAGCTTATAACAATTTTCCTAATTGAGGGACAGATTTTATATTGTGCAATTTTAATATAGTTTTTCTTGCAGTTTTCAAATATGAAATTGGTTTTTTCACTGGGTAATAAATTAGATTCATTGGCTGGACACCGGCACATCAGTTTTTAGAAACCTCTAAAACGCTCATTTCTAACAATCTAAGCTTATAACAATTTTCCTAATTGAGGGAAACAGTTTATATTGGGCAATTTTAATATAGTTTTTGTTGCAGTTTTCAAATATGTAATTGGTTTTTCCACTGGGCAATAAATTAGATCCGTTGGCTGGACACCAGCACATCAGTTTTTTGAAACCTCTAAAACGCTCATTTCTAACAATCTAAGCTTATAACAATTTTCCTAATTGAGGGAAACAGTTTATATTGGGCAATTTTAATATAGTTTTTGTTGCAGTTTTCAAATATGCAATTGGTTTTTCCACTGGGCAATAAATAAGATCCGTTGGCTGGACACCAGCACATCAGTTTTTAGAAACCTCTAAAACGCTCATTTCTAACAATCTAAGCTTATAACAATTTTCCTAATTGAGGGAAACAGTTTATATTGTGCAATTTTAATATAGTTTTTGTTGCAGTTTTCAAATATGTAATTGGTTTTTCCACTGGGCAATAAATTAGATCCGTTGGCTGGACACTGGCACATCAGTTTTTTGAAACCTCTAAAACGCTCATTTCTAACAATCTAAGCTTATAACAATTTTCCTAATTGAGGGAAACAGTTTATATTGGGCAATTTTAATATAGTTTTTGTTGCAGTTTTCAAATATGTAATTGGTTTTTCCACTGGGCAATAAATTAGATCCGTTGGCTGGACACCAGCACATCAGTTTTTAGAAACCTCTAAAACGCTCATTTCTAACAATCTAAGCTTATAACAATTTTCCTAATTGAGGGAAACAGTTTATATTGTGCAATTTTAATATAGTTTTTGTTGCAGTTTTCAAATATGTAATTGGTTTTTCCACTGGGCAATAAATTAGATCTGTTGGCTGGACACCGGCACATCAGTTTTTAGAAACCTCTTAAACGCTCATTTCTAACAATCTAAGCTTATAACAATTTTCCTAATTGACGGACACAATTTATATTGTATATTTTAATATAGTTTTTGTTGCAGTTTTTAAATATGTAATTGGTTTTTCAACTGGGCCATAAATTAGATCCGTTGGCTGGACACCGGCACATCAGTTTTTTGAAACCTCTAAAACGCTCATTTCTAACAATCTAAGCTTATAACAATTTTCCTAATTGAGCGACACATTTTATATCGTGCAATTTTAATATAGTTTTTGTTGCAGTTTTCAAATATGTAATTGGTTTTTTCACTGGGCAATAAATTAGATCCGTTGGCTGAACACCGGCACATCAGTTTTTAGAAACCTCTAAAACGCTCATTTCTAACAATCTAAGCTTATAACAATTTTCCTAATTGAGGGACCCATTTTATATTGTGCAATTTTAATATAGTTTTTGTTGCAGTTTTCAAATATGTAATTGGTTTTTTCACTGGGCAATAAATTAGATTCATTGGCTGGACACCGGAACATCAGTTTTTTGAACCCTCTAAAACGCTCATTTCTAACAATCTAAGCTTATAACAATTTTCTTAATTGAGGGAAACAGTTTATATTGTGCAATTTTAATATAGTTTTTGTTGCAGTTTTCAAATATGTAATTGGTTTTTCCACTGGGCAATAAATTAGATCCGTTGGGTGGACATCGGCACATTAGTTTTTAGAAACCTCTAAAACGCTCATTTCTAACAATCTAAGCTTATAACAATTTTCCTAATTGACGGACAGATTTTATATTGGGCAATTTTAATATAGTTTTTGTTGCAGTTTTCAAATATGTAATTGGTTTTTCTACTGGGCAATAAATTAGATCCGCTGGCTGGACATTCGGCACATTAGTTTTTAGAAACCTCTAAAACGCTCATTTCTATCAATCTAAGCTTATAACAATTTTCCTAATTGACGGACAGATTTTATATTGGGCAATTTTAATATAGTTTTTGTTGCAGTTTTCAAATATGTAATTGGTTTTTCCACTGGGCAATAAATTAGATCCGTTGGCTGGACATTCGGCACATTAGTTTTTAGAAACCTCTAAAACGCTCATTTCTAACAATCTAAGCTTATAACAATTTTCCTAATTGAGCGACACATTTTATATCGCGCAATTTTAATATAGTTTTTGTTGCAGTTTTCAAATATGTAATTGGTTTTTCCACTGGGCAATAAATTAGATCCGTTGGCTGGACACCGGCACATCAGTTTTTTGAAACCTCTAAAACGCTCATTTCTAACAATCTAAGCTTATAACAATTTTCCTAATTGAGCGACACATTTTATATCGTGCAATTTTAATATAGTTTTTGTTGCAGTTTTCAAATATGTAATTGGTTTTTTCACTGGGCAATAAATTAGATCCGTTGGCTGAACACCGGCACATCAGTTTTTAGAAACCTCTAAAACGCTCATTTCTAACAATCTAAGCTTATAACAATTTTCCTAATTGAGGGACCCATTTTATATTGTGCAATTTTAATATAGTGTTTGTTGCAGTTTTCAAATATGTAATTGGTTTTTTCACTGGGCAATAAATTAGATTCATTGGCTGGACACCGGAACATCAGTTTTTTGAACCCTCTAAAACGCTCATTTCTAACAATCTAAGCTTATAACAATTTTCCTAATTGAGGGACCCATTTTATATTGTGCAATTTTAATATAGTTTTTGTTGCAGTTTTCAAATATGTAATTGGTTTTTCCACTGGGCAATAAATTAGATCCGTTGGGTGGACATCGGCACATTAGTTTTTAGAAACCTCTAAAACGCTCATTTCTAACAATCTAAGCTTATAACAATTTTCCTAATTGACGGACAGATTTTATATTGTGCGATTTTAATATAGTTTTTGTTGCAGTTTTCAAATATGTAATTGGTTTTTCAACTGGGCAGTAAATTAGATCCGTTGGCTGGACACCTGCACATCAGTTTTTTGAAACCTCTAAAACGCTCATTTCTAAAAATCTATGCTTATAACAATTTTCCTAATTGACGGACACAATTTATATTGTATATTTTAATATAGTTTTTGTTGCAGTTTTTAAATATGTAATTGGTTTTTCAACTGGGCCATAAATTAGATCCGTTGGCTGGACACCAGCACATCAGTTTTTAGAAACCTCTAAAACGCTCATTTCTAACAATCTAAGCTTATAACAATTTTCCTAATTGAGGGAAACAGTTTATATTGGGCAATTTTAATATAGTTTTTGTTGCAGTTTTCAAATATGTAATTGGTTTTTCCACTGGGCAATAAATTAGATCCGTTGGCTGGACACCAGCACATCAGTTTTTAGAAACCTCTAAAACGCTCATTTCTAACAATCTAAGCTTATAACAATTTTCCTAATTGAGGGAAACAGTTTATATTGTGCAATTTTAATATAGTTTTTGTTGCAGTTTTCAAATATGTAATTGGTTTTTCCACTGGGCAATAAATTAGATCTGTTGGCTGGACACCGGCACATCAGTTTTTAGAAACCTCTTAAACGCTCATTTCTAACAATCTAAGCTTATAACAATTTTCCTAATTGACGGACACAATTTATATTGTATATTTTAATATAGTTTTTGTTGCAGTTTTTAAATATGTAATTGGTTTTTCAACTGGGCCATAAATTAGATCCGTTGGCTGGACACCGGCACACCAGTTTTTGAAACCTCTAAAACGCTCATTTCTAACAATCTAAGCTTATAACAATTTTCCTAATTGAGGGAAACAGTTTATATTGTGCAATTTTAATATAGTTTTTGTTGCAGTTATCAAATATGTAATTGGTTTTTCCACTGGGCAATAAATTAGATCCGTTGGCTGGACACCGGCACATCAGTTTTTGAAACCTCTAAAACGCTCATTTCTAAAAATCTATGCTTATAACAATTTTCCTAATTGACGGACAGATTTTATATTGTGCAATTTTAATATAGTTTTTGTTGCAGTTTTCAAATATGTAATTGGTTTTTCTACTGGGCAATAAATTAGATCCGCTGGCAGGACATTCGGCACATTAGTTTTTAGAAACCTCTAAAACGCTCATTTCTATCAATCTAAGCTTATAACAATTTTCCTAATTGACGGACAGATTTTATATTGGGCAATTTTAATATAGTTTTTGTTGCAGTTTTCAAATATGTAATTGGTTTTTCCACTGGGCAATAAATTAGATCCGTTGGCTGGACATTCGGCACATTAGTTTTTAGAAACCTCTAAAACGCTCATTTCTAACAATCTAAGCTTATAACAATTTTCCTAATTGAGCGACACATTTTATATCGCGCAATTTTAATATAGTTTTTGTTGCAGTTTTCAAATATGTAATTGGTTTTTCCACTGGGCAATAAATTAGATCCGTTGGCTGGACACCGGCACATCAGTTTTTTGAAACCTCTAAAACGCTCATTTCTAACAATCTAAGCTTATAACAATTTTCCTAATTGAGCGACACATTTTATATCGTGCAATTTTAATATAGTTTTTGTTGCAGTTTTCAAATATGTAATTGGTTTTTTCACTGGGCAATAAATTAGATCCGTTGGCTGAACACCGGCACATCAGTTTTTAGAAACCTCTAAAACGCTCATTTCTAACAATCTAAGCTTATAACAATTTTCCTAATTGAGGGACCCATTTTATATTGTGCAATTTTAATATAGTGTTTGTTGCAGTTTTCAAATATGTAATTGGTTTTTTCACTGGGCAATAAATTAGATTCATTGGCTGGACACCGGAACATCAGTTTTTTGAACCCTCTAAAACGCTCATTTCTAACAATCTAAGCTTATAACAATTTTCTTAATTGAGGGAAACAGTTTATATTGTGCAATTTTAATATAGTTTTTGTTGCAGTTTTCAAATATGTAATTGGTTTTTCCACTGGGCAATAAATTAGATCCGTTGGGTGGACATCGGCACATTAGTTTTTAGAAACCTCTAAAACGCTCATTTCTAACAATCTAAGCTTATAACAATTTTCCTAATTGACGGACAGATTTTATATTGTGCGATTTTAATATAGTTTTTGTTGCAGTTTTCAAATATGTAATTGGTTTTTCAACTGGGCAGTAAATTAGATCCGTTGGCTGGACACCTGCACATCAGTTTTTTGAAACCTCTAAAACGCTCATTTCTAACAATCTAAGCTTATAACAATTTTCCTAATTGAGGGACAGATTTTATATTGTGCAATTTTAATATAGTTTTTCTCGCAGTTTTCAAATATGAAATTGGTTTTTTCACTGGGCAATAAATTAGATTCATTGGCTGGACACCGGCACATCAGTTTTTAGAACCCTCTAAAACGCTCATTTCTAACAATCTAAGCTTATAACAATTTTCCTAATTGAGGGAAACAGTTTATATTGTGCAATTCTAATATAGTTTTTGTTGCAGTTTTCAAATATGTAATTGGTTTTTCCACTGGGCAATAAGTTAGATCCGTTGGCCGGACACCGGCACATCAGTTTTTAGAAACTTCTAAAACGCTCATTTATAACAATCTAAGCTTATAACAATTTTCCTAATTAAGGGAAACAGTTTATATTGTGCAATTTTAATATAGTTTTTGTTGCAGTTTTCAAATATGTAATTGGTTTTTCCACTGGGCAATAAATTAGATCCGTTGGCTGGACACCGGCACATCAGTTTTTTGAAACCTCTAAAACGCTCATTTCTAACAATCTAAGCTTATAACAATTTTCCTAATTGAGCGACACATTTTATATTGTGCAATTTTAATATAGTTTTTGTTGCAGTTTTCAAATATGTAATTGGTTTTTTCACTGGGCAATAAATTAGATTCATTGGCTGGACACAGGCACATCAGTTTTTAGAAACCTCTAAAACGCTCATTTCTAACAACCTAAGCTTATAACAATTTTCCTAATTGAGGGAAACAGTTATATTGGGCAATTTTAATATAGTTTTTGTTGCAGTTCTCAAATATGTAATTGGTTTTTTCACTGGGCAATAAATTAGATTCATTGGCTGGACACAGGCACATCAGTTTTTAGAAACCTCTAAAACGCTCATTTCTAACAATCTAAGCTTATAACAATTTTTCTAATTGAGGGACAGATTTTATATTGTGCAATTTTAATATAGTTTTTGTTGCAGTTTTCAAATATGTAATTGGTTTTTCCACTGGGCAATAAATTAGATTCATTGGCTGGACACCGGCACATCAGTTTTTAGAAACCTCTAAAACGCTCATTTCTAACAATCTAAGCTTATAACAATTTTCCTAATTGAGGGAAACAGTTTATATTGAGCAATTTTAATATAGTTTTTGCAGTTTTCAAATATGTAATTGGTTTTTCAACTGGGCAATAAATTAGATCCGTTGGCTGGACACCGGCACATCAGTTTTTAGAAACCTCTAAAACGCTCATTTTTAACAATATAAGCTTATAACAATTTGCCTAATTGAGGGAAACAGTTTATATTGTGCAATTTTAATATAGTTTTTGTTGCAGTTTTCAAATATGTAATTGGTTTTTTCACTGGGCAATAAATTAGATCCGTTGGCTGGACACCGGCACATCAGTTTTTAGAAACCTCTAAAAAGCTCATTTTTAACAATATAAGCTTATAACAATTTTCCTAATTGAGGGAACAGTTTATATTGTGCAATTTTAATACAGTTTTTGTTGCAGTTTTCAAATATGAAATTGGTTTTTCCACTGGGCAATAAATTAGATCCGTTGGCTGGACACCGGCACATCAGTTTTTTGAAACCTCTAAAACGCTCATTTCTAACAATCTAAGCTTATAACAATTTTCCTAATTGAGGGACAGATTTTATATTGTGCAATTTTAACATAGTTTTTGTTGCAGTTTTCAAATCTGTAATTGGTTTTTCCACTGGGCAATAAATTAGATCCGTTGGCTGGACACCGGCACATCAGTTTTTTGAAACCTCTAAAACGCTCATTTCTAACAATCTAAGCTTAAAGCAATTTTCCTAATTGAGGGAAACAGATTATATTGTGCAATTTTAATATAGTTTTTGTGGCAGTTTTCAAATATGTAAATGGTTTTTCAACTGGGCAATAAATTAGATCCGTTGGCTGGACACCGGCACATCAGTTTTTTGAAACCTCTAAAACGCTCATTTCTAACAATCTAAGCTTATAACAATTTTCCTAATTGACGGACACAATTTGTATTGTATATTTTATTATAGTTTTTGTTGCAGTTTTCTAATATGAAATTGGTTTTTCCACTGGGCAATAAATTTCATCCGTTGGCTGGACACCGGCACATCAGTTTTTTGAAACCTCTAAAACGCTCACTTCTAAAAAACTAAGCTTATAACAATTTTTCTAATTGACGGACCGATTTTATATTGTGCAATTTTAATATAGTTTTTGTTGCAGTTTTCAAATATCTAATTGGTTTTTCCACTGGGCAATAAATTAGATCCGTTGGCTGGACACCGGCACATCAGTTTTTTGAAACCTCTAAAACGCTCATTTCTAACAATCTAAGCTTATAACAATTTTCCTATTTGACGGACAGATTTTATATTGTGCGATTTTAATATAGTTTTTGTTGCAGTTTTCAAATATGTAATTGGTTTTTCCACTGGGCAATAAATTAGATCCGTTGGCTGGACATCGGCACATCAGTTTTTAGAAACCTCTAAAACGCTCATTTCTAACAATCTAAGCTTATAACAATTTTCCTATTTGACGGACAGATTTTATATTGTATATTTTAATATAGTTTTTATTGCAGTTTTCTAATATGAAATTGGTTTTTCCACTGGGCAATAAATTAGATCCGTTGGCTGGACACGGCACATTAGTTTTTTGAAACCTCTAAAACGCTCATTTCTAACAATCTAAGCTTATAACAATTTTCCTAATTGAGGGAAACAGTTTATATTGTGCAATTGTAATATAGTTTTTGTTGCAGTTTTCAAATATGTAATTGGTTTTTCCACTGGGCAATAAATTAGATCCGTTGGCTGGAGACCGGCACATCAGTTTTTTTAAACCTCTAAAACGGTCATTTCTAACAATCTAAGCTTATAACTATTTTCCTAATTGAGGGACAGATTTTATATTGTGCAATTTTAATATAGTTTTTGTTGCAGTTTTCAAATATGTAATTGGTTTTTCCACTGGGCAATAAATTAGATCCGTTGGCTGGACATCGGCACATCAGTTTTCAGAAACCTCTAAAACGCTCATTTCTAACAATCTAAGCTTATAACTATTTTCCTAATTGAGGGACAGATTTTATATTGTGCAATTTTAATATAGTTTTTGTTGCAGTTTTCAAATATGTAATTGGTTTTTCCACTGGGCAATAAATTAGATCCGTTGGCTGGACATCGGCACATCAGTTTTTAGAAACCTCTAAAACGCTCATTTCTAACAATCTAAGCTTATAACAATTTTCCTAATTGACGGACACAATTTATATTGTATATTTTAATATAGTTTTTGTGGCAGTTTTCAAATATGTAATTGGTTTTTTCACTGGGCAAGTTGAACACCTAATATTCCAAAAATGTCAGTTACAGCCTAACTATAAAAGGCACAGAGTTCATACTGTATATGCAGCGTTATAGAGAGTCTTAAAGCATTACTATAACCACATATTAAGCGATCGACAACCCCATGATGTTGAACACCTTATATTCGAAAAATGTCCGTTACAGCTAAACTATTAGAGGCACAAAGTTCATATCGAATATGCAGCGTTTTACAGAGGCCCAAAGCATTAATATAGTCACTTATTAAGCGTTGGACTGCCCCATGTGGTTGAACACCTAATTCCAAAAATGTCCGTTACAGCCAAACTATTAGAGGCACAAAGTTCATATTGTATATGCAGCGTTATACAGAGGCCCAAAGCATTACTATAACCACATATTAAGCGATCGACAACCCCATGATGTTGAACACCTTATATTCGAAAAATGTCCGTTACAGCTAAACTATTAGAGGCACAAAGTTCATATCGAATATGCAGCGTTTTACAGAGGCCCAAAGCATTAATATAGTCACTTATTAAGCGTTGGACTGCCCCATGTGGTTGAACACCTAATATTCCAAAAATGTCCGTTACAGCTAAACTATTAGAGGCACAAAGTTCATATCGAATATGCAGAGTTTTACAGAGTCCCAAAGCATTAATATAGTCACTTATTAAGCGTTGGACTGCCCCATGTGGCTGAACACCTAATATTCCAAAAATGTCCGTTACAGCCAAACTATTAGAGGCACAGTGCTCATTTTGTATGTGCAGCGTTATACAGAGGCCCAAAGCATTAATATAGTCACTTATTAAGCGTTGGACTGCCCCACGTGGCTGAACACCTAATATTCCAAAAATGTCCGTTACAGCCAAACTATTAGAGGCACAGTGCTCATTTTGTATGTGCAGCGTTATACAGAGGCCCAAAGCATTAATATAGTCACTTATTAAGCGTTGGACTGCCCCATGTGGCTGAACACCTAATATTCCAAAAATGTCCGTTACAGCCAAACTATTAGAGGCACAGTGCTCATTTTGTATGTGCAGCGTTATACAGAGGCCCAAAGCATTAATATAGTCACTTATTAAGCGTTGGACTGCCCCATGTGGCTGAACACCTAATATTCCAAAAATGTCCGTTACAGCCAAACTATTAGAGGCACAGTGCTCATTTTGTATATGCAGCGATATACAGAGGCCCAAAGCATTAATATGGTCACTTATTAAGCGTTGGACTGCCCCATGTGGTTGAACACCTAATATTCCAAAAGTGTCCGTTACAGCCAAACTATTAGAGGCACAAAGTTCATATCGAATATGCAGCGTTATACAGAGGCCCAAAGCATTAATATAGTCACTTATTAAGCGTTGGACTGCCCCATGTGGCTAAACACCTAATATTCCAAAAATGTCCGTTACAGCCAAACTATTAGAGGCACAGTGCTCATTTTGTATATGCAGCGTTATACAGAGGCCCAAAGCTTTAATATAGTCACTTATTAAGCGTTGGACTGCCCTATGTGGTTAAACACCTAATATTCCAAAAGTGTCCGTTACAGCCGTACTATTAGAGGCACAAAGTTCATATTGTATATGCAGCGTTGTACAGAGGCCCAAAGCATTACTATAACAACATATTAAGCGATCGACAACCCCATGATGTTGAACACCTTATATTCGAAAAATGTCCGTTACAGCTAAACTATTAGAGGCACAAAGTTCATATCGAATATGCAGCGTTATACAGAGGCCCAAAGCATTAATATAGTCACTTATTAAGCGTTGGACTGCCCCATGTGGCAAAACACCTAATATTCCAAAAATGTCCGTTACAGCCAAACTATTAGATGCACAGTGCTCATTTTGTATATGCAGCGTTATACAGAGTCCCAAAGCATTAATATAGTCACTTATTAAGCGTTGGACTGCCCCATGTGGTTAAACACCTAATATTCCAAAAGTGTCCGTTACAGCCGTACTATTAGAGGCACAAAGTTCATATCGTATATGCAGCGTTATACAGAGGCCCAAAGCCTTAATATAGTCACTTATTAAGCGTTGGACTGCCCCATGTGGTTAAACACCTAATATTCCAAAAGTGTCCGTTACAGCCGTACTATTAGAGGCACAAAGTTCATATCGTATATGCAGCGTTATACAGAGGCCCAAAGCGTTAATATAGTCACTTATTAAGCGTTGGACTGCCCCATGTGGTTAAACACCTAATATTCCAAAAATATCCGTTACAGCCATACTATTAGAGGCACAGTGCTCATTTTGTATATGCAGCGTTATACGGAGTCCCAATGCATTACTATAACCACATATAAAGCGATCGACATCCCCTTGTTGTTGAACACCTAATATTCCAAAAATGTCAGTTACAGCCAAACTATTAGAGGCACAGTGCTCATTTTGTATATGCAGCGATATACAAAGTTCATATCGAATATGCAGCGTTATACAGAGGCCCAAAGCATTAATATAGTCACTTATTAAGCGTTGGACTGCCCCATGTGGCTGAACACCTAATATTCCAAAAATGTCCGTTACAGCCAAACTATTAGAGGCACAGTGCTCATTTTGTATATGCAGCGTTATACGGAGTCCCAATGCATTACTATAACCACATATAAAGCGATCGACATCCCCTTGTTGTTGAACACCTAATATTCCAAAAATGTCAGTTACAGCCTAACTATAAAAGGCACAGAGTTCATACTGTATATGCAGCGTTATACAGAGGCCCAAAGCTTTAATATAGTCACTTATTAAGCGTTGGACTGCCCCATGTGGTTAAACACCTAATATTCCAAAAGTGTCCGTTACAGCCGTACTATTAGAGGCACAAAGTTCATATCGTATATGCAGCGTTATACAGAGGCCCAAAGCATTAATATAGTCACTTATTAAGCGTTGGACTGCCCCATGTGGTTAAACACCTAATATTCCAAAAGTGTCCGTTACAGCCATACTATTGGAGGCCCAAAGTTTATATCGTATATGCAACGTTTTACAGAGGCCCAAAGCATTAATATAGTCACTTATTAAGCGTTGGACTGCCCCATGTGATTGAACACCTAATATTCCAAAAGTGTCCGTTACAGCCAAACTATTAGATTCACAAAGTTCATATCGAATATGCAGCGTTTTACAGAGACCCAAAGCATTAATATAGTCACTTATTAAGCGTTGGACTGCCCCATGTGGTTAAACACCTAATATTCCAAAAGTGTCCGTTACAGCCAAACTATTAGAGGCACAAAATTCATATCGAATATGCAACGTTTTACAGAGGCACATAGCATTAATATAGTCACGTGGTTAAACACCTAATATTCCAAAAGTGTCCATTACAGCCGTACTATTAGAGGCACAAAGTTCATATCGTATATGCAGCGTTATACTGAGGCCCAAAGCCTTAATATAGTCACTTATTAAGCGTTGGACTGCCCCATGTGGTTAAACACCTAATATTCCAAAAGTGTCCGTTACAGCCGTACCATTAGAGGCACAAAGTTCATATCGTATATGCAGCGTTATACAGAGGCCCAAAGCATTAATATAGTCACTTATTAAGCGTTGGACTGCCCCATGTGGTTAAACACCTAATATTTTAAAAGTGTCCGTTACAGCCGTACTATTAGAGGCACAAAGTTCATATCGTATATGCAGTGTTATACAGAGGCCCAAAGCATTAATATAGTGACTTATTAAGCGTTGGACTGCCCCATGTGGTTAAACACCTAATATTCCAAAAGTGTCCGTTACAGCCAAACTATTAGAGGCACAGTGCTCATTTTGTATATGCAGCGATATACAAAGTTCATATCGAATATGCAGCGTTATACAGAGGCCCAAAGCATTAATATAGTCACTTATTAAGCGTTGGACTGCCCCATGTGGCTGAACACCTAATATTCCAAAAATGTCCGTTACAGCCAAACTATTAGAGGCACAGTGCTCATTTTGTATATGCAGCGATATACAAAGTTCATATCGAATATGCAGCGTTATACAGAGGCCCAAAGCATTAATATAGTCACTTATTAAGCGTTGGACTGCCCCATGTGGCTGAACACCTAATATTCCAAAAATGTCCGTTACAGCCAAACTATTAGAGGCACAGTGCTCATTTTGTATATGCAGCGTTATACGGAGTCCCAATGCATTACTATAACCACATATAAAGCGATCGACATCCCCTTGTTGTTGAACACCTAATATTCCAAAAATGTCAGTTACAGCCTAACTATAAAAGGCACAGAGTTCATACTGTATATGCAGCGTTATACAGAGGCCCAAAGCTTTAATATAGTCACTTATTAAGCGTTGGACTGCCCCATGTGGTTAAACACCTAATATTCCAAAAGTGTCCGTTACAGCCGTACTATTAGAGGCACAAAGTTCATATCGTATATGCAGCGTTATACAGAGGCCCAAAGCATTAATATAGTCACTTATTAAGCGTTGGACTGCCCCATGTGGTTAAACACCTAATATTCCAAAAGTGTCCGTTACAGCCATACTATTGGAGGCCCAAAGTTTATATCGTATATGCAACGTTTTACAGAGGCCCAAAGCATTAATATAGTCACTTATTAAGCGTTGGACTGCCCCATGTGATTGAACACCTAATATTCCAAAAGTGTCCGTTACAGCCAAACTATTAGATTCACAAAGTTCATATCGAATATGCAGCGTTTTACAGAGACCCAAAGCATTAATATAGTCACTTATTAAGCGTTGGACTGCCCCATGTGGTTAAACACCTAATATTCCAAAAGTGTCCGTTACAGCCAAACTATTAGAGGCACAAAATTCATATCGAATATGCAACGTTTTACAGAGGCACATAGCATTAATATAGTCACGTGGTTAAACACCTAATATTCCAAAAGTGTCCATTACAGCCGTACTATTAGAGGCACAAAGTTCATATCGTATATGCAGCGTTATACTGAGGCCCAAAGCCTTAATATAGTCACTTATTAAGCGTTGGACTGCCCCATGTGGTTAAACACCTAATATTCCAAAAGTGTCCGTTACAGCCGTACCATTAGAGGCACAAAGTTCATATCGTATATGCAGCGTTATACAGAGGCCCAAAGCATTAATATAGTCACTTATTAAGCGTTGGACTGCCCCATGTGGTTAAACACCTAATATTTTAAAAGTGTCCGTTACAGCCGTACTATTAGAGGCACAAAGTTCATATCGTATATGCAGTGTTATACAGAGGCCCAAAGCATTAATATAGTGACTTATTAAGCGTTGGACTGCCCCATGTGGTTAAACACCTAATATTCCAAAAGTGTCCGTTACAGCCAAACTATTAGAGGCACAGTGCTCATTTTGTATATGCAGCGATATACAAAGTTCATATCGAATATGCAGCGTTATACAGAGGCCCAAAGCATTAATATAGTCACTTATTAAGCGTTGGACTGCCCCATGTGGCTGAACACCTAATATTCCAAAAATGTCCGTTACAGCCAAACTATTAGAGGCACAGTGCTCATTTTGTATATGCAGCGATATACAAAGTTCATATCGAATATGCAGCGTTATACAGAGGCCCAAAGCATTAATATAGTCACTTATTAAGCGTTGGACTTCCCCATGTGGCTAAACACCTAATATTCCAAAAGTGTCCGTTACAGCCGTACTATTAGAGGCACAAAGTTCATATCGTATATGCAGCGTTATACAGAGGCCCAAAGCCTTAATATAGTCACTTATTAAGCGTTGGACTGCCCCATGTGGTTGAACACCTAATTCCAAAAATGTCCGTTACAGCCAAACTATTAGTGGCACAAAGTTCATATTGTATATGCAGCGTTGTACAGAGGCCCAAAGCATTACTATAACAACATATTAAGCGATCGACAACCCCATGATGTTGAACACCTTATATTCGAAAAATGTCCGTTACAGCTAAACTATTAGAGGCACAAAGTTCATATCGAATATGCAGCGTTATACAGAGGCCCAAAGCATTAATATAGTCACTTATTAAGCGTTGGACTGCCCCATGTGGCTAAACACCTAATATTCCAAAAATGTCCGTTACAGCCAAACTATTAGAGGCACAGGGCTCATTTTGTATATACAGCGTTATACAGAGTCCCAAAGCATTAATATAGTCACTTATTAAGCGTTGGACTGCCCCATGTGGTTAAACACCTAATATTCCAAAAGTGTCCATTACAGCCGTACTATTAGAGGCACAAAGTTCATATCGTATATGCAGCATTATACAGAGGCCCAAAGCCTTAATATAGTCACTTATTAAGCGTTGGACTGCCCCATGTGGTTAAACACCTAATATTCCAAAAGTGTCCGTTACAGCCGTACTATTAGAGGCACAAAGTTCATATCGTATATGCAGCGTTATACAGAGGCCCAAAGCATTAATATAGTCACTTATTAAGCGTTGGGCTGCCCCATGTGGTTAAACACCTAATATTTTAAAAGTGTCCGTTACAGCCGTACTATTAGAGGCACAAAGTTCATATCCTATATGCAGCGTTATACAGAGGCCCAAAGCATTAATATAGTGACTTATTAAGCGTTGGACTGCCCCATGTGGTTAAACACCTAATATTCTAAAAATGTCCGTTACAGCCATACTATTAGAGGCACAGTGCTCATTTTGTATATGCAGCGTTATACAGAGTCCCAAAGCATTACTATAACCACATATAAAGCGATCGACAACCCCATGTTGTTGAACACCTAATATTCCAAAAATGTCAGTTACAGCCTAACTATAAAAGGCACAGAGTTCATACTGTATATGCAGCGTTAGACAGAGTCCCAAAGCATTAATATAATCAAATATTAAGGATTGGACTGCAACATGTGTTTGAACACATAATATTCCAAAATTGTCCGTTACAGCCAAACTATTAGAGACACAGAGTTCATATTGTATATGCAGCGTTATACAGAGTCCCAAAGCATTACTTTAACCACATATTAAGCGTTGGACTGCCCCATGTGGTTGAACACCTAATATTCCAAAAGTGTCCGTTACAGCCAAACTATTAGAGGCACAAAGTTCATATCGTATATGCAGCGTTATACAGAGGCCCAAAGCATTAATATAGTCACTTATTAAGCGTTGGACTGCCCCATGTGGTTAAACACCTAATATTCCAAAAGTGTCCGTTACAGCCATACTATTAGAGGCACAAAGTTCATATCGTATATGCAGCGTTATACAGAGGCCCAAAGCATTAATATAGTCACTTATTAAGCGTTGGACTGCCCCATGTGGTTAAACACCTAATATTCCAAAAGTGTCCGTTACAGCCGTACTATTAGAGGCACAAAGTTCATATCGTATATGCAGCGTTATACAGAGGCCCAAAGCATTAATATAGTCACTTATTAAGCGTTGGACTGCCCCATGTGGTTAAACACCTAATATTCCAAAAGTGTCCGTTACAGCCATACTATTAGAGGCCCAAAGTTTATATCGTATATGCAACGTTTTACAGAGGCCCAAAGCATTAATATAGTCACTTATTAAGCGTTGGACTGCCCCATGTGGTTAAACACCTAATATTCCAAAAGTGTTCGTTACAGCCAAACTATTAGAGGCACAAAGTTCATATCGTTTATGCAGTGTTATACAGAGGCCCAAAGCATTAATATAGTCACTTATTAAGCGTTGGACTGCCCCATGTGGTTGAACACCTAATATTCCAAAAGTGTCCGTTACAGCCAAACTATTAGATTCACAAAGTTCATATCGAATATGCAGCGTTTTACAGAGACCCAAAGCATTAATATAGTCACTTATTAAGCGTTGGACTGCCCCATGTGGTTAAACACCTAATATTCCAAAAGTGTCCGTTACAGCCAAACTATTAGAGGCACAAAATTCATATCGAATATGCAACGTTTTACAGAGGCACATAGCATTAATATAGTCACTTATTAAGCGTTGGACTGCACCATGTGGTTAAACACCTAATATTCCAAATGTGTCCGTTACAGCCAAACTATTAGAGGCACAAAGTTCATATTGAATATGCAGCGTTTTACAGAGGCCCAAAGCATTAATATAGTCACTTATTAAGCGTTGGACTGCCCCATGTGGCTGAACACCTAATATTCCAAAAATGTCCGTTACAGCCATACTATTAGAGGCACAGTGCTCATTTTGTATATGCGGCGTTATACAGAGTCCCAAAGCATTACTATAACCACATATAAAGCGATCGACAACCCCATGTTGTTGAACACCTAATATTCCAAAAATGTCAGTTACAGCCTAACTATAAAAGGCACAGAGTTCATACTGTATATGCAGCGTTAGACAGAGTCCCAAAGCATTAATATAATCAAATATTAAGGATTGGACTGCAACATGTGTTTGAACACATAATATTTCAAAATTGTCCGTTACAGCCAAACTATTAGAGACACAGAGTTCATATTGTATATGCAGCGTTATACAGAGTCCCAAAGTATTAATATAGTGACTTATTAAGCGTTGGACTGCCCCATGTGGTTAAACACCTAATATTCCAAAAGTGTCCGTTACAGCCGTACTTTTAGAGGCACAAAGTTCATATCGTATATGCAGCGTTATACAGAGGCCCAAAGCATTAATATAGTCACTTATTAAGCGTTGGACTGCCCCATGTGGTTGAACACCTAATATTCCAAAAGTGTCCGTTACAGCCAAACTATTAGAGGCACAAAGTTCATATCGAATATGCAGCGTTTTACAGAGGCCCAAAGCATTAATATAGTCACTTATTAAGCGCTGGACTGCCCCATGTGGCTGAACACCTAATATTCCAAAAATGTCCGTTACAGCCATACTATTAGAGGCACAGTGCTCATTTTGTATATGCAGCGTTATACGGAGTCCCAATGCATTACTATAACCACATATAAAGCGATCGACAACCCCATGTTGTTGAACACCTAATATTCCAAAAATGTCAGTTACAGCCTAACTATAAAAGGCACAGAGTTCATACTGTATATGCAGCGTTAGACAGAGTCCCAAAGCATTAATATAATCAAATATTAAGGATTGGACTGCAACATGTGTTTGAACACATAATATTCCAAAATTGTCCGTTACAGCCAAACTATTAGAGACACAGAGTTCATATTGTATATGCAGCGTTATACAGAGTCCCAAAGCATTACTTTAACCACATATTAAGCGTTGGACTGCCCCATGTGGTTGAACACCTAATATTCCAAAAGTGTCCGTTACAGCCAAACTATTAGAGGCACAAAGTTCATATCGTATATGCAGCGTTTTACAGAGGCCCAAAGCATTAATATAGTCACTTATTAAGCGTTGGACTGCCCCATGTGGTTAAACACCTAATATTCCAAAAGTGTCCGTTACAGCCATACTATTAGAGGCACAAAGTTCATATCGTATATGCAGCGTTATACAGAGGCCCAAAGCATTAATATAGTCACTTATTAAGCGTTGGACTGCCCCATGTGGTTAAACACCTAATATTCCAAAAGTGTCCGTTACAGCCGTACTATTAGAGGCACAAAGTTCATATCGTATATGCAGCGTTATACAGAGGCCCAAAGCATTAATATAGTCACTTATTAAGCGTTGGACTGCCCCATGTGGTTAAACACCTAATATTCCAAAAGTGTCCGTTACAGCCATACTATTGGAGGCCCAAAGTTTATATCGTATATGCAACGTTTTACAGAGGCCCAAAGCATTAATATAGTCACTTATTAAGCGTTGGACTGCCCCATGTGGTTAAACACCTAATATTCCAAAAGTGTTCGTTACAGCCAAACTATTAGAGGCACAAAGTTCATATCGTTTATGCAGTGTTATACAGAGGCCCAAAGCATTAATATAGTCACTTATTAAGCGTTGGACTGCCCCATGTGATTGAACACCTAATATTCCAAAAGTGTCCGTTACAGCCAAACTATTAGATTCACAAAGTTCATATCGAATATGCAGCGTTTTACAGAGACCCAAAGCATTAATATAGTCACTTATTAAGCGTTGGACTGCCCCATGTGGTTAAACACCTAATATTCCAAAAGTGTCCGTTACAGCCAAACTATTAGAGGCACAAAATTCATATCGAATATGCAACGTTTTACAGAGGCACATAGCATTAATATAGTCACTTATTAAGCGTTGGACTGCTCCATGTGGTTAAACACCTAATATTCCAAATGTGTCCGTTACAGCCAAACTATTAGAGGCACAAAGTTCATATTGAATATGCAGCGTTTTACAGAGGCCCAAAGCATTAATATAGTCACTTATTAAGCGTTGGACTGCCCCATGTGGCTGAACACCTAATATTCCAAAAATGTCCGTTACAGCCATACTATTAGAGGCACAGTGCTCATTTTGTATATGCAGCGTTATACAGAGTCCCAAAGCATTACTATAACCACATATAAAGCGATCGACAACCCCATGTTGTTGAACACCTAATATTCCAAAAATGTCAGTTACAGCCTAACTATAAAAGGCACAGAGTTCATACTGTATATGCAGCGTTAGACAGAGTCCCAAAGCATTAATATAATCAAATATTAAGGATTGGACTGCAACATGTGTTTGAACACATAATATTTTAAAATTGTCCGTTACAGCCAAACTATTAGAGACACAGAGTTCATATTGTATATGCAGCGTTATACGGAGTCCCAATGCATTACTATAACCACATATAAAGCGATCGACAACTCCTTGTTGTTGAACACCTAATATTCCAAAAATGTCAGTTACAGCCTAACTATAAAAGGCACAGAGTTCATACTGTATATGCAGCGTTAGACAGAGTCCCAAAGCATTAATATAATCAAATATTAAGGATTGGACTGCAACATGTGTTTGAACACATAATATTCCAAAATTGTCCGTTACAGCCAAACTATTAGAGACACAGAGTTCATATTGTATATGCAGCGTTACACAGAGTCCCAAAGCATTACTTTAACCACATATTAAGCGTTGGACTGCCCCATGTGGTTGAACACCTAATATTCCAAAAGTGTCCGTTACAGCCAAACTATTAGAGGCACAAAGTTCATATCGTATATGCAGCGTTATACAGAGGCCCAAAGCATTAATATAGTCACTTATTAAGCGTTGGACTGCCCCATGTGGTTAAACACCTAATATTCCAAAAGTGTCCGTTACAGCCATACTATTAGAGGCACAAAGTTCATATCGTATATGCAGCGTTATACAGAGGCCCAAAGCATTAATATAGTCACTTATTAAGCGTTGGACTGCCCCATGTGGTTAAACACCTAATATTCCAAAAGTGTCCGTTACAGCCGTACTATTAGAGGCACAAAGTTCATATCGTATATGCAGCGTTATACAGAGGCCCAAAGCATTAATATAGTCACTTATTAAGCGTTGGACTGCCCCATGTGGTTAAACACCTAATATTCCAAAAGTGTCCGTTACAGCCATACTATTGGAGGCCCAAAGTTTATATCGTATATGCAACGTTTTACAGAGGCCCAAAGCATTAATATAGTCACTTATTAAGCGTTGGACTGCCCCATGTGGTTAAACACCTAATATTCCAAAAGTGTTCGTTACAGCCAAACTATTAGAGGCACAAAGTTCATATCGTTTATGCAGTGTTATACAGAGGCCCAAAGCATTAATATAGTCACTTATTAAGCGTTGGACTGCCCCATGTGATTGAACACCTAATATTCCAAAAGTGTCCGTTACAGCCAAACTATTAGATTCACAAAGTTCATATCGAATATGCAGCGTTTTACAGAGACCCAAAGCATTAATATAGTCACTTATTAAGCGTTGGACTGCCCCATGTGGTTAAACACCTAATATTCCAAAAGTGTCCGTTACAGCCAAACTATTAGAGGCACAAAATTCATATCGAATATGCAACGTTTTACAGAGGCACATAGCATTAATATAGTCACTTATTAAGCGTTGGACTGCTCCATGTGGTTAAACACCTAATATTCCAAATGTGTCCGTTACAGCCAAACTATTAGAGGCACAAAGTTCATATTGAATATGCAGCGTTTTACAGAGGCCCAAAGCATTAATATAGTCACTTATTAAGCGTTGGACTGCCCCATGTGGCTGAACACCTAATATTCCAAAAATGTCCGTTACAGCCATACTATTAGAGGCACAGTGCTCATTTTGTATATGCAGCGTTATACAGAGTCCCAAAGCATTACTATAACCACATATAAAGCGATCGACAACCCCATGTTGTTGAACACCTAATATTCCAAAAATGTCAGTTACAGCCTAACTATAAAAGGCACAGAGTTCATACTGTATATGCAGCGTTAGACAGAGTCCCAAAGCATTAATATAATCAAATATTAAGGATTGGACTGCAACATGTGTTTGAACACATAATATTTTAAAATTGTCCGTTTTAGCCAAACTATTAGAGACACAGAGTTCATATTGTATATGCAGCGTTATACGGAGTCCCAATGCATTACTATAACCACATATAAAGCGATCGACAACTCCTTGTTGTTGAACACCTAATATTCCAAAAGTGTCCGTTACAGCCTAACTATAAAAGGCACAGAGTTCATACTGTATATGCAGCGTTATACAGAGTCCCAAAGCATTAATATAATCAAATATTAAGCATTGGACTGCAACATGTGTTTGAACACATAATATTCCAAAAGTGTCCGTTACAGCCAAACTATTAGAGACACAGAGTTCATATTGTATATGCAGCGTTATACAGAGTCCCAAAGCATTACTATAACCACATATTAAGCGATCGACAACCCCATGATGTTGAGCACCTTATATTCGAAAAATGTCCGTTACAGCTAAACTATTACAGGCACAAAGTTCATATCGAATATGCAGCGTTATACAGAGGCCCAAAGCATTAATATAGTCACTTATTAAGCGTTGGACTGCCCCATGTGGTTAAACACCTAATATTCCAAAAGTGTCCGTTACAGTCGTACTATTAGAGGCACAGTGCTCATTTTGTATATGCAGCGTTATACAGAGTCCCAAAGCATTACTATAACCACATATAAAGCGATCGACAACCCCATGTTGTTGAACACCTAATATTCCAAAAATGTCAGTTACAGCCTAACTATAAAAGGCACAGAGTTCATACTGTATATGCAGCGTTAGACAGACTCCCAAAGCATTAATATAATCAAATATTAAGGATTGGACTGCAACATGTGTTTGAACACATAATATTCCAAAATTGTCCGTTACAGCCAAACTATTAGAGACACAGAGTTCATATTATATATGCAGCGTTATACAGAGTCCCAAAGCATTACTTTAACCACATATTAAGCGTTGGACTGCCCCATGTGGTTGAACACCTAATATTCCAAAAGTGTCCGTTACAGCCAAACTATTAGAGGCACAAAGTTCATATCGTATATGCAGCGTTATACAGAGGCCCAAAGCATTAATATAGTCACTTATTAAGCGTTGGACTGCCCCATGTGGTTAAACACCTAATATTCCAAAAGTGTCCGTTACAGCCATACTGTTAGAGGCACAAAGTTCATATCGTATATGCGGCGTTATACAGAGGCCCAAAGCATTAATATAGTCACTTATTAAGCGTTGGACTGCCCCATGTGGTTAAACACCTAATATTCCAAAAGTGTCCGTTACAGTCGTACTATTAGAGGCACAAAGTTCATATCGTATATGCAGCGTTATACAGAGGCCCAAAGCATTAATATAGTCACTTATTAAGCGTTGGACTGCCCCATGTGGTTAAACACCTAATATTCCAAAAGTGTCCGTTACAGCCATACTATTAGAGGCCCAAAGTTTATATCGTATATGCAACGTTTTACAGAGGCCCAAAGCATTAATATAGTCACTTATTAAGCGTTGGACTGCCCCATGTGGTTAAACACCTAATATTCCAAAAGTGTTCGTTACAGCCAAACTATTAGAGGCACAAAGTTCATATCGTTTATGCAGTGTTATACAGAGGCCCAAAGCATTAATATAGTCACTTATTAAGCGTTGGACTGCCCCATGTGGTTGAACACCTAATATTCCAAAAGTGTCCGTTACAGCCAAACTATTAGATTCACAAAGTTCATATCGAATATGCAGCGTTTTACAGAGACCCAAAGCATTAATATAGTCACTTATTAAGCGTTGGACTGCCCCATGTGGTTAAACACCTAATATTCCAAAAGTGTCCGTTACAGCCAAACTATTAGAGGCACAAAATTCATATCGAATATGCAACGTTTTACAGAGGCACATAGCATTAATATAGTCACTTATTAAGCGTTGGACTGCTCCATGTGGTTAAACACCTAATATTCCAAATGTGTCCGTTACAGCCAAACTATTAGAGGCACAAAGTTCATATTGAATATGCAGCGTTTTACAGAGGCCCAAAGCATTAATATAGTCACTTATTAAGCGTTGGACTGCCCCATGTGGCTGAACACCTAATATTCCAAAAATGTCCGTTACAGCCATACTATTAGAGGCACAGTGCTCATTTTGTATATGCAGCGTTATACAGAGTCCCAAAGCATTACTATAACCACATATAAAGCGATCGACAACCCCATGTTGATGAACACCTAATATTCCAAAAATGTCAGTTACAGCCTAACTATAAAAGGCACAGAGTTCATACTGTATATGCAGCGTTAGACAGAGTCCCAAAGCATTAATATAATCAAATATTAAGGATTGGACTGCAACATGTGTTTGAACACATAATATTCCAAAATTGTCCGTTACAGCCAAACTATTAGAGACACAGAGTTCATATTGTATATGCAGCGTTATACGGAGTCCCAAAGTATTAATATAGTGACTTATTAAGCGTTGGACTGCCCCATGTGGTTAAACACCTAATATTCCAAAAGTGTCCGTTACAGCCGTACTTTTAGAGGCACAAAGTTCATATCGTATATGCAGCGTTATACAGAGGCCCAAAGCATTAATATAGTCACTTATTAAGCGTTGGACTGCCCCATGTGGTTGAACACCTAATATTCCAAAAGTGTCCGTTACAGCCAAACTATTAGAGGCACAAAGTTCATATCGAATATGCAGCGTTTTACAGAGGCCCAAAGCATTAATATAGTCACTTATTAAGCGCTGGACTGCCCCATGTGGCTGAACACCTAATATTCCAAAAATGTCCGTTACAGCCATACTATTAGAGGCACAGTGCTCATTTTGTATATGCAGCGTTATACAGAGTCCCAAAGCATTACTATAACCACATATAAAGCGATCGACAACCCCATGTTGATGAACACCTAATATTCCAAAAATGTCAGTTACAGCCTAACTATAAAAGGCACAGAGTTCATACTGTATATGCAGCGTTAGACAGAGTCCCAAAGCATTAATATAATCAAATATTAAGGATTGGACTGCAACATGTGTTTGAACACATAATATTCCAAAATTGTCCGTTACAGCCAAACTATTAGAGACACAGAGTTCATATTGTATATGCAGCGTTATACGGAGTCCCAAAGTATTAATATAGTGACTTATTAAGCGTTGGACTGCCCCATGTGGTTAAACACCTAATATTCCAAAAGTGTCCGTTACAGCCGTACTTTTAGAGGCACAAAGTTCATATCGTATATGCAGCGTTATACAGAGGCCCAAAGCATTAATACAGTCACTTATTAAGCGTTGGACTGCCCCATGTGGTTGAACACCTAATATTCCAAAAGTGTCCGTTACAGCCAAACTATTAGAGGCACAAAGTTCATATCGAATATGCAGCGTTTTACAGAGGCCCAAAGCATTAATATAGTCACTTATTAAGCGCTGGACTGCCCCATGTGGCTGAACACCTAATATTCCAAAAATGTCCGTTACAGCCATACTATTAGAGGCACAGTGCTCATTTTGTATATGCAGCGTTATACGGAGTCCCAATGCATTACTATAACCACATATAAAGCGATCGACAACCCCATGTTGTTGAACACCTAATATTCCAAAATTGTCCGTTACAGCCAAACTATTAGAGACACAGAGTTCATATTGTATATGCAGCGTTATACAGAGTCCCAAAGCATTACTTTAACCACATATTAAGCGTTGGACTGCCCCATGTGGTTGAACACCTAATATTCCAAAAGTGTCCGTTACAGCCAAACTATTAGAGGCACAAAGTTCATATCGTATATGCAGCGTTATACAGAGGCCCAAAGCATTAATATAGTCACTTATTAAGCGTTGGACTGCCCCATGTGGTTAAACACCTAATACTCCAAAAGTGTCCGTTACAGCCATACTATTAGAGGCACAAAGTTCATATCGTATATGCAGCGTTATACAGAGGCCCAAAGCATTAATATAGTCACTTATTAAGCGTTGGACTGCCCCATGTGGTTAAACACCTAATATTCCAAAAGTGTCCGTTACAGCCGTACTATTAGAGGCACAAAGTTCATATCGTATATGCAGCGTTATACAGAGGCCCAAAGCATTAATATAGTCACTTATTAAGCGTTGGACTGCCCCATGTGGTTAAACACCTAATATTCCAAAAGTGTCCGTTACAGCCATACTATTGGAGGCCCAAAGTTTATATCGTATATGCAACGTTTTACAGAGGCCCAAAGCATTAATATAGTCACTTATTAAGCGTTGGACTGCCCCATGTGGTTAAACACCTAATATTCCAAAAGTGTTCGTTACAGCCAAACTATTAGAGGCACAAAGTTCATATCGTTTATGCAGTGTTATACAGAGGCCCAAAGCATTAATATAGTCACTTATTAAGCGTTGGACTGCCCCATGTGGTTGAACACCTAATATTCCAAAAGTGTCCGTTACAGCCAAACTATTAGATTCACAAAGTTCATATCGAATATGCAGCGTTTAACTGAGACCAAAAGCATTAATATAGTCACTTATTAAGCGTTGGACTGCCCCATGTGGTTAAACACCTAATATTCCAAAAGTGTCCGTTACAGCCAAACTATTAGAGGCACAAAATTCATATCGAATATGCAACGTTTTACAGAGGCACATAGCATTAATATAGTCACTTATTAAGCGTTGGACTGCTCCATGTGGTTAAACACCTAATATTCCAAATGTGTCCGTTACAGCCAAACTATTAGAGGCACAAAGTTCATATTGAATATGCAGCGTTTTACAGAGGCCCAAAGCATTAATATAGTCACTTATTAAGCGTTGGACTGCCCCATGTGGCTGAACACCTAATATTCCAAAAATGTCCGTTACAGCCATACTATTAGAGGCACAGTGCTCATTTTGTATATGCGGCGTTATACAGAGTCCCAAAGCATTACTATAACCACATATAAAGCGATCGACAACCCCATGTTGTTGAACACCTAATATTCCAAAAATGTCAGTTACAGCCTAACTATAAAAGGCACAGAGTTCATACTGTATATGCAGCGTTAGACAGAGTCCCAAAGCATTAATATAATCAAATATTAAGGATTGGACTGCAACATGTGTTTGAACACATAATATTCCAAAATTGTCCGTTACAGCCAAACTATTAGAGACACAGAGTTCATATTGTATATGCAGCGTTATACGGAGTCCCAAAGTATTAATATAGTGACTTATTAAGCGTTGGACTGCCCCATGTGGTTAAACACCTAATATTCCAAAAGTGTCCGTTACAGCCGTACTTTTAGAGGCACAAAGTTCATATCGTATATGCAGCGTTATACAGAGGCCCAAAGCATTAATATAGTCACTTATTAAGCGTTGGACTGCCCCATGTGGTTGAACACCTAATATTCCAAATGTGTCCGTTACAGCCAAACTATTAGAGGCACAAAGTTCATATTGAATATGCAGCGTTTTACAGAGGCCCAAAGCATTAATATAGTCACTTATTAAGCGTTGGACTGCCCCATGTGGCTGAACACCTAATATTCCAAAAATGTCCGTTACAGCCATACTATTAGAGGCACAGTGCTCATTTTGTATATGCAGCGTTATACAGAGTCCCAAAGCATTACTATAACCACATATAAAGCGATCGACAACCCCATGTTGTTGAACACCTAATATTCCAAAAATGTCTGTTACAGCCTAACTATAAAAGGCACAGAGTTCATACTGTATATGCAGCGTTAGACAGAGTCCCAAAGCATTAATATAATCAAATATTAAGGATTGGACTGCAACATGTGTTTGAACACATAATATTTTAAAATTGTCCGTTACAGCCAAACTATTAGAGACACAGAGTTCATATTGTATATGCAGCGTTATACGGAGTCCCAAAGTATTAATATAGTGACTTATTAAGCGTTGGACTGCCCCATGTGGTTAAACACCTAATATTCCAAAAGTGTCCGTTACAGCCGTACTTTTAGAGGCACAAAGTTCATATCGTATATGCAGCGTTATACAGAGGCCCAAAGCATTAATATAGTCACTTATTAAGCGTTGGACTGCCCCATGTGGTTGAACACCTAATATTCCAAAAGTGTCCGTTACAGCCAAACTATTAGAGGCACAAAGTTCATATCGAATATGCAACGTTTTACAGAGGCCCAAAGCATTAATATAGTCACTTATTAAGCGTTGGACTGCCTTATGTGGTTAAACACCTAATATTCCAAAAGTGTCCGTTACAGCCAAACTATTAGAGGCACAAAGTTCATATCGTTTATGCAGTGTTATACAGAGGCCCAAAGCATTAATATAGTCACTTATTAAGCGTTGGACTGCCCCATGTGGTTGAACACCTAATATTCCAAAAGTGTCCGTTACAGCCAAACTATTAGAGGCACAAAGTTCATATCGAATATGCAGCGTTTTACAGAGGCCCAAAGCATTAATATAGTCACTTATTAAGCGCTGGACTGCCCCATGTGGCTGAACACCTAATATTCCAAAAATGTCCGTTACAGCCATACTATTAGAGGCACAGTGCTCATTTTGTATATGCAGCGTTATACGGAGTCCCAATGCATTACTATAACCACATATAGAGCGATCGACAACCCCTTGTTGTTGAACACCTAATATTCCAAAAATGTCCGTTACAGCCTAACTATAAAAGGCACAGAGTTCATACTGTATATGCAGCGTTATACAGAGTCCCAAAGCATTAATATAATCAAATATTAAGCATTGGACAGCAACATGTGTTTGAACACATAATATTCCAAAAGTGTCCGTTACAGCCAAACTATTAGAGACACAGAGTTCATATTGTATATGCAGCGTTATACAGAGTCCCAAAGCATTACTATAACCACATATCAAGCGATCGACAACCCCATGATGTTGAACACCTTATATTCGAAAAATGTCCGTTACAGCTAAACTATTAGAGGCACAAAATTCATATCGAATATGCAACGTTTTACAGAGGCACATAGCATTAATATAGTCACTTATTAAGCGTTGGACTGCTCCATGTGGTTAAACACCTAATATTCCTAAAGTGTCCGTTACAGCCAAATTATTAGAGGCACAAAGTTCATATCGAATATGCAGCGTTATACAAAGGCCCAAAGCATTAATATAGTCACTTATTAAGCGTTGGACTGCCCCATGTGGATAAACACCTAATATTCCAAAAGTGTCCGTTAAAGCCGTACTATTAGAGGCACAAAGTTCATATCGTATATGCAGCGTTATACAGAGGCCCAAAGCATTAATATAGTCACTTATTTAGCGTTGGACTGCCCCATGTGGTTGAACACCTAATATTCCAAAAGTGCTCGTTACAGCCAAACTATTAGATTCACAAAGTTCATATCGAATATGCAGCGTTTTACAGAGGCACAAAGCATTAATATAGTCACTTATTAAGCGTTGGACTGCCCCATGTGGTTAAACACCTAATATTCCAAAAGTGTCCGTTACAGCCAAACTATTAGAGGCACAAAATTCATATCGAATATGCAACGTTTTACAGAGGCACATAGCATTAATATAGTCACTTATTAAGCGTTGGACTGCTCCATGTGGTTAAACACCTAATATTCCAAAAGTGTCCGTTACAGCCAAATTATTAGAGGCACAAAGTTCATATCGAATATGCAGCGTTATACAAAGGCCCAAAGCATTAATATAGTCACTTATTAAGCGTTGGACTGCCCCATGTGGTTAAACACCTAATATTCCAAAAGTGTCCGTTAAAGCCGTACTATTAGAGGCACAAAGTTCATATCGTATATGCAGCGTTATACAGAGGCCCAAAGCATTAATATAGTCACTTATTAAGCGTTGGACTGCCCCATGTGGTTAAACACCTAATATTCCAAAAGTGTCCGTTACAGCCATACTATTAGAGGCCCAAAGTTTATATCGTATATGCAACGTTTTACAGAGGCCCAAAGCATTAATATAGTCACTTATTAAGCGTTGGACTGCCCCATGTGGTTAAACACCTAATATTCCAAAAGTGTTCGTTACAGCCAAACTATTAGAGGCACAAAGTTCATATCGTTTATGCAGTGTTATACAGAGGCCCAAAGCATTAATATAGTCACTTATTAAGCGTTGGACTGCCCCATGTGGTTGAACACCTAATATTCCAAAAGTGTCCGTTACAGCCAAACTATTAGATTCACAAAGTTCATATCGAATATGCAGCGTTTTACAGAGACCCAAAGCATTAATATAGTCACTTATTAAGCGTTGGACTGCCCCATGTGGTTAAACACCTAATATTCCAAAAGTGTCCGTTACAGCCAAACTATTAGAGGCACAAAATTCATATCGAATATGCAACGTTTTACAGAGGCCCAAAGCATTAATATAGTCACTTATTAAGCGTTGGACTGCCCCATGTGGCTGAACACCTAATATTCCAAAAATGTCCGTTACAGCCATACTATTAGAGGCACAGTGCTCATTTTGTATATGCAGCGTTATACAGAGTCCCAAAGCATTACTATAACCACATATAAAGCGATCGACAACCCCATGTTGATGAACACCTAATATTCCAAAAATGTCAGTTACAGCCTAACTATAAAAGGCACAGAGTTCATACTGTATATGCAGCGTTAGACAGAGTCCCAAAGCATTAATATAATCAAATATTATGGATTGGACTGCAACATGTGTTTGAACACATAATATTCCAAAATTGTCCGTTACAGCCAAACTATTAGAGACACAGAGTTCATATTGTATATGCAGCGTTATACGGAGTCCCAAAGTATTAATATAGTGACTTATTAAGCGTTGGACTGAACCATGTGGTTAAACACCTAATATTCCAAAAGTGTCCGTTACAGCCGTACTTTTAGAGGCACAAAGTTCATATCGTATATGCAGCGTTATACAGAGGCCCAAAGCATTAATATAGTCACTTATTAAGCGTTGGACTGCCCCATGTGGTTGAACACCTAATATTCCAAAAGTGTCCGTTACAGCCAAACTATTAGAGGCACAAAGTTCATATCGAATATGCAGCGTTTTACAGAGGCCCAAAGCATTAATATAGTCACTTATTAAGCGCTGGACTGCCCCATGTGGCTGAACACCTAATATTCCAAAAATGTCCGTTACAGCCATACTATTAGAGGCACAGTGCTCATTTTGTATATGCAGCGTTATACGGAGTCCCAATGCATTACTATAACCACATATAAAGCGATCGACAACCCCATGTTGTTGAACACCTAATATTCCAAAAATGTCAGTTACAGCCTAACTATAAAAGGCACAGAGTTCATACTGTATATGCAGCGTTAGACAGAGTCCCAAAGCATTAATATAATCAAATATTAAGGATTGGACTGCAACATGTGTTTGAACACATAATATTCCAAAATTGTCCGTTACAGCCAAACTATTAGAGACACAGAGTTCATATTGTATATGCAGCGTTATACAGAGTCCCAAAGCATTACTTTAACCACATATTAAGCGTTGGACTGCCCCATGTGGTTGAACACCTAATATTCCAAAAGTGTCCGTTACAGCCAAACTATTAGAGGCACAAAGTTCATATCGTATATGCAGCGTTATACAGAGGCCCAAAGCATTAATATAGTCACTTATTAAGCGTTGGACTGCCCCATGTGGTTAAACACCTAATACTCCAAAAGTGTCCGTTACAGCCATACTATTAGAGGCACAAAGTTCATATCGTATATGCAGCGTTATACAGAGGCCCAAAGCATTAATATAGTCACTTATTATGCGTTGGACTGCCCCATGTGGTTAAACACCTAATATTCCAAAAGTGTCCGTTACAGCCGTACTATTAGAGGCACAAAGTTCATATCGTATATGCAGCGTTATACAGAGGCCCAAAGCATTAATATAGTCACTTATTAAGCGTTGGACTGCCCCATGTGGTTAAACACCTAATATTCCAAAAGTGTCCGTTACAGCCATACTATTGGAGGCCCAAAGTTTATATCGTATATGCAACGTTTTACAGAGGCCCAAAGCATTAATATAGTCACTTATTAAGCGTTGGACTGCCCCATGTGGTTAAACAACTAATATTCCAAAAGTGTTCGTTACAGCCAAACTATTAGAGGCACAAAGTTCATATCGTTTATGCAGTGTTATACAGAGGCCCAAAGCATTAATATAGTCACTTATTAAGCGTTGGACTGCCCCATGTGGTTGAACACCTAATATTCCAAAAGTGTCCGTTACAGCCAAACTATTAGATTCACAAAGTTCATATCGAATATGCAGCGTTTTACAGAGACCCAAAGCATTAATATAGTCACTTATTAAGCGTTGGACTGCCCCATGTGGTTAAACACCTAATATTCCAAAAGTGTCCGTTACAGCCAAACTATTAGAGGCACAAAATTCATATCGAATATGCAACGTTTTACAGAGGCACATAGCATTAATATAGTCACTTATTAAGCGTTGGACTGCTCCATGTGGTTAAACACCTAATATTCCAAATGTGTCCGTTACAGCCAAACTATTAGAGGCACAAAGTTCATATTGAATATGCAGCGTTTTACAGAGGCCCAAAGCATTAATATAGTCACTTATTAAGCGTTGGACTGCCCCATGTGGCTGAACACCTAATATTCCAAAAATGTCCGTTACAGCCATACTATTAGAGGCCCAAAGTTTATATCGTATATGCAACGTTTTACAGAGGCCCAAAGCATTAATATAGTCACTTATTAAGCGTTGGACTGCCCCATGTGGTTAAACACCTAATATTCCAAAAGTGTTCGTTACAGCCAAACTATTAGAGGCACAAAGTTCATATCGTTTATGCAGTGTTATACAGAGGCCCAAAGCATTAATATAGTCACTTATTAAGCGTTGGACTGCCCCATGTGGTTGAACACCTAATATTCCAAAAGTGTCCGTTACAGCCGTACTATTAGAGGCACAAAGTTCATATCGTATATGCAGCGTTATACAGAGGCCCAAAGCATTAATATAGTCACTTATTAAGCGTTGGACTGCCCCATGTGGTTAAACACCTAATATTCCAAAAGTGTCCGTTACAGCCATACTATTAGAGGCACAAAGTTCATATCGTATATGCAGCGTTATACAGAGGCCCAAAGCATTAATATAGTCACTTATTAAGCGTTGGACTGCCCCATGTGGTTAAACACCTAATATTCCAAAAGTGTCCGTTACAGCCGTACTATTAGAGGCACAAAGTTCATATCGTATATGCAGCGTTATACAGAGGCCCAAAGCATTAATATAGTCACTTATTAAGCGTTGGACTGCCCCATGTGGTTAAACACCTAATATTCCAAAAGTGTCCGTTACAGCCATACTATTGGAGGCCCAAAGTTTATATCGTATATGCAACGTTTTACAGAGGCCCAAAGCATTAATATAGTCACTTATTAAGCGTTGGACTGCCCCATGTGGTTAAACACCTAATATTCCAAAAGTGTTCGTTACAGCCAAACTATTAGAGGCACAAAGTTCATATCGTTTATGCAGTGTTATACAGAGGCCCAAAGCATTAATATAGTCACTTATTAAGCGTTGGACTGCCCCATGTGGTTGAACACCTAATATTCCAAAAGTGTCCGTTACAGCCAAACTATTAGATTCACAAAGTTCATATCGAATATGCAGCGTTTTACAGAGACCCAAAGCATTAATATAGTCACTTATTAAGCGTTGGACTGCCCCATGTGGTTAAACACCTAATATTCCAAAAGTGTCCGTTACAGCCAAACTATTAGAGGCACAAAATTCATATCGAATATGCAACGTTTTACAGAGGCACATAGCATTAATATAGTCACTTATTAAGCGTTGGACTGCTCCATGTGGTTAAACACCTAATATTCCAAAAGTGTCCGTTACAGCCAAACTATTAGAGGCACAAAGTTCATATTGAATATGCAGCGTTTTACAGAGGCCCAAAGCATTAATATAGTCACTTATTAAGCGTTGGACTGCCCCATGTGGCTGAACACCTAATATTCCAAAAATGTCCGTTACAGCCATACTATTAGAGGCACAGTGCTCATTTTGTATATGCGGCGTTATACAGAGTCCCAAAGCATTACTATAACCACATATAAAGCGATCGACAACCCCATGTTGTTGAACACCTAATATTCCAAAAATGTCAGTTACAGCCTAACTATAAAAGGCACAGAGTTCATACTGTATATGCAGCGTTAGACAGAGTCCCAAAGCATTAATATAATCAAATATTAAGGATTGGACTGCAACATGTGTTTGAACACATAATATTCCAAAATTGTCCGTTACAGCCAAACTATTAGAGACACAGAGTTCATATTGTATATGCAGCGTTATACGGAGTCCCAAAGTATTAATATAGTGACTTATTAAGCGTTGGACTGCCCCATGTGGTTAAACACCTAATATTCCAAAAGTGTCCGTTACAGCCGTACTTTTAGAGGCACAAAGTTCATATCGTATATGCAGCGTTATACAGAGGCCCAAAGCATTAATATAGTCACTTATTAAGCGTTGGACTGCCCCATGTGGTTGAACACCTAATATTCCAAATGTGTCCGTTACAGCCAAACTATTAGAGGCACAAAGTTCATATTGAATATGCAGCGTTTTACAGAGGCCCAAAGCATTAATATAGTCACTTATTAAGCGTTGGACTGCCCCATGTGGCTGAACACCTAATATTCCAAAAATGTCCGTTACAGCCATACTATTAGAGGCACAGTGCTCATTTTGTATATGCAGCGTTATACAGAGTCCCAAAGCATTACTATAACCACATATAAAGCGATCGACAACCCCATGTTGTTGAACACCTAATATTCCAAAAATGTCTGTTACAGCCTAACTATAAAAGGCACAGAGTTCATACTGTATATGCAGCGTTAGACAGAGTCCCAAAGCATTAATATAATCAAATATTAAGGATTGGACTGCAACATGTGTTTGAACACATAATATTTTAAAATTGTCCGTTACAGCCAAACTATTAGAGACACAGAGTTCATATTGTATATGCAGCGTTATACGGAGTCCCAAAGTATTAATATAGTGACTTATTAAGCGTTGGACTGCCCCATGTGGTTAAACACCTAATATTCCAAAAGTGTCCGTTACAGCCGTACTTTTAGAGGCACAAAGTTCATATCGTATATGCAGCGTTATACAGAGGCCCAAAGCATTAATATAGTCACTTATTAAGCGTTGGACTGCCCCATGTGGTTGAACACCTAATATTCCAAAAGTGTCCGTTACAGCCAAACTATTAGAGGCACAAAGTTCATATCGAATATGCAACGTTTTACAGAGGCCCAAAGCATTAATATAGTCACTTATTAAGCGTTGGACTGCCCTATGTGGTTAAACACCTAATATTCCAAAAGTGTCCGTTACAGCCAAACTATTAGAGGCACAAAGTTCATATCGTTTATGCAGTGTTATACAGAGGCCCAAAGCATTAATATAGTCACTTATTAAGCGTTGGACTGCCCCATGTGGTTGAACACCTAATATTCCAAAAGTGTCCGTTACAGCCAAACTATTAGAGGCACAAAGTTCATATCGAATATGCAGCGTTTTACAGAGGCCCAAAGCATTAATATAGTCACTTATTAAGCGCTGGACTGCCCCATGTGGCTGAACACCTAATATTCCAAAAATGTCCGTTACAGCCATACTATTAGAGGCACAGTGCTCATTTTGTATATGCAGCGTTATACGGAGTCCCAATGCATTACTATAACCACATATAGAGCGATCGACAACCCCTTGTTGTTGAACACCTAATATTCCAAAAATGTCCGTTACAGCCTAACTATAAAAGGCACAGAGTTCATACTGTATATGCAGCGTTATACAGAGTCCCAAAGCATTAATATAATCAAATATTAAGCATTGGACAGCAACATGTGTTTGAACACATAATATTCCAAAAGTGTCCGTTACAGCCAAACTATTAGAGACACAGAGTTCATATTGTATATGCAGCGTTATACAGAGTCCCAAAGCATTACTATAACCACATATCAAGCGATCGACAACCCCATGATGTTGAACACCTTATATTCGAAAAATGTCCGTTACAGCTAAACTATTAGAGGCACAAAATTCATATCGAATATGCAACGTTTTACAGAGGCACATAGCATTAATATAGTCACTTATTAAGCGTTGGACTGCTCCATGTGGTTAAACACCTAATATTCCTAAAGTGTCCGTTACAGCCAAATTATTAGAGGCACAAAGTTCATATCGAATATGCAGCGTTATACAAAGGCCCAAAGCATTAATATAGTCACTTATTAAGCGTTGGACTGCCCCATGTGGTTAAACACCTAATATTCCAAAAGTGTCCGTTAAAGCCGTACTATTAGAGGCACAAAGTTCATATCGTATATGCAGCGTTATACAGAGGCCCAAAGCATTAATATAGTCACTTATTTAGCGTTGGACTGCCCCATGTGGTTGAACACCTAATATTCCAAAAGTGCTCGTTACAGCCAAACTATTAGATTCACAAAGTTCATATCGAATATGCAGCGTTTTACAGAGGCACAAAGCATTAATATAGTCACTTATTAAGCGTTGGACTGCCCCATGTGGTTAAACACCTAATATTCCAAAAGTGTCCGTTACAGCCAAACTATTAGAGGCACAAAATTCATATCGAATATGCAACGTTTTACAGAGGCACATAGCATTAATATAGTCACTTATTAAGCGTTGGACTGCTCCATGTGGTTAAACACCTAATATTCCAAAAGTGTCCGTTACAGCCAAATTATTAGAGGCACAAAGTTCATATCGAATATGCAGCGTTATACAAAGGCCCAAAGCATTAATATAGTCACTTATTAAGCGTTGGACTGCCCCATGTGGTTAAACACCTAATATTCCAAAAGTGTCCGTTAAAGCCGTACTATTAGAGGCACAAAGTTCATATCGTATATGCAGCGTTATACAGAGGCCCAAAGCATTAATATAGTCACTTATTTAGCGTTGGACTGCCCCATGTGGTTGAACACTTAATATTCCAAAAGTGTCCGTTACAGCCAAACTATTAGAGGCACAAAATTCATATCGAATATGCAACGTTTTACAGAGACCCAAAGCATTAATATAGTCACTTATTAAACGTTGGACTGCCCCATGTGGTTAAACACCTAATATTCCAAAAGTGTCCGTTACAGCCAAACTATTAGAGGCACAAAATTCATATCGAATATGCAATGTTTTACAGAGGCACATAGCATTAATATAGTCACTTATTAAGCGTTGGACTGCCCCATGTGGTTATACACCTAATAATCCAAATGTGTCCGTTACAGCCAAACTATTAGAGGCACAGAGTTCATATCGTATATGCAGCGTTATACAGAGGCCCAAAGCATTAATATAGTCACTTATTAAGCGTTGGACTGCCCCATGTGGTTAAACACCTAATATTCCAAAAGTGTCCGTTACAGCCGTACTATTAGAGGCACAAAGTTCATATCGTATATGCAGCGTTATACAGAGGCCCAAACCATTAATATAGTCACTTATTAAGCGTTGGACTGCCCCATGTGGTTAAACACCTAATATTCCAAAAGTGTCCGTTACAGCCGTACTAATAGAAGCACAAAGTTCATATCGTATATGCAGCGTTATACAGAGGCCCAAAGCATTAATATAGTCACTTATTAAGCGTGGGACTGCCCCATGTGGTTAAACACCTAATATTTTAAAAGTGTCCGTTACAGCCGTACTATTAGAGGCACAAAGTTCATATCGTATATGCAGCGTTATACAGAGGCCCAAAGCATTAATATAGTGACTTATTAAGCGTTGGACTGCCCCATGTGGTTAAACACCTAATATTCCAAAAGTGTCCGTTACAGCCGTACTTTTAGAGGCACAAAGTTCATATCGTATTTGCAGCGTTATACAGAGGCCCAAAGCATTAATATAGTCACTTATTAAGCGTTGGACTGCCCCATGTGGTTGAACACCTAATATTCCAAAAGTGTCCGTTACAGCCAAACTATTAGAGGCACAAAGTTCATATCGAATATGCAACGTTTTACAGAGGCCCAAAGCATTAATGTAGTCACTTATTAAGCGTTGGACTGCCCCATGTGGCTAAACACCTAATATTCCAAAAGTGTCCGTTACAGCCAAACTATTAGAGGCACAAAGTTCATATCGTTTATGCAGTGTTATACAGAGGCCCAAAGCATTAATATAGTCACTTATTAAGCGTTGGACTGCCCCATGTGGTTGAACACCTAATATTCCAAAAGTGTCCGTTACAGCCAAACTATTAGAGGCACAAAGTTCATATCGAATATGCAGCGTTATACAGAGGCCCAAAGCATTAATATATCCACATATTAAGCGTTAGACTGACCCATGTGGTTGAACAGTGAATATTTCAAAACTGTCAGTTATAGCCAAACTACCGTAAGCAGGCAGTTGATATTGTGTATGCGGCGTTATACAGAGCCCCAAACCATTACCATATCCACATATTAGGCGTTAGACTGCCCCATGTGGTTGAACAGTGAATATTTCAAAAATGTCTATTACAGCCAAGGTATCGTGGGCAGGCAGTTCATATGGTGTAAGCGGCGGTTTACAGAGACCCAAACCATTCCTGTATTCACATATTAGGCGTTAGACTTCCGTATGTGGTTGAACAGTGAATATTTCAAAAATGTCTATTACAGCCAAACTATCGCAGGCATTCTGTTCATATTGTGTATGCGTATATTGTGTATGCGGGGTTATACAGAGCCCCAAACCATTACTATATCCACATATTAGGCGTTAGACTGCCCCATGTGGTTGAACAGTGAATATTTCAAAAATGTCTGTTTTAGCCAAACTATCGTAGGCAGGCTGTTCATATTGTGTATGCGGGGTTATACAGAGCTCCAAACCATTACTATATCCACATATTAGGCGTTAGACTGCCCTATGTTGTTGAACAGTGAATATTTCAAAAATGTCTATTACAGCCAAGGTATCGTAGGCAGGCAGTTCATATTGTGTATGCGGCGTTTAACAGAGCCCCAAACCATTACTATATTCACATATTAAGCGTTAGACTGCCCCATGTGGTTGAACAGTGAATATTTCAAAAATGTCTGTTTTAGCCAAACTATCGTAGGCAGGCTGTTCATATTGTGTATGCGGGGTTATACAGAGCCCCAAACCATTACTATATCCACATATTAGTCGTTAGACTTCCGTATGTGGTTGAACAGTGAATATTTCAAAAATGTCTATTACAGCCAAGGTATCGTAGGCAGGCAGTTCATATTGTGTATGCGGCGTTATACAGAGCTCCAAACCATTACTATATTCACATATTAAGCGTTAGACTGCCCCATGTGGTTGAACAGTGAATATTTCAAAAATGTCTATTACGGCCAAGCTATCGTAGGCAGGAAGTTCATATGGTGTATGCGGCGTTAAACAGAGCCCCAAACCATTACTATATTCACATAGTAAGCGTTAGACTGCCTCATGTGGTTGAAAAGTGAATATTTCAAAAATGTCTGTTTTAGCTAAACTATCGTAGGCAGGCTGTTCATATTGTTTATGCGGGGTTATACAGAGCCCCAAACCATTACTATATCCACATATTAGGCGTTAGACTGCCCTATGTTGTTGAACATTGAATATTTCAAAAATGTCTGTTTTAGCCAACCTATCGTAGACACGCTGTTTATATTGTGTATGCGGGGTTATACAGAGCCCCAAACCATTACTATATCCACATATTAGGCGTTAGACTGCCCTATGTTGTTGAACATTGAATATTTCAAAAATGTCTGTTTTAGCCAAACTATCGTAGGCAGGCTGTTCATATTGTTTATGCGGGGTTATACAGAGCCCGAAACCATTACTATATCCACATATTAGGCGTTAGACTGCCCTATGTTGTTGAACATTGAATATTTCAAAAATGTCTGTTTTAGTCAAACTATCGTAGACAGGCTGTTTATATTGTGTATGCGGGGTTATACAGAGCCCCAAATCATTACTATATCCACATATTAGGCGTTAGACTGCCCTATGTTGTTGAACATTGAATATTTCAAAAATGTCTGTTTTAGCCAAACTATCGTAGACAGGCTGTTTATATTGTGTATGCGGGGTTATACAGAGCCCCAAACCATTACTATATCCACATATTAGGCGTTAGACTGCCCCATGTGGTTGAACAGTGAATATTTAAAAAATGTCTATTACAGCCAAGGTATCGTAGGCAGGCTGTTCATATTGTGTATGCGGCATTTAACAGAGCTCCAAACCATTACTATATCCACATATTAGGCGTTAGACTGCCCCATGTGGTTGAACAGTGAATATTTCAAGAATGTCTATTACAGCCAAGGTATCGTAGGCAGGCAGTTCATATTGTGTATGCGGCGTTTAACAGAGCCCCAAACCATTACTATATTCACATATTAAGCGTTAGACTGCCCCATGTGGTTGAACAATGAATATTTCAAAAATGTCTGTTTTAGCCAAACTATCGTAGGTAGGCTGTTCATATTGTGTATGCGGGGTTATACAGAGCCCCAAACCATTACTATATCCACATATTAGTCGTTAGACTTCCGTATGTGGTTGAACAGTGAATATTTCAAAAATGTCTATTACAGCCAAGGTATCGTAGGCAGGCAGTTCATATTGTGTATGCGGCGTTATACAGAGCCCCAAACCATTACTATATTTACATATTAAGCGTTAGACTGCCCCATGTGGTTGAACAGTGAATATTTCAAAAATGTCTAATACGGCCAAGCTATCGTAGGCAGGAAGTTCATATGGTGTATGCGGCGTTAAACAGAGCCCCAAACCATTACTATATTCACATAGTGAGCGTTAGACTGCCTCATGTGGTTGAATAGTGAATATTTCAAAAATGTCTATTACAGCCAAGGTATCGTAGACAGGCAGTTCATATTGTGTATGCGGCGTTTAACAGAGCCCCAAACCATTACTATATTCACATATTAAGCGTTAGACTACCCCATGTGGTTGAACAGTGAATATTTCAAAAATGTCTGTTTTAGCCAAACTATCGTAGGCAGGCTGTTCATATTGTTTATGCGGGGTTATACAGAGCCCCAAACCATTACTATATCCACATATTAGGCGTTAGACTGCCCTATGTTGTTGAACATTGAATATTTCAAAAATGTCTGTTTTAGCCAAACTATCGTAGACAGGCAGTTTATATTGTGTATGCGGGGTTATACAGAGCCCAAAACCATTACTATATCCACATATTAGGCGTTAGACTGCCCTATGTTGTTGAACATTGAATATTTCAAAAATGTCTGTTTTAGCCAAACTATCGTAGGCAGGCTGTTCATATTGTTTATGCGGGGTTATACAGAGCCCCAAACCATTACTATATCCACATATTAGGCGTTAGACTGCCCTATGTTGTTGAACATTGAATATTTCAAAAATGTCTGTTTTAGCCAAACTATCGTAGACAGGCTGTTTATATTGTGTATGCGGGGTTATACAGAGCCCCAAACCATTACTATATCCACATATTAGGCGTTAGACTGCCCCATGTGGTTGAACAGTGAATATTTCAAAAATGTCTGTTTTAGCCAAACTATCGTATTCAGGCTGTTCATATTGTGTATGCGGGGTTATACAGAGCTCCAAACCATTACTATATCCACATATTAGGCGTTAGACTGCCCTATGTTGTTGAACAGTGAATATTTCAAAAATGTCTGTTTTAGCCAAACTATCGTAGGCAGGCTGTTTATATTGTGTATGCGGCGTTTAACAGAGCCCCAAACCATTACTATATTCACATATTAAGCGTTAGACTGCCCCATGTGGTTGAACAGTGAATATTTAAAAAATGTCTATTACAGCCAAGGTATCGTAGGCAGGCTGTTTATATTGTGTATGCGGCGTTTAACAGAGCTCCAAACCATTACTATATCCACATATTAGGCGTTAGACTGCCCCATGTGGTTGAACAGTGAATATTTCAAAAATGTCTATTACAGCCAAGGTATCGTAGGCAGGCAGTTCATATTGTGTATGCGGCGTTTAACAGAGCCCCAAACCATTACTATATTCACATATTAAGCGTTAGACTGCCCCATGTGGTTGAACAGTGAATATTTCAAAAATGTCTGTTTTAGCCAAACTATCGTAGGAAGGCTGTTCATATTGTGTATGCGGGGTTATACAGAGCTCCAAACCATTACTATATCCACATATTAGGCGTTAGACTGCCCTATGTTGTTGAACAGTGAATATTTCAAAAATGTCTGTTTTAGCCAAACTATCGTAGGCAGGCTGTTCATATTGTTTATGCGGGCTTATACAGAGCCCCAAACCATTACTATATCCACATATTAGGCGTTAGACTGCCCTATGTTGTTGAACATTGAATATTTCAAAAATGTCTGTTTTAGCCAAACTATCGTAGACAGGCTGTTTATATTGTGTATGCGGGGTTATACAGAGCCCCAAATCATTACTATATCCACATATTAGGCGTTAGACTGCCCTATGTTGTTGAACATTGAATATTCCAAAAATGTCTGTTTTAGCCAAACTATCGTAGGCAGGCTGTTCATATTGTGTATGCGGGGTTATACAGAGCCCCAAACCATTACTATATTCACATATTAGGCGTTAGACTGCCCCATGTGGTTGAACAGTGAATATTTCAAAAATGTCTGTTTTAGCCAAACTATCGTAGGCAGGCTGTTTATATTGTGTATGCGGCGTTTAACAGAGCTCCAAACCATTACTATATCCACATATTAGGCGTTAGACTGCCCCATGTGGTTGAACAGTGAACATTTCAAAAATGTCTATTACAGCCAAGGTATCGTAGGCAGGCAGTTCATATTGTGTATGCGGCGTTTAACAGAGCCCCAAACCATTACTATATTCACATATTAAGCGTTAGACTGCCCCATGTGGTTGAACAGTGAATATTTCAAAAATGTCTGTTTTAGCCAAACTATCGTAGGCAGGCTGTTTATATTGTGTATGCGGCGTTTAACAGAGCCCCAAACCATTACTATATTCACATATTAAGCGTTAGACTGCCCCATGTGGTTGAACAGTGAATATTTCAAAAATGTCTGTTTTAGCCAAACTATCGTAGGCAGGCTGTTTATATTGTGTATGCGGCGTTTAACAGAGCTCCAAACCATTACTATATCCACATATTAGGCGTTAGACTGCCCCATGTGGTTGAACAGTGAACATTTCAAAAATGTCTATTACAGCCAAGGTATCGTAGGCAGGCAGTTCATATTGTGTATGCGGCGTTTATCAGAGCCCCAAACCATTACTATATTCACATATTAAGCGTTAGACTGCCCCATGTGGTTGAACAGTGAATATTTCAAAAATGTCTGTTTTAGCCAAACTATCGTAGGCAGGCTGTTCATATTGTGTATGCGGGGTTATACAGAGCCCCAAACCATTACTATATCCACATATTAGTCGTTAGACTTCCGTATGTGGTTGAACAGTGAATATTTCAAAAATGTCTATTACAGCCAAGGTATCGTAGGCAGGCAGTTCATATTGTGTATGCGGCGTTATACAGAGCCCCAAACCATTACTATATTCACATATTAAGCGTTAGACTGCCCCATGTGGTTGAACAGTGAATATTTCAAAAATGTCTATTACGGCCAAGCTATCGTAGGCAGGAAGTTCATATGGTGTATGCGGCGTTAAACAGAGCCCCAAACCATTACTATATTCACATAGTAAGCGTTAGACTGCCTCATGTGGTTGAACAGTGAATATTTCAAAAATGTCTATTACAGCCAAGGTATCGTAGGCAGGCAGTTCATATTGTGTATGCGGCGTTATACAGAGCCCCAAACCATTACTATATTCACATATTAAGCGTTAGACTGCCCCATGTGGTTGAACAGTGAATATTTCAAAAATGTCTATTACGGCCAAGCTATCGTAGGCAGGAAGTTCATATGGTGTATGCGGCGTTAAACAGAGCCCCAAACCATTACTATATTCACATAGTAAGCGTTGGACTGCCCCATGTGGTTGAACATCTAATATTCCAAAAATGTCCGTTACAGCCAAACTATTAGAGGCACAAAGTTCATATTGTGTATGCAGCGTTATACAGAGGCCCAAAGCATTACTATAACCACATATTTAGCGATCGACAACCCCATGTTGTTGAACAATTAATATTCCAAAAATGTCAGTTACAGCCTAACTATAAAAGGCACAGAGTTCATACTGTATATGCAGCGTTATACAGAGTCCCAAAACATTAATATAGTCACTTATTAAGCGTTGGACTGCCCCATGTGGCTAAACACCTAATATTCCAAAAATGTCCGTTACATCTAAACTATTAGAGGCACAAAGTTCATATCGAATATGCAGCGTTTTACAGACGCCCAAAGCATTAATAAAGTCACTTATTAAGCGTTGGACTGCCCCATGTGGCTGAACACCTAATATTCCAAAAATGTCCGTTACAGCCAAACTATTAGAGGCACAGTGCTCATTTTGTATGTGCAGCGTTATACAGAGGCCCAAAGCATTAATATAGTCACTTATTAAGCGTTGGACTGCCCCATGTGGTTAAACACCTAAAATTCCAAAAGTGTCCGTTACAGCCATACTATTAGACGCACAAAGTTCATATCGTATATGCAGCGTAATACAGAGGCCCAAAGCATTAATATAGTCACTTATTAAGCGTTGGACTGCCCCATGTGGTTGAACACCTAATATTCCAAAAATGTCCGTTACAGCTAAACTATTAGAGGCACAAAGTTCATATCGAATATGCAGCGTTTTACAGAGGCCCAAAGCATTAATATAATCACTTATTAAGCGTTGGACTGCCCCATGTGGCTAAACACCTAATATTCCAAAAATGTCCGTTACAGCCAAACTATTAGAGGCACAGTGCTCATTTTGTATATGCAGCGTTATACAGAGTCCCAAAGCATTAATATAGTCACTTATTAAGCGTTGGACTGCCCCATGTGGTTAAACACCTAATATTCCAAAAGTGTCCATTACAGCCGTACTATTAGAGGCACAAAGTTCATATCGTATATGCAGCGTTATACAGAGGCCCAAAGCCTTAATATAGTCACTTATTAAGCGTTGGACTGCCCCATGTGGTTAAACACCTAATATTCCAAAATTGTCCGTTACAGCCGTACTATTAGAGGCACAAAGTTCATATCGTATATGCAGCGTTATACAGAGGCCCAAAGCATTAATATAGTCACTTATTAAGCGTTGGACTGCCCCATGTGGTTAAACACCTAATATTTTAAAAGTGTCCGTTACAGCCGTACTATTAGAGGCACAAAGTTCATATCGTATATGCAGCGTTATACAGAGGCCCAAAGCATTAATATAGTCACTTATTAAGCGTTGGACTGCCCCATGTGGTTAAACACCTAATATTCCAAAAGTGTCCATTACAGCCGTACTATTAGAGGCACAAAGTTCATATCGTATATGCAGCGTTATACAGAGGCCCAAAGCATTAATATAGTGACTTATTAAGCGTTGGACTGCCCCATGTGGTTAAACACCTAATATTCCAAAAGTGTCCGTTACAGCCGTACTTTTAGAGGCACAAAGTTTATATCGTATATGCAGCGTTATACAGAGGCCCAAAACATTAATATATCCACATATTAAGCGTTAGACTGACCCATGTGGTTGAACAGTGAATATTTCAAAAATGACTGTTTTAGCTAAACTATCGTAGGCAGGCTGTTCATATTGTGTATGCGGGGTTATACAGAGCCCGAAACCATTACTATATCCACTTATTAGGCGTTAGACTGCCCTATGTAGTTGAACAATAAATAATTAAAAAATGTCTGTTATAGCCAAACTATCGTAGGCAGGCAGTTCATATTGTGTATACGGGGTTATACAGAGCCCCAAACCATTACTATATCCACATATTAGGCGTTAGACTGCCGTATGTGGTTGAACAGTGAATATTTCAAAAATGTCTATTACAGCCAAGGTATCGTAGGCAGGCAGTTCATATTGTATATGCGGCGTTTAACAGAGCCCCAAACCCTAACTATTTCCACATATTAGGCGTTAGACTGCCGTATGTGGTTGAACAGTGAATATTTCAAAAATGTCTATTACAGCCAAGGTATCGTAGGCAGGCAGTTCATATTGTATATGCCTCGTTTAACAGAGCCCCAAACCATTACTATATCCACATATTAGGCGTTAGACTGCCCTATGTAGTTGAACAGTGAATATTTCAAAAATGTCTATTACAGCCAAGGTATCGTAGGCAGGCAGTTCATATTGTATATGCGGCGTTTAACAGAGCCCCAAACCATTACTATATCCACATATTAGGCGTTAGACTGCCGTATGTGGTTGAACAGTGAATATTTCAAAAGGGTCTGTTATAGCCAAACTACCGTAAGCAGGCAGTTCATATTATGTATGCGGCGTTATACAGAGCCCCAAACCCTAACTATTTCCACATATTAGGCGTTAGACTGCCGTATGTGGTTGAACAGTGAATATTTCAAAAATGTCTATTACAGCCAAGGTATCGTAGGCAGGCAGTTCATATTGTATATGCGGCGTTTAACAGAGCCCCAAACCATTACTATATCCACATATTAGGCGTTAGACTGCCCTATGTAGTTGAACAGTGAATATTTCAAAAATGTCTATTACAGCCAAGGTATCGTAGGCAGGCAGTTCATATTGTGTATGCAGCGTTATACAGAGCCCCAAACCATTACCATATCCACATATTAGGCGTTAGACTGCCCCATGTGGTTGAACAGTGAATATTTCAAAAATGTCTATTACAGCCAAGGTATCGTAGGCAGGCAGTTCATATGGTGTAAGCGGCGGTTTACAGAGACCCAAACCATTCCTGTATTCACATATTAGGCGTTAGACTTCCGTATGTGGTTGAACAGTGAATATTTCAAAAATGTCTATTACAGCCAAACTATCGTAGGCAGGCTGTTCATATTGTGTATGCGGGGTTATACAGAGCTCCAAACCATTACTATATCCACATATTAGGCGTTAGACTGCCCTATGTTGTTGAACAGTGAATATTTCAAAAATGTCTATTACAGCCAAGGTATCGTAGGCAGGCAGTTCATATTGTGTATGCGGCGTTTAACAGAGCCCCAAACCATTACTATATTCACATATTAAGCGTTAGACTGCCCCATGTGGTTGAACAGTGAATATTTCAAAAATGTCTATTACAGCCAAGGTATCGTAGACAGGCAGTTCATATTGTGTATGCGGCGTTTAACAGAGCCCCAAACCATTACTATATTCACATATTAAGCGTTAGACTGCCCCATGTGGTTGAACAGTGAATATTTCAAAAATGTCTGTTTTAGCCAAACTATCGTAGGCAGGCTGTTTATATTGTGTATGCGGCGTTTAACAGAGCTCCAAACCATTACTATATCCACATATTAGGCGTTAGACTGCCCCATGTGGTTGAACAGTGAATATTTCAAAAATGTCTATTACAGCCAAGGTATCGTAGGCAGGCAGTTCATATTGTGTATGCGGCGTTTAACAGAGCCCCAAACCATTACTATATTCACATATTAAGCGTTAGACTGCCCCATGTGGTTGAACAGTGAATATTTCAAAAATGTCTGTTTTAGCCAAACTATCGTAGGAAGGCTGTTCATATTGTGTATGCGGGGTTATACAGAGCTCCAAACCATTACTATATCCACATATTAGGCGTTAGACTGCCCTATGTTGTTGAACAGTGAATATTTCAAAAATGTCTGTTTTAGCCAAACTATCGTAGGCAGGCTGTTCATATTGTTTATGCGGGCTTATACAGAGCCCCAAACCATTACTATATCCACATATTAGGCGTTAGACTGCCCTATGTTGTTGAACATTGAATATTTCAAAAATGTCTGTTTTAGCCAAACTATCGTAGACAGGCTGTTTATATTGTGTATGCGGGGTTATACAGAGCCCCAAATCATTACTATATCCACATATTAGGCGTTAGACTGCCCTATGTTGTTGAACATTGAATATTCCAAAAATGTCTGTTTTAGCCAAACTATCGTAGGCAGGCTGTTCATATTGTGTATGCGGGGTTATACAGAGCCCCAAACCATTACTATATTCACATATTAGGCGTTAGACTGCCCCATGTGGTTGAACAGTGAATATTTTAAAAATGTCTGTTTTAGCCAAACTATCGTAGGCAGGCTGTTTATATTGTGTATGCGGCGTTTAACAGAGCCCCAAACCATTACTATATTCACATATTAAGCGTTAGACTGCCCCATGTGGTTGAACAGTGAATATTTCAAAAATGTCTGTTTTAGCCAAACTATCGTAGGCAGGCTGTTTATATTGTGTATGCGGCGTTTAACAGAGCTCCAAACCATTACTATATCCACATATTAGGCGTTAGACTGCCCCATGTGGTTGAACAGTGAACATTTCAAAAATGTCTATTACAGCCAAGGTATCGTAGGCAGGCAGTTCATATTGTGTATGCGGCGTTTAACAGAGCCCCAAACCATTACTATATTCACATATTAAGCGTTAGACTGCCCCATGTCGTTGAACAGTGAATATTTCAAAAATGTCTGTTTTAGCCAAACTATCGTAGGCAGGCTGTTCATATTGTGTATGCGGGGTTATACAGAGCCCCAAACCATTACTATATCCACATATTAGTCGTTAGACTTCCGTATGTGGTTGAACAGTGAATATTTCAAAAATGTCTATTAGAGCCAAGGTATCGTAGGCAGGCAGTTCAGATTGTGTATGCGGCGTTATACAGAGCCCCAAACCATTACTATATTCACATATTAAGCGTTAGACTGCCCCATGTGGTTGAACATCTAATATTCCAAAAATGTCCGTTACAGCCAAACTATTAGAGGCACAAAGTTCATATTGTGTATGCAGCGTTATACAGAGGCCCAAAGCATTACTATAACCACATATTTAGCGATCGACAACCCCATGTTGTTGAACAATTAATATTCCAAAAATGTCAGTTACAGCCTAACTATAAAAGGCACAGAGTTCATACTGTATATGCAGCGTTATACAGAGTCCCAAAACATTAATATAGTCACTTATTAAGCGTTGGACTGCCCCATGTGGCTAAACACCTAATATTCCAAAAATGTCCGTTACATCTAAACTATTAGAGGCACAAAGTTCATATCGAATATGCAGCGTTTTACAGACGCCCAAAGCATTAATAAAGTCACTTATTAAGCGTTGGACTGCCCCATGTGGCTGAACACCTAATATTCCAAAAGTGTCCGTTACAGCCGTACTTTTAGAGGCACAAAGTTTATATCGTATATGCAGCGTTATACAGAGGCCCAAAGCATTAATATAGTCACTTATTAAGCGTTGGACTGCCCCATGTGGTTAAACACCTAATATTCCAAAAGTGTCCATTACAGCCGTACTATTAGAGGCACAAAGTTCATATCGTATATGCAGCGTTATACAGAGGCCCAAAGCATTAATATAGTGACTTATTAAGCGTTGGACTGCCCCATGTGGTTAAACACCTAATATTCCAAAAGTGTCCGTTACAGCCGTACTTTTAGAGGCACAAAGTTTATATCGTATATGCAGCGTTATACAGAGGCCCAAAGCATTAATATATCCACATATTAAGCGTTAGACTGACCCATGTGGTTGAACAGTGAATATTTCAAAAATGACTGTTTTAGCTAAACTATCGTAGGCAGGCTGTTCATATTGTGTATGCGGGGTTATACAGAGCCCGAAACCATTACTATATCCACTTATTAGGCGTTAGACTGCCCTATGTAGTTGAACAATAAATAATTAAAAAATGTCTGTTATAGCCAAACTATCGTAGGCAGGCAGTTCATATTGTGTATACGGGGTTATACAGAGCCCCAAACCATTACTATATCCACATATTAGGCGTTAGACTGCCGTATGTGGTTGAACAGTGAATATTTCAAAAATGTCTATTACAGCCAAGGTATCGTAGGCAGGCAGTTCATATTGTATATGCGGCGTTTAACAGAGCCCCAAACCCTAACTATTTCCACATATTAGGCGTTAGACTGCCGTATGTGGTTGAACAGTGAATATTTCAAAAATGTCTATTACAGCCAAGGTATCGTAGGCAGGCAGTTCATATTGTATATGCATCGTTTAACAGAGCCCCAAACCATTACTATATCCACATATTAGGCGTTAGACTGCCCTATGTAGTTGAACAGTGAATATTTCAAAAATGTCTATTACAGCCAAGGTATCGTAGGCAGGCAGTTCATATTGTATATGCGGCGTTTAACAGAGCCCCAAACCATTACTATATCCACATATTAGGCGTTAGACTGCCGTATGTGGTTGAACAGTGAATATTTCAAAAGGGTCTGTTATAGCCAAACTACCGTAAGCAGGCAGTTCATATTATGTATGCGGCGTTATACAGAGCCCCAAACCCTAACTATTTCCACATATTAGGCGTTAGACTGCCGTATGTGGTTGAACAGTGAATATTTCAAAAATGTCAGTTATAGCCAAACTACCGTAAGCAGGCAGTTGATATTGTGTATGCGGCGTTATACAGAGCCCCAAACCATTACCATATCCACATATTAGGCGTTAGACTGCCAAATGTGGTTGAACAGTGAATATTTCAAAAATGTCTATTACAGCCAAGGTATCGTAGACAGGCAGTTCATATTGTGTATGCGGCGTTTAACAGAGCCCCAAACCATTCCTGTATTCACATATTAGGCGTTAGACTTCCGTATGTGGTTGAACAGTGAATATTTCAAAAATGTCTATTACAGCCAAACTATCGCAGGCATTCTGTTCATATTGTGTATGCGTATATTGTGTATGCGGGGTTATACAGAGCCCCAAACCATTACTATATCCACATATTAGGCGTTAGACTGCCCCATGTGGTTGAACAGTGAATATTTCAAAAATGTCTGTTTTAGCCAAACTATCGTAGGCAGGCTGTTCATATTGTGTATGCGGGGTTATACAGAGCTCCAAACCATTACTATATCCACATATTAGGCGTTAGACTGCCCTATGTTGTTGAACAGTGAATATTTCAAAAATGTCTGTTTTAGCCCAACTATCGTAGGCAGGCTGTTTATACTGTATATGCGGCGTTTAACAGAGCCCCAAACCATTACTATATTCACATATTAAGCGTTAGACTGCCCCATGTGGTTGAACAGTGAATATTTCAAAAATGTCTGTTTTAGCCAAACTATCGTAGGCAGGCTGTTTATATTGTGTATGCGGCGTTTAACAGAGCTCCAAACCATTACTATATCCACATATTAGGCGTTAGACTGCCCCATGTGGTTGAACACTGAATATTTCAAAAATGTCTATTACAGCCAAGGTATCGTAGGCAGGCAGTTCATATTGTGTATGCGGCGTTTAACAGAGCCCCAAACCATTACTATATTCACATATTAAGCGTTAGACTGCCCCATGTGGTTGAACAGTGAATATTTCAAAAATGTCTGTTTTAGCCAAACTATCGTAGGCAGGCTGTTCATATTGTGTATGCGGCGTTATACAGAGCCCCAAACCATTACTATATTTACATATTAAGCGTTAGACTGCCCCATGTGGTTGAACAGTGAATATTTCAAAAATGTCTATTACGGCCAAGCTATCGTAGGCAGGAAGTTCATATGGTGTATGCGGCGTTAAACAGAGCCCCAAACCATTACTATATTCACATAGTGAGCGTTAGACTGCCTCATGTGGTTGAATAGTGAATTTTTCAAAAATGTCTATTACAGCCAAGGTATCGTAGGCAGGCAGTTCATATGGTGTATGCGGCGTTAAACAGAGCCCCAAACCATTACTATATTCACATAGTAAGCGTTAGACTGCCTCATGTGGTTGAAAAGTGAATATTTCAAAAATGTCTGTTTTAGCTAAACTATCGTAGGCAGGCTGTTCATATTGTTTATGCGGGGTTATACAGAGCCCCAAACCATTACTATATCCACATATTAGGCGTTAGACTGCCCTATGTGTTTGAACATTGAATATTTCAAAAATGTCTGTTTTAGCCAACCTATCGTAGACACGCTGTTTATATTGTGTATGCGGGGTTATACAGAGCCCCAAACCATTACTATATCCACATATTAGGCGTTAGACTGCCCTATGTTGTTGAACATTGAATATTTCAAAAATGTCTGTTTTAGCCAAACTATCGTAGGCAGGCTGTTCATATTGTTTATGCGGGGTTATACAGAGCCCCAAACCATTACTATATCCACATATTAGGCGTTAGACTGCCCTATGTTGTTGAACATTGAATATTTCAAAAATGTCTGTTTTAGCCAAACTATCGTAGACAGGCAGTTTATATTGTGTATGCGGGGTTATACAGAGCCCCAAACCATTACTATATCCACATATTAGGCGTTAGACTGCCCTATGTTGTTGAACATTGAATATTTCAAAAATGTCTGTTTTAGCCAAACTATCGTAGGCAGGCTGTTCATATTGTTTATGCGGGGTTATCCAGAGCCCCAAACCATTACTATATCCACATATTAGGCGTTAGACTGCCCTATGTTGTTGAACATTGAATATTTCAAAAATGTCTGTTTTAGCCAAACTATCGTAGAGAGGCTGTTTATATTGTGTATGCGGGGTTATACAGAGCCCCAAACCATTACTATATCCACATATTAGGCGTTAGACTGCCCCATGTGGTTGAACAGTGAATATTTCAAAAATGTCTGTTTTAGCCAAACTATCGTATTCAGGCTGTTCATATTGTGTATGCGGGGTTATACAGAGCTCCAAACCATTACTATATCCACATATTAGGCGTTAGACTGCCCTATGTTGTTGAACAGTGAATATTTCAAAAATGTCTGTTTTAGCCAAACAATCGTAGGCAGGCTGTTTATATTGTGTATGCGGCGTTTAACAGAGCCCCAAACCATTACTATATTCACATATTAAGCGTTAGACTGCCCCATGTGGTTGAACAGTGAATATTTCAAAAATGTCTGTTTTAGCCAAACTATCGTAGGCAGGCTGTTTATATTGTGTATGCGGCGTTTAACAGAGCTCCAAACCATTACTATATCCACATATTAGGCGTTAGACTGCCCCATGTGGTTGAACAGTGAATATTTCAAAAATGTCTATTACAGCCAAGGTATCGTAGGCAGGCAGTTCATATTGTGTATGCGGCGTTTAACAGAGCCCCAAACCATTACTATATTCACATATTAAGCGTTAGACTGCCCCATGTGGTTGAACAGTGAATATTTCAAAAATGTCTGTTTTAGCCAAACTATCGTAGGAAGGCTGTTCATATTGTGTATGCGGGGTTATACAGAGCTCCAAACCATTACTATATCCACATATTAGGCGTTAGACTGCCCTATGTTGTTGAACAGTGAATATTTCAAAAATGTCTGTTTTAGCCAAACTATCGTAGGCAGGCTGTTCATATTGTTTATGCGGGCTTATACAGAGCCCCAAACCATTACTATATCCACATATTAGGCGTTAGACTGCCCTATGTTGTTGAACATTGAATATTTCAAAAATGTCTGTTTTAGCCAAACTATCGTAGACAGGCTGTTTATATTGTGTATGCGGGGTTATACAGAGCCCCAAATCATTACTATATCCACATATTAGGCGTTAGACTGCCCTATGTTGTTGAACATTGAATATTCCAAAAATGTCTGTTTTAGCCAAACTATCGTAGGCAGGCTGTTCATATTGTGTATGCGGGGTTATACAGAGCCCCAAACCACTACTATATTCACATATTAGGCGTTAGACTGCCCCATGTGGTTGAACAGTGAATATTTTAAAAATGTCTGTTTTAGCCAAACTATCGTAGGCAGGCTGTTTATATTGTGTATGCGGCGTTTAACAGAGCCCCAAACCATTACTATATTCACATATTAAGCGTTAGACTGCCCCATGTGGTTGAACAGTGAATATTTCAAAAATGTCTGTTTTAGCCAAACTATCGTAGGCAGGCTGTTTATATTGTGTATGCGGCGTTTAACAGAGCTCCAAACCATTACTATATCCACATATTAGGCGTTAGACTGCCCCATGTGGTTGAACAGTGAACATTTCAAAAATGTCTATTACAGCCAAGGTATCGTAGGCAGGCAGTTCATATTGTGTATGCGGCGTTTAACAGAGCCCCAAACCATTACTATATTCACATATTAAGCGTTAGACTGCCCCATGTGGTTGAACAGTGAATATTTCAAAAATGTCTGTTTTAGCCAAACTATCGTAGGCAGGCTGTTCATATTGTGTATGCGGGGTTATACAGAGCCCCAAACCATTACTATATCCACATATTAGTCGTTAGACTTCCGTATGTGGTTGAACAGTGAATATTTCAAAAATGTCTATTACAGCCAAGGTATCGTAGGCAGGCAGTTCATATTGTGTATGCGGCGTTATACAGAGCCCCAAACCATTACTATATTCACATATTAAGCGTTAGACTGCCCCATGTGGTTGAACAGTGAATATTTCAAAAATGTCTATTACGGCCAAGCTATCGTAGGCAGGAAGTTCATATGGTGTATGCGGCGTTAAACAGAGCCCCAAACCATTACTATATTCACATAGTAAGCGTTAGACTGCCTCATGTGGTTGAACAGTGAATATTTCAAAAATGTCTATTACAGCCAAGGTATCGTAGGCAGGCAGTTCATATTGTGTATGCGGCGTTATACAGAGCCCCAAACCATTACTATATTCACATATTAAGCGTTAGACTGCCCCATGTGGTTGAACAGTGAATATTTCAAAAATGTCTATTACGGCCAAGCTATCGTAGGCAGGAAGTTCATATGGTGTATGCGGCGTTAAACAGAGCCCCAAACCATTACTATATCCACATATTAGTCGTTAGACTTCCGTATGTGGTTGAACAGTGAATATTTCAAAAATGTCTATTACAGCCAAGGTATCGTAGGCAGGCAGTTCATATTGTGTATGCGGCGTTATACAGAGCCCCAAACCATTACTATATTCACATATTAAGCGTTAGACTGCCCCATGTGGTTGAACAGTGAATATTTCAAAAATGTCTATTACGGCCAAGCTATCGTAGGCAGGAAGTTCATATGGTGTATGCGGCGTTAAACAGAGCCCCAAACCATTACTATATCCACATATTAGGCGTTAGACTGCCCTATGTAGTTGAACAGTGAATATTTCAAAAATGTCTATTACAGCCAAGGTATCGTAGGCAGGCAGTTCATATTGTATATGCGGCGTTTAACAGAGCCCCAAACCATTACTATATCCACATATTAGGCGTTAGACTGCCGTATGTGGTTGAACAGTGAATATTTCAAAAGGGTCTGTTATAGCCAAACTACCGTAAGCAGGCAGTTCATATTATGTATGCGGCGTTATACAGAGCCCCAAACCCTAACTATTTCCACATATTAGGCGTTAGACTGCCGTATGTGGTTGAACAGTGAATATTTCAAAAATGTCTATTACAGCCAAGGTATCGTAGGCAGGCAGTTCATATTGTATATGCGGCGTTTAACAGAGCCCCAAACCATTACTATATCCACATATTAGGCGTTAGACTGCCCTATGTAGTTGAACAGTGAATATTTCAAAAATGTCTATTACAGCCAAGGTATCGTAGGCAGGCAGTTCATATTGTGTATGCAGCGTTATACAGAGCCCCAAACCATTACCATATCCACATATTAGGCGTTAGACTGCCCCATGTGGTTGAACAGTGAATATTTCAAAAATGTCTATTACAGCCAAGGTATCGTAGGCAGGCAGTTCATATGGTGTAAGCGGCGGTTTACAGAGACCCAAACCATTCCTGTATTCACATATTAGGCTTTAGACTTCCGTATGTGGTTGAACAGTGAATATTTCAAAAATGTCTATTACAGCCAAACTATCGTAGGCAGGCTGTTCATATTGTGTATGCGGGGTTATACAGAGCTCCAAACCATTACTATATCCACATATTAGGCGTTAGACTGCCCTATGTTGTTGAACAGTGAATATTTCAAAAATGTCTATTACAGCCAAGGTATCGTAGGCAGGCAGTTCATATTGTGTATGCGGCGTTTAACAGAGCCCCAAACCATTACTATATTCACATATTAAGCGTTAGACTGCCCCATGTGGTTGAACAGTGAATATTTCAAAAATGTCTATTACGGCCAAGCTATCGTAGGCAGGAAGTTCATATGGTGTATGCGGCGTTAAACAGAGCCCCAAACCATTACTATATCCACATATTAGTCGTTAGACTTCCGTATGTGGTTGAACAGTGAATATTTCAAAAATGTCTATTACAGCCAAGGTATCGTAGGCAGGCAGTTCATATTGTGTATGCGGCGTTATACAGAGCCCCAAACCATTACTATATTCACATATTAAGCGTTAGACTGCCCCATGTGGTTGAACAGTGAATATTTCAAAAATGTCTATTACGGCCAAGCTATCGTAGGCAGGAAGTTCATATGGTGTATGCGGCGTTAAACAGAGCCCCAAACCATTACTATATTCACATAGTAAGCGTTGGACTGAACCATGTGGTTGAACATCTAATATTCCAAAAATGTCCGTTACAGCCAAACTATTAGAGGCACAAAGTTCATATTGTATATGCAGCGTTATACAGAGGCCCAAAGCATTACTATAACCACATATTTAGCGATCGACAACCCCATGTTGTTGAACAATTAATATTCCAAAAATGTCAGTTACAGCCTAACTATAAAAGGCACAGAGTTCATACTGTATATGCAGCGTTATACAGTCCCAAAACATTAATATAATCACATATTAAGCGTTGGACTGCCCCATGTGAGTGAACATTGAATATTTCAAAATTGTATATTAAGGCCAAGCTATCGTAGGCAGGCAGTTCATATTCTGTATGCGGCGTTTTACAGAGTCCCAAACCATTACTATATTCACATAGTAAGCGTTGGACTGCCCCATGTGGCTGAACACCTAATATTCCAAAAATGTCCGTTACAGCCAAACTATTAGAGGCACAGGGCTCATTTTGCATATGCAGCGTTATATAGAGGCCCAAAGCATTAATATAGTCACTTATTAAGCGTTGGACTGCCCCATGTGGTTAAACACCTAATATTCCAAAAGTGTCCGTTACAGCCAAACTATTAGAGGCACAAAGTTCATATCGAATATGCAGAGTTTTACAGAGGCCCAAAGCATTAATATAATCACTTATTAAGCGTTGGACTGCCCCATGTGGCTAAACACCTAATATTCCAAAAATGTCCGTTACATCTAAACTATTAGAGGCACAAAGTTCATATCGAATATGCAGCGTTATACAGAGTCCAAAAGTATTAATATAATCAAATATTAAGCATTGGACTGCAAAATGTGTTTGAACATATTCCAAAAGTGTCCGTTACAGCCAAACTATTAGAGACACAGAGTTCATATTGTATATGCAGCGTTATACAGAGTCCCAAAGCATTACTTTAACCACATATTAAGCGTTGGACTGCCCCATGTGGTTGAACACCTAATATTCCAAAAGTGTCCGTTACAGCCAAACTATTAGAGGCACAAAGTTCATATCGAATATGCAGCGTTTTACAGAGGCCCAAAGCATTAATATAATCACTTATTAAGCGTTGGACTGCCCCATGTGGCTAAACACCTAATATTCCAAAAATGTCCGTTACATCTAAACTATTAGAGGCACAAAGTTCATATCGAATATGCAGCGTTATACAGAGTCCAAAAGCATTAATATAATCAAATATTAAGCATTGGACTGCAAAATGTGTTTGAACATATTCCAAAAGTGTCCGTTACAGCCAAACTATTAGAGACACAGAGTTCATATTGTATATGCAGCGTTATACAGAGTCCCAAAGCATTACTTTAACCACATATTAAGCGTTGGACTGCCCCATGTGGTTGAACACCTAATATTCCAAAAGTGTCCGTTACAGCCAAACTATTAGAGGCACAAAGTTCATATCGAATATGCAGCGTTTTACAGAGGCCCAAAGCATTAATATAATCACTTATTAAGCGTTGGACTGCCCCATGTGGCTAAACACCTAATATTCCAAAAATGTCCGTTACATCTAAACTATTAGAGGCACAAAGTTCATATCGAATATGCAGCGTTTTACAGACGCCCAAAGCATTAATATAGTCACTTATTAAGCGTTGGACTGCCCCATGTGGCTGAACACCTAATATTCCAAAAATGTCCGTTACAGCCAAACTATTAGAGGCACAAAGTTCATATCGAATATGCAGCGTTATACAGAGGCCCAAAGCATTAATATAGTCACTTATTAAGCGTTGGACTGCCCCATGTGGCTAAACACCTAATATTCCAAAAATGTCCGTTACAGCCAAACTATTAGAGGCACAGTGCTCATTTTGTATATGCAGCGTTATACAGAGTCCCAAAGCATTAATATAGTCACTTATTAAGCGTTGGACTGCCCCATGTGGTTAAACACCTAATATTCCAAAAGTGTAAATTACAGCCGTACTATTAGAGGCACAAAGTTCATATCGTATATGCAGCTTTATACAGAGGCCCAAAGCCTTAATATAGTCACTTATTAAGCGTTGGACTGTCCCATGTGGTTAAACACCTAATATTCCAAAATTGTCCGTTACAGCCGTACTATTAGAGGCACAAAGTTCATATCGTATATGCAGCGTTATACAGAGGCCCAAAGCATTAATATAGTCACTTATTAAGCGTTGGACTGCCCCATGTGGTTAAACACCAAATATTTTAAAAGTGTCCGTTACAGCCGTACTATTAGAGGCACAAAGTTCATACCGTATATGCAGCGTTATACAGAGGCCCAAAGCATTAATATAGTGACTTATTAAGCGTTGGACTGCCCCATGTGGTTAAACACCTAATATTTTAAAAGTGTCCGTTACAGCCGTACTATTAGAGGCACAAAGTTCATACCGTATATGCAGCGTTATACAGAGGCCCAAAGCATTAATATAGTGACTTATTAAGCGTTGGACTGTCCCATGTGGTTAAACACCTAATATTCCAAAATTGTCCGTTACAGCCGTACTATTAGAGGCACAAAGTTCATATCGTATATGCAGCGTTATACAGAGGCCCAAAGCATTAATATAGTCACTTATTAAGCGTTGGACTGCCCCATGTGGTTAAACACCTAATATTTTAAAAGTGTCCGTTACAGCCGTACTATTAGAGGCACAAAGTTCATACCGTATATGCAGCGTTATACAGAGGCCCAAAGCATTAATATAGTGACTTATTAAGCGTTGGACTGCCCCATGTGGTTAAACACCTAATATTCCAAAAGTGTCCGATACAGCCGTACTTTTAGAGGCACAAAGTTTATATCGTATATGCAGCGTTATACAGAGGCCCAAAGCATTAATATATCCACATATTAAGCGTTAGACTGACCCATGTGGTTGAACAGTGAATATTTCAAAAATGACTGTTTTAGCTAAACTATCGTAGGCAGGCTGTTCATATTGTGTATGCGGGGTTATACAGAGCCCGAAACCATTACTATATCCACTTATTAGGCGTTAGACTGCCCTATGTAGTTGAACAATAAATAATTAAAAAATGTCTGTTATAGCCAAACTATCGTAGGCAGGCAGTTCATATTGTGTATACGGGGTTATACAGAGCCCCAAACCATTACTATATCCACATATTAGGCGTTAGACTGCCCTATGTGGATGAACAGTGAATATTTCAAAAGTGTCTGTTATAGCCAAACTACCGTAAGCAGGCAGTTCATATTGTGTATGCGGCGTTATACAGAGCCCCAAACCCTAACTATTTCCACATATTAGGCGTTAGACTGCCGTATGTGGTTGAACAGTGAATATTTCAAAAATGTCTATTACAGCCAAGGTATCGTAGACAGGCAGTTCATATTGTATATGCGGCGTTTAACAGAGCCCCAAACCATTACTATATCCACATATTAGGCGTTAGACTGCCCTATGTAGTTGAACAGTGAATATTTCAAAAATGTCTATTACAGCCAAGGTATCGTAGGCAGGCAGTTCATATTGTATATGCGGCGTTTAACAGAGCCCCAAACCATTACTATATCCACATATTAGGCGTTAGACTGCCCTATGTAGTTGAACAGTGAATATTTCAAAAATGTCTATTACAGCCAAGGTATCGTAGGCAGGCAGTTCATATTGTGTATGCAGCGTTATACAGAGACCCAAAGCATTAATATAATCACATATTAAGCATTGGACTGCAACATGTGTTTGAACACATAATATTCCAAAAGTGTCCGTTACAGCCAAACTATTAGAGGCACAAAGTTCATATCGTATATGCAGCGTTATACAGAGACCCAAAGCATTAATATATCCACATATTAAGCGTTAGACTGACCCATGTGGTTGAACAGTGAATATTACAAAAATGTCAGTTATAGCCAAACTACCGTAAGCAGGCAGTTCATATTGTGTATGCGGCGTTATACAGAGCCCCAAACCATTACCATATCCACATATTAGGCGTTAGACTGCCCCATGTGGTTGAACAGTGAATATTTCAAAAATGTCTATTACAGCCAAGGTATCGTAGGCAGGCAGTTCATATGGTGTAAGCGGCGGTTTACAGAGACCCAAACCATTCCTGTATTCACATATTAGGCGTTAGACTTCCGTATGTGGTTGAACAGTGAATATTTCAAAAATGTCTATTACAGCCAAACTATCGTAGGCAGGCTGTTCATATTGTGTATGCGGGGTTATACAGAGCTCCAAACCATTACTATATCCACATATTAGGCGTTAGACTGCCCTATGTTGTTGAACAGTGAATATTTCAAAAATGTCTGTTTTAGCCAAACTATCGTAGGCAGGCTGTTTATATTGTGTATGCGGCGTTTAACAGAGCCCCAAACCATTACTATATTCACATATTAAGCGTTAGACTGCCCCATGTGGTTGAACAGTGAATATTTCAAAAATGTCTGTTTTAGCCAAACTATCGTAGGCAGGCTGTTTATATTGTGTATGCGGCGTTATACAGAGCCCCAAACCATTACTATATCCACATATTAGTCGTTAGACTTCCGTATGTGGTTGAACAGTGAATATTTCAAAAATGTCTATTACAGCCAAGGTATCGTAGGCAGGCAGTTCATATTGTGTATGCGGCGTTTAACAGAGCCCCAAACCATTACTATATTCACATATTAAGCGTTAGACTGCCCCATGTGGTTGAACAGTGAATATTTCAAAAATGTCTGTTTTAGCCAAACTATCGTAGGCAGGCTGTTCATATTGTGTATGCGGGGTTATACAGAGCCCCAAACCATTACTATATCCACATATTAGTCGTTAGACTTCCGTATGTGGTTGAACAGTGAATATTTCAAAAATGTCTATTACAGCCAAACTATCGTAGGCAGGCTGTTTATATTGTGTATGCGGCGTTTAACAGAGCCTCAAACCATTACTATATTCACATATTAAGCGTTAGACTGCCCCATGTGGTTGAACAGTGAATATTTCAAAAATGTCTGTTTTAGCCAAACTATCGTAGGCAGGCTGTTTATATTGTGTATGCGGCGTTTAACAGAGCTCCAAACCATTACTATATCCACATATTAGGCGTTAGACTGCCCCATGTGGTTGAACAGTGAATATTTCAAAAATGTCTATTACAGCCAAGGTATCGTAGGCAGGCAGTTCATATTGTGTATGCGGCGATTAACAGAGCCCCAAACCATTACTATATTCACATATTAAGCGTTAGACTGCCCCAAGTGGTTGAACAGTGAATATTTCAAAAATGTCTGTTTTAGCCAAACTATCGTAGGCAGGCTGTTCATATTGTGTATGCGGGGTTATACAGAGCCCCAAACCATTACTATATCCACATATTAGTCGTTAGACTTCCGTATGTGGTTGTACAGTGAATATTTCGAAAATGTCTATTACAGCCAAGGTATCGTAGGCAGGCAGTTCATATTGTGTATGCGGCGTTATACAGAGCCCCAAACCATTACTATATTCACATATTAAGCGTTAGACTGCCCCATGTGGTTGAACAGTGAATATTTCAAAAATGTTCATTACGGCCAAGCTATCGTAGGCAGGAAGTTCATATGGTGTATGCGGCGTTAAACAGAACCCCAAACCATTACTATATTCACATAGTAAGCGTTAGACTGCCTCATGTGGTTGAATAGTGAATATTTCAAAAATGTCTATTACAGCCAAGGTATCGTAGACAGGCAGTTCATATTGTGTATGCGGCGTTTAACAGAGCCCCAAACCATTACTATATACCATTACTATATTCACATATTAAGCGTTAGACTGCCCCATGTGGTTGAACAGTGAATATTTCAAAAATGTCTATTACGGCCAAGCTATCGTAGGCAGGAAGTTCATATGGTGTATGCGGCGTTTAACAGAGCCCCAAACCATTACTATATAAACATATTAGGCGTTAGACTGCCCTATGTGGTTGAACAGTGAATATTTAAAAAATGTCAGTTATAGCAAAATTATCGTAAGCAGGCAGTTCATATTGTGCATGCTGCGTTATACAGAATCTTAAAGCATTACTACTTTCACATATTAGGCGTTAGACTGCCCCATGTGGTTGAACAGTGAATATTTCAAAAATGTCTGTTTTAGCCAAACTATCGTAGGCAGGCTGTTTATATTGTGTATGCGGCGTTATACAGAGCCCCAAACCATTACTATATCCACATATTAGGTGTTAGACTGCCCTATGTAGTTGAACAGTAAATAATTGAAAAATGTCTGTTATAGCCAAACTATCGTAGGCAGGCAATTCATATTGTGTATGCGGCGTTTTACAGAGCCCCAAACCATTACTATATCCACATATTAGGCGTTAGACTGCCCCATGTGGTTGAACAGTGAATATTTCAAAAATGTCTATTACGGCCAAGCTATCGTAGGCAGGAAGTTCATATGGTGTATGCGGCGTTAAACAGAGCCCCAAACCATTACTATATTCACATAGTAAGCGTTAGACTGCCTCATGTGGTTGAATAGTGAATATTTCAAAAATGTCTATTACAGCCAAGGTATCGTAGACAGGCAGTTCATATTGTGTATGCGGCGTTTAACAGAGCCCCAAACCATTACTATATTCACATATTAAGCGTTGGACTGCCCCATGAGGTTGAACACCTAATATTCCAAAAATGTCCGTTACAGCCAAACTATCGTAGACAGGCTGTTTATATTGTGTATGCGGGGTTATACAGAGTCCCAAACCATTACTATATCCACATATTAGGCGTTAGACTGGCCCATGTGGTTGAACAGTGAATATTTCAAAAATGTCTATTACAGCTAAGGTATCGTAGGCAGGCTGTTCATATTGTGTATGCGGCGTTTAACAGAGCCCCAAACCATTACTATATTCACATATTAAGCGTTAGACTGCCCCATGTGGTTGAACAGTGAATATTTCAAAAATGTCTGTTTTAGCCAAATTATCGTAGGCAGGCTGTTCATATTGTGTATGCGGGATTATACAGAGCCCCAAACCATTACTATATCCACATATTTGGCGTTAGACTGCCCTATGTGGTTGAACAGTGAATATTTCAAAAATGTCTATTACAGCCAAGGTATCGTAGGCAGGCAGTTCATATTGTATATGCGGCATTTAACAGAGCCCCAAACCATTACTATATCCACATATTAGGCGTTAGACTGCCCTATGTGGTTGATCAGTAAATATTTAAAAAATGTCTGTTATAGCAAAATTATCGTAAGCAGGCAGTTCATATTGTGCATGCGGCGTTTAACAGAGCCCCAAACCATTACTATATTCACATATTAAGCGTTAGACTGCCCCATGTGGTTGAACAGTGAATATTTCAAAAATGACTGTTTTAGCCAAACTATCGTAGGCAGGCTGTTCATATTGTGTATGCGGGGTTATACAGAGCCCCAAACCATTACTATATCCTCAAATTAGGCGTTAGACTGCCCTATGTGGTTGAACAGTGAACATTTCAAAAGTGTCTGTTATAGCCAAACTATCGTTAGCAGGCAGTTCATATTGTGTATGCGGCGTTATACAGAGCCCCAAACCATTACTATATCCTCAAATTAGGCGTTAGACTGCCCTATGTGGTTGAACAGTGAACATTTCAAGAGTGTCTGTTATAGCCAAACTATCGTTAGCAGGCAGTTCATATTGTGTATGCGGCGTTATACAGAGCCCCAAACCATTACTATATTCACATATTAGGCGTTAGACTGCCGTATGTGGTTGAACAGTGAATATTTCAAAAATGTCTATTACAGCCAAGGTATCGTAGGCAGGCAGTTCATATTGTATATGCGGCGTTTAACAGAGCCCCAAACCATTACTATATCCACATATTAGGCGTTAGACTGCCCTATGTAGTTGAACAGTGAATATTTCAAAAATGTCTATTACAGCCAAGGTATCGTAGGCAGGCAGTTCATATTGTGTATGCAGCGTTATACAGAGACCCAAAGCATTAATATAATCACATATTAAGCATTGGAGTGCAACATGTGTTTGAACACATAATATTCCAAAAGTGTCCGTTACAGCCAAACTATTAGAGGCACAAAGTTCATATCGTATATGCAGCGTTATACAGAGGCCCAAAGCATTAATATATCCACATATTAAGCGTTAGACTGACCCATGTGGTGGAACAGTGAATATTTCAAAAATGTCAGTTATAGCCAAACTACCGTAAGCAGGCAGTTCATATTGTGTATGCGGCGTTATACAGAGCCCCAAACCATTACCATATCCACATATTAGGCGTTAGACTGCCCCATGTGGTTGAACAGTGAATATTTCAAAAATGTCTATTACAGCCAAGGTATCGTAGGCAGGCAGTTCATATGGTGTAAGCGGCGGTTTACAGAGACCCAAACCATTCCTGTATTCACATATTAGGCGTTAGACTTCCGTATGTGGTTGAACAGTGAATATTTCAAAAATGTCTATTACAGCCAAACTATCGTAGGCAGGCTGTTCATATTGTGTATGCGGGGTTATACAGAGCTCCAAACCATTACTATATCCACATATTAGGCGTTAGACGGCCCTATGTTGTTGAACAGTGAATATTTCTGTAGTGGCGCAATAGGTTAACGTACCATTGCACTGCCATCAGCAGGAAAACTGCACCACCGAACCATGAGGTAACAACGCTGACATTGCCGAAGGCAATGTCCGCAGTTGATCCACTTAAGACTATATATATATTGTGATAATTAGCTGTAAGGAATCAATTAATTAAGTATTATTAAGTGTTATCGTTAGTATTACTTTAAGTCACCCAGTGTTAACAAGTATTTAATAAAAGCCGTACATCACAGATATCATCTGTATTTAAATTCACCCTCCAACATGAATCCCGTGCATCAACCAGAACAACATAAAACGTATCATTTACATTTCAAAAATGTCTGTTTTAGCCAAACTATTGTAGGCAGGCTGTTTATATTGTGTATGCGGGGTTATACAGAGCCCCAAACCATTACTATATCCACATATTAGGCGTTAGACTGCCCCATGTGGTTGAACAGTGAATATTTCAAAAATGTCTATTACAGCCAAGGTATCGTAGGCAGGCTGTTCATATTGTGTATCCGGCGTTTAACAGAGCCCCAAACCATTACTATATCCACATATTAGTCGTTAGACTTCCGTATGTGGTTGAACAGTGAATATTTCAAAAATGTCTATTACGGCCATGCTATTAGAGGCACAAAGTTCATATCGAATATGCAGGGTTAAACAGAGGCCCAAAGCATTAATATAGCATTATTAAGCGTTGGACTGCCCCATGTGGTTGAACACCTAATATTCCAAAAATGTCCGTTACAGCTAAACTATTAGAGGCACAAAGTTCATATCGAATATGCAGCGTTTTACAGAGGCCCAAAGCATTAATATAGTCACTTATTAAGCGTTGGACTGCCCCATGTGGCTGAACACCTAATATTCCAAAAATGTCCGTTACAGCCAAACTATTAGAGGCACAGTGCTCATTTTGTATGTGCACCGTTATTCACAGGCCCAAAGCATTAATATAGTCACTTATTAAGCGTTGGACTGCCCCATGTGGTTGAACACCTAATATTCCAAAACTGTCCCTTACAGCCAAACTATTAGAGGCACAAAGTTCATATCGAATATGCAGCGTTATACAGAGGCCCAAAGCATTAATATAGTCACTTATTAAGCGTTGGACTGCCCCATGTGGTTGAACACCTTATATTCCAAAAGTGTCCGTTACAGCCAAACTATTAGAGGCACAAAGTTCATATCGTATATGCAGCGTTATACAGAGGCCCAAAGCATTAATATAGTCACTTATTAAGCGTTGGACTGCCCCATGTGGTTGAACACCTAATATTCCAAATGTGTCCGTTACAGCCAAACTATTAGAGGCACAGTGCTCATTTTGTATATGCAGCGTTATACAGAGTCCCAAAGCATTAATATAATAAAATATTAAGCATTGGACGGCAACATGTGTTTGAACACATAATATTCCAAAAGTGTCCGTTACAGCCAAACTATTAGAGACACAGAGTTCATATTGTATATGCAGCGTTATACAGAGTCCCAAAGCATTACTTTAACCACATATTAAGCATTGGACTGCCCCATGTGGTTGAACACCTAATATTCCAAAAGTGTCCGTTACAGCCAAACTATTAGAGGCACAGTGCTCATTTTGTATAAGCAGCGTTATACAGAGTCCCATAGCATTACTATAACCACATATAAAGCGATCGACAACCCCATGTTGTTGAACACCTAATATTCCAAAAATGTCAGTTACAGCCTAACTATAAAAGGCACAGAGTTCATACTGTATATGCAGCGTTATACAGAGTCCCAAAGCATTATTATAATCAAATATTAAGCATTGGACTGCAACATGTGTTTGAACACATATTATTCCGAAAGTGTCCGTTACAGCCAAACTATTAGAGACACAGAGTTCATATTGTATATGCAGCGTTGTACAGAGGCCCAAAGCATTAATATAGTCACTTATTAAGCGTTGGACTGCCCCATGTGGCTAAATACCTAATATTCCAAAAGTGTCCGTTACAGCTAAACTATTAGAGGCACAAAGTTCATATCGAATATGCAACGTTTTACAGAGGCACATAGCATTAATATAGTCACTTATTAAGCGTTGGACTGCTTCATGTGGTTAAACACCTAATATTCCAAATGTGTCCGTCACAGCCAAACTATTAGTGGCACAAAGTTCATATCGAATATGCAGCGTTATACAGAGGCCCAAAGCATTAATATAGTCATTAGATCCGTTGGCTGGACACCGGCACATCAGTTTTTTGAAACCTCTAAAACGCTTATTTCTAACAATCTAAGCTTATAACAATTTTCCTAATTGACGGACACAATTTATATTGTATATTTTAATATAGTTTTTGTTGCAGTTTTCAAATATGTAATTGGTTTTTCCATTGGGCAATAAATTAGATCCGTTGGCTGGACATCGGCACATTAGTTTTTAGAAACCTCTAAAACGCTCATTTCAAACAATCTAAGCTTATAACAATTTTCCTAATTGAGGGAAACAGTTTATATTGTGCAATTTTAATATAGTTTTTGTTGCAGTTTTCAAATATGTAATTGGTTTTTCCACTGGGCAATAAATTAGATCCGTTGGGTGGACATCGGCACATTAGTTTTTAGAAACCTCTAAAACGCTCATTACTAACAATCTAAGCTTATAACAATTTTCCTAATTGACGGACAGATTTTATATTGTGCGATTTTAATATAATTTTTGTTGCAGTTTTCAAATATGTAATTGGTTTTTCCACTGGGCAATAAATTAGATTCGTTGGCTGGACACCGGCACATCAGTATTTAGAAACCTCTAAAACGCTCATTTCTAACAATCTAAGCTTTTAACAATTTTCCTAATTGAGGGAAACAGTTTATATTGTGCAATTTTAATATAGTTTTTGTTGCAGTTTTCAAATATGTAATTGGTTTTTCAACTGGGCGATAAGTTAGATCCGTTGGCTGGACACCGGCACATCAGTTTTTAGAAACCTCTAAAACGATCATTTCTAACAATCTAAGCTTATAACAATTTTCCTAATTGAGGGAAACAGTTTATATTGTGCAATTTTAATATAGTTTTTGTTGCAGTTTTCAAATATGTAATTGGTTTTTCCACTGGGCGATAAATTAGATCCGTTGGGTGGACATCGGCACATTAGTTTTTAGAAACCTCTAAAACGCTCATTTCTAACAATCTAAGCTTATAACAATTTTCCTAATTGAGGGAAACAGTTTATATTGCGCAATTTTAATATAGTTTTTGTTGCAGTTTTCAAATATGTAATTGGTTTTTCAACTGGGCAATAAATTAGATCCGTTGGCTAAACACCGGCACATCAGTTTTTAGATACCTCTAAAACGCTCATTTCTAAAAATCTAAGCTTATAACAATTTTCCTAATTGAGGGAAACAGTTTATATTGTGCAATTTTAATATAGTTTTTGTTGCAGTTTTCAAATATGTAATTGGTTTTTCCACTGGGCAATAAATTAGATCCGTTGGGTGGACATCGGCACATTAGTTTTTAGAAACCTCTAAAACGCTCATTTCTAACAATCTAAGCTTATAACAATTTTCCTAATTGACGGACAGATTTTATATTGTGCGATTTTAATATAGTTTTTGTTGCAGTTTTCAAATATGTAATTGGTTTTTCAACTGGGCAGTAAATTAGATCCGTTGGCTGGACACCGGCACATCAGTTTTTAGAACCCTCTAAAACGCTCATTTCTAACAATCTAAGCTTATAACAATTTTCCTAATTGAGGGAAACAGTTTATATTGTGCAATTTTAATATAGTTTTTGTTGCAGTTTTCAAATATGTATTTTTTTTTCCACTGGGCAATAAATTAGATCCGTTGGCTGGAAACCGACACATCAGTATTTAGAAACCTCTAAAACGCTCATTTCTAACAATCTAAGCTTATAACAATTTTCCTAATTGAGGGAAACAGTTTATATTGGGCAATTTTAATGTAGTTTTTGTTGCAGTTTTCAAATATGTAATTGGTTTTTCCACTGGGCAATAAATTAGATCCGTTGGCTGGACACCAGCACATTAGTTTTTAGAAACCTCTAAAACGCTCATTTCTAACAATCTAAGCTTATAACAATTTTCCTAATTGAGAGAAACAGTTTATATTGTGCAATTTTAACATAGTTTTTGTTGCAGTTTTCAAATATGTAATTGGTTTTTTCACTGGGCAATAAATTAGATCCGTTGGCTGGACATCGGCACATTAGTTTTTAGAAACCTCTAAAACGCTCATTTTTAACAATCTAAGCTTATAACAATTTTCCTAATTGACGGACAGATTTTATATTGTGCGATTTTAATATAGTTTTTGTTGCAGCTTTCAAATATGTAATTGGTTTTTCAACTGGGCAGTAAATTAGATCCGTTGGCTGGACACCGGCACATCAGTTTTTTGAAACCTCTAAAACGCTCATTTCTAACAATCTAAGCTTTTAACAATTTTCCTAATTGAGGGACAGATTTTATATTGTGCAATTTTAATATAGTTTTTCTTGCAGTTTACAAATATGTAATTGGTTTTTTCACTGGGCAATAAATTAGATCCGTTGGCTGGACACCGGCACACCAGTATTTAGAAACCTCTAAAACGCTCATTTCTAACAATCTAAGCTTATAACAATTTTCCTAATTGAGGGAAACAGTTTATATTGTGCAATTTTAATACAGTTTTTGTTGCAGTTTTCAAATATGTAATTGGTTTTTCCACTGGGCAATAAATTAGATCCGTTGGCTGGACACCGGCACATCAGTATTTAGAAACCTCTAAAACGCTCATTTCTAACAATCTAAGCTTATAACAATTTTCCTAATTGAGGGAAACAGTTTATATTGTGCAATTTTAACATAGTTTTTGTTGCAGTTTTCAAATATGTAATTGGTTTTTTCACTGGGCAATAAATTAGATACGTTGGCTGGACATCAGCACATTAGTTTTTAGAAACCTCTAAAACGCTCATTTCTAACAATCTAAGCTTATAACAATTTTCCTAATTGACGGACACAATTTATATTGTATATTTTAATATAGTTTTTGTTGCAGTTTTCAAATATGTAATTGGTTTTTCCACTGGGCAATAAATTAGATCCGTTGGCTGGACATCGGCACATTAGTTTTTAGAAACCTCTAAAACGCTCATTTCTAACAATCTAAGCTTATAACAATTTTCCTAATTGAGAGAAACAGTTTATATTGTGCAATTTTAACATAGTTTTTGTTGCAGTTTTCAAATATGTAATTGGTTTTTTCACTGGGCAATAAATTAGATCCGTTGGCTGGACAATGGCACATTAGTTTTTAGAAACCTCTAAAACGCTCATTTCTAAAAATCTAAGCTCATAACAATTTTCCTAATTGACGGACACAATTTATATTGTGCAATTTTAATATAGTTTTTGTTGCAGTTTTCAAATATGTAATTGGTTTTTTTACTGGGCAATAAATTAGATCCGTTGGCTGGACACCGGCACATTAGTTTTTAGAAACCTCTAAAACGCTCATTTCTAAAAATCTAAGCTTATAACAATTTTCCTAATTGACGGACACAATTTATATTGTGCATTTTTAAAAGAGTTTTTGTTGCAGTTTTCAAATATGTAATTGGTTTTTCCACTGGGCAATAAATTAGATCCGTTGGCTGGACACCGGCACATCAGTTTTTTGAAACCCCTAAAACGCTCATTTCTAACAATCTAAGCTTATAACAATTTTCCTAATTGAGGGAAACAGTTTATATTGTGCAATTTTAATATAGTTTTTGTTGCAGTTTTTAAATATGTAATTGGTTTTTCCACTGGGCAACAAATTTGATCCGTTGGCTGGACACCGGCACATCAGTTTTAAGAAACCTCTAAAACGCTCATTTCTAACAATCTAAGCTTATAACAATTTTCCTAATTGACGGACACAATTTAAATTGTATATTTTAATATAGTTTTTGTTGCCGTTTTCAAATATGTAATTGGTTTTTCCACTGGGCAATAAATTAGATCCGTTGGCTGGACATCGGCACATTAGTTTTTAGAAACCTCTAAAACGCTCATTTCTAAAAATCTAAGCTTATAACAATTTTCCTAATTGACGGACACAATTTATATTGTGCAATTTTAATATAGTTTTTGTTGCAGTTTTCAAATATGTAATTGGTTTTTTTACTGGGCAATAAATTAGATCCGTTGGCTGGACATCGGCACTTTAGTTTTTAGAATCCTCTAAAACGCTCATTTCTAAAAATCTAAGCTTATAACAATTTTCCTAATTGACGGACAGATTTTATATTGTGCAATTTTAATATAGTTTTTGTTGCAGTTTTCAAATATGTAATTGGTTTTTTCACTGGGCAATAAATTAGATCCGTTGGCTGGACATCGGCACATTAGTTTTTAGAATCCTCTAAAACGCTCATTTCTAAAAATCTAAGCTTATAACAATTTTCCTAATTGACGGACAGATTTTATATTGTGCAATTTTAATATGGTTTTTGTTGCAGTTTTCGAATATGTAATTGGTTTTTTCACTGGGCAATAAATTAGATCCGTTGGCTGGACATCGGCACATTAGTTTTTAGAAACCTCTAAAACGCTCATTTCTAACAATCTAAGCTTATAACAATTTTCCTAATTGAGGGAAACAGTTTATATTGTGCAATTTTAATATAGTTTTTGTTGCAGTTTTCAAATATGTAATTGGTTTTCTCACTGGGCAATAAATTAGATCCGTTGGCTGGACATCGGCACATTAGTTTTTAGAATCCTCTAAAGCGCTCATTTCTAAAAATCTAAGCTTATAACAATTTTCCTAATTGACGGACAGATTTTATATTGTGCAATTTTAATATAGTTTTTGTTGCAGTTTTCAAATATGTAATTGGTTTTTTCACTGGGCAATAAATTAGATCCGTTGGCTGGACATCGGCACATTAGTTTTTAGAAACCTCTAAAACGCTCATTTCTAACAATCTAAGCTTAAAACAATTTTCCTAATTGACGGACACAAATTATATTGTATATTTTAATATAGTTTTTGTTGCAGTTTTCAAATATGTAATTGGTTTTTCCACTGAACCATAAATTAAATCCGTTGGCTGGACATTCGGCACATTAGTTTTTAGAAACCTCTAAAACGATCATTTCTAACAATCTAAGCTTATAACAATTTTCCTAATTGAGGGAAACAGTTTATATTGTGCAATTTTAATATAGTTTTTGTTGCAGTTTTCAAATATGTAATTTGTTTTTCCACTGGGCAATAAATTAGATTCATTGGCTGGACACCGGCACATCAGTTTTTTGAAACCTCTAAAACGCTCATTTCTAACAATCTAAGCTTATAACAATTTTCCTAATTGAGGGACAGATTTTATATTGTGCAATTTTAATATAGTTTTTGTTGCAGTTTTCAAATATGTAATTGGTTTTTCAACTGGGCAATAAATTAGATCCGTTGGCTGAACACCGGCACATCAGTTTTTAGAAACCTCTAAAACGCTCATTTCTAACAATCTAAGCTTATAACAATTTTCCTAATTGAGGGAAACAGTTTATATTGTGCAATTTTAATATAGTTTTTGTTGCAGTTTTCAAATATGTAATTTGTTTTTCCACTGGGCAATAAATTAGATTCATTGGCTGGACACCGGCACATCAGTTTCTTGAAACCTCTAAAACGCTCATTTCTAACAATCTAAGCTTATAACAATTTTCCTAATTGAGGGACAGATTTTATATTGTGCAATTTTAATATAGTTTTTCTTGCAGTTTTCAAATATGTAATTGGTTTTTTCACTGGGCAATAAATTAGATTCATTGGCTGGACACCGGCACATCAGTTTTTAGAAACCTCTAAAATGCTCATTTCTAACAATCTAAGCTTATAACAATTTTCCTAATTGACGGACACAATTTATATTGTATATTTTAATATAGTTTTTGTTGCAGTTTTCAAATATGTAATTGGTTTTTCCACTGGGCAATAAATTAGATCCGTTGGCTGGACATCGGCACATTAGTTTTTAGAAACCTCTAAAACGCTCATTTCTAAAAATCTAAGCTTATAACAATTTTCCTAATTGACGGACACAATTTATATTGTGCAATTTTAATATAGTTTTTGTTGCAGTTTTCAAATATGTAATTGGTTTTTTTACTGGGCAATAAATTAGATCCGTTGGCTGGACATCGGCACTTTAGTTTTTAGAATCCTCTAAAACGCTCATTTCTAAAAATCTAAGCTTATAACAATTTTCCTAATTGACGGACAGATTTTATATTGTGCAATTTTAATATAGTTTTTGTTGCAGTTTTCAAATATGTAATTGGTTTTTTCACTGGGCAATAAATTAGATCCGTTGGCTGGACATCGGCACATTAGTTTTTAGAATCCTCTAAAACGCTCATTTCTAAAAATCTAAGCTTATAACAATTTTCCTAATTGACGGACAGATTTTATATTGTGCAATTTTAATATGGTTTTTGTTGCAGTTTTCGAATATGTAATTGGTTTTTTCACTGGGCAATAAATTAGATCCGTTGGCTGGACATCGGCACATTAGTTTTTAGAAACCTCTAAAACGCTCATTTCTAACAATCTAAGCTTATAACAATTTTCCTAATTGAGGGAAACAGTTTATATTGTGCAATTTTAATATAGTTTTTGATGCAGTTTTCAAATATGTAATTGGTTTTCTCACTGGGCAATAAATTAGATCCGTTGGCTGGACATCGGCACATTAGTTTTTAGAATCCTCTAAAACGCTCATTTCTAAAAATCTAAGCTTATAACAATTTTCCTAATTGACGGACAGATTTTATATTGTGCAATTTTAATATAGTTTTTGTTGCAGTTTTCAAATATGTAATTGGTTTTTTCACTGGGCAATAAATTAGATCCGTTGGCTGGACATCGGCACATTAGTTTTTAGAAACCTCTAAAACGCTCATTTCTAACAATCTAAGCTTAAAACAATTTTCCTAATTGACGGACACAATTTATATTGTATATTTTAATATAGTTTTTGTTGCAGTTTTCAAATATGTAATTGGTTTTTCCACTGAACCATAAATTAAATCCGTTGGCTGGACATTCGGCACATTAGTTTTTAGAAACCTCTAAAACGATCATTTCTAACAATCTAAGCTTATAACAATTTTCCTAATTGAGGGAAACAGTTTATATTGTGCAATTTTAATATAGTTTTTGTTGCAGTTTTCAAATATGTAATTTGTTTTTCCACTGGGCAATAAATTAGATTCATTGGCTGGACACCGGCACATCAGTTTTTTGAAACCTCTAAAACGCTCATTTCTAACAATCTAAGCTTATAACAATTTTCCTAATTGAGGGACAGATTTTATATTGTGCAATTTTAATATAGTTTTTGTTGCAGTTTTCAAATATGTAATTGGTTTTTCAACTGGGCAATAAATTAGATCCGTTGGCTGAACACCGGCACATCAGTTTTTAGAAACCTCTAAAACGCTCATTTCTAACAATCTAAGCTTATAACAATTTTCCTAATTGAGGGAAACAGTTTATATTGTGCAATTTTAATATAGTTTTTGTTGCAGTTTTCAAATATGTAATTTGTTTTTCCACTGGGCAATAAATTAGATTCATTGGCTGGACACCGGCACATCAGTTTTTTGAAACCTCTAAAACGCTCATTTCTAACAATCTAAGCTTATAACAATTTTCCTAATTGAGGGACAGATTTTATATTGTGCAATTTTAACATAGTTTTTGTTGCAGTTTTCAAATATGTAATTGGTTTTTTCACTGGGCAATAAATTAGATCCGTTGGCTGGACATCGGCACATTAGTTTTTAGAAACCTCTAAAACGCTCATTTTTAACAATCTAAGCTTATAACAATTTTCCTAATTGACGGACAGATTTTATATTGTGCGATTTTAATATAGTTTTTGTTGCAGTTTTCAAATATGTAATTGGTTTTTCAACTGGGCAGTAAATTAGATCCGTTGGCTGGACACCGGCACATCAGTTTTTTGAAACCTCTAAAACGCTCATTTCTAACAATCTAAGCTTATAACAATTTTCCTAATTGAGGGACAGATTTTATATTGTGCAATTTTAATATAGTTTTTCTTGCAGTTTTCAAATATGTAATTGGTTTTTTCACTGGGCAATAAATTAGATCCGTTGGCTGGACACCGGCACACCAGTATTTAGAAACCTCTAAAACGCTCATTTCTAACAATCTAAGCTTATAACAATTTTCCTAATTGAGGGAAACAGTTTATATTGTGCAATTTTAATATAGTTTTTGTTGCAGTTTTCAAATATGTAATTGGTTTTTCCACTGGGCAATAAATTAGATCCGTTGGCTGGACACCGGCACATCAGTATTTAGAAACCTCTAAAACGCTCATTTCTAACAATCTAAGCTTATAACAATTTTCCTAATTGAGGGAAACAGTTTATATTGTGCAATTCTAACATAGTTTTTGTTGCAGTTTTCAAATATGTAATTGGTTTTTTCACTGGGCAATAAATTAGATCCGTTGGCTGGACATCAGCACATTAGTTTTTAGAAACCTCAAAAACGCTCATTTCTAACAATCTAAGCTTATAACAATTTTCCTAATTGACGGACACAATTTATATTGTATATTTTAATATAGTTTTTGTTGCAGTTTTCAAATATGTAATTGGTTTTTCCACTGGGCAATAAATTAGATCCGTTGGCTGGACATCGGCACATTAGTTTTTAGAAACCTCTAAAACGCTCATTTCTAACAATCTAAGCTTATAACAATTTTCCTAATTGAGAGAAACAGTTTATATTGTGCAATTTTAACATAGTTTTTGTTGCAGTTTTCAAATATGTAATTGGTTTTTTCACTGGGCAATAAATTAGATCCGTTGGCTGGACAATGGCACATTAGTTTTTAGAAACCTCTAAAACGCTCATTTCTAAAAATCTAAGCTCATAACAATTTTCCTAATTGACGGACACAATTTATATTGTGCAATTTTAATATAGTTTTTGTTGCAGTTTTCAAATATGTAATTGGTTTTTTTACTGGGCAATAAATTAGATCCGTTGGCTGGACACCGGCACATTAGTTTTTAGAAACCTCTAAAACGCTCATTTCTAAAAATCTAAGCTTATAACAATTTTCCTAATTGACGGACACAATTTATATTGTGCATTTTTAAAAGAGTTTTTGTTGCAGTTTTCAAATATGTAATTGGTTTTTCCACTGGGCAATAAATTAGATCCGTTGGCTGGACACCGGCACATCAGTTTTTTGAAACCCCTAAAACGCTCATTTCTAACAATCTAAGCTTATAACAATTTTCCTAATTGAGGGAAACAGTTTATATTGTGCAATTTTAATATAGTTTTTGTTGCAGTTTTTAAATATGTAATTGGTTTTTCCACTGGGCAACAAATTTGATCCGTTGGCTGGACACCGGCACATCAGTTTTAAGAAACCTCTAAAACGCTCATTTCTAACAATCTAAGCTTATAACAATTTTCCTAATTGACGGACAGATTTTATATTGTGCAATTTTAATATAGTTTTTGTTGCAGTTTTCAAATATGTAATTGGTTTTTCCATTGGGCAATAAATTAGATCCGTTGGCTGGACATCGGCACATTAGTTTTTAGAAACCTCTAAAACGCTCATTTCTAACAATCTAAGCTTATAACAATTTTCCTAATTGAGGGAAACAGTTTATATTGTGCAATTTTAATATAGTTTTTGTTGCAGTTTTCAAATATGTAATTGGTTTTTCAACTGGGCAATAAATTAGATCCGTTGGCTGGACATCGGCACATTAGTTTTTAGAATCCTCTAAAACGCTCATTTCTAAAAATCTAAGCTTATAACAATTTTCCTAATTGACGGACAGATTTTATATTGTGCAATTTTAATATAGTTTTTGTTGCAGTTTTCAAATATGTAATTGGTTTTTTCACTGGGCAATAAATTAGATCCGTTGGCTGGACATCGGCACATTAGTTTTTAGAATCCTCTAAAACGCTCATTTCTAAAAATCTAAGCTTATAACAATTTTCCTAATTGACGGACAGATTTTATATTGTGCAATTTTAATATAGTTTTTGTTGCAGTTTTCGAATATGTAATTGGTTTTTTCACTGGGCAATAAATTAGATCCGTTGGCTGGACATCGGCACATTAGTTTTTAGAAACCTCTAAAACGCTCATTTCTAACAATCTAAGCTTATAACAATTTTCCTAATTGACGGACACAATTTATATTGTGCAATTTTAATATAGTTTTTGTTGCAGTTTTCAAATATGTAATTGGTTTTATCACTGGGCAATAAATTAGATCCGTTGGCTGGACATCGGCACTTTAGTTTTTAGAATCCTCTAAAACGCTCATTTCTAAAAATCTAAGCTTATAACAATTTTCCTAATTGACGGACAGATTTTATATTGTGCAATTTTAATATAGTTTTTGTTGCAGTTTTCAAATATGTAATTGGTTTATTCACTGGGCAATAAATTAGATCCGTTGGCTGGACATCGGCACATTAGTTTTTAGAAACCTCTAAAACGCTCATTTCTAACAATCTAAGCTTATAACAATTTTCCTAATTGACGGACACAATTTATATTGTGCAATTTTAATATAGTTTTTGTTGCAGTTTTCAAATATGTAATTGGTTTTTTCACTGGGCAATAAATTAGATCCGTTGGCTGGACATCAGCACATTAGTTTTTAGAAACCTCTAAAACGCTCATTTCTAACAATCTAAGCTTATAACAATTTTCCTAATTGAGGGAAACAGTTTATATTGTGCAATTTTAATATAGTTTTTGTTGCAGTTTTCAAATATGTAATTGGTTTTTTCACTGGGCAATAAATTAGATCCGTTGGCTGGACATCGGCACATTAGTTTTTAGAATCCTCTAAAACGCTCATTTCTAAAAATCTAAGCTTATAACAATTTTCCTAATTGACGGACAGATTTTATATTGTGCAATTTTAATATAGTTTTTGTTGCAGTTTTCAAATATGTAATTGGTTTTTTCACTGGGCAATAAATTAGATCCGTTGGCTGGACATCGGCACATTAGTTTTTAGAAACCTCTAAAACGCTCATTTCTAACAATCTAAGCTTAAAACAATTTTCCTAATTGACGGACACAATTTATATTGTATATTTTAATATAGTTTTTGTTGCAGTTTTCAAATATGTAATTGGTTTTTCCACTAAACCATAAATTAAATCCGTTGGCTGGACATTCGGCACATTAGTTTTTAGAAACCTCTAAAACGATCATTTCTAACAATCTAAGCTTATAACAATTTTCCTAATTGAGGGAAACAGTTTATATTGTGCAATTTTAATATAGTTTTTGTTGCAGTTTTCAAATATGTAATTTGTTTTTCCACTGGGCAATAAATTAGATTCATTGGCTAGACACCGGCACATCAGTTTTTTGAAACCTCTAAAACGCTCATTTCTAACAATCTAAGCTTATAACAATTTTCCTAATTGAGGGACAGATTTTATATTGTGCAATTTTAATATAGTTTTTGTTGCAGTTTTCAAATATGTAATTGGTTTTTTCACTGGGCAATAAATTAGATCCGTTGGCTGGACATCGGCACATTAGTTTTTAGAATCCTCTAAAACGCTCATTTCTAAAAATCTAAGCTTATAACAATTTTCCTAATTGACGGACAGATTTTATATTGTGCAATTTTAATATAGTTTTTGTTGCAGTTTTCAAATATGTAATTGGTTTTTTCACTGGGCAATAAATTAGATCCGTTGGCTGGACATCGGCACATTAGTTTTTAGAAACCTCTAAAACGCTCATTTCTAACAATCTAAGCTTAAAACAATTTTCCTAATTGACGGACACAATTTATATTGTATATTTTAATATAGTTTTTGTTGCAGTTTTCAAATATGTAATTGGTTTTTCCACTGAACCATAAATTAAATCCGTTGGCTGGACATTCGGCACATTAGTTTTTAGAAACCTCTAAAACGATCATTTCTAACAATCTAAGCTTATAACAATTTTCCTAATTGAGGGAAACAGTTTATATTGTGCAATTTTAATATAGTTTTTGTTGCAGTTTTCAAATATGTAATTTGTTTTTCCACTGGGCAATAAATTAGATTCATTGGCTGGACACCGGCACATCAGTTTTTTGAAACCTCTAAAACGCTCATTTCTAACAATCTAAGCTTATAACAATTTTCCTAATTGAGGGACAGATTTTATATTGTGCAATTTTAATATAGTTTTTGTTGCAGTTTTCAAATATGTAATTGGTTTTTCAACTGGGCAATAAATTAGATCCGTTGGCTGAACACCGGCACATCAGTTTTTAGAAACCTCTAAAACGCTCATTTCTAACAATCTAAGCTTATAACAATTTTCCTAATTGAGGGAAACAGTTTATATTGTGCAATTTTAATATAGTTTTTGTTGCAGTTTTCAAATATGTAATTTGTTTTTCCACTGGGCAATAAATTAGATTCATTGGCTGGACACCGGCACATCAGTTTTTTGAAACCTCTAAAACGCTCATTTCTAACAATCTAAGCTTATAACAATTTTCCTAATTGAGGGACAGATTTTATATTGTGCAATTTTAATATAGTTTTTCTTGCAGTTTTCAAATATGTAATTGGTTTTTTCACTGGGCAATAAATTAGATTCATTGGCTGGACACCGGTACATCAGTTTTTAGAAACCTCTAAAATGCTCATTTCTAACAATCTAAGCTTATAACAATTTTCCTAATTGACGGACACAATTTATATTGTATATTTTAATATAGTTTTTGTTGCAGTTTTCAAATATGTAATTGGTTTTTCCACTGGGCAATAAATTAGATCCGTTGGCTGGACATCGGCACATTAGTTTTTAGAAACCTCTAAAACGCTCATTTCTAACAATCTAAGCTTATAACAATTTTCCTAATTGAGGGAAACAGTTTATATTGTGCAATTTTAACATAGTTTTGGTTGCTGTTTCAAATATGTAATTGGTTTTTTCACTGGGCAATAAATTAGATCCGTTGGCTGGACATCGGCACATTAGTTTTTAGAATCCTCTAAAACGCTCATTTCTAAAAATCTAAGCTTATAACAATTTTCCTAATTGACGGACAGATTTTATATTGTGCAATTTTAATATAGTTTTTGTTGCAGTTTTCAAATATGCAATTGGTTTTTTCACTGGGCAATAAATTAGATCCGTTGGCTGGACATCGCCACATTAGTTTTTAGAAACCTCTAAAACGCTCATTTCTAACAATCTAAGCTTAAAACAATTTTCCTAATTGACGGACACAATTTATATTGTATATTTTAATATAGTTTTTGTTGCAGTTTTCAAATATGTAATTGGTTTTTCCACTGAACCATAAATTAAATCCGTTGGCTGGACATTCGGCACATTAGTTTTTAGAAACCTCTAAAACGATCATTTCTAACAATCTAAGCTTATAACAATTTTCCTAATTGAGGGAAACAGTTTATATTGTGCAATTTTAATATAGTTTTTGTTGCAGTTTTCAAATATGTAATTTGTTTTTCCACTGGGCAATAAATTAGATTCATTGGCTGGACACCGGCACATCAGTTTTTTGAAACCTCTAAAACGCTCATTTCTAACAATCTAAGCTTATAACAATTTTCCTAATTGAGGGACAGATTTTATATTGTGCAATTTTAATATAGTTTTTGTTGCAGTTTTCAAATATGTAATTGGTTTTTCAACTGGGCAATAAATTAGATCCGTTGGCTGAACACCGGCACATCAGTTTTTAGAAACCTCTAAAACGCTCATTTCTAACAATCTAAGCTTATAACAATTTTCCTAATTGAGGGAAACAGTTTATATTGTGCAATTTTAATATAGTTTTTGTTGCAGTTTTCAAATATGTAATTTGTTTTTCCACTGGGCAATAAATTAGATTCATTGGCTGGACACCGGCACATCAGTTTTTTGAAACCTCTAAAACGCTCATTTCTAACAATCTAAGCTTATAACAATTTTCCTAATTGAGGGACAGATTTTATATTGTGCAATTTTAATATAGTTTTTCTTGCAGTTTTCAAATATGTAATTGGTTTTTTCACTGGGCAATAAATTAGATTCATTGGCTGGACACCGGCACATCAGTTTTTAGAAACCTCTAAAATGCTCATTTCTAACAATCTAAGCTTATAACAATTTTCCTAATTGACGGACACAATTTATATTGTATATTTTAATATAGTTTTTGTTGCAGTTTTCAAATATGTAATTGGTTTTTCCACTGGGCAATAAATTAGATCCGTTGGCTGGACATCGGCACATTAGTTTTTAGAAACCTCTAAAACGCTCATTTCTAAAAATCTAAGCTTATAACAATTTTCCTAATTGACGGACACAATTTATATTGTGCAATTTTAATATAGTTTTTGTTGCAGTTTTCAAATATGTAATTGGTTTTTTTACTGGGCAATAAATTAGATCCGTTGGCTGGACATCGGCAATTTAGTTTTTAGAATCCTCTAAAACGCTCATTTCTAAAAATCTAAGCTTATAACAATTTTCCTAATTGACGGACAGATTTTATATTGTGCAATTTTAATATAGTTTTTGTTGCAGTTTTCAAATATGTAATTGGTTTTTTCACTGGGCAATAAATTAGATCCGTTGGCTGGACATCGGCACATTAGTTTTTAGAATCCTCTAAAACGCTCATTTCTAAAAATCTAAGCTTATAACAATTTTCCTAATTGACGGACAGATTTTATATTGTGCAATTTTAATATGGTTTTTGTTGCAGTTTTCGAATATGTAATTGGTTTTTTCACTGGGCAATAAATTAGATCCGTTGGCTGGACATCGGCACATTAGTTTTTAGAAACCTCTAAAACGCTCATTTCTAACAATCTAAGCTTATAACAATTTTCCTAATTGAGGGAAACAGTTTATATTGTGCAATTTTAATATAGTTTTTGTTGCAGTTTTCAAATATGTAATTGGTTTTTTCACTGGGCAATAAATTAGATCCGTTGGCTGGACATCGGCACATTAGTTTTTAGAATCCTCTAAAACGCTCATTTCTAAAAATCTAAGCTTATAACAATTTTCCTAATTGACGGACAGATTTTATATTGTGCAATTTTAATATAGTTTTTGTTGCAGTTTTCAAATATGTAATTGGTTTTTTCACTGGGCAATAAATTAGATCCGTTGGCTGGACATCGGCACATTAGTTTTTAGAAACCTCTAAAACGCTCATTTCTAACAATCTAAGCTTAAAACAATTTTCCTAATTGACGGACACAATTTATATTGTATATTTTAATATAGTTTTTGTTGCAGTTTTCAAATATGTAATTGGTTTTTCCACTGAACCATAAATTAAATCCGTTGGCTGGACATTCGGCACATTAGTTTTTAGAAACCTCTAAAACGATCATTTCTAACAATCTAAGCTTATAACAATTTTCCTAATTGAGGGAAACAGTTTATATTGTGCAATTTTAATATAGTTTTTGTTGCAGTTTTCAAATATGTAATTTGTTTTTCCACTGGGCAATAAATTAGATTCATTGGCTGGACACCGGAACATCAGTTTTTTGAAACCTCTAAAACGCTCATTTCTAACAATCTAAGCTTATAACAATTTTCCTAATTGAGGGAAACAGTTTATATTGTGCAATTTTAACATAGTTTTGGTTGCTGTTTCAAATATGTAATTGGTTTTTTCACTGGGCAATAAATTAGATCCGTTGGCTGAACACCGGCACGTCAGTTTTTAGAAACCTCTAAAACGCTCATTTCTAAAAATTTAAGCTTATAACAATTTTCCTAATTGACGGACACAATTTATATTGTGCAATTTTAATATAGTTTTTGTTGCAGTTTTCAAATATGTAATTGGTTTTTTTACTGGGCAATAAATTAGATCCGTTGGCTGGATACCGGCACATTAGTTTTTAGAAACCTCTAAAACGCTCATTTCTAACAATCTAAGCTTATATCAATTTTCCTAATTGAGGGACAGATTTTATATTGTGCCATTTTAATATAGTTTTTCTTGCAGTTTTCAAATATGTGATTGGTTTTTTCACTGGGCAATAAATTAGATTCATTGGCTGGACACCGGCACATCAGTTTTTAGAACCCTCTAAAACGCTCATTTCTAACAATCTAAGCTTATAACAATTTTCCTAATTGTGGGAAAGATTTCATATTGTGCCATTTTAATATAGTTTTTCTTGCAGTTTTCAAATATGTAATTGGATTTTTCACTGGGCAATAAATTAGATTCATTGGCTGGACACCGGCACATCAGTTTTTAGAACCCTCTAAAACGCTCATTTCTAACAATCTAAGCTTATAACAGTTTTCCTAATTGACGGACAGATTTTATATTGTGCGATTTTAATATAGTTTTTGTTGCAGTTTTCAAATATGTAATTGGTTTTTCCATTGGGCAATAAATTAGATCCGTTGGCTGGACACCGGCACATCAGTTTTTTGAAACCTCTAAATCGCTCATTTCTAAAAAACTAAGCTTATAACAATTTTCCTAATTGAGGGAAACAGTTTATATTGTGCAATTTTAATATAGTTATTGCTGCAGTTTTCAAATATGTAATTGGTTTTTCCACTGGGCAATAAATTAGATCCGTTGGCTGGACACCGGCACATCACTTTTTTGAAACCTCTAAAACGCTCATTTCTAACAATCTAAGCTTATAACAATTTTCCTAATTGACGGACAGATTTTATATTGTGCGATTTTAATATAGTTTTTGTTGCAGTTTTCAAATATGTAATTGGTTTTTCCATTGGGCAATAAATTAGATCCGTTGGCTGGACACCGGCACATCAGTTTTTAGAAACCTCTAAAACGCTCATTTCTAACAATCTAAGCTTATAACAATTTTCCTAATTGACGGACACAATTTATATTGTGCAATTTTAATATAGTTTTTGTTGCAGTTTTCAAATATGTAATTGGTTTTATCACTGGGCAATAAATTAGATCCGTTGGCTGGACATCGGCACATTAGTTTTTAGAATCCTCTAAAACGCTCATTTCTAAAAATCTAAGCTTATAACAATTTTCCTAATTGACGGACAGATTTTATATTGTGCAATTTTAATATGGTTTTTGTTGCAGTTTTCGAATATGTAATTGGTTTTTTCACTGGGCAATAAATTAGATCCGTTGGCTGGACATCGGCACATTAGTTTTTAGAAACCTCTAAAACGCTCATTTCTAACAATCTAAGCTTATAACAATTTTCCTAATTGAGGGAAACAGTTTATATTGTGCAATTTTAATATAGTTTTTGTTGCAGTTTTCAAATATGTAATTGGTTTTTTCACTGGGCAATAAATTAGATCCGTTGGCTGGACATCGGCACATTAGTTTTTAGAATCCTCTAAAACGCTCATTTCTAAAAATCTAAGCTTATAACAATTTTCCTAATTGACGGACAGATTTTATATTGTGCAATTTTAATATAGTTTTTGTTGCAGTTTTCAAATATGTAATTGGTTTTTTCACTGGGCAATAAATTAGATCCGTTGGCTGGACATCGGCACATTAGTTTTTAGAAACCTCTAAAACGCTCATTTCTAACAATCTAAGCTTAAAACAATTTTCCTAATTGACGGACACAATTTATATTGTATATTTTAATATAGTTTTTGTTGCAGTTTTCAAATATGTAATTGGTTTTTCCACTGAACCATAAATTAAATCCGTTGGCTGGACATTCGGCACATTAGTTTTTAGAAACCTCTAAAACGATCATTTCTAACAATCTAAGCTTATAACAATTTTCCTAATTGAGGGAAACAGTTTATATTGTGCAATTTTAATATAGTTTTTGTTGCAGTTTTCAAATATGTAATTTGTTTTTCCACTGGGCAATAAATTAGATTCATTGGCTGGACACCGGAACATCAGTTTTTTGAAACCTCTAAAACGCTCATTTCTAACAATCTAAGCTTATAACAATTTTCCTAATTGAGGGACAGATTTTATATTGTGCAATTTTAATATAGTTTTTCTTGCAGTTTTCAAATATGTAATTGGTTTTTTCACTGGGCAATAAATTAGATTCATTGGCTGGACACCGGCACATCAGTTTTTAGAAACCTCTAAAACGCTCATTTCTAACAATCTAAGCTTATAACAATTTCCCTAATTGACGGACACAATTTATATTGTATATTTGAATATAGTTTTTGTTGCAGTTTTCAAATATGTAATTGGTTTTTCCACTGGGCAATAAATTAGATCCGTTGGCTGGACATCGGCACATTAGTTTTTAGAAACCTCTAAAACGCTCATTTCTAACAATCTAAGCTTATAACAATTTTCCTAATTGAGGGAAACAGTTTATATTGTGCAATTTTAACATAGTTTTGGTTGCTGTTTCAAATATGTAATTGGTTTTTTCACTGGGCAATAAATTAGATCCGTTGGCTGAACACCGGCACGTCAGTTTTTAGAAACCTCTAAAACGCTCATTTCTAAAAATTTAAGCTTATAACAATTTTCCTAATTGACGGACACAATTTATATTGTGCAATTTTAATATAGTTTTTGTTGCAGTTTTCAAATATGTAATTGGTTTTTTTACTGGGCAATAAATTAGATCCGTTGGCTGGATACCGGCACATTAGTTTTTAGAAACCTCTAAAACGCTCATTTCTAACAATCTAAGCTTATATCAATTTTCCTAATTGAGGGACAGATTTTATATTGTGCCATTTTAATATAGTTTTTCTTGCAGTTTTCAAATATGTGATTGGTTTTTTCACTGGGCAATAAATTAGATTCATTGGCTGGACACCGGCACATCAGTTTTTAGAACCCTCTAAAACGCTCATTTCTAACAATCTAAGCTTATAACAATTTTCCTAATTGTGGGAAAGATTTCATATTGTGCCATTTTAATATAGTTTTTCTTGCAGTTTTCAAATATGTAATTGGATTTTTCACTGGGCAATAAATTAGATTCATTGGCTGGACACCGGCACATCAGTTTTTAGAACCCTCTAAAACGCTCATTTCTAACAATCTAAGCTTATAACAATTTTCCTAATTGACGGACAGATTTTATATTGTGCGATTTTAATATAGTTTTTGTTGCAGTTTTCAAATATGTAATTGGTTTTTCCATTGGGCAATAAATTAGATCCGTTGGCTGGACACCGGCACATCAGTTTTTTGAAACCTCTAAATCGCTCATTTCTAAAAAACTAAGCTTATAACAATTTTCCTAATTGAGGGAAACAGTTTATATTGTGCAATTTTAATATAGTTATTGCTGCAGTTTTCAAATATGTAATTGGTTTTTCCACTGGGCAATAAATTAGATCCGTTGGCTGGACACCGGCACATCACTTTTTTGAAACCTCTAAAACGCTCATTTCTAACAATCTAAGCTTATAACAATTTTCCTAATTGACGGACAGATTTTATATTGTGCGATTTTAATATAGTTTTTGTTGCAGTTTTCAAATATGTAATTTGTTTTTCCACTGGGCAATAAATTAGATTCATTGGCTGGACACCGGCACATCAGTTTTTTGAAACCTCTAAAACGCTCATTTCTAACAATCTAAGCTTATAACAATTTTCCTAATTGACGGACAGATTTTATATTGTGCGATTTTAATATAGTTTTTGTTGCAGTTTTCAAATATGTAATTGGTTTTTCCATTGGGCAATAAATTAGATCCGTTGGCTGGACACCGGCACATCAGTTTTTTGAAACCTCTAAAACGCTCATTTCTAAAAACTAAGCTTATAACAATTTTCCTAATTGAGGGAAACAGTTTATATTGTGCAATTTTAATATAGTTTTTGTTGCAGTTTTCAAATATGTAATTGGTTTTTCCACTGGGCAATAAATTAGATCTGTGGGCTGGACATCGGCACATCACTTTTTTGAAACCTCTAAAACGCTCATTTCTAACAATCTAAGCTTATAACAATTTTCCTAATTGACGGACAGATTTTATATTGTGCGATTTTAATATAGTTTTTGTTGCAGTTTTCAAATATGTAATTGGTTTTTCCATTGGGCAATAAATTAGATCCGTTGGCTGGACACCGGCACATCAGTTTTTAGAAACCTCTAAAACGCTCATTTCTAACAATCTAAGCTTATAACAATTTTCCTAATTGAGGGAAACAGTTTATATTGTGCAATTTTAATATAGTTTTTGTTGCAGTTTTCAAATATGTAATTGGTTTTTCCACTGGGCAATAAATTAGATCTGTGGGCTGGACATCGGCACATCAGTTTTTAGAAACCTCTAAAACGCTCATTTCTAACAATCTAAGCTTATAACAATTTTCCTAATTGACGGACACAATTTATATTGTATATTTTAATATAGTTTTTGTTGCAGTTTTCAAATATGTAATTGGTTTTTTCACGGCAAGTTGAACACCTAATATTCCCAAAATGTCAGTTACAGCCTAACTATAAAAGGCACAGAGTTCATACTGAATATGCAGCGTTATACAGAGGCCCAAAGCATTAATATAGTCACTTATTAAGCGTTGGACTGCCCCATGTGGCTGAACACCTAATATTCCAAAAGTGTCCGTTACAGCCAAACTATTAGAGGCACAAAATTCATATCGAATATGCAGCGTTTTACAGAGGCCCAAAGCATTAATATAGTCACTTATTAAGCGTTGGACTGCCCCATGTGGTTGAACACTTAATATTCCAAAAATGTCAGTTACAGCCTAACTATAAAAGGCATAGAGTTCATACTGTATATGCAGCGTTATACAGAGTCCCAAAGCAATACTATAACCACATATTAAGCGTTGGACTGCAATATGTGTTTGAACACATAATATTCCAAAAATGTCCGTTACCAAACTGTTAAACACACATTGCTCATATTGTATATGCAGCATTATACAGAGTATCAAAGCATTAATATAATCAGATATAAAGCGTTGGACTGCCCCATTTGGTTAAACACCTAATATTCCAAAAATATCCGTAACAGCCAATCTATTAGAGTCACAGTGTTCATACTGTAAATGCAGCGTTATACAGAGGCCCATAGCATTAATATAGTCATTAGATCCGTTGGCTGGACACCGGCACATCAGTTTTTTGAAACCTCTAAAACGCTCATTTCTAACAATCTAAGCTTATAACAATTTTCCTAATTGACGGACACAATTTATATTGTATATTTTAATATAGTTTTTGTTGCAGTTTTCAAATATGTAATTGGTTTTTCAACTGGGCGATAAGTTAGATCCGTTGGCTGGACACCGGCACATCAGTTTTTAGAAACCTCTAAAACGATCATTTCTAACAATCTAAGCTTATAACAATTTTCCTAATTGAGGGAAACAGTTTATATTGCGCAATTTTAATATAGTTTTTGTTGCAGTTTTCAAATATGTAATTGGTTTTTCAACTGGGCAATAAATTAGATCCGTTGGCTAAACACCGGCACATCAGTTTTTAGATACCTCTAAAACTCTCATTTCTAAAAATCTAAGCTTATAACAATTTTCCTAATTGAGGGAAACAGTTTATATTGTGCAATTTTAATATAGTTTTTGTTGCAGTTTTCAAATATGTAATTGGTTTTTCCACTGGGCAATAAATTAGATCCGTTGGGTGGACATCGGCACATTAGTTTTTAGAAACCTCTAAAACGCTCATTTCTAACAATCTAAGCTTATAACAATTTTTCTAATTGACGGACCGATTTTATATTGTGCAATTTTAATATAGTTTTTGTTGCAGTTTTCAAATATCTAATTGGTTTTTCCACTGGGCAATAAATTAGATCCGTTGGCTGGACACCGGCACATCAGTTTTTTGAAACCTCTAAAACGCTCATTTCTAACAATCTAAGCTTATAACAATTTTCCTATTTGACGGACAGATTTTATATTGTGCGATTTTAATATAGTTTTTGTTGCAGTTTTCAAATATGTAATTGGTTTTTCCACTGGGCAATAAATTAGATCCGTTGGCTGGACATCGGCACATCAGTTTTTAGAAACCTCTAAAACGTTCATTTCTAACAATCTAAGCTTATAACAATTTTCCTATTTGACGGACAGATTTTATATTGTATATTTTAATATAGTTTTTGTTGCAGTTTTCTAATATGAAATTGGTTTTTCCACTGGGCAATAAATTAGATCCGTTGGCTGGACACGGCACATTAGTTTTTTGAAACCTCTAAAACGCTCATTTCTAACAATCTAAGCTTATAACAATTTTCCTAATTGAGGGAAACAGTTTATATTGTGCAATTGTAATATAGTTTTTGTTGCAGTTTTCAAATATGTAATTGGTTTTTCCACTGGGCAATAAATTAGATCCGTTGGCTGGACACCGGCACACCAGTTTTTTGAAACCTCTAAAACGCTCATTCCTAACAATCTAAGCTTATGAAAATTTTCCTAATTGACGGACTCAATTTATATTGTATATTTTAATATGGTTTTTGTTGCAGTTTTCAAATATGTAATTGGTTTTTCCACTGGGCAATAAATTAGATCCGTTGGCTGGACATCGGCACATCAGTTTTTAGAAACCTCTAAAACGCTCATTTCTAACAATCTAAGCTTATAACAATTTTCCTAATTGACGGACTCAATTTATATTGTATATTTTAATATGGTTTTTGTTGCAGTTTTCAAATATGTAATTGGTTTTTTCACTGGGCAATAAATTAGATTCATTGGCTGGACATCGGCACATCAGTTTTTTGAAACCTCTAAAACGCTCATTTCTAAAAAACTAAGCTTATAACAATTTTCCTAATTGAGGGAAACAGTTTATATTGTGCAATTTTAATAGAGTTTTTGTTGCAGTTTTCAAATATGTAATTGGTTTTTTCACTGGGCAATAAATTAGATCCGTTGGCTGGACACCGGCACATCAGTTTTTTGAAACCTCTAAAACGCTCATTTCTAACAATCTAAGCTTATAACAATTTTCCTAATTGAGGGACAGATTTTATATTGTGCAATTTTAATATAGTTTTTGTTGCAGTTTTCAAATATGTAATTGGTTTTTCCACTAAGCAATAAATTAGATCCGTTGGCTGGACATCGGCACATCAGTTTTTAGAAACCTCTAAAACGCTCATTTCTAACAATCTAAGCTTATAACAATTTTCCTAATTGAGGGAAACAGTTTATATTGTGCAATTTTAATAGAGTTTTTGTTGCAGTTTTCAAATATGTAATTGGTTTTTCAACTGGGCAGTAAATTAGATCCGTTGGCTGGACACCGGCACATCAGTTTTTAGAACCCTCTAAAACGCTCATTTCTAACAATCTAAGCTTATAGCAATTTTCCTAATTGAGGGAAACAGATTATATTGTGCAATTTTAATATAGTTTTTGTGGCAGTTTTCAAATATGTAATTGGTTTTTCAACTGGGCAATAAATTAGATCCGTTGGCTGGACACCGGCACATCAGTTTTTTGAAACCTCTAAAACGCTCATTTCTAACAATCTAAGCTTATAACAATTTTCCTAATTGACGGACACAATTTATATTGTATATTTTATTATAGTTTTTGTTGCAGTTTTCTAATATGAAATTGGTTTTTCCACTGGGCAATAAATTTCATCCGTTGGCTGGACACCGGCACATCAGTTTTTTGAAACCTCTAAAACGCTCACTTCTAAAAAACTAAGCTTATAACAATTTTTCTAATTGACGGACCGATTTTATATTGTGCAATTTTAATATAGTTTTTGTTGCAGTTTTCAAATATCTAATTGGTTTTTCCACTGGGCAATAAATTAGATCCGTTGGCTGGACACCGGCACATCAGTTTTTTGAAACCTCTAAAACGCTCATTTCTAACAATCTAAGCTTATAACAATTTTCCTATTTGACGGACAGATTTTATATTGTGCGATTTTAATATAGTTTTTGTTGCAGTTTTCAAATATGTAATTGGTTTTTCCACTGGGCAATAAATTAGATCCGTTGGCTGGACATCGGCACATCAGTTTTTAGAAACCTCTAAAACGTTCATTTCTAACAATCTAAGCTTATAACAATTTTCCTATTTGACGGACAGATTTTATATTGTATATTTTAATATAGTTTTTGTTGCAGTTTTCTAATATGAAATTGGTTTTTCCACTGGGCAATAAATTAGATCCGTTGGCTGGACACGGCACATTAGTTTTTTGAAACCTCTAAAACGCTCATTTCTAACAATCTAAGCTTATAACAATTTTCCTAATTGAGGGAAACAGTTTATATTGTGCAATTGTAATATAGTTTTTGTTGCAGTTTTCAAATATGTAATTGGTTTTTCCACTGGGCAATAAATTAGATCCGTTGGCTGGACACCGGCACACCAGTTTTTTGAAACCTCTAAAACGCTCATTCCTAACAATCTAAGCTTATGAAAATTTTCCTAATTGACGGACTCAATTTATATTGTATATTTTAATATGGTTTTTGTTGCAGTTTTCAAATATGTAATTGGTTTTTCCACTGGGCAATAAATTAGATCCGTTGGCTGGACATCGGCACATCAGTTTTTAGAAACCTCTAAAACGCTCATTTCTAACAATCTAAGCTTATAACAATTTTCCTAATTGACGGACTCAATTTATATTGTATATTTTAATATGGTTTTTGTTGCAGTTTTCAAATATGTAATTGGTTTTTTCACTGGGCAATAAATTAGATTCATTGGCTGGACATCGGCACATCAGTTTTTTGAAACCTCTAAAACGCTCATTTCTAAAAAACTAAGCTTATAACAATTTTCCTAATTGAGGGAAACAGTTTATATTGTGCAATTTTAATAGAGTTTTTGTTGCAGTTTTCAAATATGTAATTGGTTTTTTCACTGGGCAATAAATTAGATCCGTTGGCTGGACACCGGCACATCAGTTTTTTGAAACCTCTAAAACGCTCATTTCTAACAATCTAAGCTTATAACAATTTTCCTAATTGAGGGACAGATTTTATATTGTGCAATTTTAATATAGTTTTTGTTGCAGTTTTCAAATATGTAATTGGTTTTTCCACTAAGCAATAAATTAGATCCGTTGGCTGGACATCGGCACATCAGTTTTTAGAAACCTCTAAAACGCTCATTTCTAACAATCTAAGCTTATAACAATTTTCCTAATTGAGGGAAACAGTTTATATTGTGCAATTTTAATAGAGTTTTTGTTGCAGTTTTCAAATATGTAATTGGTTTTTTCACTGGGCAATAAATTAGATCCGTTGGCTGGAGACCGGCACATCAGTTTTTTGAAACCTCTAAAACGGTCATTTCTAACAATCTAAGTTTATAACTATTTTCCTAATTGAGGGACAGATTTTATATTGTGCAATTTTAATATAGTTTTTGTTGCAGTTTTCAAATATGTAATTGGTTTTTCCACTGGGCAATAAATTAGATCCGTTGGCTGGACATCGGCACATCAGTTTTCAGAAACCTCTAAAACGCTCATTTCTAACAATCTAAGCTTATAACTATTTTCCTAATTGAGGGACAGATTTTATATTGTGCAATTTTAATATAGTTTTTGTTGCAGTTTTCAAATATGTAATTGGTTTTTCCACAGGGCAATAAATTAGATCCGTTGGCTGGACATCGGCACATCAGTTTTTAGAAACCTCTAAAACGCTCATTTCTAAAAATCTAAGCTTATAACAATTTTCCTAATTGACGGACACAATTTATATTGTATATTTTAATATAGTTTTTGTGGCAGTTTTCAAATATGTAATTGGTTTTTTCACTGGGCAAGTTGAACACCTAATATTCCAAAAATGTCAGTTACAGCCTAACTATAAAAGGCACAGAGTTCATACTGTATATGCAGCGTTATAGAGAGTCTTAAAGCATTACTATAACCACATATTAAGCGATCGACAAGCCCATGATGTTGAACACCTTATATTCGAAAAATGTCCGTTACAGCTAAACTATTAGAGGCACAAAGTTCATATCGAATATGCAGCGTTTTACAGAGGCCCAAATCATTAATATAGTCACTTATTAAGCGTTGGACTGCCCCATGTGGTTGAACACCTAATTCCAAAAATGTCCGTTACAGCCAAACTATTAGAGGCACAAAGTTCATATTGTATATGCAGCGTTATACAGAGGCCCAAAGCATTACTATAACCACATATTAAGCGATCGACAACCCCATGATGTTGAACACCTTATATTCGAAAAATGTCCGTTACAGCTAAACTATTAGAGGCACAAAGTTCATATCGAATATGCAGCGTTTTACAGAGGCCCAAAGCATTAATATAGTCACTTATTAAGCGTTGGACTGCCCCATGTGGTTGAACACCTAATATTCCAAAAATGTCCGTTACAGCTAAACTATTAGAGGCACAAAGTTCATATCGAATATGCAGAGTTTTACAGAGTCCCAAAGCATTAATATAGTCACTTATTAAGCGTTGGACTGCCCCATGTGGCTGAACACCTAATATTCCAAAAATGTCCGTTACAGCCAAACTATTAGAGGCACAGTGCTCATTTTGTATGTGCAGCGTTATACAGAGGCCCAAAGCATTAATATAGTCACTTATTAAGCGTTGGACTGCCCCATGTGGCTGAACACCTAATATTCCAAAAATGTCCGTTACAGCCAAACTATTAGAGGCACAGTGCTCATTTTGTATGTGCAGCGTTATACAGAGGCCCAAAGCATTAATATAGTCACTTATTAAGCGTTGGACTGCCCCATGTGGCTGAACACCTAATATTCCAAAAATGTCCGTTACAGCCATACTATTAGAGGCACAGTGCTCATTTTGTGTATGCAGCGTTATACAGAGTCCCAAAGCATTACTATAACCACATATAAAGCGATCGACAACCCCATGTTGTTGAACACCTAATATTCCAAAAATGTCAGTTACAGCCTAACTATAAAAGGCACAGAGTTCATACTGTATATGCAGCGTTATACAGAGTCCCAAAGCATTAATATAATCAAATATTAAGGATTGGACTGCAACATGTGTTTGAACACATAATATCCCAAAATTGTCCGTTACAGCCAAACTATTAGAGACACAGAGTTCATATTGTATATGCAGCGTTATACAGAGTCCCAAAGCATTACTTTAACCACATATTAAGCGTTGGACTGCCCCATGTGGTTGAACACCTAATATTCCAAAAGTGTCCGTTACAGCCAAACTATTAGAGGCACAAAGTTCATATCGTATATGCAGCGTTATACAGAGGCCCAAAGCATTAATATAGTCACTTATTAAGCGTTGGACTGCCCCATGTGGTTAAACACCTAATATTCCAAAAGTGTCCGTTACAGCCATACTATTAGATTCACAAAGTTCATATCGTATATGCAGCGATATACAGAGGCCCAAAGCCTTAATATAGTCACTTATTAAGCGTTGGACTGCCCTATGTGGTTAAACACCTAATATTCCAAAAGTGTCCGTTACAGCCATACTATTAGAGGCACAAAGTTCATATCGTATATGCAGCGTTATACAGAGCAAAGCATTAATATAGTCACTTATTAAGCGTTGGACTGCCCCATGTGGTTAAACACCTAATATTTTAATAGTGTCCGTTACAGCCGTACTATTAGAGGCACAAAGTTCATATCGTATATGCAGCGTTATACAGAGGCCCAAAGCATTAATATAGTCACTTATTAAGCGTTGGACTGTCCCATGTGGTTAAACACCTAATATTTTAAAAGTGTCCGTTACAGCCGTACTATTAGAGGCACAAAGTTCATATCGTATATGCAGCGTTATACAGAGGCCCAAAGCATTAATATAGTCACTTATTAAGCGTTGGACTGCCCCATGTGGTTAAACACCTAATATTCCAAAAGTGTCCGTTACAGCCGTACTATTAGAGGCACAAAGTTCATATTGTATATGCAGCGTTGTACAGAGGCCCAAAGCATTACTATAACAACATATTAAGCGATCGACAACCCCATGATGTTGAACACCTTATATTCGAAAAATGTCCGTTACAGCTAAACTATTAGAGGCACAAAGTTCATATCGAATATGCAGCGTTTTACAGAGGCCCAAAGCATTAATATAGTCACTTATTAAGCGCTGGACTGCCCCATGTGGCTAAACACCTAATATTCCAAAAATTTCCGTTACAGCCATACTATTAGAGGCACAGTGCTCATTTTGTATATGCAGCGTTATACGGAGTCCCAATGCATTACTATAACCACATATAAAGCGATCGACAACCCCTTGTTGTTGAACACCTAATATTCCAAAAATGTCAGTTACAGCCTAATTATAAAAGGCACTGAGTTCATACTGTATATGCAGCGTTATACAGAGTCCCAAAGCATTAATATAATCAAATATTAAGCATTGGACTGCAACTGTGTTTGAACACATAATATTCCAAAAGTGTCCGTTACAGCCAAACTATTAGAGACACAGAGTTCATATTGTATATGCAGCGTTATACAGAGGTTCAAAGCATTACTATAACCACATATTAAGCGATCGACAACCCCATGATGTTGAACAAATTATATTCGAAAAATGTCCGTTACAGCTAAACTATTAGAGTCAAAAAGGTTATATCGAATATGCAGCGTTATACAGAGGCCCAAAGCATTAATATAGTCACTTATTAAGCGTTGGACTGCCCCATGTGGTTAAACACCTAATTCCAAAAATGTCCGTTACAGCCAAACTATTAGTGGCACAAAGTTCATATTGTATATGCAGCGTTGTACAGAGGCCCAAAGCATTACTATAACAACATATTAAGCGATCGACAACCCCATGATGTTGAACACCTTATATTCGAAAAGTGTCCGTTACAGCCAAACTATTAGAGGCACAAAATTCATATCGAATATGCAACGTTTTACAGAGGCACATAGCATTAATATAGTCACTTATTAAGCGTTGGACTGCTCCATGTGGTTAAATACCTAATATTCCAAATGTGTCCGTTACAGCCAAACTATTAGAGGCACAAAGTTCATATTGAATATGCAGCGTTTTACAGAGGCCCAAAGCATTAATATAGTGACTTATTAAGCGTTGGACTGCCCCATGTGGTTAAACACCTAATATTCCAAAAGTGTCCGTTACAGCCAAACTATTAGAGGCACAAAGTTCATATCGTATATGCAGCGTTATACAGAGGCCCAAAGCATTAATATAATCAAATATTAAGCATTGGACTGCAACATGTGTTTGAACACATAATATTCCAAAAGTGTCCGTTACAGCCAAACTATTAGAGACACAGAGTTCATATTGTATATGCAGCGTTATACAGAGTCCCAAAGCATTACTATAACCACATATTAAGCGATCGACAACCCCATGATGTTGAACACCTTATATTCGAAAAATGTCCGTTACAGCTAAACTATTAGAGGCACAAAGTTCATATCGAATATGCAGCGTTATACAGAGGCTCAAAGCATTAATATAGTCACTTATTAAGCGTTGGACTGCCCCATGAGGTTGAACACCTAATATTCCAAAAGTGTCCGTTACAGCCATACTATTAGAGGCACAAAGTTCATATCGTATATGCAGCGTTATACAGAGGCCCAAAGCATTAATATAGTCACTTATTAAGCGTTGGACTGCCCCATGTGGTTAAACACCTAATATTTTAAAAGTGTCCGTTACAGCCGTACTATTAGAGGCACAAAGTTTATATCGTATATGCAACGTTTTACAGAGTCCCAAAGCCTTAATATAGTCACTTATTAAGCGTTGGACTGCCCCATGTGGTTAAACACCTAATATTCCAAAAGTGTCCGTTACAGCCAAACTATTAGAGGCACAAAATTCATATCGAATATGCAACGTTTTACAGAGGCACATAGCATTAATATAGTCACTTATTAAGCGTTGGATTGCTCCATGTGGTTAAATACCTAATATTCCAAATGTGTCCGTTACAGCCAAACTATTAGAGGCACAAAGTTCATATCGTATATGCAGCGTTATACAGAGGCCCAAAGCATTAATATAGTCACTTATTAAGCGTTGGACTGCCCCATGTGGTTAAACACCTAATATTTTAAAAGTGTCCGTTACAGCCGTACTATTAGAGGCACAAAGTTCATATCGTATATGCAGCGTTATACAGAGGCCCAAAGCATTAATATAGTGACTTATTAAGCGTTGGACTGCCCCATGTGGTTAAACACCTAATATTCCAAAAGTGTCCGTTACAGCCGTACTTTTAGAGGCACAAAGTTCATATCGTATTTGCAGCGTTATACAGAGGCCCAAAGCATTAATATAGTCACTTATTAAGCGTTGGACTGCCCCATGTGGTTGAACACCTAATATTCCAAAAGTGTTCGTTACAGCCAAACTATTAGAGGCACAAAGTTCATATCGAATATGCAACGTTTTACAGAGGCCCAAAGCATTAATGTAGTCACTTATTAAGCGTTGGACTGCCCCATGTCGTTAAACACCTAATATTCCAAAAGTGTCCGTTACAGCCAAACTATTAGAGGCACAAAGTTCATATCGTATATGCAGTGTTATACAGAGGCCCAAAGCATTAATATAGTCACTTATTAAGCGTTGGACTGCCCCATGTGGTTGAACACCTAATATTCCAAAAGTGTCCGTTACAGCCAAACTATTAGAGGCACAAAGTTCATATCGAATATGCAGCGTTTTACAGAGGCCCAAAGCATTAATATAGTCACTTATTAAGCGCTGGACTGCCCCATGTGGCTGAACACCTAATATTCCAAAAATGTCCGTTACAGCCATACTATTAGAGGCACAGTGCTCATTTTGTATATGCAGCGTTATACGGAGTCCCAATGCATTACTATAACCACATATAAAGCGATCGACAACCCCTTGTTGTTGAACACCTAATATTCCAAAAATGTCAGTTACAGCCTAACTATAAAAGGCACAGAGTTCATACTGTATATGCAGCATTATACAGAGTCCCAAAGCATTAATATAATCAAATATTAAGCATTGGACTGCAACATGTGTTTGAACACATAATATTCCAAAAGTGTCCGTTACAGCCAAACTATTAGAGACACAGAGTTCATATTGTATATGCAGCGTTATACAGAGTCCCAAAGCATTACTATAACCACATATTAAGCGATCGACAACCCCATGATGTTGAACACCTTATATTCGAAAAATGTCCGTTACAGCTAAACGATTAGAGGCACAAAGTTCATATCGAATATGCAGCGTTATACAGAGGCCCAAAGCATTAATATAGTCACTTATTAAGCGTTGGACTGCCCCATGTGGTTAAACACCTAATATTCCAAAAGTGTCCGTTACAGCCATACTATTAGAGGCACAAAGTTCATATCGTATATGCAGCGTTATACAGAGGCCCAAAGCATTAATATAGTCACTTATTAAGCGTTGGACTGCCCCATGTGGTTAAACACCTAATATTACAAAAGTGTCCGTTACAGCCGTACTATTAGAGGCACAAAGTTCATATCGTATATGCAGCGTTATACAGAGGCCCAAAGCATTAATATAGTCACTTATTAAGCGTTGGACTGCCCCATGTGGTTAAACACCTAATATTCCAAAAGTGTTCGTTACAGCCAAACTATTAGAGGCACAAAGTTCATATCGTTTATGCAGTGTTATACAGAGGCCCAAAGCATTACTATAACAACATATTAAGCGATCGACAACCCCATGATGTTGAACACCTTATATTCAAAAAATGTCCGTTACAGCTAAACTATTAGAGGCACAAAGTTCATATCGAATATGCAGCGTTATACAGAGGCCCAAAGCATTAATATAGTCACTTATTAAGCGTTGGACTGCCCCATGTGGCTAAACACCTAATATTCCAAAAATGTCCGTTACAGCCAAACTATTAGAGGCACAGTGCTCATTTTGTATATGCAGCGTTATACAGAGTCCCAAAGCATTAATATAGTCACTTATTAAGCGTTGGACTGCCCCATGTGGTTAAACACCTAATATTCCAAAAGTGTCCATTACAGCCGTACTATTAGAGGCACAAAGTTCATATCGTATATGCAGCATTATACAGAGGCCCAAAGCCTTAATATAGTCACTTATTAAGCGTTGGACTGCCCCATGTGGTTAAACACCTAATATTCCAAAAGTGTCCGTTACAGCCGTACTATTAGAGGCACAAAGTTCATATCATATATGCAGCGTTATACAGAGGCCCAAAGCATTAATATAGTCACTTATTAAGCGTTGGACTGCCCCATGTGGTTAAACACCTAATATTTTAAAAGTGTCCGTTACAGCCGTACTATTAGAGGCACAAAGTTCATATCCTATATGCAGCGTTATACAGAGGCCCAAAGCATTAATATAGTGACTTATTAAGCGTTGGACTGCCCCATGTGGTTAAACACCTAATATTCCAAAAGTGTCTGTTACAGCCGTACTTTTAGAGGCACAAAGTTCATATCGTATATGCAGCGTTATACAGAGGCCCAAAGCATTAATATAGTGACTTATTAAGCGTTGGACTGCCCCATGTGGTTAAACACCTAATATTCCAAAAGTGTCCGTTACAGCCGTACTTTTAGAGGCACAAAGTTTATATCGTATATGCAGCGTTATACAGAGGCCCAAAACATTAATATAGTCACTTATTAAGCGTTGGACTGCCCCATGTGGTTAAACACCTAATATTCCAAAAGTGTCCGTTACAGCCGTACTATTAGAGGCACAAAGTTCATATCGTATATGCAGGGTTATACAGAGGCCCAAAGCCTTAATATAGTCACTTATTAAGCGTTGGACTGCCCTATGTGGTTAAACACCTAATATTCCAAAAGTGTCCGTTACAGCCAAACTATTAGATTCACAAAGTTCATATCGAATATGCAGCGTTTTACAGAGACCCAAAGCATTAATATAGTCACTTATTAAGCGTTGGACTGCCCCATGTGGTTAAACACCTAATATTCCAAAAGTGTCCGTTACAGCCAAACTATTAGAGGCACAAAATTCATATCGAATATGCAACGTTTTACAGAGGCACATAGCATTAATATAGTCACTTATTAAGCGTTGGACTGCTCCATGTGGTTAAATACCTAATATTCCAAATGTGTCCGTTACAGCCAAACTATTAGAGGCACAAATTTCATATTGAATATGCAGCGTTCTACAGAGGCCCAAAGCATTAATAATGTCACTTATTAAGCGTTGGACTGCCCGATGTGGCTGAACACCTAATATTCCAAAAATGTCCGTTACAGCCATACTATTAGAGGCACAGTGCTCATTTTGTATATGCAGCGTTATACAGAGTCCCAAAGCATTACTATAACCACATATAAAGCGATCGACAACCCCATGTTGTTGAACACCTAATATTCCAAAAATGTCAGTTACAGCCTAACTATAAAAGGCACAGAGTTCATACTGTATATGCAGCGTTAGACAGAGTCCCAAAGCATTAATATAATCAAATATTAAGGATTGGACTGCAACATGTGTTTGAACACATAATATTCCAAAATTGTCCGTTACAGCCAAACTATTAGAGACACAGAGTTCATATTGTATATGCAGCGTTATACAGAGTCCCAAAGCATTACTTTAACCACATATTAAGCGTTGGACTGCCCCATGTGGTTGAACACCTAATATTCCAAAAGTGTCCGTTACAGCCAAACTATTAGAGGCACAAAGTTCATATCGTATATGCAGCGTTATACAGAGGCCCAAAGCATTAATATAGTCACTTATTAAGCGTTGGACTGCCCCATGTGGTTAAACACCTAATATTCCAAAAGTGTCCGTTACAGCCATACTATTAGAGGCACAAAGTTTATATCGTATATGCAACGTTTTACAGAGGCCCAAAGCATTAATATAGTCATTTATTAAGCGTTGGACTCCCCATGTGGTTAAACACCTAATATTCCAAATGTGTCCGTTACAGCCAAACTATTAGAGGCACAAAATTCATATCGAATATGCAGCGTTTTACAGAGGCCCAAAGCATTAATATAGTCACTTATTAAGCGTTGGACTGCCCCATGTGGTTATACACCTAATATTCCAAATGTGTCCGTTACAGCCAAACTATTAGAGGCACAAAGTTCATATCGAATATGCAGCGTTTTACAGAGGCCCAAAGCATTAATATAGTCACTTATTAAGCGTTGGACTGCCCCATGTGGTTAAACACCTAATATTCCAAAAGTGTCCGTTACAGCCAAACTATTAGAGGCACAAAATTTATATCGAATATGCAACGTTTTACAGAGGCCCAAAGCATTAATATAGTCACTTATTAAGCGTTGGACTGCCCCATGTGGTTAAACACCTAATATTCCAAATGTGTCCGTAACAGCCAAACTATTAGAGGCACAAAATTCATATCGAATATGCAGCGTTTTACAGAGGCCCAAAGCATTAATATAGTCACTTATTAAGCGTTGGACTGCCCCATGTGGTTAAACACCTAATATTCCAAAAGTGTCCGTTACAGCCAAACTATTAGAGGCACAAAGTTCATATCGAATATGCAGCGTTTTACAGAGGCCCAAAGCATTAATATAGTCACTTATTAAGCGTTGGACTGCCCCATGTGGTTAAACACCTAATATTCCAAAAGTGTCCGTTACAGCCAAACTATTAGAGGCACAAAGTTCATATCGAATATGCAGCGTTTTACAGAGGCCCAAAGCATTAATATAGTCACTTATTAAGCGTTGGACTGCCCCATGTGGTTGAACACCTAATATTCCAAAAATGTCCGTTACAGCTAAACTATTAGAGGCACAAAGTTCATATCGAATATGCAGCGTTTTACAGAGGCCCAAAGCATCAATATAGTCACTTATTACCGTTGGACTGCCCCATGTGGCTGAACACCTAATATTCCAAAAATGTCCGTTACAGCCAAACTATTAGAGGCACAGTGTTCATTTTGCATATGCAGCGTTATATAGAGGCCCAAAGCATTAATATAGTCACTTATTAAGCGTGGGACTGCCCCATGTGGTTAAACACCTAATATTCCAAAAGTGTCCGTTACAGCCAAACTATTAGAGGCACAAAGTTCATATCGTATATGCAGCGTTATATAGAGGCCCAAAGCATTAATATAGTCACTTATTAAGCGTTGGACTGCCCCATGTGGTTGAACACCTAATATTCCAAAAGTGTCCGTTACAGCCAAACTATTAGAGGCACAAAGTTCATATCGAATATGCAGCGTTTTACAGAGGCCCAAAGCATTAATATAGTCACTTATTAAGCGTTGGACTGCCCCATGTGGCTGAACACCTAATATTCCAAAAATGTCCGTTACAGCCAAACTATTAGAGGCACAAAGTTCATATCGAATATGCAGCGTTTTACAGAGGCCCAAAGCATTAATATAGTCACTTATTAAGCGTTGGACTGCCCCATGTGGTTAAACACCTAATATTTTAAAAGTGTCCGTTACAGCCAATCTATTAGAGGCACAAAGTTCATATCGAATATGCAGCGTTTTACAGAGGCCCAAAGCATTAATATAGTCACTTATTAAGCGTTGGACTGCCCCATGTGGTTGAACACCTAATTCCAAAAATGTCCGTTACAGCCAAACTATTAGAGGCACAAAGTTCATATTGTATATGCAGTGTTATACAGAGGCCCAAAGCATTACTATAACCACATATTAAGCGATCGACAACCCGATGATGTTGAACACCTTATATTCGAAAAATGTCCGTTACAGCTAAACTATTAGAGGCACAAAGTTCATATCGAATATGCAGCGTTTCACAGAGTCCCAAAGCATTAATATAGTCACTTATTAAGCGTTGGACTGCCCCATGTGGCTGAACACCTAATATTCCAAAAGTGTCCGTTACAGCCATACTACTAGAGGAACAAAGTTCATATCGTATATGCAGCGTTATACAGAGGCCCAAGCATTAATATAGTCACTTATTAAGCGTTGGACTGCCCCATGTGGTTAAACACCTAATATTCCAAAAGTGTCCGTTACAGCCATACTATTAGAGGCACAAAGTTCATATCGTATATGCAGCGTTATACAGAGGCCCAAAGCATTAATATAGTCACTTATTAAGCGTTGGACTGCCCCATGTGGTTGAACACCTAATATTCCAAAAATGTCCGTTACAGCTAAACTATTAGAGGCACAAAGTTCATATCGAATATGCAGCGTTTTACAGAGGCCCAAAGCATCAATATAGTCACTTATTACCGTTGGACTGCCCCATGTGGCTGAACATTTAATATTCCAAAAATGTCCGTTACAGCCAAACTATTAGAGACACAGTGCTCATTTTGCATATGCAGCGTTATATAGAGGCCCAAAGCATTAATATAGTCACTTATTAAGCGTGGGACTGCCCCATGTGGTTAAACACCTAATATTCCAAAAGTGTCCGTTACAGCCAAACTATTAGAGGCACAAAGTTCATATCGAATATGCAGCGTTTTACAGAGGCCCAAAGCATTAATATAGTCACTTATTAAGCGTTGGACTGCCCCATGTGGTTAAACACCTAATATTCCAAAAGTGTCCGTTACAGCCAAACTATTAGAGGCACAAAATTCATATCGAATATGCAGCGTTTTACAGAGGCCCAAAGCATTAATATAGTCACTTATTAAGCGTTGGACTGCCCCATGTGGTTAAACACCTAATATTCCAAATGTGTCCGTTACAGCCAAACTATTAGAGGCACAAAATTCATATCGAATATGCAGCGTTTTACAGAGGCCCAAAGCATTAATATAGTCACTTATTAAGCGTTGGACTGCCCCATGTGGTTGAACACCTAATTCCAAAAATGTCCGTTACAGCCAAACTATTAGAGGCACAAAGTTCATATCGAATATGCAGCGTTTCACAGAGTCCCAAAGCATCAATATAGTCACTTATTACCGTTGGACTGCCCCATGTGGCTGAACACCTAATATTCCAAAAATGTCCGTTACAGCCAAACTATTAGAGGCACAGTGCTCATTTTGCATATGCAGCGTTATATAGAGGCCCAAAGCATTAATATAGTCACTTATTAAGCGTGGGACTGCCCCATGTGGTTAAACACCTAATATTCCAAAAGTGTCCGTTACAGCCAAACTATTAGAGGCACAAAGTTCATATCGTATATGCAGCGTTATATAGAGGCCCAAAGCATTAATATAGTCACTTATTAAGCGTTGGACTGCCCCATGTGGTTGAACACCTAATATTCCAAAAGTGTCCGTTACAGCCAAACTATTAGAGGCACAAAGTTCATATCGAATATGCAGCGTTTTACAGAGGCCCAAAGCATTAATATAGTCACTTATTAAGCGTTGGACTGCCCCATGTGGCTGAACACCTAATATTCCAAAAATGTCCGTTACAGCCAAACTATTAGAGGCACAAAGTTCATATCGAATATGCAGCGTTTTACAGAGGCCCAAAGCATTAATATAGTCACTTATTAAGCGTTGGACTGCCCCATGTGGTTAAACACCTAATATTTTAAAAGTGTCCGTTACAGCCAATCTATTAGAGGCACAAAGTTCATATCGAATATGCAGCGTTTTACAGAGGCCCAAAGCATTAATATAGTCACTTATTAAGCGTTGGACTGCCCCATGTGGTTGAACACCTAATTCCAAAAATGTCCGTTACAGCCAAACTATTAGAGGCACAAAGTTCATATTGTATATGCAGTGTTATACAGAGGCCCAAAGCATTACTATAACCACATATTAAGCGATCGACAACCCGATGATGTTGAACACCTTATATTCGAAAAATGTCCGTTACAGCTAAACTATTAGAGGCACAAAGTTCATATCGAATATGCAGCGTTTCACAGAGTCCCAAAGCATTAATATAGTCACTTATTAAGCGTTGGACTGCCCCATGTGGCTGAACACCTAATATTCCAAAAGTGTCCGTTACAGCCATACTACTAGAGGCACAAAGTTCATATCGTATATGCAGCGTTATACAGAGGCCCAAAGCATTAATATAGTCACTTATTAAGCGTTGGACTGCCCCATGTGGTTAAACACCTAATATTCCAAAAGTGTCCGTTACAGCCATACTATTAGAGGCACAAAGTTCATATCGTATATGCAGCGTTATACAGAGGCCCAAAGCATTAATATAGTCACTTATTAAGCGTTGGACTGCCCCATGTGGTTGAACACCTAATATTCCAAAAATGTCCGTTACAGCTAAACTATTAGAGGCACAAAGTTCATATCGAATATGCAGCGTTTTACAGAGGCCCAAAGCATCAATATAGTCACTTATTACCGTTGGACTGCCCCATGTGGCTGAACACCTAATATTCCAAAAATGTCCGTTACAGCCAAACTATTAGAGACACAGTGCTCATTTTGCATATGCAGCGTTATATAGAGGCCCAAAGCATTAATATAGTCACTTATTAAGCGTGGGACTGCCCCATGTGGTTAAACACCTAATATTCCAAAAGTGTCCGTTACAGCCAAACTATTAGAGGCACAAAGTTCATATCGAATATGCAGCGTTTTACAGAGGCCCAAAGCATTAATATAGTCACTTATTAAGCGTTGGACTGCCCCATGTGGTTAAACACCTAATATTCCAAAAGTGTCCGTTACAGCCAAACTATTAGAGGCACAAAATTCATATCGAATATGCAGCGTTTTACAGAGGCCCAAAGCATTAATATAGTCACTTATTAAGCGTTGGACTGCCCCATGTGGTTAAACACCTAATATTCCAAATGTGTCCGTTACAGCCAAACTATTAGAGGCACAAAATTCATATCGAATATGCAGCGTTTTACAGAGGCCCAAAGCATTAATATAGTCACTTATTAAGCGTTGGACTGCCCCATGTGGTTGAACACCTAATTCCAAAAATGTCCGTTACAGCCAAACTATTAGAGGCACAAAGTTCATATTGTATATGCAGTGTTATACAGAGGCCCAAAGCATTACTATAACCACATATTAAGCGATCGACAACCCGATGATGTTGAACACCTTATATTCGAAAAATGTCCGTTACAGCTAAACTATTAGAGGCACAAAGTTCATATCGAATATGCAGCGTTTCACAGAGTCCCAAAGCATTAATATAGTCACTTATTAAGCGTAGGACTGCCCCATGTGGCTGAACACCTAATATTCCAAAAGTGTCCGTTACAGCCATACTACTAGAGGCACAAAGTTCATATCGTATATGCAGCGTTATACAGAGGCCCAAAGCATTAATATAGTCACTTATTAAGCGTTGGACTGCCCCATGTGGTTAAACACCTAATATTCCAAAAGTGTCCGTTACAGCCATACTATTAGAGGCACAAAGTTCATATCGTATATGCAGCGTTATACAGAGGCCCAAAGCATTAATATAGTCACTTATTAAGCGTTGGACTGCCCCATGTGGTTGAACACCTAATATTCCAAAAATGTCCGTTACAGCTAAACTATTAGAGGCACAAAGTTCATATCGAATATGCAGCGTTTTACAGAGGCCCAAAGCATCAATATAGTCACTTATTACCGTTGGACTGCCCCATGTGGCTGAACACCTAATATTCCAAAAATGTCCGTTACAGCCAAACTATTAGAGACACAGTGCTCATTTTGCATATGCAGCGTTATATAGAGGCCCAAAGCATTAATATAGTCACTTATTAAGCGTGGGACTGCCCCATGTGGTTAAACACCTAATATTCCAAAAGTGTCCGTTACAGCCAAACTATTAGAGGCACAAAGTTCATATCGAATATGCAGCGTTTTACAGAGGCCCAAAGCATTAATATAGTCACTTATTAAGCGTTGGACTGCCCCATGTGGTTAAACACCTAATATTCCAAAAGTGTCCGTTACAGCCAAACTATTAGAGGCACAAAATTCATATCGAATATGCAGCGTTTTACAGAGGCCCAAAGCATTAATATAGTCACTTATTAAGCGTTGGACTGCCCCATGTGGTTAAACACCTAATATTCCAAATGTGTCCGTTACAGCCAAACTATTAGAGGCACAAAATTCATATCGAATATGCAGCGTTTTACAGAGGCCCAAAGCATTAATATAGTCACTTATTAAGCGTTGGACTGCCCCATGTGGTTGAACACCTAATTCCAAAAATGTCCGTTACAGCCAAACTATTAGAGGCACAAAGTTCATATTGTATATGCAGTGTTATACAGAGGCCCAAAGCATTACTATAACCACATATTAAGCGATCGACAACCCGATGATGTTGAACACCTTATATTCGAAAAATGTCCGTTACAGCTAAACTATTAGAGGCACAAAGTTCATATCGAATATGCAGCGTTTCACAGAGTCCCAAAGCATTAATATAGTCACTTATTAAGCGTAGGACTGCCCCATGTGGCTGAACACCTAATATTCCAAAAGTGTCCGTTACAGCCATACTACTAGAGGCACAAAGTTCATATCGTATATGCAGCGTTATACAGAGGCCCAAAGCATTAATATAGTCACTTATTAAGCGTTGGACTGCCCCATGTGGTTAAACACCTAATATTCCAAAAGTGTCCGTTACAGCCATACTATTAGAGGCACAAAGTTCATATCGTATATGCAGCGTTATACAGAGGCCCAAAGCATTAATATAGTCACTTATTAAGCGTTGGACTGCCCCATGTGGTTGAACACCTAATATTCCAAAAATGTCCGTTACAGCTAAACTATTAGAGGCACAAAGTTCATATCGAATATGCAGCGTTTTACAGAGGCCCAAAGCATCAATATAGTCACTTATTACCGTTGGACTGCCCCATGTGGCTGAACACCTAATATTCCAAAAATGTCCGTTACAGCCAAACTATTAGAGACACAGTGCTCATTTTGCATATGCAGCGTTATATAGAGGCCCAAAGCATTAATATAGTCACTTATTAAGCGTGGGACTGCCCCATGTGGTTAAACACCTAATATTCCAAAAGTGTCCGTTACAGCCAAACTATTAGAGGCACAAAGTTCATATCGAATATGCAGCGTTTTACAGAGGCCCAAAGCATTAATATAGTCACTTATTAAGCGTTGGACTGCCCCATGTGGTTAAACACCTAATATTCCAAATGTGTCCGTTACAGCCAAACTATTAGAGGCACAAAATTCATATCGAATATGCAGCGTTTTACAGAGGCACAAAGCATTAATATAGTCACTTATTAAGCGTTGGACTGCCCCATGTGGTTAAACACCTAATATTCCAAAAGTGTCCGTTACAGCCAAACTATTAGAGGCACAAAGTTCATATCGAATATGCAGCGTTTTACAGAGGCCCAAAGCATTAATATAGTCACTTATTAAGCGTTGGACTGCCCCATGTGGTTAAACACCTAATATTCCAAAAGTGTCCGTTACAGCCAAACTATTAGAGGCACAAAGTTCATATCGAATATGCAGCGTTTTACAGAGGCCCAAAGCATTAATATAGTCACTTATTAAGCGTTGGACTGCCCCATGTGGTTAAACACCTAATATTCCAAAAGTGTCCGTTACAGCCAAACTATTAGAGGCACAAAGTTCATATCGAATAAGCAGCGTTTTACAGACGCCCAAAGCATTAATATAGTCACTTATTAAGCGTTGGACTGCCCCATGTGGTTGAACACCTAATATTCCAAAAATGTCCGTTACAGCTAAACTATTAGAGGTACAAAGTTCATATCGAATATGCAGCGTTTTACAGAGGCCCAAAGCATCAATATAGTCACTTATTACCGTTGGACTGCCCCATGTGGCTGAACACCTAATATTCCAAAAATGTCCGTTACAGCCAAACTATTAGAGGCACAGTGCTCATTTTGCATATGCAGCGTTATATAGAGGCCCAAAGCATTAATATAGTCACTTATTAAGCGTGGGACTGCCCCATGTGGTTAAACACCTAATATTCCAAAAGTGTCCGATACAGCCAAACTATTAGAGGCACAAAGTTCATATCGTATATACAGCGTTATATAGAGGCCCAAAGCATTAATATAGTCACTTATTAAGCGTTGGATTGCCCCATGTGGTTGAACACCTAATATTCCAAAAGTGTCCGTTACAGCCAAACTATTAGAGGCACAAAGTTCATATCGAATATGCAGCGTTTTACAGAGGCCCAAGGCATCAATATAGTCACTTATTACCGTTGGACTGCCCCATGTGGCTGAACACCTAATATTCCAAAAATGTCCGTTACAGCCAAACTATTAGAGGCACAGTGCTCATTTTGCATATGCAGCGTTATATAGAGGCCCAAAGCATTAATATAGTCACTTATTAAGCGTTGGACTGCCCCATGTGGTTGAACACCTAATTCCAAAAATGTCCGTTACAGCCAAACTATTAGAGGCACAAAGTTCATATTGTATATGCAGTGTTACACAGAGGCCCAAAGCATTACTATAACCACATATTAAGCGATCGACAACCCGATGATGTTGAACACCTTATATTCGAAAAATGTCCGTTACAGCTAAACTATTAGAGGCACAAAGTTCATATCGAATATGCAGCGTTTCACAGAGTCCCAAAGCATTAATATAGTCACTTATTAAGCGTTGGACTGCCCCATGTGACTGAACACCTAATATTCCAAAAGTGTCCGTTACAGCCATACTACTAGAGGCACAGAGTTCATATCGTATATGCAGCGTTATACAGAGGCCCAAAGCATTAATATAGTCACTTATTAAGCGTTGGACTGCCCCATGTGGTTAAACACCTAATATTCCAAAAGTGTCCGTTACAGCCATACTATTAGAGGCACAAAGTTCATATCGTATATGCAGCGTTATACAGAGGCCCAAAGCATTAATATAGTCACTTATTAAGCGTTGGACTGCCCCATGTGGTTAAACACCTAATATTCCAAAAGTGTCCGTTACAGCTAAACTATTAGAGGCACAAAGTTCATATCGAATATGCAGCGTTTTACAGAGGCCCAAAGCATCAATATAGTCACTTATTACCGTTGGACTGCCCCATGTGGCTGAACACCTAATATTCCAAAAATGTCCGTTACAGCCAAACTATTAGAGGCACAGTGCTCATTTTGCATATGCAGCGTTATATAGAGGCCCAAAGCATTAATATAGTCACTTATTAAGCGTGGGACTGCCCCATGTGGTTAAACACCTAATATTCCAAAAGTGTCCGTTACAGCCAAACTATTAGAGGCACAAAGTTCATATCGTATATACAGCGTTATATAGAGGCCCAAAGCATTAATATAGTCACTTATTAAGCGTTGGACTGCCCCATGTGGTTGAACACCTAATATTCCAAAAGTGTCCGTTACAGCCAAACTATTAGAGGCACAAAGTTCATATCGAATATGCAGCGTTTTACAGAGGCCCAAAGCATTAATATAGTCACTTATTAAGCGTTGGACTGCCCCATGTGGCTGAACACCTAATATTACAAAAATGTCCGTTACAGCCAAACTATTAGAGGCACAAAGTTCATATCGAATATGCAGCGTTTTACAGAGGCCCAAAGCATCAATATAGTCACTTATTACCGTTGGACTGCCCCATGTGGCTGAACACCTAATATTCCAAAAATGTCCGTTACAGCCAAACTATTAGAGGCACAGTGCTCATTTTGCATATGCAGCGTTATATAGAGGCCCAAAGCATTAATATAGTCACTTATTAAGCGTGGGACTGCCCCATGTGGTTAAACACCTAATATTCCAAAAGTGTCCGTTACAGCCAAACTATTAGAGGCACAAAGTTCATATCGTATATGCAGCGTTATATAGAGGCCCAAAGCATTAATATAGTCACTTATTAAGCGTTGGACTGCCCCATGTGGTTGAACACCTAATATTCCAAAAGTGTCCGTTACAGCCAAACTATTAGAGGCACAAAGTTCATATCGAATATGCAGCGTTTTACAGAGGCCCAAAGCATTAATATAGTCACTTATTAAGCGTTGGACTGCCCCATGTGGCTGAACACCTAATATTCCAAAAATGTCCGTTACAGCCAAACTATTAGAGGCACAAAGTTCATATCGAATATGCAGCGTTTTACAGAGGCCCAAAGCATTAATATAGTCACTTATTAAGCGTTGGACTGCCCCATGTGGTTAAACACCTAATATTCCAAAAGTGTCCGTTACAGCCATACTATTAGAGGCACAAAGTTCATATCGTATATGCAGCGTTATACAGAGGCCCAAAGCATTAATATAGTCACTTATTAAGCGTTGGACTGCCCCATGTGGTTGAACACCTAATATTCCAAAAATGTCCGTTACAGCTAAACTATTAGAGGCACAAAGTTCATATCGAATATGCAGCGTTTTACAGAGGCCCAAAGCATTAATATAATCACTTATTAAGCGTTGGACTGCCCCATGTGGTTAAACACCTAATATTCCAAAAGTGTCCGTTACAGCCAAACTATTAGAGGCACAAAGTTCATATCGAATATGCAGCGCTTTACAGAGGCCCAAAGCATTAATATAATCACTTATTAAGCGTGGGACTGCCCCATGTGGTTAAACACCTAATATTCTAAAAGTGTCCGTTACAGCCAAACTATTAGAGGCACAAAGTTCATATCGTATATGCAGCGTTATATAGAGGCCCAAAGCATTAATATAGTCACTTATTAAGCGTTGGACTGCCCCATGTGGTTGAACACCTAATATTCCAAAAGTGTCCGTTACAGCCAAACTATTAGAGGCACAAAGTTCATATCGAATATGCAGCGTTTTACAGAGGCCCAAAGCATTAATATAGTCACTTATTAAGCGTTGGACTGCCCCATGTGGCTGAACATCTAATATTCCAAAAATGTCCGTTACAGCCAAACTATTAGAGGCACAAAGTTCATATCGAATATACAGCGTTTTACAGAGGCCCAAAGCATTAATATAGTCACTTATTAAGCGTTGGACTGCCCCATGTGGTTAAACACCTAATATTTTAAAAGTGTCCGTTACAGCCAATCTATTAGAGGCACAAAGTTCATATCGAATATGCAGCGTTTTACAGAGGCCCAAAGCATTAATATAGTCACTTATTAAGCGTTGGACTGCCCCATGTGGTTGAACACCTAATTCCAGAAATGTCCGTTACAGCCAAACTATTAGAGGCACAAAGTTCATATTGTATATGCAGTGTTATACAGAGGCCCAAAGCATTACTATAACCACATATTAAGCGATCGACAACCCGATGATGTTGAACACCTTATATTCGAAAAATGTCCGTTACAGCTAAACTATTAGAGGCACAAAGTTCATATCGAATATGCAGCGTTTCACAGAGTCCCAAAGCATTAATATAGTCACTTATTAAGCGTTGGACTGCCCCATGTGGCTGAACACCTAATATTCCAAAAGTGTCCGTTACAGCCATACTACTAGAGGCACAAAGTTCATATCGTATATGCAGCGTTATACAGAGGCCCAAAGCATTAATATAGTCACTTATTAAGCGTTGGACTGCCCCATGTGGTTAAACACCTAATATTCCAAAAGTGTCCGTTACAGCCATACTATTAGAGGCACAAAGTTCATATCGTATATGCAGCGTTATACAGAGGCCCAAAGCATTAATATAGTCACTTATTAAGCGTTGGACTGCCCCATGTGGTTGAACACCTAATATTCCAAAAATGTCCGTTACAGCCAAACTATTAGAGGCACAAAGTTCATATCGAATATGCAGCGTTTTACAGAGGCCCAAAGCATTAATATAGTCACTTATTAAGCGTTGGACTGCCCCATGTGGTTAAACACCTAATATTCCAAAAGTGTCCGTTACAGCCAAACTATTAGAGGCACAAAGTTCATATCGAATATGCAGCGTTTTACAGAGGCCCAAAGCATTAATATAGTCACTTATTAAGCGTTGGACTGCCCCATGTGGTTGAACACCTAATATTCCAAAAATGTCCGTTACAGCTAAACTATTAGAGGCACAAAGTTCATATCGAATATGCAGCGTTTTACAGAGGCCCAAAGCATCAATATAGTCACTTATTACCGTTGGACTGCCCCATGTGGCTGAACACCTAATATTCCAAAAATGTCCGTTACAGCCAAACTATTAGAGGCACAGTGCTCATCTTGCATATGCAGCGTTATATAGAGGCCCAAAGCATTAATATAGTCACTTATTAAGCGTGGGACTGCCCCATGTGGTTAAACACCTAATATTCCAAAAGTGTCCGTTACAGCCAAACTATTAGAGGCACAAAGTTCATATCGTATATGCAGCGTTATATAGAGGCCCAAAGCATTAATATAGTCACTTATTAAGCGTTGGACTGCCCCATGTGGTTGAACACCTAATATTCCAAAAGTGTCCGTGACAGCCAAACTATTAGAGGCACAAAGTTCATATCGAATATGCAGCGTTTTACAGAGGCCCAAAGCATTAATATAGTCACTTATTAAGCGTTGGACTGCCCCATGTGGCTGAACACCTAATATTCCAAAAATGTCCGTTACAGCCAAACTATTAGAGGCACAAAGTTCATATCGTATATGCAGCGTTATATAGAGGCCCAAAGCATTAATATAGTCACTTATTAAGCGTTGGACTGCCCCATGTGGTTGAACACCTAATATTCCAAAAGTGTCCGTTACAGCCAAACTATTAGAGGCACAAAGTTCATATCGAATATGCAGCGTTTTACAGAGGCCCAAAGCATTAATATAGTCACTTATTAAGCGTTGGACTGCCCCATGTGGTTGAACACCTAATTACAAAAATGTCCGTTACAGCCAAACTATTAGAGGCACAAAGTTCATATTGTATATGCAGTGTTACACAGAGGCCCAAAGCATTACTATAACCACATATTAAGCGATCGACAACCCGATGATGTTGAACACCTTATATTCGAAAAATGTCCGTTACAGCTAAACTATTAGAGGCACAAAGTTCATATCGAATATGCAGCGTTTCACAGAGTCCCAAAGCATTAATATGGTCACTTATTAAGCGTTGGACTGCCCCATGTGGCTGAACACCTAATATTCCAAAAGTGTCCGTTACAGCCATACTACTAGAGGCACAGAGTTCATATCGTATATGCAGCGTTATACAGAGGCCCAAAGCATTAATATAGTCACTTATTAAGCGTTGGACTGCCCCATGTGGTTAAACACCTAATATTCCAAAAGTGTCCGTTACAGCCATACTATTAGAGGCACAAAGTTCATATCGTATATGCAGCGTTATACAGAGGCCCAAAGCATTAATATAGTCACTTATTAAGCGTTGGACTGCCCCATGTGGTTGAACACCTAATATTCCAAAAATGTCCGTTACAGCTAAACTATTAGAGGCACAAAGTTCATATCGAATATGCAGCGTTTTACAGAGGCCCAAAGCATCAATATAGTCACTTATTACCGTTGGACTGCCCCATGTGGCTGAACACCTAATATTCCAAAAATGTCCGTTACAGCCAAACTATTAGAGGCACAGTGCTCATTTTGCATATGCAGCGTTATATAGAGGCCCAAAGCATTAATATAGTCACTTATTAAGCGTGGGACTGCCCCATGTGGTTAAACACCTAATATTCCAAAAGTGTCCGTTACAGCCAAACTATTAGAGGCACAAAGTTCATATCGAATATGCAGCGTTTTACAGAGGCCCAAAGCATTAATATAGTCACTTATTAAGCGTTGGACTGCCCCATGTGGTTAAACACCTAATATTCCAAAAGTGTCCGTTACAGCCAAACTATTAGAGGCACAAAATTCATATCGAATATGCAGCGTTTAACAGAGGCCCAAAGCATTAATATAGTCACTTATTAAGCGTTGGACTGCCCCATGTGGTTGAACACCTAATATTCCAAAAGTGTCCGTTACAGCCAAACTATTAGAGGCACAAAGTTCATATCGAATATGCAGCGTTTTACAGAGGCCCAAAGCATTAATATAGTCACTTATTAAGCGTTGGACTGCCCCATGTGGTTGAACACCTAATATTCCAAAAGTGTCCGTTACAGCCAAACTATTAGAGGCACAAAGTTCATATCGAATATGCAGCGTTTTACAGAGGCCCAAAGCATTAATATAGTCACTTATTAAGCGTTGGACTGCCCCATGTGGTTAAACACCTAATATTCCAAAAGTGTCCGTTACAGCCAAACTATTAGAGGCACAAAGTTCATATCGTATATGCAGCGTTATACAGAGGCCCAAAGCATTAATATAGTCACTTATTAAGCGTTGGACTGCCCCATGTGGTTGAACACCTAATATTCCAAAAGTGTCCGTTACAGCCAAACTATTAGAGGCACAAAGTTCATATCGAATATGCAGCGTTTTACAGAGGCCCAAAGCATTAATATAGTCACTTATTAAGCGTTGGACTGCCCCATGTGGTTGAACACCTAATTCCAAAAATGTCCGTTACAGCCAAACTATTAGAGGCACAAAGTTCATATTGTATATGCAGTGTTACACAGAGGCCCAAAGCATTACTATAACCACATATTAAGCGATCGACAACCCGATGATGTTGAACACCTTATATTCGAAAAATGTCCGTTACAGCTAAACTATTAGAGGCACAAAGTTCATATCGAATATGCAGCGTTTCACAGAGTCCCAAAGCATTAATATAGTCACTTATTAAGCGTTGGACTGCCCCATGTGGCTGAACACCTAATATTCCAAAAGTGTCCGTTACAGCCATACTACTAGAGGCACAGAGTTCATATAGTATATGCAGCGTTATACAGAGGCCCAAAGCATTAATATAGTCACTTATTAAGCGTTGGACTGCCCCATGTGGTTAAACACCTAATATTCCAAAAGTGTCCGTTACAGCCATACTATTAGAGGCACAAAGTTCATATCGTATATGCAGCGTTATACAGAGGCCCAAAGCATTAATATAGTCACTTATTAAGCGTGGGACTGCCCCATGTGGTTAAACACCTAATATTCCAAAAGTGTCCGTTACAGCCAAACTATTAGAGGCACAAAGTTCATATCGAATATGCAGCGTTTTACAGAGGCCCAAAGCATTAATATAGTCACTTATTAAGCGTTGGACTGCCCCATGTGGTTAAACACCTAATATTCCAAAAGTGTCCGTTACAGCCAAACTATTAGAGGCACAAAATTCATATCGAATATGCAGCGTTTTACAGAGGCCCAAAGCATTAATTTAGTCACTTATTAAGCGTTGGACTGCCCCATGTGGTTGAACACCTAATTCCAAAAATGTCCGTTACAGCCAAACTATTAGAGGCACAAAGTTCATATTGTATATGCAGTGTTACACAGAGGCCCAAAGCATTACTATAACCACATATTAAGCGATCGACAACCCGATGATGTTGAACACCTTATATTCGAAAAATGTCCGTTACAGCTAAACTATTAGAGGCACAAAGTTCATATCGAATATGCAGCGTTTCACAGAGTCCCAAAGCATTAATATAGTCACTTATTAAGCGTTGGACTGCCCCATGTGGCTGAACACCTAATATTCCAAAAGTGTCCGTTACAGCCATACTACTAGAGGCACAGAGTTCATATCGTATATGCAGCGTTATACAGAGGCCCAAAGCATTAATATAGTCACTTATTAAGCGTTGGACTGCCCCATGTGGTTAAACACCTAATATTCCAAAAGTGTCCGTTACAGCCATACTATTAGAGGCACAAAGTTCATATCGTATATGCAGCGTTATACAGAGGCCCAAAGCATTAATATAGTCACTTATTAAGCGTTGGACTGCCCCATGTGGTTGAACACCTAATATTCCAAAAATGTCCGTTACAGCTAAACTATTAGAGGCACAAAGTTCATATCGAATATGCAGCGTTTTACAGAGGCCCAAAGCATCAATATAGTCACTTATTACCGTTGGACTGCCCCATGTGGCTGAACACCTAATATTCCAAAAATGTCCGTTACAGCCAAACTATTAGAGGCACAGTGCTCATTTTGCATATGCAGCGTTATATAGAGGCCCAAAGCATTAATATAGTCACTTATTAAGCGTGGGACTGCCCCATGTGGTTAAACACCTAATATTCCAAAAGTGTCCGTTACAGCCAAACTATTAGAGGCACAAAGTTCATATCGAATATGCAGCGTTTTACAGAGGCCCAAAGCATTAATATAGTCACTTATTAAGCGTTGGACTGCCCCATGTGGTTAAACACCTAATATTCCAAAAGTGTCCGTTACAGCCAAACTATTAGAGGCACAAAATTCATATCGAATATGCAGCGTTTTACAGAGGCCCAAAGCATTAATTTAGTCACTTATTAAGCGTTGGACTGCCCCATGTGGTTAAACACCTAATATTCCAAATGTGTCCGTTACAGCCAAACTATTAGAGGCACAAAATTCATATCGAATATGCAGCGTTTTACAGAGGCCCAAAGCATTAATATAGTCACTTATTAAGCGTTGGACTGCCCCATGTGGTTAAACACCTAATATTCCAAAAGTGTCCGTTACAGCCAAACTATTAGAGGCACAAAGTTCATATCGAATATGCAGCGTTTTACAGAGGCCCAAAGCATTAATATAGTCACTTATTAAGCGTTGGACTGCCCCATGTGGTTAAACACCTAATATTCCAAAAGTGTCCGTTACAGCCAAACTATTAGAGGCACAAAGTTCATATCGAATATGCAGCGTTTTACAGAGGCCCAAAGCATTAATATAGTCACTTATTAAGCGTTGGACTCCCCATGTGGTTAAACACCTAATATTCCAAATGTGTCCGTTACAGCCAAACTATTAGAGGCACAAAATTCATATCGAATATGCAGCGTTTTACAGAGGCCCAAAGCATTAATATAGTCACTTATTAAGCGTTGGACTGCCCCATGTGGTTAAACACCTAATATTCCAAATGTGTCCGTTACAGCCAAACTATTAGAGGCACAAAGTTCATATCGAATATGCAGCGTTTTACAGAGGCCCAAAGCATTAATATAGTCACTTCTTAAGCGTTGGACTGCCCCATGTGGTTAAACACCTAATATTCCAAAAGTGTCCGTTACAGCCAAACTATTAGAGGCACAAAATTTATATCGAATATGCAACGTTTTACAGAGGCCCAAAGCATTAATATAGTCACTTATTAAGCGTTGGACTGCCCCATGTGGTTAAACACCTAATATTCCAAATGTGTCCGTTACAGCCAAACTATTAGAGGCACAAAGTTCATATCGAATATGCAGCGTTTTACAGAGGCCCAAAGCATTAATATAGTCACTTATTAAGCGTTGGACTGCCCCATGTGGTTAAACACCTAATATTCCAAAAGTGTCCGTTACAGCCAAACTATTAGAGGCACAAAGTTCATATCGAATATGCAGCGTTTTACAGAGGCCCAAAGCATTAATATAGTCACTTATTAAGCGTTGGACTGCCCCATGTGGTTGAACACCTAATATTCCAAAAATGTCCGTTACAGCTAAACTATTAGAGGCACAAAGTTCATATCGAATATGCAGCGTTTTACAGAGGCCCAAAGCATCAATATAGTCACTTATTACCGTTGGACTGCCCCATGTGGCTGAACACCTAATATTCCAAAAATGTCCGTTACAGAAAACTATTAGAGGCACAGTGCTCATTTTGCATATGCAGCGTTATATAGAGGCCCAAAGCATTAATATAGTCACTTATTAAGCGTGGGACTGCCCCATGTGGTTAAACACCTAATATTCCAAAAGTGTCCGTTACAGCCAAACTATTAGAGGCACAAAGTTCATATCGTATATGCAGCGTTATATAGAGGCCCAAAGCATTAATATAGTCACTTATTAAGCGTTGGACTGCCCCATGTGGTTGAACACCTAATATTCCAAAAGTGTCCGTTACAGCCAAACTATTAGAGGCACAAAGTTCATATCGAATATGCAGCGTTTTACAGAGGCCCAAAGCATTAATATAGTCACTTATTAAGCGTTGGACTGCCCCATGTGGTTAAACACCTAATATTCCAAAAGTGTCCGTTACAGCCAAACTATTAGAGGCACAAAATTCATATCGAATATGCAGCGTTTTACAGAGGCCCAAAGCATTAATTTAGTCACTTATTAAGCGTTGGACTGCCCCATGTGGTTGAACACCTAATTCCAAAAATGTCCGTTACAGCCAAACTATTAGAGGCACAAAGTTCATATTGTATATGCAGTGTTACACAGAGGCCCAAAGCATTACTATAACCACATATTAAGCGATCGACAACCCGATGATGTTGAACACCTTATATTCGAAAAATGTCCGTTACAGCTAAACTATTAGAGGCACAAAGTTCATATCGAATATGCAGCGTTTCACAGAGTCCCAAAGCATTAATATAGTCACTTATTAAGCGTTGGACTGCCCCATGTGGCTGAACACCTAATATTCCAAAAGTGTCCGTTACAGCCATACTACTAGAGGCACAGAGTTCATATCGTATATGCAGCGTTATACAGAGGCCCAAAGCATTAATATAGTCACTTATTAAGCGTTGGACTGCCCCATGTGGTTAAACACCTAATATTCCAAAAGTGTCCGTTACAGCCATACTATTAGAGGCACAAAGTTCATATCGTATATGCAGCGTTATACAGAGGCCCAAAGCATTAATATAGTCACTTATTAAGCGTTGGACTGCCCCATGTGGTTGAACACCTAATATTCCAAAAATGTCCGTTACAGCTAAACTATTAGAGGCACAAAGTTCATATCGAATATGCAGCGTTTTACAGAGGCCCAAAGCATCAATATAGTCACTTATTACCGTTGGACTGCCCCATGTGGCTGAACACCTAATATTCCAAAAATGTCCGTTACAGCCAAACTATTAGAGGCACAGTGCTCATTTTGCATATGCAGCGTTATATAGAGGCCCAAAGCATTAATATAGTCACTTATTAAGCGTGGGACTGCCCCATGTGGTTAAACACCTAATATTCCAAAAGTGTCCGTTACAGCCAAACTATTAGAGGCACAAAGTTCATATCGAATATGCAGCGTTTTACAGAGGCCCAAAGCATTAATATAGTCACTTATTAAGCGTTGGACTGCCCCATGTGGTTAAACACCTAATATTCCAAAAGTGTCCGTTACAGCCAAACTATTAGAGGCACAAAATTCATATCGAATATGCAGCGTTTTACAGAGGCCCAAAGCATTAATTTAGTCACTTATTAAGCGTTGGACTGCCCCATGTGGTTAAACACCTAATATTCCAAATGTGTCCGTTACAGCCAAACTATTAGAGGCACAAAATTCATATCGAATATGCAGCGTTTTACAGAGGCCCAAAGCATTAATATAGTCACTTATTAAGCGTTGGACTGCCCCATGTGGTTAAACACCTAATATTCCAAAAGTGTCCGTTACAGCCAAACTATTAGAGGCACAAAGTTCATATCGAATATGCAGCGTTTTACAGAGGCCCAAAGCATTAATATAGTCACTTATTAAGCGTTGGACTGCCCCATGTGGTTAAACACCTAATATTCCAAAAGTGTCCGTTACAGCCAAACTATTAGAGGCACAAAGTTCATATCGAATATGCAGCGTTTTACAGAGGCCCAAAGCATTAATATAGTCACTTATTAAGCGTTGGACTCCCCATGTGGTTAAACACCTAATATTCCAAATGTGTCCGTTACAGCCAAACTATTAGAGGCACAAAATTCATATCGAATATGCAGCGTTTTACAGAGGCCCAAAGCATTAATATAGTCACTTATTAAGCGTTGGACTGCCCCATGTGGTTAAACACCTAATATTCCAAATGTGTCCGTTACAGCCAAACTATTAGAGGCACAAAGTTCATATCGAATATGCAGCGTTTTACAGAGGCCCAAAGCATTAATATAGTCACTTCTTAAGCGTTGGACTGCCCCATGTGGTTAAACACCTAATATTCCAAAAGTGTCCGTTACAGCCAAACTATTAGAGGCACAAAATTTATATCGAATATGCAACGTTTTACAGAGGCCCAAAGCATTAATATAGTCACTTATTAAGCGTTGGACTGCCCCATGTGGTTAAACACCTAATATTCCAAATGTGTCCGTTACAGCCAAACTATTAGAGGCACAAAGTTCATATCGAATATGCAGCGTTTTACAGAGGCCCAAAGCATTAATATAGTCACTTATTAAGCGTTGGACTGCCCCATGTGGTTAAACACCTAATATTCCAAAAGTGTCCGTTACAGCCAAACTATTAGAGGCACAAAGTTCATATCGAATATGCAGCGTTTTACAGAGGCCCAAAGCATTAATATAGTCACTTATTAAGCGTTGGACTGCCCCATGTGGTTGAACACCTAATATTCCAAAAATGTCCGTTACAGCTAAACTATTAGAGGCACAAAGTTCATATCGAATATGCAGCGTTTTACAGAGGCCCAAAGCATCAATATAGTCACTTATTACCGTTGGACTGCCCCATGTGGCTGAACACCTAATATTCCAAAAATGTCCGTTACAGAAAACTATTAGAGGCACAGTGCTCATTTTGCATATGCAGCGTTATATAGAGGCCCAAAGCATTAATATAGTCACTTATTAAGCGTGGGACTGCCCCATGTGGTTAAACACCTAATATTCCAAAAGTGTCCGTTACAGCCAAACTATTAGAGGCACAAAGTTCATATCGTATATGCAGCGTTATATAGAGGCCCAAAGCATTAATATAGTCACTTATTAAGCGTTGGACTGCCCCATGTGGTTGAACACCTAATATTCCAAAAGTGTCCGTTACAGCCAAACTATTAGAGGCACAAAGTTCATATCGAATATGCAGCGTTTTACAGAGACCCAAAGCATTAATATAGTCACTTATTAAGCGTTGGACTGTCCCATGTGGCTGAACACCTAATATTCCAAAAATGTCCGTTACAGCCAAACTATTAGAGGCACAAAGTTCATATCGAATATGCAGCGTTTTACAGAGGCCCAAAGCATTAATATAGTCACTTATTAAGCGTTGGACTGCCCCATGTGGTTAAACACCTAATATTTTAAAAGTGTCCGTTACAGCCAATCTATTAGAGGCACAAAGTTCATATCGAATATGCAGCGTTTTACAGAGGCCCAAAGCATTAATATAGTCACTTATTAAGCGTTGGACTGCCCCATGTGGTTGAACACCTAATTCCAAAAATGTCCGTTACAGCCAAACTATTAGAGGCACAAAGTTCATATTGTATATGCAGTGTTATACAGAGGCCCAAAGCATTACTATAACCACATATTAAGCGATCGACAACCCGATGATGTTGAACACCTTATATTCGAAAAATGTCCGTTACAGCTAAACTATTAGAGGCACAAAGTTCATATCGAATATGCAGCGTTTCACAGAGTCCCAAAGCATTAATATAGTCACTTATTAAGCGTTGGACTGCCCCATGTGGCTGAACACCTAATATTCCAAAAGTGTCCGTTACAGCCATACTACTAGAGGCACAAAGTTCATATCGTATATGCAGCGTTATACAGGGGCCCAAAGCATTAATATAGTCACTTATTAAGCGTTGGACTGCCCCATGTGGTTGAACACCTAATATTCCAAAAGTGTCCGTTACAGCCAAACTATTAGAGGCACAAAGTTCATATCGAATATGCAGCGTTTTACAGAGGCCCAAAGCATTAATATAGTCACTTATTAAGCGTTGGACTGCCCCATGTGGCTGAACACCTAATATTCCAAAAATGTCCGTTACAGCCAAACTATTAGAAGCACAAAGTTCATATCGAATATGCAGCGTTTTACAGAGGCCCAAAGCATTAATATAGTCACTTATTAAGCGTTGGACTGCCCCATGTGGTTAAACACCTAATATTTTAAAAGTGTCCGTTACAGCCAATCTATTAGAGGCACAAAGTTCATATCGAATATGCAGCGTTTTACAGAGGCCCAAAGCATTAATATAGTCACTTATTAAGCGTTGGACTGCCCCATGTGGTTGAACACCTAATTCCAAAAATGTCCGTTACGGCCAAACTATTAGAGGCACAAAGTTCATATTGTATATGCAGTGTTATACAGAGGCCCAAAGCATTACTATAACCACATATTAAGCGATCGACAACCCGATGATGTTGAACACCTTATATTCGAAAAATGTCCGTTACAGCTAAACTATTAGAGGCACAAAGTTCATATCGAATATGCAGCGTTTCACAGAGTCCCAAAGCATTAATATAGTCACTTATTAAGCGTTGGACTGCCCCATGTGGCTGAACACCTAATATTCCAAAAGTGTCCGTTACAGCCATACTACTAGAGGCACAAAGTTCATATCGTATATGCAGCGTTATACAGAGGCCCAAAGCATTAATATAGTCACTTATTAAGCGTTGGACTGCCCCATGTGGTTAAACACCTAATATTCCAAAAGTGTCCGTTACAGCCATACTATTAGAGGCACAAAGTTCATATCGTATATGCAGCGTTATACAGAGGCCCAAAGCATTAATATAGTCACTTATTAAGCGTTGGACTGCCCCATGTGGTTGAACACCTAATATTCCAAAAATGTCCGTTACAGCTAAACTAGTAGAGGCACAAAGTTCATATCGAATATGCAGCGTTTTACAGAGGCCCAAAGCATCAATATAGTCACTTATTACCGTTGGACTGCCCCATGTGGCTGAACACCTAATATTCCAAAAATGTCCGTTACAGCCAAACTATTAGAGGCACAGTGCTCATTTTGTATATGCAGCGTTATACAGAGTCTCAAAGCATTACTATAACCACATATAAAGCGATCGACAACCCCATGTTGTTGAACACCTAATATTCCAAAAGTGTCCGTTACAGCCAAACTATTAGAGGCACAAAGTTCATATCGTATATGCAGCGTTTTACAGAGGCCGAAAGCATTAATATAGTCACTTATTAAGCGTTGGACTGCCCCATGTGGTTGAACACCTAATTCCAAAAATGTCCGTTACAGCCAAACTATTAGAGGCACAGTGCTCATTTTGTATATGCAGCGTTATACAGAGTCCCAAAGCATTAATATAATCACTTATTAAGCGTTGGACTGCTGCATGTGGCTAAACACCTAATATTCCAAAAATGTCCGTTACAGCCAAACTATTAGAGGCACAGTGCTCATTTTGTATATGCAGCGTTATACAGAGTCCCAAAGCATTAATATAGTCACTTATTAAGCGTTGGACTGCCCCATGTGGCTGAACACCTAATATTCCAAAAATGTCCGTTACAGCCAAACTATTAGAGGCACAGTGCTCATTTTGCATATGCAGCGTTATATAGAGGCCCAAAGCATTAATATAGTCACTTATTAAGCGTTGGACTGCTCCATGTGGTTAAACACCAAATATTCCAAAAGTGTCCGTTACAGCCAAACTATTAGAGGCACAAAGTTTATATCGAATATGCAGCGTTTTACAGAGGCCTAAAGCATTAATATAGTCACTTATTAAGCGTTGGACTGCCCCATGTGGTTAAACACCTAATATTCCAAAAGTGTCCGTTACAGCCAAACTATTAGAGGCACAAAGTTCATATCGTATATGCAGCGTTATATAGAGGCCCAAAGCGTTAATATAGTCACTTATTAAGCGTTGGACTGCCCCATGTGGTTGAACACCTAATATTCCAAAAGTGTCCGTTACAGCCAAACTATTAGAGGCACAAAGTTCATATCGAATATGCAGAGTTTTACAGAGGCCCAAAGCATTAATATAGTCACTTATTAAGCGTTGGACTGCCCCATGTGGCTGAACACCTAATATTCCAAAAATGTCCGTTACAGCCACACAATTAGAGGCACAGTGCTCATTTTGTATATGCAGCGTTATACAGAGTCTCAAAGCATTACTATAACCACATATAAAGCGATCGACAACCCCATGTTGTTGAACACCTAATATTCCAAAAATGTCAGTTACAGCCTAACTATAAAAGGCACAGAGTTCATACTGTATATGCAGCGTTATACAGAGTACCAAAGCATTAATATAATCAAATATTAAGCATTGGACTGCCCCATGTGGTTGAACACCTAATATTCCAAAAGTGTCCGTTACAGCCAAACTATTAGAGACACAGAGTTCATATTGTATATGCAGCGTTATACAGAGTCCCAAAGCATTACTTTAACCACATATTAAGCGTTGGACTGCCCCATGTGGTTGAACACCTAATATTCCAAAAGTGTCCGTTACAGCCAAACTATTAAACTCACAAAGTTCATATCGTATATGCAGCGTTATACAGAGGCCCAAAGCATTAATATAGTCACTTATTAAGCGTTGGGCTGCCCCATGTGGTTAAACACCTAATATTCCAAAAGTGTCCGTTACAGCCAAACTATTAGAGGCACAGTGCTCATTTTGTATATGCAGCGTTATACAGAGTCCCAAAGCATTAATATAGTCACTTATTAAGCGATGGACTGCCCCATGTGGCTGAACACCTAATATTCCAAAAGTGTCCGTTACAGCCAAACTCTTAGGGGCACAGAGTTCATTTTGTATAAGCAGCGTTATACAGAGGCTCAAAGCATTAATATAGTCACTTATTAAGCGTTGGACTGCCCTATGTGGTTAAACACCTAATATTCCAAAAGTGTCCGTTACAGCCATACTATTAGAGGCACAAAGTTCATATCGTATATGCTGCGTTATACAGAGGCCCAAAGCATTAATATAGTCACTTATTAAGCGTTGGACTGCCCCATGTGGTTGAACACCTAATATTCCAAAAGTGTCCGTTACAGCCAAACTATTAGAGGCACCAAGTTCATATCGAATATGCAGCGTTTTACAGAGGCCCAAAGCATTAATATAGTCACTTATTAAGCGTTGGACTGCCCCATGTGGCTGAACAACTAATATTCCAAAAATGTCCGTTACAGCCAAACTATTAGAGGCACAAAGTTCATATCGAATATGCAGCGTTTTACAGAGGCCCAAAGCATTAATATAGTCACTTATTAAGCGTTGGACTGCCCCATGTGGTTAAACACCTAATATTTTAAAAGTGTCCGTTACAGCCAAACTATTAGAGGCACAAAGTTCATATCGAATATGCAGCGTTTTACAGATGCCCAAAGCATTAATATAGTCACTTATTAAGCGTTGGACTGCCCCATGTGGTTGAACACCTAATTCCAAAAATGTCCGTTACAGCCAAACTATTAGAGGCACAAAGTTCATATTGTATATGCAGCGTTATACAGAGGCCCAAAGCATTACTATAACCACATATTAAGCGATCGACAACCCGATGATGTTGAACACTTTATATTCGAAAAATGTCCGTTACAGCTAAACTATTAGAGGCACAAAGTTCATATCGAATATGCAGCGTTTCACAGAGGCCCAAAGCATTAATATAGTCACTTATTAAGCGTTGGACTGCCCCATGTGGTTAAACACATAATATTCCAAAAGTGTCCGTTACAGCCATACTATTAGAGGCACAATGTTCATATCGTATATGCAGCGTTATACAGAGGCCCAAAGCATTAATATAGTCACTTATTAAGCGTTGGACTGCCCCATGTGGCTGAACACCTAATATTCCAAAAATGTCCGTTACAGCCAAACTCTTAGGGGCACAGAGTTCATTTTGTATAAGCAGCGTTATACAGAGGCTCAAAGCATTAATATAGTCACTTATTAAGCGTTGGACTGCCCCATGTGGTTAAACACCTAATATTCCAAAAGTGTCCGTTACAGCCAAACTATTAGAGGCACAGTGCTCATTTTGTATATGCAGCGTTATACAGAGTCCCAAAGCATTAATATAGTCACTTATTAAGCGATGGACTGCCCCATGTGGCTGAACACCTAATATTCCAAAAGTGTCCGTTACAGCCAAACTCTTAGGGGCACAGAGTTCATTTTGTATAAGCAGCGTTATACAGAGGCTCAAAGCATTAATATAGTCACTTATTAAGCGTTGGACTGCCCCATGTGGTTAAACACCTAATATTCCAAAAGTGTCCGTTACAGCCATACTATTAGAGGCACAAAGTTCATATCGTATATGCTGCGTTATACAGAGGCCCAAAGCATTAATATAGTCACTTATTAAGCGTTGGACTGCCCCATGTGGTTGAACACCTAATATTCCAAAAGTGTCCGTTACAGCCAAACTATTAGAGGCACCAAGTTCATATCGAATATGCAGCGTTTTACAGAGGCCCAAAGCATTAATATAGTCACTTATTAAGCGTTGGACTGCCCCATGTGGCTGAACAACTAATATTCCAAAAATGTCCGTTACAGCCAAACTATTAGAGGCACAAAGTTCATATCGAATATGCAGCGTTTTACAGAGGCCCAAAGCATTAATATAGTCACTTATTAAGCGTTGGACTGCCCCATGTGGTTAAACACCTAATATTTTAAAAGTGTCCGTTACAGCCAAACTATTAGAGGCACAAAGTTCATATCGAATATGCAGCGTTTTACAGAGGCCCAAAGCATTAATATAGTCACTTATTAAGCGTTGGACTGCCCCATGTGGTTGAACACCTAATTCCAAAAATGTCCGTTACAGCCAAACTATTAGAGGCACAAAGTTCATATTGTATATGCAGCGTTATACAGAGGCCCAAAGCATTACTATAACCACATATTAAGCGATCGACAACCCGATGATGTTGAACACTTTATATTCGAAAAATGTCCGTTACAGCTAAACTATTAGAGGCACAAAGTTCATATCGAATATGCAGCGTTTCACAGAGGCCCAAAGCATTAATATAGTCACTTATTAAGCGTTGGACTGCCCCATGTGGTTAAACACCTAATATTCCAAAAGTGTCCGTTACAGCTATACTATTAGAGGCACAAAGTTCATATCGTATATGCAGCGTTATACAGAGGCCCAAAGCATTAATATAGTCACTTATTAAGCGTTGGACTGCCCCATGTGGCTGAACACCTAATATTCCAAAAATGTCCGTTACAGCCAAACTATTAGAGGCACAAAGTTCATATCGAATATGCAGCGTTTTACAGAGGCCCAAAGCATTAATATAGTCACTTATTAAGCGTTGGACTGCCCCATGTGGTTAAACACCTAATATTTTAAAAGTGTCCGTTACAGCCAAACTATTAGAGGCACAAAGTTCATATCGAATATGCAGCGTTTTACAGAGGCCCAAAGCATTAATATAGTCACTTATTAAGCGTTGGACTGCCCCATGTGGTTGAACACCTAATTCCAAAAATGTCCGTTACAGCCAAACTATTAGAGGCACAAAGTTCATATTGTATATGCAGCGTTATACAGAGGCCCAAAGCATTACTATAACCACATATTAAGCGATCGACAACCCGATGATGTTGAACACTTTATATTCGAAAAATGTCCGTTACAGCTAAACTATTAGAGGCACAAAGTTCATATCGAATATGCAGCGTTTCACAGAGGCCCAAAGCATTAATATAGTCACTTATTAAGCGTTGGACTGCCCCATGTGGTTAAACACCTAATATTCCAAAAGTGTCCGTTACAGCCATACTATTAGAGGCACAAAGTTCATATCGTATATGCAGCGTTATACAGAGGCCCAAAGCATTAATATAGTCACTTATTAAGCGTTGGACTGCCCCATGTGGTTGAACACCTAATATTCCAAAAGTGTCCGTTACAGCCAAACTATTAGAGGCACAAAGTTCATATCGAATATGCAGCGTTTTACAGAGGCCCAAAGCATTAATTAGTCACTTATTAAGCGTTGGACTGCCCCATGTGGTTGAACACCTAATATTCCAAAAATGTCCGTTACAGCTAAACTATTAGAGGCACAAAGTTCATATCGAATATGCAGCGTTTTACAGACGCCCAAAGCATTAATATAGTCACTTATTAAGCGTTGGACTGCCCCATGTGGCTGAACACCTAATATTCCAAAAGTGTCCGTTACAGCCAAACTATTAGAGGCACAGTGCTCATTTTGTATGTGCAGCGTTATACAGAGGCCCAAAGCATTAATATAGTTACTTATTAAGCGTTGGACTGCCCCATGTGGTTAAACACCTAATATTCCAAAAGTGTCCGTTACAGCCATACTATTAGAGGCACAAAGTTCATATCGTATATGCAGCGTTATACAGAGGCCCAAAGCATTAATATAGTCACTTATTAAGCGTTGGACTGCCCCATGTGGTTGAACACCTAATATTCCAAAAATGTCCGTTACAGCTAAACTATTAGAGGCACAAAGTTCATATCGAATATGCAGCGTTTTACAGAGGCCCAAAGCATTAATATAATCACTTATTAAGCGATGGACTGCCCCATGTGGCTAATCACCTAATATTCCAAAAATGTCCGTTACAGCCAAACTATTAGAGGCACAGTGCTCATTTTGTATGTGCAGCGTTATACAGAGGCTCAAAGCATTAATATAGTCACTTATTAAGCGTTGGACTGCCCCATGTGGTTAAACACCTAATATTCCAAATGTGTCCGTTACAGCCAAACTATTAGAGGCACAAAGTTCATATCGAATATGCAGCGTTTTACAGAGGCCGAAAGCATTAATATAGTCACTTATTAAGCGTTGGACTGCCCCATGTGGTTGAACACCTAATTCCAAAAATGTCCGTTACAGCCAAACTATTAGAGGCACAAAGTTCATATCGAATATGCAGCGTTTTACAGAGGCCCAAAGCATTAATATAGTCACTTATTAAGCGTTGGACTGCCCCATATGGCTGAACACCTAATATTCCAAAAATGTCCGTTACAGCCAAACTATTAGAGGCACAAAGTTCATATCGAATATGCAGCGTTTTACAGTGGCCCAAAGCATTAATAAAGTCACTTATTAAGCGTTGGACTGCCCCATGTGGTTAAACACCTAATATTCCAAAAGTGTCCGTTACAGCCAAACTATTAGAGGCACAAAATTTATATCGAATATGCAACGTTTTACAAAGGCACATAGTATTAATATAGTCACTTATTAAGCGTTGGACTGCCCCATGTGGTTGAACACCTAATTCCAAAAATGTCCGTTACAGCCAAACTATTAGAGGCACAAAGTTCATATTAGATATGCAGCGTTATACAGAGGCACAAAGCATTAATATAGTCACTTATTAAGCGTTGGACTGCCCCATGTGGCTGAACACCTAATATTCCAAAAGTGTCCGTTACAGCCAAACTCTTAGGGGCACAGAGTTCATTTTGTATAAGCAGCGTTATACAGAGGCTCAAAGCATTAATATAGTCACTTATTAAGCGTTGGACTGCCCCATGTGGTTAAACACCTAATACTCCAAAAGTGTCCGTTACAGCCATACTATTAGAGGCACAAAGTTCATATCGTATATGCTGCGTTATACAGAGGCCCAAAGCATTAATATAGTCACTTATTAAGCGTTGGATTGCCCCATGTGGTTGAACACCTAATACTCCAAAAGTGTCCGTTACAGCCAAACTATTAGAGGCACCAAGTTCATATCGAATATGCAGCGTTTTACAGAGGCCCAAAGCATTAATATAGTCACTTATTAAGCGTTGGACTGCCCCATGTGGCTGAACAACTAATATTCCAAAAATGTCCGTTACAGCCAAACTATTAGAGACACAAAGTTCATATCGAATATGCAGCGTTTTACAGAGGCCCAAAGCATTAATATAGTCACTTATTAAGCGTTGGACTGCCCCATGTGGTTAAACACCTAATATTTTAAAAGTGTCCGTTACAGCCAAACTATTAGAGGCACAAAGTTCATATCGAATATGCAGCGTTTTACAGAGGCCCAAAGCATTAATATAGTCACTTATTAAGCGTTGGACTGCCCCATGTGGTTGAACACCTAATTCCAAAAATGTCCGTTACAGCCAAACTATTAGAGGCACAAAGTTCATATTGTATATGCAGCGTTATACAGAGGCCCAAAGCATTACTATAACCACATATTAAGCGATCGACAACCCGATGATGTTGAACACTTTATATTCGAAAAATGTCCGTTACAGCTAAACTATTAGAGGCACAAAGTTCATATCGAATATGCAGCGTTTCACAGAGGCCCAAAGCATTAATATAGTCACTTATTAAGCGTTGGACTGCCCCATGTGGTTAAACACCTAATATTCCAAAAGTGTCCGTTACAGCCATACTATTAGAGGCACAAAGTTCATATCGTATATGCAGCGTTATACAGAGGCCCAAAGCATTAATATAGTCACTTATTAAGCGTTGGACTGCCCCATGTGGCTGAACACCTAATATTCCAAAAATGTCCGTTACAGCCAAACTATTAGAGGCACAAAGTTCATATCGAATATGCAGCGTTTTACAGAGGCCCAAAGCATTAATATAGTCACTTATTAAGCGTTGGACTGCCCCATGTGGTTAAACACCTAATATTTTAAAAGTGTCCGTTACAGCCAAACTATTAGAGGCACAAAGTTCATATCGAATATGCAGCGTTTTACAGAGGCCCAAAGCATTAATATAGTCACTTATTAAGCGTTGGACTGCCCCATGTGGTTGAACACCTAATTCCAAAAATGTCCGTTACAGCCAAACTATTAGAGGCACAAAGTTCATATTGTATATGCAGCGTTATACAGAGGCCCAAAGCATTACTATAACCACATATTAAGCGATCGACAACCCGATGATGTTGAACACTTTATATTCGAAAAATGTCCGTTACAGCTAAACTATTAGAGGCACAAAGTTCATATCGAATATGCAGCGTTTCACAGAGGCCCAAAGCATTAATATAGTCACTTATTAAGCGTTGGACTGCCCCATGTGGTTAAACACCTAATATTCCAAAAGTGTCCGTTACAGCCATACTATTAGAGGCACAAAGTTCATATCGTATATGCAGCGTTATACAGAGGCCCAAAGCATTAATATAGTCACTTATTAAGCGTTGGACTGCCCCATGTGGTTGAACACCTAATATTCCAAAAATGTCCGTTACAGCTAAACTATTAGAGGCACAAAGTTCATATCGAATATGCAGCGTTTTACAGAGGCCCAAAGCATTAATATAATCACTTATTAAGCGTTGGACTGCCCCATGTGGCTAATCACCTAATATTCCAAAAATGTCCGTTACAGCCAAACTATTAGAGGCACAGTGCTCATTTTGTATGTGCAGCGTTATACAGAGGCTCAAAGCATTAATATAGTCACTTATTAAGCGTTGGACTGCCCCATGTGGTTAAACACCTAATATTCCAAATGTGTCCGTTACAGCCAAACTATTAGAGGCACAAAGTTCATATCGAATATGCAGCGTTTTACAGAGGCCGAAAGCATTAATATAGTCACTTATTAAGCGTTGGACTGCCCCATGTGGTTGAACACCTAATTCCAAAAATGTCCGTTACAGCCAAACTATTAGAGGCACAAAGTTCATATCGAATATGCAGCGTTTTACAGAGGCCCAAAGCATTAATATAGTCACTTATTAAGCGTTGGACTGCCCCATATGGCTGAACACCTAATATTCCAAAAATGTCCGTTACAGCCAAACTATTAGAGGCACAGTGCTCATTTTAGTAGAAGGAAATGGTCATTACTGCTGTAAATCCAACCCCTAGCGCCAATCCCTACCCCTATAAAAAAACATCCCCTATAAAAAAGTTTCCCCTGTTGAAGATCTACCCCTGTGTAAAAAAAAATTCGCCAAAATGGCTGTTATTTTTGAAAATAAAATTTAAGCAATCTGTAATAGATGGCGTTATTAGTTAAATACTGAAAATAATATTTGCAAAGGTTAAATGAATATCAATTAATATGACACGTGTAGGTATAGGAAATGCACTTGCAATTATAAAAAAATACCGTTATTCAGATGTTAAATGAATATCAAATTAAATGATGCTCACTACACGTGTGCATTCGTCATCTTATTTACGTATGTATAGACAATTGTGAGAATTTACATGTATTAGATGACGACACATTACATAACTGTGGCACGGAATATTAAGTGTCGGCATCCGATCCTCACCTTGAAAGCGAAAGTTGTTCTCTAATTATTGTTTTCGCAAAAAAAGGGGCCCACAAAAAAACAATAGCTAAAATAATTTATTTTATTTTATTCAAATAAATATCAATAAAAATGGTTTAATTTAACACGTAAACAAGTTATTATAATAAATTTGCATTTTTAATACAATGCTGGTTGTACAGTTTTTACAATTATTTATTAAGTGATATTCACAATTTCCTATTTCCTCGTTACTAAAATCATATCCTTCGATATTGAGAACTGTTGGGCATAAAAATACAAATTGTCGTAGATATAGTCCCTTTTCTCTGGTGGTGACAAATATTTTATCCATACTTTCTAATTCGCTTTTTAGAATTCCCACAAAATACTTGTAGTCAAAGTAGTCTTTTCTGTGTTTATCATTACAATTCCAATTAAGGCCGCATATTTCTCTAGTGCAATCACGTATCTGTGTTTTAATTTGATTATTTAAATATTCAAATTTTATATCCGGTTCAAATAAATAATGTTTTATGTATTTTTTATCGCAGGAAACACAATCACATTCACAAGACTTTAAAATAGTTAATTCCTTAAGAAAATAGGTATTATTTATATTGAAACCCAAAACATCTACAAAAGCGATCTTGGATTTATCGTTTTTTTTTACAATGTTCATCGTTTACAATTACATAGATCTGACTAATTTTGTTAGAGGCGAATATGAATATATATGGTCTGATAAAATTAAGGCATATGCGGTTGTATTTTGTGGGGCATTTTCCTTCAATGAAAATTGTATGCGCAGATCTAAAAGTGAGGAGTTTGAATTTAACAATTCTTTCTGGCGTGATATGTCAAACACGACAAAGGGACAAATTGTTTTAAATAATTTTTTATCCACCATAGGCTGGTTTTGTTTATCATAATAAGAACGTTGGAAATTCGCAAACATCTCATATATGATGGAATAATTGTTATGCTCATAATCCACATGTAAATTGTCATATGGGAAACAATCCGAATTTATAAATAATTTAATATTTGTCAATTTGCAATGATCAAATGTGCTCATATTTTTTCTTAATTTATTCTTTTTATCAATAGACAAACAGAATATTACATATCTGGGCTTTTCTAATTGGGTAGAAGATTTCACTACCCAATCAAAATCTTTTGATATTTGTAATTCCGGAATTGTGTATAGATTCCATTGACGTGAGAAAATAGATAATTCTCTGCCACTGTCTATTACTTGTAAAAGTTTTAATTTACTGTAGTCTGATAATTCAACAATGGGAACTCTCCAAACAATTTTTTTAATGTTTAATGTTACAGGCTCCGGTCCTACATCATACATTGCATTTAAATTAGTGTTGCTTCTAATTAAAACTAATTCTTGTTTCATGAAAACAATAACTTTCTTGAAATCCTCCGCAAATCCTAATAATGTTCTCAAAGGTACACACACCGAAAAATGCCCATCATTTAGATGATAATAACAAGTATCATCTACGTTCCAGCCCGCATTTGAAAGGATGGCCGACTCGGCACTTGAAAATGATAGCAAACCTTTGACCGTAGATACTATTCCGGGCGTATGACATGACTCAATAATTTTTCCATTTAATTCATACCTAATTTCTTCAAACAAAAAAGGCACAAAATTGTTTACTAATTTGGCGGTTAATGAGGGCCTTTGATCCCTATTTTGAAGAACTGTTCCCTCTAAATATATATATGAATCGCTGGGCAAAGTTAAAATTTCCGACTGGGGTACAGTTATTCTAATTTCATCGTTGACGTTAAAAGTATTCGTAGCATAAGGGTAATATGAATGTTTTTCTAATCTACTTATGGAATTATCAAAGAGGGGTGTTTCCAATACATTTAAGCTATCGTCCATTATTTTTTAAAATAGTTAATCCTAAGGATTGTAAAAATTGTTTATTTGATTTTGTTAAACCTTTGCCTTTAAAAGATTTTGCAGTACTACACGAATTTAATAAATTATTCCTATTTATATATGATTTATTGTATTTAATAACCATTGTTATAAGAATCAACTATAAATTCTATTTATTATGAGACAATATACAAATTTGTACTGAGCAAATAAAATCGTTTATTGTCTATATATAGTGCACAATTTTAATATGAATATCGCTGATTTTTTCTACGCAAATGTAATCTTGCAGAGACCCTTTCTCCTCGTAAATTTATTAAATCCCCATTTTGGTCGACTATTTTTAATTCGATAAAATGTATTTTTTTAGTGTTTAGAGGAAAATATATAACGTTGTCCTGAACAATGGTTTCTCGAAAGCCGAATGGATTACTAAAAGTAAAATTGTAAATAGAGTGGCTCTCCTTCCCATTATGATAATTCCCATGTGCAATATTACATTCGACACTCATCACATTAATTCTAAATATGTCAATGATTTTCTGTGATATTGTTTTAACATTTGAAAGAATAACAATTTTTCCAAATCCCAACATTTTCCCGATTGAGCTTTTTTCGCTTAAATCTACAATATAGTTACAAAAAATTTCCGACTTTAAAGTTGTTGTATTTGCCACTAAATCGAATTGAATTTTTCTAGTAAGATTTTTATTTAAATCTTCAATTTTTTTATCAATGAATTTTTTTAGTTCATCAAATTCGTAGGCCCCCTCGGGTATAATTATATTATTGTTACCAATTTTTATCGAATTACAAGTGTCATCTATATTCGGGACACAATTGTACGTTTCAAAGTTTACTAAGCCGATTTCATAATCGTCGCCATTCAGATCAATGGGTGGGTCGAAATAGGATGTTAAAATTGTCGTATTTCCGCTGAGTGTAAAAGTAGTCATTTTACTATATATTATTATATAAAAATCTTATGCATAAATGTCCACAATTATTTTTATTTAAATTTTGAAAATTATTATATATTATATTTAATCGTTACTGGTCCTGAACTATTTAAATAATCTACTAATATATATGGTGGTGGAAGATTACCGAAGGAATCGAAATATAATACAGAGTTACCATTTTTTATATAGGAAACCCAATGAGTTCCATCCCCACTACTCTTATCTAAATTGACTATACCACACTCCACAGTTTTTCTAACAACGGGTGGTAAACTATTTAACATAAATATGCCTCTAAAGTAGGGGATTTTTAATTTTTTAACATAATTTTGTATTTCAATATTTGTTAATGCATGTCTTGGCAATATCAATGGAATTTTTTTTTAAATACAACACCATATCCCTTTTTATATGGTTTTAAATATAATCCCCTTCCAATCGCAATTGAATCTAGCTTCTTGTTAAGTTTCTTTTTCTCCTCTAAACTTTCTTTAGCTGCATTTGCTCTTTTTATTGATGAAACAATGTTTGCAACACTACCGCCCAAAGATCCTAGTAAAGAAGCTGCGCTTAATATAGGCAATATTGCCCCTATAAATCCCCCCGTTTTCGGAATGGGTATAATTCGAGACGGTTTCTTTTTACCTTTTCTATTTTTATTTGCATTTAAAGCAATCGCTACAGCATCTTCAAGGCTATTCGGTTTTTGATTTTTCAAAGCTATTTTCGCTCTTTTGACAGCCTGATTGAAAGTAATACCCTTACCAATAATTTTTTTAATCCCTGACCTTAATCTTTTCTTTACACCTTTTCTTCTGATGCCTCTACCTATTGTTTTATTCATTAGAGATTTTTGATGGTGACCAAAACCCAACATAGTTTTACCTTTCATTGCACCAGCCACTAATAATGAAGCGAATTTTTCTTTTAAATTCGAATCTTTTGCTTTAAACCGATCCAATGCTTGTTTAGCCAAAATTTTATCAGCCCTATGTCTATCAGTCAAATCTTTATTTTTCCAATAGAAAATATCGTGCTCCTTGCAAAAATTGTCCAATTTATTTATTGGTTGGCTATTTCGAGCAAGTCTATCCTCAAGTTGAGTATTGGGGCCGCAATAATTATAATTAAAAATGTGCCACTCTTTTTTTTTCAATTTGTCGAGTATACCGCTCCCGAACATGTAATAAAGTTTACTAAATAAATTTAAAAGTTTTTTTATTTATATACATATATTGTTACAATGTTTAATAATCGTTATGATTTTAAATATATATAGTAATAGCATATTAAAAACACAATAGATAAAAAATATAAAACAGTTGACAGTATAAAACCAATTTTCCAATTTAATGCACAGACAGTGTCGCAATTTGAATTTTTATCATCTACTTTACATTCATTTATAATAATTTTATGCCAATCATCTGATTCAATCATGGAGCCGTTCATTTGAAAAAATTTTAGTTTATAATTCAAAACTGATATGTTTTTATTGATGTTTATAGACGTTTCGTAGATTCTTCCATTGCTTAGCAGTCTACCATTATACAACAATAAATCATTATTTCTACTAGTTTGTTCCATTCGAATCCACGATGATGGATAAAGATCGTTTTTTGTCCCATTATAATCGAGACATATTAATGCGTCAATTGTGTTCTGTGGTACGGCCGTGTAAAATGTTGAATTTAATGTTGCCGTTAAAAATAATAAACCAGCTGCATGAAAAGCCATTGCAAATGAATACTACTCTAATACTACTAAACTAAATCCTTTTTATCTATCCACCCCCTCTTATTAACTCCCAAAAATTTCACATACAGTTTTCTACCATTCTGTTTTTTTCTTAATATTTTCTCTACAAGGTAAATATCATGATATTTTGTTAGTTGTAATTCTTGTTCATAAAATCCACCTTTAATAATTTCACCGTCTTCGTCTTGAAGAATATAAGTTGTTGGGTCGGTTAATTTCACAGAATAAATTTTAAAAATTTCGTTAGACCATGATGGTCTATAACCCTTAGAAAATAATTCGCGGTATTTACTTATTCTAACATAATCTCCAACTTTAAAACGATTATTTGTTGTTGCGTATTTAATTCTATTATACACTGTTGATAACAGTTTCCCTTCTGTTTTTTTAGTTACATCAATTGGTTTCATTTTTATAGTTGAATGAATAGTATTGTTATATTTGTGAATTATCCCATCCAAAATATCATGCCATTTGTAATTTCCACGATAGCTAAACTCAACCCATAATAATTTTTTTATTGTTCGAATAACCCGCTCCACTATTGAGGCTTTCTTAGTACTATAAGTTGAGTAATGATTTATTGTATGTTTATTCATTAAATTTTTAAATTGTTGATTATAGAATTCTTTTCCAAAATCGGATTGTATATTTTTGGGAATATTATCAGGTTCAATAATTGAGGCTAATGCTGAAACAATATCTTTTGCGGATTTTGTTTTAACACCTCGCGCCCATACATATTTACTAAACGTATCAATAACCACCAATATATAATTTAGTCCTTTATTAATTTTCGAATATGGTCTCATTTCAATTAAATCAATTTGATAAAGATCTCGAATGCCCCTCATGATCACCTGTCTCCTTGTAAAATTTTTACGGGCCGGTTTGTGAATTTCCAAGACAACGTCTCTTTTAACATCTTGTATTATATTTTTTTTATTGTTCATTCTGTTTTAGCTATTATTATTATAAATAATATTATGCAATGACTTTAGACTCACGCAATTCCTCAAATATCGATTCTATTTCGTTCTCGATTATGCCGTTGTTCCCACTTTGTTTACTTGCAATTAATAATTTTAATCTGTCAACTAATTCATTTACATCATTAAAATAGACATATTGGGGTCTATTAGTATTATATGACATAATTGCTTGAGATTTATCGTTTATTATATTATTTAGCGAAATACTTTTGCTTTTTATTCCCCCACATTTTTTCTCACGTAAATGTGGAGGACGTAACCGATGAGCAATTCCACTCACACTAGAGATTCTAGGCATCGATGGGCGTGGGAAATTCTTATCGAATTCTGCGGTGGCGATCGAAGTCATTATTGGCTTAATAGTATTTACATATTTTTCACCTCGATTTCCACTAACTTGTTCATTCGCTTGAAAATTTCTTTTATTTGCATTAGTCAGGAGTATTAACTCTGCAAAAGCTTCCCTATCTTTGTTTGTAATCAATGCATTTTTAGGTTTTGTTTTAAATATCAATTCATATAAACCTTCCGTTCCATCAAAAATTTTATCTTTGACTATAATATCTTTACCTTTAAAAGTCATAACACTATCACCGAAAGTGAGTTTTTCTAAAACTCTGTCATGTCGAACGTAATGAGTATCATATTCGTTTTTGACATCTTTTATTCTTTCCATCAAATAATGTCTAGGTAATTCGTGATCAAATTGTTCGAAATATTCATCAAGCCCTCCTTGCGTCATTTGTTCCAGCTCGGGTGATTTAAGTACCGTGTCGGGTGATGTCTGCAGTTGTGGTTCATCGTAAATATAACTTTCATCATCGGGGATGTGCTCAAATGTTTTTTCCATTGTTTGGTCTAAGAATGATGTTTCCTTTAATATATTTTTCGAAGGCTCTGATGAATGTGTTGATGGTGACACCACAGATATGTTAGCGATGTCGGCGAGGGGGCCTTTCCTATCTAATGACTCCGCTTGAGTTGTCCTCATCATAGATGACCTTCGTCTCGGTTTGGTCGGTGCATCGAATACCGCGTCGTCGTGGTCATCGTTTATAGTTGTAGTATCTAAATTATTTGTGCTCTCGTTTGGCTCGTCAATGTAAAGCGTTCGAAAATCGCTAGGTCTAAATTTATAGGAGCGATCTTTCTTGATATTATATTCGTCAGCATATGTGTCGCTTTCTTTCTTGACAGCATCCTCTAATTTTATTGTTTTAGGATCAAATGACTCCTTTAAAATTTTCTTAAGAGGCTGATATTTTGATTCTAAAAAAGTTTCAGCATCCTGTCGTTGAGATTTAATTAAATCAAATTTTCGTTTTACACTTTTACGAGCTTTAATTAGCTTTTTTGTTAATTTTTTATCCATATTTATGAATAAAACGATACAATCACTAAAGCGGAAAATTAAATAATAACAGTACTGCAAAACAACTTATCTATTTATATCCGTCGTTTTTTTATTATAATTGTATATAATTGTCAAAACCCCTTCTATACCGTCCATTATTTAAATCGTTTTCCTTTGAAATAACTAAAAAATCATATTTATCTTGCCAACAAAAATGACATATATTTAAAAATTGCTTAAAAGACATGTCTGTATTTACATGATCATGGTAGCGGTTTTGTCATTACATATCCGTATAAATTAACAAAATCACCGTAAAATAAATATGTAGATTCAATTTCGGGATTATAATTTTGCTTATATTTGTTGTTTGCCTCTGAATATTTACAATTACTTTGAACTAATCCCCCTCGTAAACTTTTCTCAATCATGTTATACATATCGGTATCAACAATGAGTTCTAATTGAATTTTCGTATATTTGAGCATTGCGTCAAAGGAAAATGAGGCGTTTGTCAAATAGTGTACGGGGTCTAATCCATATGTTTTTAAGCTTGTTTTTCTATAATTTTCAAACACATCGGCTAACAATAAGGTATCGGTTTTTAGATATAAATCCATATATTCCCCCAAATTTTTTATTTTCATTTTATTCCACACATTTAATGCGTGATTATATTCATCGTCGCTAATATTCTTATCATATAATTGAGAATAGAATAATTCAATTCTGGGCAATACGGTGTCATCAAGTTTGTCAATATTGTCTATGTAGTCATAACAAAATACTCCCTTTTTACAAACTAATTTAAATTCATCCTCGTTCTGTACAAAAGACTTTGTTATAATTTTTCTCTCATTTTCCAAATTTTTTGATAGGTTGTCCAAGCTTTCAGGCAAAAATTTGAAGGAATCTAAAAATCTTAGGGAAATGCTACTATTGATTACATATTTTTGAAATGATATGTATTTCTCAGTTGAACTTGGAATTAGTGTGACGCCGCCTTTATCATATTCCGCTAATTCTTGAATAAAAAAGTGTGTATCATAATTGGAACTATTGTGAATAATGATTGGTAAATATTTTTGTTTTTTATATTTTAGGTTACACAATTGATGTGAGGGACCATTGTATTCTCCATTGAAATGGTTATGATCTTTTACTTTAACCTCATTTTCTTTAATAGGTTCCTTACAAATGTGACATATATTACAATGCTTAAATTCGTATTCTTGATGTGTTGTTAAAAATAAAGCTTTGGGCGTTTTAACTATTTTATCGATTTCATAGGACAATGCCACCATTTCTTTAACAAACTAGCGGGGACAATCAAATCCTCTATATAATTTAAATCTGGATAGGTTCTCGTCATATGAACATTTAAAATAAAAGGCCACACTATAGGGGCGGTGATTTTGTAAAATGTCTTCCTCTACAATATTTTTCTCCAATATACTCTCAAAGTCTGCATAAACTACAAAAGGTTGTAATTGTTGAAATTGGAAATTTTTAAATTTGAGTGTAGAATTATTTTCATCGGGTAAAGTGGTTTTACAATCATTATATTGAGAACATATTTCTATGTGTTGTTGATATTTAGAATTATTTAAAAAACAATTTAAACAAATGTCGCAAACATGTATTTTAGATCGTTAACTACTGAATCTTTGATTAGATATTAAACGAGAAAGGTCTTTTATTAAACAAAAATGATATACTTTCTTTGATTTATTGGGAAAATTGTAATCATAATCGACTTTTTTTGTTAAGGCTAAGAGGTGTATTGTTTTGTTTAAGACCGAATTATTTATTGATATAATAATCGGGTATACCTTCTTTTTTTTATACATGTATACATTTATTCGAAGGTTATTTTTTTTCAAATTTTGGTATTTGATCAAATGTAAAGGGGAAGGTAAAATCTTTATAGTTTAAATATTTTAATTTATGTTTATAGGAGGAAACTCTATTGGCATTATTCGTGTTGGGAAATTTTGCTGCTAAAATACTATATAAAAAACATAGAGAGTCGTTATTATGTACATTTATGATGGCTTTTTTTCTTTTTAAAAAGTTACTTAATTCAATATAAGTAGATTGTCCTAAACAAATGGGTTCATATTTATTAATATTTACCTTTAAACCAATTATACTTTCTATCGCCCATCCGCTCTCTTTTTGTTGAAAATCGTCCAGATTATTTAAAATTTTGGTTGCAATAGTTTGATATATAGTTTTGAAATCCGAATTTTTATCAATTAGATGAATTTCTACCATAAATGATTTTACCTCTTGTTTTCCGGTACTAGGCAGTACAAATTTGCCCAAAAAGACAAAGTTCACTTTCACCGGAGTTTTTTTTAATATTTTCTTAATTTTAATTTGAACACTGCGATACGCCTTATTTAGAAATAATTTTGGGTCTTTATATGATATATTTATTACCATTCCGGTTAACATTCTACTTTTAAAAATAGATTTAAGGTCTTTCCATATTAGTCTTCCATTACTTTTTGATACATCGCCTCCACCCTTTTTTTCAATGAAAATATTCTTCAATGTCTCAAGTTGTTCCTTTAATATCCCTAGGTTTGTTTCAATTTTACTTGCATTTTCGGTGCTTTTGATGTATTCACTTGAATTCACTTTTAAAAATCGGTTTATTAAATTTATCACACATTGAACTTTTTTATGTATTTCTCACATTCTTCTTTAATTCTTATAAGAGGAATAATTTGAAATATCAACTTTATAGTTTGTGAACTTAACTCGCTTATCGTATTCATTTTTATTTCTGTAAAGATTTAGATCTTAACATCACATTATATAGGTGTATATAGGATATATATATACGTACGAGCCTATTTGTCAGCAATAGGGGGGTTTTCGAATTAAACAAAGACAGTTGTTTATATCATATTTTATTTGTTTTCAATATGTAGGTATAATATAATATGAATTTAATAAGTTCATAATAGTTGATATAACATATTCCCATTATTTTATTATTTTCCACTTGAGCCATAATTTAAAGCTTTTCTCAAAATATTTGGTAGCACTTCTGTAGGTGTTATAGATGTCTTCAATTGAGCGGTTGGTAAAATGACAATTTGAGCGAATCTTTGTCCTTCTGTCAATGTACAATCTGAATCTGCAATGAACACACTGCTGAGTTCTCCATTGTATGTTGGGTCTACCAATCCGCTTCTCAAAACACCTAACAAATTAGTTGAAGATCTGGCAATTATTATTCCGCAGTAATTTAAAGGAATTACAACTCTTTCTTTATAAAAAATCAAAATTTTTTCATTTTTTTTACATATATATTCTTCTTTTACTTTTAAGTTATATCCGCTATCGCACACATAATTTTTAAATAATTTGACATTCGAAAATATTTGAGGAAGGTATAAGAATTTTGCGGTATTGTAAATTTGATTAATGGACGACTCGATATTCCTATGATCGACAGTCACAGTAGGAAGTTTAAAATATTTTGCAAAACACTCAAACATAATGTGTTGTTTTTCAATATATTCAATGGTTAATATGTCAAGACCATTATTACGTTTGATCATCATGTTCAAAATAAGCTCGTAATTTTCTTTCATAGGTAGAATTATTAAAATTTTTGATTTTTTATCGTCTAACAGACCCAATTCCGCCATTTGAGAAAAAATTGTGTCAATTTGTAATTCGTGTTGGTTAAAACCGGCAAATAAATTATGAATCATATAGTATATAATGACAGCAAAGGAGGATCGATCGAATATACCAGCTTGAGTTCTATTTTTTTGCGAATACATTAGATATGCCAGTGTAGTTATTGGATTTAATGGATGAAGGAAGTCGTGCCTTTTTGTGTCTTCATCATAGTCCACTAAAGAATATGTTTAGATGATAATAAAATCAATCAAATAAAAATCTGTTTAACTTACCAAAGTTTACCGGATATTCTCTTGCTAGTTGTTTTAAAACAGTAGTTTTAAAACAGCAACAAACACCATCAACAAATAATTGGGCGCTCATATTTCGGATTTATTGGCTTAGAAACAGCAATTTCAAACTGCAGAATACGTGTGCAGTTATTACCTATATATATATATATATATTCCCCTAAAATTATGTTTTTTATTGAAAACAATACATACTTTGTAACTTGTTACTATTATGTCATTATTGAAGACACGTGCATTAAAAATTAGTCGATTGAATGCTAATATTTATTATACATTGTAACGAACCTGCATTTTGGCCACCTGTAAATGCATTTCGTTAATACATAATTAATGACGATTTGTTGTCTGATTTGTACCTGATTACTTTCCGCTGAATATTTCCCGCTTAACTTAGCTGATTCTGTTCTGCATTCAATATTTATCTGCATTTATCGACACATTTAATCTTCTGCATTATTTTAAGGTTAAGTGTTTGTTTTGTTTCTGAATAATTAATTGCCAATTAAGGTATTGACCATAGTCAACCACCTGTACCGCGTTTTTAAATTTGTAACGGGTGGAAGTACTTCCGCAACCAAAATTGCCGAGTGGAATTTACTCGCAAAAAGTCAATTTTGCATTACACGTGTTGCAATTTCGTCCAGTGCAATTACGAGTGTTATTACTACATCTTTTTGGGTTATTTTCAACTTTGAGCAACCGCATTTAACAGGGTAAGTCTGATTTATATTATTCTATTTACATTTTTTATGTATAATTAACATTGGAATGTGGTCAACCACGCCGCTTCCAATTTTACCCTGTTTCCCCTGAATTGTTCCTGCATTTAACCCCCACATCCGCATATATTTTCTGATGTGTGTTTCTGAGTCCTGATCCATTCGTATGAATCAACCCCGTAGATGAAGGGGTGAGTTATGTCGTCAACCGCATTTTATTTTACGTGAATCTGTCATTTTATTTTCTTTTCTAATTTTGAATTATGTTATTTTCTTTTATTTTTCTGAATAATTAGCCAAGGCTAATTATTCAAATTACATGAATTACCCCCCGCTCTTTTGGTACTTCTAGTACCCCACCGCTGAATTCTATAGTTTTTTTGGGTGTTTTTGACGTCATTATCTCTTCCGCGCGTACTCAGAATCCCTTCTCTGATTTCCGCATATAAAATCGGCTGCAAAGTGCCTAAAATTTCATTATTTTCTGACTGTTAAATTTCCGGAAGGGAAATCTGTGTCACCTGTCTGTCTGTTACAATTGTGTCTGTCTGCTGGCACTGTACATTTTTTTTATCAAGTTTTGACTTTTAAGTATCAAGTAGTTTCATTTTGATTTTGTTTTGAGTGAATTGGTTTATTTTATTTCGACTATTTTCTTTCCACAATTTATTTAATTACGTGCTGTGAAATTGTGGTAACTCCGCTTTATTTCCGCATTGTGAATTTTCTGCATTTTATTTCTGCATTTTGTTTCTACCGCATAGTGATTCTATTTAACGTACCTCCGCATATTTATTATTCTGTCTGTAAGATCTTTTATTTTATTTTATTTTGTATTATTTCATGACGAGTGTTTAATTTTCTTGATATTATCAGTTCGAATAAATTTCATTTAAGTTCAATTTATTTATTTCCTATATTTCGGTACGTACAATTGAATAATTTATTGACCCTTGGATTGATTATTTCTTCACTGAGTTCTTACCCGCGGTACGGTTGGTATTTCACCTCAAAATACCTGGCGCTCGAGGAAAACGGCTCGGGTCCGCGAAAACACGCCACAACATATTTATATTTTCATGAATATTTAATTTCTTTGTGAGATCATTTAATTTACGGTGCAATTTACAAATACTAAGCGTAAACAGTTTACGTTGTTTTAAATTATGACATATATATATATATATATAATTGGGTGGCCTTTCTTTAGTACTCAGTTTTGAATATTTTTTTTGTGATCAAGATGTATTTTGTAGATATTCAAGGTTTTGAATATAAAAAGACACATCCGTTTTATATAAAAGAAATCTCAATTATAACAGACAATGACGAACTTATTCATCAATTTGTCAAAATGCCAATAAAAAACTATGATTTGTCCGACAAAGAACGAGCCCATAATTTTTTTTTTGACAAAAACATTACATGGAATAGAGTGGAACACCAAAAATCCCGAAATTAATTTTGAAGATATTGGATCATTTCTGGCGACGCACATCCCAAGTGATAAAATTATTTATGTGAAAGGATTAGTCAAAAAGACCATATTGAGTGATTACGTAAAAAATATTATAATTAATTTAGAAGATATTAACTGTCCATCTTTAAATAGTCTTAAAAATGGTAATATAAATTTATTCCACTGTGGAAAACATTTATTTAATAATTTAAATTGTTCAATGCAAAATGTTAAACTATGTAAAAATTGGTTCTCAAATATAAACAAATAAAATCAGATTATTTACTTAAATATAGATTTTTATTTATCTCAATTCATTTTTAACATGACGCTCGACAAGTTCGGACGGCATATAGTAAGGAAATATCTTAATGATCATAGAAAATCACTCCCCAATAAACAAAATGTGTCAACAACTTCTAATATAGCTCAACAAATTGACAGCCTAATAACGAAAAAACTTGATTTACTAAGATATGAATTCGAACAAAAATTGCAATCATTAAGTCCTGCCGGCAATCTTTTGAGCCAAATTCAAAAATTAGAATCTGATTTTAATAATAAATTAGCTTCGGAATTCACTAAAAACTCCACGAAAACTTCTTTAATATCAAATGAAATAAATAGTTTAAAACAAGATTTTGAAAAAAAATTACGCTCTCTTGAGGGGCATTTTATTATAAACTTAAATATTGGTCCAAATAAGGAGCCTGTAACAAATTTTCTTAGATTAAGCACGGGCGGTTACAAATATATAATACATATTGCTGAGTGTGAATTATTATTGGTGAAAATTAGTGAAGATATTAATAAATTTCATATTTATGTTAATGGAGTACATGTACCTTCTATTATTGGAAAAAAATTGAAAAAAAATGATATAATTAATATAAAAGACGCAACAAATACTGTGAAGAATACGGTTCGTGTAATTTTTTTTTGTAAAGTACCCAGTTTATGTGTAGTGAAATTAATTCATAAATAAAAACAATCTGCTTTATTATTTACAAATAAATTATCTTCTTGAAAAACATTTGCATTTTTTTCAAATTAACATATTGCAATTACCTATACCTACACGTGTACAAATATTATTGATAATCTGTGTAACTTTCCGTGAGATTTAGAATTAATTAAATATTACATATTCTTGATACAACAAAAGGATTTGTTTTTCAATTTGAAAATTGTATTTCCCTACTCGTGTACATGAATTATTGATATAATAGAAGATTTATTTGATGCACTTTGTGATCAATTAAACATGCACACTCTCATAAAACAACAAAGGTAATTGTTTTCAATTATTAAATTGCTATTACTTACACGTCTGGAAATATTTGTGTAGAGATGGAAATTAAATATTCAGAAATCAATCTTATATATAGCGAGAGTTGGCGTTTTAAAAATAGTATAATTTGCTAATCCTACTATAAAAAAAACATGTCGGTTTTCCCTTCAACCGTTAAAGTCGTGTATGCCGGTCCGGATGTGTCCGTGTTCGAAGTTGATTTCACTGAAGAGTTAAATGAGCACGAAGAACTAAATGCCCGCGAAAAAATTAAAGACGCCATAAACAATTATCGGCGTGAATGTTTTCGTTGTGGCGAATCGTTCTTCGTGTGCGGTTGGAATAGCGGTTTCCAACTGACCTCTTCTGTCGTGGTGAGGGAAGAGCCTGCGAACAGGACCTTCACCAAAATTGAAATCAGCTTCCGGTGGAAGTTAAGTCTCTTTGAGGAGGGGTGCGTGCAAGACCGCATAAAAGAACGTTTAAATAGCAGAGAAAAAGACTGCCCCTGCGGCAAAAGATTACGAATCTTTTATTGGGATTCGGGGTTCGGCATGCACTCCCTGGTGTGTCCGGCCGCCAGAGAAGTCGAGGCACAGCAGCGGCGGGAAGAAGAACAGCGGCGGTTGGAGGAGGAACGGGAACGAGAGAGACAGGAGTGGGAAGGGGCAGATGATGATGTAAGTACATTTATATTGATAATTAAAACATCTTCTTATGTTAATTTTTTTATTTCTATTTCAGATCGAAGGGCCAGCAGCAGATCATCGCAATTTAGAGGAGGCGTGACGGGAAACAGCTGATGTAAGTACATTTATATTGATAATTTAAACATTTTCTAATCTTAATTTTTTATTTCTGTTTCAGATCGAAGGGGCAGCAGACTGAATCAAAAATTATGGATATAGGAATATTATTTGTATAATAGATAGGTATTAAATATATTTAAATTGTATGTAAATATGTATAAATGTATAAAATTGTATGTAAATAAATGTAAAAAAATTATATGTAATTAATAAATTATTATATTATAACTTTTTTTGTTTTGTTTTTGTTTTTTTTTCTACACTTGGAAGGAAATAGATAATTCGACTGAGACCAAGTTGCACCCGAATTAAAAGGGTCAATCGACAATCATTGGGAAGACTCGTATTAGTTCGCTAATTTGCTTTGAAAAATATGCTGTGATTGGTTGTTACATTCGGTTTTGAAATATTCACATATAATCAGCTGTAGCAAAGGTCGGCCTTATTTGTTCTAAAACGATAGTCTTCTCTCTAACAGAATATTGTCTCTCTCTCACACTCTTTGGTTTTATTGTTCATAATAAAGTGTTGCCAATTTTGTTGCACCCCAATTTAATTCGCTAGGTCAATGGATGGCTGCTTCCCACTTGAAAAGGTGCCGAGACAGAATGTCGACGATATCGAGCAGACCACCCGGTCAGAACGATTAGTCTGTGTTTGTCATTAGTTACCCAAATTGTAATTTGTTTATTTTAAATATATATTTATTGTTAATCGATTTGTGTATACTTTCTGTTACACCCCGAGGTACCACAACCCCCTTTATTCTTGCAGGACACAGGTATATAAGAGGGCTAGAGATGAAAGAAGACCAGTCTTTAAAAATCAATAGATTAGTCTTTTTAATTGTAAAAAGAACGGGTGAAAAATGGCAGAAAGCGTTGATGCTTGGTTAAGTGAATTTAGTCAGTTCGATTTTGATCAAATTCGCAATTACATAGTGACGTCTGAGAATTACATTTATTCGAATCTAAACGATCCTGATACGCTAGTTTCAGATTTGTTAAACGAAATTTTTGTTCCATGGCGAATCTTTCGTGTTGGTAAATTCACCTCTTTAAATAGTGAAACTATAAAAACATGTTTTAATAACAAATTATTGTGTGATAAGCTAGTGGCCAATTTAACGTATTATTTTGAAAATAAAGAAAATATTGAATTCAAAGATTTGGTGAAATTTGTCTCAAATCCAAATGAATTTCAAATGGATGAGGAGAGTGTTTCACGTCTTGAACAAATGAACCCACAACATTTATTATATTACTGCTTAATCATTTGTTCCGATTCATTGGATGAGACAAATTTTAAAAGAATATGTGAAAATTTGAATATTAACAACATATTCGCCAATTATTACACTATGAAGCACTTCTTAGAAAAAATGTATAGTGATGCAATTTTCTATACAAATATTCCACTATTAAAAAAATTAATGGCATACGATAATTTATTCATTTTCAATGTATGTGAGAATGATTATCACAAAGGAATATTTATGTTTTTGATAAACACAATCGATGGAAAAATGAAATAGGGAAGAGATGAACCGAATTCGAATTTGGAACAAGTTTCGCTACATATTGAAGATTACAAAGACACTTTAAATTTTGTTAAAACAAATCTTATGTATGTTATTTATTAGATAATATTTATTTATAGTATATGTGTATTTTTATTATACATTTAATTACAAACATAATATGATTCATTAACATCAAAAGTAAAATTTATTAATTCCATATGTTTGTTTTGATTAAAGTTCATTGAAGCAATAGAAAGGTGTTTCTTTAGACGAAAACAATAATTAGAGAACAACTTTCGCATTCAAGGTGAGGATCGGATGCCGACACTTAATATTCCGTGCCACAGTTATGTAATGTGTCGTCATCTAATACATGTAAATTCTCACATACGTAAATAAGATGACGAATGCACACGTGTAGTGAGCATCATTTAATTTGATATTCATTTAACATCTGAATAACGGTATTTTTTTATAATTGCAAGTGCATTTCCTATACCTACACGTGTCATATTAATTGATATTCATTTAACCTTTGCAAATATTATTTTCAGTATTTAACTAATAACGCCATCTATTACAGATTCTTTAAACTTTATTTTCAAAAATAACAGCCTTTTTGACGAATTTTTTTTTACACAGGGGTAGATCTTCAACAGGGGAAACTTTTTTATAGGGGCTGTTTTTTTATAGGGGTAGGGATTGGCGCTAGGGGTTGGATTTACAGCAGTAATGACCATTTCCCTCTACTACTATCGTAGGCTGGCAGTTCATAAGGTGTATGCGGCGTTAATCAGAGTCCCAAACCATTACTATATTCACATAGTATGCGTAAGACTGCCCCATGTGGTTGAACAGTGAATATTTCAAAAATGTCTATTACGGCCAAGCTGTCGTAGGCAGGCATTTCATATGGTGTGTACTAAGCGTTAGATTGCCCCATGTGGTTGAACAGTGAATATTTCAAAAATGTCTATTACAGAAAAGGTATCGTAGACAGGCAGTTCATATTGTGTATGCGGGGTTATAGAGAGCCCCAAACCGTATCCACATATTAGGCGTTAGACTGCCCCATGTGGTTGAACAGTAAATATTTCAAAAGTGTCAGTTATTGCCACACTATCGTAGGCAGGCAGTTCATATTGTGTATGCGGCGGTTTAAAGAGTCCTAAACCATTACTATATTCACATATTAAGCGTTAGACTGCGCCATGTGGTTGAACAGTGAATACTTCAAAAATGTCAGTTATAGCCAAATTATCGTAGGGAGGCAGTTCATATGGTGTATGCGGCGGTTTACAGAGTCTCAAACCATTACTATATTTACATATTAAGCGTTAGACTGACCCATGTTGTTGAACAGTGAATATTTCAGAATGTCAGTTATAGCCAAATGTTCGTAGGCAGGCAGTTCATATTGTGTATGCGGGGTTATACAGAGCCCCAAACCATTACTATATCCACATATTAGGCGTTAGACTGCCCTATGTGGTTGAACAGTGAATATTTCAAAAGTGTCAGTTATAGCCACACTATCGTAGGCTGGCAGTTCATATTGTGTATGCGGCGTTATACAGAGCCCCAAACAATTACTATATTTTCATATTAAGCGTTAGACTGCCCCATGTGGTTGAACAGTGAATATTTCAAAAATTTCTGTTTTAGCCAAACTATCGTAGGCAGGCTGTTCATATTGTGTATGCGGTGTTATACAGAGCCCCAAACCATTACTATATCCACATATTAGGCGTTAGACTGCCCTTTGTGGTTGAACAGTGAATATTTCAAAAATGTCTCTTTTAGCCAAACTATCGTAGGCAGGCTGTTCATATTGTGAATGCGGGGTTATACAAAGCCCCAAACGATTACTATATCCACATAGTAAGCGTTAGACTGCCCCATGTGGTTGAACAGTGAATATTTCAAAAATGTCTATTACGGCCAAACTATCGTAGGCAGGCAGTTCATATGGTGTGTACTAAGCGTTAGACTGCCCCATGTGGTTGAACAGTGTATATTTCAAAAATGTCTATTACAGCCAAGGTATCGTAGACAGGCAGTTCATATTGTGTATGCGGCGTTTAACAGAGCCCCAAACCATTACTATATTCACATATTAAGCGTTATACTGCCCTATGTGGTTGAACAGTGAATATTTCAAAAATGTCTGTTTTAGCCAAACTATCGTAGGCAGGCAGTTCATAAGGTGTATGCGGCGTTAAACAGAGTTCCAAACCATTACTATATTCACATAGAATGCGTTAGACTGCCCCATGTGGTTGAACAGTGAATATTTCAAAAATGTCTATTACGGCCAAGCTGTCGTAGGCAGGCAATTCATATGGTGTGTACTAAGCGTTAGACTGCCCCATGTGGTTGAACAGTGAATATTTCAAAAATGTCTATTACAGAAAAGGTATCGTAGACAGGCAGTTCATATTGTGTATGCGGGGTTATACAGAGCCCAAACCATATCCACATATTAGGCGTTAGACTGCCCCATGTGGTTGAACAGTAAATATTTCAAAAGTGTCAGTTATTGCCACACTATCGTAGGCAGGCAGTTCATATTGTGTATGCGGCGGTCTAAAGAGTCCTAAACCATTACTATATTCACATATTAAGCGTTAGACTGCCCCATGTGGTTGAACAGTGAATATTTCAAAAATGTCAGTTATAGCCAAATTATCGTAGGGAGGCAGTTCATATGGTGTATGCGGCGGTTTACAGAGTCTCAAACCATTACTATATTCACATAGTAAGCGTTAGACTGACCCATGTGGTTGAACAGTGAATATTTCAGATTGTCAGTTATAGCCAAATTATCGTAGGCAGGCAGTTCATATTGTGTATGCGGGGTTATACAGAGCCCCAAACCATTACTATATCCACATATTAGGCGTTAGACTGCCCTATGTGGTTGAACAGTGAATATTTCAAAAGTGTCAGTTATAGCCACACTATCGTAGGCTGGCAGTTCATATTGTGTATGCGGCGTTATACAGAGCCCCAAACCATTACTATATACACATATTAAGCGTTATACTTCCCTATGTGGTTGAACAGTGAATATTTCAAAAATGTCTTTGTAGCCAAACTATCGTAGGCAGGCAGTTCATATTGAGAATGCGGGGTTATATAGAGCCCCAAACCATATCCACATATTAGGCGTTAGACTGCCCCATGTGGTTGAACAGTAAATATTTCAAAAGTGTCAGTTATTGCCACACTATCGTAGGCAGGCAGTTCATATTGGGTATGCGGCGTTATACAGAGCCCTAAACCATTACTATATTTTCATATTAAGCGTTAGACTGCCCCATGTGGTTGAACAGTGAATATTTTAAAAATTTCTGTTTTAGCCAAACTATCGTAAGCAGGCTGTTCATATTGTGTATGCGGGGTTATACAGAGCCCCAAACCATTACTATATCCACATATTAGGCGTTAGACTGCCCTTTGTGGTTGAACAGTGAATATTTCAAAAGTGTCAGTTATAGCCACACTATCGTAGGCTGGCAGTTCATATTGTGTATGCGGCGTTATACAGAGCCCCAAACCATTACTATATTTTCATATTAAGCGTTAGACTGCCCCATGTGGTTGAACAGTGAATATTTCAAAAATATCTGTTTTAGCCAAACTATCGTAGGCAGGCTGTTCATATTGTGTATGCGGGGTTATACAGAGCCCCAAACCATTACTATATCCACATATAAGGCGTTAGACTGCCCCATGTGGTTGAACAGTGAATATTTCAAAAATGTCTATTATGGCCAAGCTATCGTAGGAAGGCAATTCATATAGTGTGTACTAAGCGTTAGACTTATTTTCCAACATCAGAGTATCCTGGTCACGGCACCAATTATGTAGTGTGACAACCCAAGTTGAGAAAAACTCATGTCATATAAGTGAATATTTAATTAAATAGGAATTTGTAGAAAAGTCAAAAAAATAGATTGGCCAAAAAGTAGTGATCGTTAAATAATGTACCCTACGTTGTGTTCTAAGAGATATGACATCGCGATACTTTGATAGTGGGAAAATATGGAAAATTAATAAATAAAATAAAACAACTCAAATAAGTTTGAAGAGCATATATTAATGAGATTAAAATAATTTGAAATTAAATAAAGAAAGAAAAATTAAATATAGACAAATGAAAACAAATTAATTAATTACGTAATTGAGTTATCAATTACTAATAGAAATCGCTTCATCCGAACTTTAATTCACAAATCGTTGTCACGTTTATGGGAAAGAACCAAAGTTCGGAAACTAAGAAAACCCATAACGTATTGACAACAAATTAAACAAAAAATAAATATGTAAACATAAATAAAATAAGGAAAAAAATCAATCACTATATTATTAGTGATATTTAAAACAAATAAACAAAGATTAATTAATGTTATTTCTATAACAAACAAGAACATGAAATGAAATCAAATCAATTGCAGCAAATAATAATCATTTAAAAATTCACTAAGAATCACACAACAGATCAAGTCGAATCATTTTAGATACATACAAAATTCATATGCAATCAAACCAAATCATTTAACAAACACACAACAACATCAAAATAATATCATCAAAATAATCAAATATATAAAATGTTCAAATATGTGAGTTAAGCCGTGCTCTGCACTGATCGCTATGTTTTTGTCACTATTTGAAATATAGAAATAGATTTTATGTTTATCAATTCTATATAATTAAAATAAATCATATGCAAGTTTTTGCATAATTTAATATTTGAATAAAGTGAAAAACATGATTTATGATCAAGATGAACTCTAATATTGCATCAAGTCATCTGCTCTAATCATGATTTCAAAATAAAATGGATAAACAAACATGTAAATATAATAACACACAAATAACAATTATTTACTGCAAAAATGTGATAAGTAATGAATTTAAAGCAAAATGAAATAGAAATAACATTAAAACAAATTAATATTATATTAAAAATAGTATTAATTTTATACATACATATATAATAAGAAATCAAAATAACAAATTAGAATATTTACCCTATATAGGAGTTGATTTAGCACAAGTAACTTTAAATAGTTCTTTATAATGATATAAATATTTGAAACAAAATTACAAATATGCGATCTTAACTGTTTCAATGTTTAAAATCTAATGCCTCAAGTAGGCCAAAAGACCAGTCAAGCAGTCCACAAAACTACCTGCTTCCAAAGGGAATACCCTAAACATTGCATTGAACTCAAACATGTGTAATTTAGACAAAATATTTCTAAGAAAAAACTATAAACATTGAGCAGTTATAACAAGTTTAAGTAAAATAGTTATAGCCACCCATGTTCCCATTACAAATAGTAGGTGTTCAAATACATGGGGCAGTCCAACGCTTAATATGTGGTTATAGCAATGCTTTGGGATAACGCGGCATATACTACATTAACTCCGTGCCTCTAATAGTTTGCCTGTAACGGACATTTTTGAAATATTAGGAGTTCAATTACATGGGGCAGTCCAACGCTTAATATGTCTTTAAAGTAATGCTTTGGGACTCTGTATAACGCGGCATATACAATATTAACTCCGTGCCTCTAATAGCTTGCCAGTAATTGATATTTTTGGAATATTATGTGTTCAACCACATGGGGCAGTCCAACGCTTAATAAGTGACTATATTAATGCTTTGGGACTCTGTATAACGCTGCATATACGATATGAACTTTGTGCCCCTAATAGTTTGGCTGTAACGGACACTTTAGGAATATTATGTGTTCAAACACATGTTGCAGCCCAATGCTTAATATGTGATTATATTAATGCTTTGGGACTCTGTAGAACGCTGCATATACAGTATGAACTCTGTGCCTCTTATAGTTTGGCTGTAACTGACATTTTTGGAATATTAGGTGTTCAACCACATGGGGTTGTCCATCGCTTAATATGTGATTATAGTAATGCTTTGGGACTCGGTATAACGCTGCATATACAATATGAACACTGCGTCTCTAATAGTTATTCTGTAACTGACATTTTTGGAATATTAGGTGTTCAACCACATGGGGTTGTCCATCGCTTAATATGTGATTATAGTAATGCTTTGGGACTCGGTATAACGCTGCATATACAATATGAACACTGTGTCTCTAATAGTTATTCTGTAACTGACATTTTTGGAATATTAGGTGTTCAACCACATGGGGCAGTCCAACGCTTAATAAGTGACTATATTAATGCTTTGGGCCTCTGTAAAACGCTGCATATACGATATGAACTTTGTGCCTCTAATGGTTTCGCAGTAACGGACACTTTTGGAATATTAGGTGTTCAACCACATGGAAAAGTCCAACGGTTAATAAGTGACTATAGTAATGCGTTGGGCCTCTGTATAACGCTGCATATACGATATGAACCCTGTGCCTCTTATAGTTTGGCTGTAACTTGCAGTTTTGGAATATTAAGTGTTCAACAACATGGGGTTGTCCATCGCTTAATATGTGATTATAGTAATGCTTTGGGACTCGGTATAACGCTGCATATACAATATGAACACTGTGTCTCTAATAGTTATTCTGTAACTGACATTTTTAGAATACTAGGTGTTCAACCACACGGGGCAGTCCAACGCTTAATATGTGATTATATTAATGCTTTGGTACTCTGTATAACAATGCATATACAGTATGAACTCTGTGCCTTTTATAGTTAAGCTGTAACTGACATTTTTGGAATATTAGGTGTTCAACCACATGGGGCAGTCCAACGCTTAATAAGTGACTATATGAATGCTTTGGGACTCTGTATAACGCTGCATATACATTATGAACACTGTGACTCTAATGGTTTGGCTGTTACGGATATTTTTGGATTATTAGGTGTGTCTGTTTAACCAAATGGGGCAGTCCAACGCTTAATATGTGATAATAGTAATGCTTTGGGACTCTGTATAACGCTGCATATACGATATGAACTTTGTGCCTCTAATAGTTTGGCTGTAACGGACATTTTTGGAATATTAGGTGTTCAACCACATGGGGCAGTCCAACGCTTAATAAGTGATTATATTAATGCTTTGGGCCTCTGCATAACGCTACTTATACAAAATGAAATCTGTGCCTCTGATAGTTTGGCTGTTACAGACATTTTTGGAATATTATATGTTCAACAATATGGGGCTGTCCATCGCTTAATATGTGGTTATAGTAATGCTTTGGGACTCTGTATAACGCTGCATATACAATATGAACACTGTGTCTCTAATAGTTATTCTGTAACTGACAGTTTTGGAATATTAAGTGTTCAACAACATGGGGTTGTCCAACGCTTAATATGTGATTATAGTAATGCTTTGGGACTCAGTATAACGCTGCATATACAATATGAACACTGTGTCTCTAATAGTTATTCTGTAACGGACATTTTTGGAATATTAGGTGTTCAACCACATGGGGCAGTCCAACGCTTAATAAGTGACTATTTTAATACTTTGGGCCTCTGTAAAACGCTGCATATACGATATGAAATTTATGCCTCTAATAGTTTGGCTGTAACGGACACTTTTGGAATATTAGGTGTTCAACCACATGGGGCAGTCCAACGCTTAATAAGTGACTATTTTAATACTTTGGGCCTCTGTAAAACGCTGCATATACGATATGAAATTTATGCCTCTAATAGTTTGGCTGTAACGGACACTATTGGAATATTAGGTGTTCAACCACATGGGGCAGTCCAACGCTTAATAAGTGATTATATTAATGCTTTGGGCCTCTGTATAACGCAGCTTATACAAAATGAATTCTGAGCCTCTTATAGTTTGGCTGTAACTGACAGTTTTGGAATATTAGGTGTTCAACCACATGGGGTTGTCCATCGCTTAATATGTGATTATAGTAATGCTTTGGGACTCGGTATAACGCTGCATATACAATATGAACACTGTGTCTCTAATAGTTATTCTGTAACTGACATTTTTGGAATATTAGGTGTTCAACCACATGGGGTTGTCCATCTCTTAATATGTGATTATAGTAATGCTTTGGGACTCGGTATAACGCTGCATATACAATATGAACACTGTGTCTCTAATAGTTATTCTGTAACTGACATTTTTGGAATATTAGGTGTTCAACCACATGGGGCAGTCCAACGCTTAATAAGTGACTATATTAATGCTTTGGGACTCTGTATAACGCTTCATGTACAGTATGAACTCTGTGCCTCTTATAGTTTGGCTGTAACTGACAGTTTTGGAATATTAGGTGTTCAACAACATGGGGTTGTCCATCGCCTAATATGTGATTATAGTAATGCTTTGGGACTCTGTATACTGCTGCATATACAATATGAACACTGTGTCTCTAATAGTTATTCTGTAACTGACATTTTTGGAATATTAGGTGTTCAACCACATGGGGCAGTCCAACGCTTAATATGTGATTATATTAATGCTTTGGTACTCTGTATAACGCTGAATGTACAGTATGAACTCTGTGCCTTTTATAGTTAAGCTGTAACTGACATTTTTGGAATATTAGGTGTTCGACCACATGGGGCAGTCCAACGCTTAATAAGTGACTATATGAATGCTTTGGGACTCTGTATAACGCTGCATATACAATATGAACTCTGTGCCTCTTATAGTTTGGCTGTAACTGACAGTTTTGGAATATTAGGTGTTCAACAACATGGGGTTGTCCATCGCTTAATATGTGATTATAGTAATGCTTTGGGACTAAGTATAACGCTGCATATACAATATGAACACTGTGTCTCTAATAGTTATTCTGTAACTGACATTTTTGGAATATTAGGTGTTCAACCACATGGGGCAGTCCAACGCTTAATAAGTGACTATATTAATGCTTTGGGACTCTGTATAACGCTGCATATACGATATGAACTTTGTGCCCCTAATAGTTTGGCTGTAACGGACACTTTAGGAATATTATGTGTTCAAACACATGTTGCAGCCCAATGCTTAATATGTGATTATATTAATGCTTTGGGACTCTGTAGAACGCTGCATATACAGTATGAACTCTGTGCCTCTTATAGTTTGGCTGTAACTGACATTTTTGGAATATTAGGTGTTCAACCACATGGGGTTGTCCATCGCTTAATATGTGATTATAGTAATGCTTTGGGACTCGGTATAACGCTGCATATACAATATGAACACTGCGTCTCTAATAGTTATTCTGTAACTGACATTTTTGGAATATTAGGTGTTCAACCACATGGGGTTGTCCATCGCTTAATATGTGATTATAGTAATGCTTTGGGACTCGGTATAACGCTGCATATACAATATGAACACTGTGTCTCTAATAGTTATTCTGTAACTGACATTTTTGGAATATTAGGTGTTCAACCACATGGGGCAGTCCAACGCTTAATAAGTGACTATATTAATGCTTTGGGCCTCTGTAAAACGCTGCATATACGATATGAACTTTGTGCCTCTAATGGTTTCGCAGTAACGGACACTTTTGGAATATTAGGTGTTCAACCACATGGAAAAGTCCAACGGTTAATAAGTGACTATAGTAATGCGTTGGGCCTCTGTATAACGCTGCATATACGATATGAACCCTGTGCCTCTTATAGTTTGGCTGTAACTTGCAGTTTTGGAATATTAAGTGTTCAACAACATGGGGTTGTCCATCGCTTAATATGTGATTATAGTAATGCTTTGGGACTCGGTATAACGCTGCATATACAATATGAACACTGTGTCTCTAATAGTTATTCTGTAACTGACATTTTTAGAATACTAGGTGTTCAACCACACGGGGCAGTCCAACGCTTAATATGTGATTATATTAATGCTTTGGTACTCTGTATAACAATGCATATACAGTATGAACTCTGTGCCTTTTATAGTTAAGCTGTAACTGACATTTTTGGAATATTAGGTGTTCAACCACATGGGGCAGTCCAACGCTTAATAAGTGACTATATGAATGCTTTGGGACTCTGTATAACGCTGCATATACATTATGAACACTGTGACTCTAATGGTTTGGCTGTTACGGATATTTTTGGATTATTAGGTGTGTCTGTTTAACCAAATGGGGCAGTCCAACGCTTAATATGTGATAATAGTAATGCTTTGGGACTCTGTATAACGCTGCATATACGATATGAACTTTGTGCCTCTAATAGTTTGGCTGTAACGGACATTTTTGGAATATTAGGTGTTCAACCACATGGGGCAGTCCAACGCTTAATAAGTGATTATATTAATGCTTTGGGCCTCTGCATAACGCTACTTATACAAAATGAAATCTGTGCCTCTGATAGTTTGGCTGTTACAGACATTTTTGGAATATTATATGTTCAACAATATGGGGCTGTCCATCGCTTAATATGTGGTTATAGTAATGCTTTGGGACTCTGTATAACGCTGCATATACAATATGAACACTGTGTCTCTAATAGTTATTCTGTAACTGACAGTTTTGGAATATTAAGTGTTCAACAACATGGGGTTGTCCAACGCTTAATATGTGATTATAGTAATGCTTTGGGACTCAGTATAACGCTGCATATACAATATGAACACTGTGTCTCTAATAGTTATTCTGTAACGGACATTTTTGGAATATTAGGTGTTCAACCACATGGGGCAGTCCAACGCTTAATAAGTGACTATTTTAATACTTTGGGCCTCTGTAAAACGCTGCATATACGATATGAAATTTATGCCTCTAATAGTTTGGCTGTAACGGACACTTTTGGAATATTAGGTGTTCAACCACATGGGGCAGTCCAACGCTTAATAAGTGACTATTTTAATACTTTGGGCCTCTGTAAAACGCTGCATATACGATATGAAATTTATGCCTCTAATAGTTTGGCTGTAACGGACACTATTGGAATATTAGGTGTTCAACCACATGGGGCAGTCCAACGCTTAATAAGTGATTATATTAATGCTTTGGGCCTCTGTATAACGCAGCTTATACAAAATGAATTCTGAGCCTCTTATAGTTTGGCTGTAACTGACAGTTTTGGAATATTAGGTGTTCAACCACATGGGGTTGTCCATCGCTTAATATGTGATTATAGTAATGCTTTGGGACTCGGTATAACGCTGCATATACAATATGAACACTGTGTCTCTAATAGTTATTCTGTAACTGACATTTTTGGAATATTAGGTGTTCAACCACATGGGGTTGTCCATCTCTTAATATGTGATTATAGTAATGCTTTGGGACTCGGTATAACGCTGCATATACAATATGAACACTGTGTCTCTAATAGTTATTCTGTAACTGACATTTTTGGAATATTAGGTGTTCAACCACATGGGGCAGTCCAACGCTTAATAAGTGACTATATTAATGCTTTGGGACTCTGTATAACGCTTCATGTACAGTATGAACTCTGTGCCTCTTATAGTTTGGCTGTAACTGACAGTTTTGGAATATTAGGTGTTCAACAACATGGGGTTGTCCATCGCCTAATATGTGATTATAGTAATGCTTTGGGACTCTGTATACTGCTGCATATACAATATGAACACTGTGTCTCTAATAGTTATTCTGTAACTGACATTTTTGGAATATTAGGTGTTCAACCACATGGGGCAGTCCAACGCTTAATATGTGATTATATTAATGCTTTGGTACTCTGTATAACGCTGAATGTACAGTATGAACTCTGTGCCTTTTATAGTTAAGCTGTAACTGACATTTTTGGAATATTAGGTGTTCGACCACATGGGGCAGTCCAACGCTTAATAAGTGACTATATGAATGCTTTGGGACTCTGTATAACGCTGCATATACAATATGAACTCTGTGCCTCTTATAGTTTGGCTGTAACTGACAGTTTTGGAATATTAGGTGTTCAACAACATGGGGTTGTCCATCGCTTAATATGTGATTATAGTAATGCTTTGGGACTAAGTATAACGCTGCATATACAATATGAACACTGTGTCTCTAATAGTTATTCTGTAACTGACATTTTTGGAATATTAGGTGTTCAACCACATGGGGCAGTCCAACGCTTAATAAGTGACTATATTAATGCATTGGGCCTCTGTATAACGCTGCTTATACGATATGAACTTTGTGCCTCTAATAGTTTGGCTGTAACGGACATTTTTGTAATATTAGGTGTTCAACCACATGGGGCAGTCCAACGCTTAATAAGTGACTATTTTAATGCCTTGGGCCTCTGTAAAACGCTGCATATACGATATGAACTTTATGACTCTAATAGTTTGGCTGTAACGGACACTTTTGGAATATTAGGTGTTCAACCACATGGGGCAGTCCAACGCTTAATAAGTGATTATATTAATGCTTTGGGCCTCTGTATAACGCAGTTTATACAAAATGAACTCTGTGCCTCTTATAGTTTGGCTGTAACTGACACTTTTGGAATATTATGTGTTGAACCACAGTTTCAGTCCAACGCTTAATAAGTGACTATATTAATGCTTGGGGCCTATGTATTACGCTGCATATACAATATGAACTCTGTACCGCTGATAGTTTCGCTGTAACTGACACTTTTGGAAAATTAGGTGTTCAACCACATGTTGCTGTCTAACGCTTTATATGTGATTATATTAATGCTTTGGGCCTCCGTATATCGCTGCATATACGATATGAACTTTGTGCCTCTAATAGTTTGGCTGTAACGGACATTTTTGGAATATTAGGTGTTCAACCTCATGGGGCAGTCCAACGCTTAATACGTGGTTATAGTAATGCTTTGGGACTCTGTATAACGCGGCATATACAATATTAACTCCGTGCCTCTAATAGCTTGCCAGTAATTGATATTTTTGGAATATTATGTGTTCAACCACATGTTGCAGTCCAACGCTTAATAAGTGACCATAATAATGCTTTGGGCCTCTGTATAACGCTGCATATACAATATGAACATTGTGCCGCTAATAGTTTGGTTGTAAAGGACATTTTTGGAATATTAGGTGTTCAAGCACATGGGGCAGTCCAACGCTTAATATGTGATTATAGTAATGCTTTGGGACTCTGTATAACGCTGCATATACGATATGAAATTTGTGCCTCTAATAGTTTGGCTGTAATGTGGCGTGTTTTCCTCGTCAGGGGAGGATTTTCTCGAGCGCCAGGTGTTTTTAGGCCCGAAACACCAACCTGTACCGCGAGCCTCTCTCAGTGGAGAGAGTTTTAGACCAGGGGTCGAAATTAAAAGAGGAATCGCACTTAATAAATTATATTTATTGAATAAAAAATCAATTGTTCTACTTTTCGCGTTTTTATAAAAATATGTACAACTTTACAAATGGTAAATTAAATTTTAAAGAGGCCAAACGAGAGGCAACAATGTAATATAAATATGAGGAACAAAATATCATTAACAATAACCGTTAAAACTATTTAACACTTTACAAAATTAAATACGAAACGAAATCGAATCAAACTAAAGTTAAATCACAATCAAAATCAAATTAATAAACTGGACCAATAAAATTCTGTCTGAATTTTGGTCTTTGAAATATATAATATGAGAACAACAATAATTTTATAATAATAAATTCTCCTCTTAAAAGGCTTGTGCAAGAGTTTGTATATTGGGAAAAGTTAAGAGGGATTTTGAGTAAGCGCAGAGAGGAAAAATTCCGCGAAAACACAAAATCTGAGAGGTGGGAGTACTATTAGTACGAGGAGAGGGGGGCAATTACTGTACTTAGTGTAATTAGAGGGAAATTAATTACACTAAGATTAGATGCAATCAGTAGACAAATAAAATCCCGAAAGAGGCAAATAAAAATACATAAATTGGGCATTTTATATAGAAAACAATTAAGTGACAATATGTGCTCTGGAGGGGCTCGATTGAGATAATGAGTGTAATGAAAGGATGCTAATTACACTCAGAATAAATGACAAGAAAAGAAAAGAAAAGCAAATTGAACTCGAAATTAAAATGTAAACTAAAATAAAATTATAAAATCCGAAAAATGCACGTATTTTTCATCTGATTCAGAGGAATTATATATTGGACAATTGAATCAGATGTAAACGTATTAAACCGTGTGTAAGTCCAATCAAATAATTAAAGTACAGAGGGAAAATAAAGACAAAATGGGAAAATAAATATAAGAATTGGAAGCGGCGTGGCCAACCACATTCCAATACAAAATACATATGAAATAAATACAATTAAATGAAATTTGGACTCACCGTTTACGCAGAGGAAAATACTTCAATATAATAAATGATGGTAAACCAAACAAGTCGAAACGACACTTAAAAATCACTTGAATAATTGAAAACACAATCGCAATTGTACAGAGCACGTTGTACTTACAAAAGGGTTTTTTTTTTGTACTAAGGAATTTCACACCGTACTCCTGGTTGCGGGAGTACTTTTGTGAAAATCCTTTTCCGAGGGACGCTGAGGTGGTTGTCAATGGTCAATTTGCATAATTAGTTAAAATAAATGTTTGTTTACAAATGTAAACAAACAACCTAACCTCAAACGTCAGAGGGATAATATAAATCGTGTAAATAATTAAGAGGCGCAAAAATAGGTTCGTTACATCCCCCCCTTTCTTCGAATAAAAAAAAATGAAGAATGAAGTTTTTCATTTTTTTTTTTCACAATATTCGAACGAGGGAAATGTAACTAGAGGAAACTCTCGCACATAATTACATATAGAGGATTGTACAAATGAAATATGAAATTGAAATCATTAAATGCAAAACCAAAATATAGAAACTCAATTAAACACACTGTAATTGTGACCACATAATAAATAAAACTGTCTTGGAGGAAGTTTGAATGTAACGTAAAATAAAATCAATAAAGCATTAATAATAAACTCAAAACAATAATGCAAATAACAATAAATAAAAATCAATAATTCAAAACGACAGTTGTGGCACAAAAACAAATTATGGTGACATTTTACAATTATTCATTGACCGGAGAGGATTAAAGTAAATGAACTTAAAATGAATATTAACGAAATTAAACATTTTTCCATGTCAATGAATAAATAAGTTAATAAAATTTGTAAATTCTTCAATTTAAGCGCTTTAAAATGTGAATTAAACAAATAATGCAATTATTTCATATGAAAAGAAACCAAAATTTACAGCGCTTAGAGGATATTTACAAACAAAAATAAAGAGGAAAGGATAGAGGGGGGTATTTACAATTGAGGGTAGAGGAAATAATATATACAAGATTTACAAAATATACAAAACTTAAAAACTACACTGGCTCGATGGCTCAGTCCAGGGGGAAAAAAGACACACTAACTACACTGGCACGAAGGCTCAGTTTAGGTGGGAAAAGACACAAGATCACTGGCTCACAGGCTCAGTCCAGGGGGGGACACACACTTCACCACACATCACTTCACTGTTGACGCCACCAACAGCAGTGGGTCGAGTAGACCCCCAACTTGCCACATCCCGAGCAGAAGAGTCTGGGCTGACCGTTGCACTGTCTCTGGGTGTGGCCCACATGACCACACCGGAAGCAACACCGGTGGTTTAATTTGTTTAGGAGGAATCCTCCGTCCTCTGACACAGCCGGTGTTGAGGGTGGTGCCTTGGTGGCCGTTAGGTCTGTCTGTTGGGCCCTGGAAGCCGTCGCCAACTCTTCCGTTTGGACCCCTCGCGACACACGTTCGTCGACGAAACGGACTCGTCGACCCATTGTGGGTGATAGTGTAGAGGGTGGTGGTGGTGTATGTGGACGGGCCGCTCCCGCCTCTTCGGCCGATCTGGCCGCCTTCTTCGCCGCAATCCGGGCCACGATTTCACGAAGCGCTGCGTGAGGCCCCTTGGGTGGTGTAGAGGAATCAGCCATCTAAAGCACTAAAACATAATGAGTACTCGCCAGCAACCACCCGAAACAGCCACCACAACACAAAATGGGAACCAGAGGAAATGGAAACATCTAAGAGGGAATATAGAGGAAAATTAGGTCAATTTTAATGTCGCTTAAAGCGTTTTAACAACAATTGACCGAAAACACTCCCAATTTGCCACATCCAGAGCAAAATTTACGCGTCTTGGCTCGACATTCTTCACGAGGATGCCCCAAATGGCCACAATTGAAGCAGCAACGTTTGTGAAATGCGTTTAAGAGGTATCCACCGTCGGGAGTCTCCGCTGGGGTGGTAAATGGAGCACGTGAGTCATATCCAATGGCTGCTTTCTCCTGTGAGTAGTTATTTTGGGGTGATACCAGGACACGATGGCGCTTCTGATGGCACATGCTATCAGCAGAGACCATCCAATAGGGGGGTCTCCAGAAGGTCCTACAAGAATTTCTACAAGAAGTGCAAAAGAAGTCTTGTACGCGGTGAGACACTCCTAGTCCCATTTGATGGCATGTATCCATCCTCAGGGCCCATCGAATAAGGGTGTGGTATGGGGGATGATCTCCAGGAAGAGACGGGGTCCAACAACAACAAGAAGAAGAAGAACTTCTGCAAGAAATGCGCTGCAGAAGAAGTCTTGTATATGTGGACGCACGCACACACACATCATGCATGGGTATGAGGGGGACCATGTGTTCCATGATGGTTGGTGATGGACACATACACGCACGCACGCACGCACGCATACAAGACTTATCCAACCAAGGCCAGGGTGGGCTGGCCATCTCCAGAGTATTGTAGAAGAGATTTAAGAAAAGGTGTTGGTGATGGATATAAATTTAAAAAGGAAAACTGGAAACTAGTGTAACATTTTACCAATAGATGTCACTAGTGAAAAATTGATTTTTCTTGTACATATACAATAATCGAATTTATTTCGGTATGGATCAGGCTGGGCTGGGCCGGGCCAGGTTAGGCTGGGCTGGGCTATTGGAGAATTGATTGATTGATTAGTTAATTAGTAATTTTGGGTATTTATTGAAATATTTATTTAGTAAAAAGTGACCAACATTATCTGGTGACTGCAGCGCGATTCGAACCTGTACTATATCAATGCTACTTACCTATAATTACATTACATTTACCACTAGGCTAATGAGATCATTTAAATAATTCTGTAGAAATAACATAGAACATCTTTCCATTTTGTTTTAGAACACCGCGAGATTTAAATTTAAATAATGCGCATAAGAAATTTGTGACATGTAATTTAAGAGGAGGGGTGTTATTTAAATGATATATAATTTTTTAATGGTACTATTCATTACAGTTTGAAATATTTTTCAGTTTAATTAAGAATTCATTATACATATACATATTACATATACATATAAGAATTATCTGAAATTATATACCAACAAATATTTCTCGTAAGTTATAATTTGATTTTAAATTTATTTTTTTATTATAGTTTTTATTTAAGGTATTTTAAATATAAATAAAAAAAACATGGCAACAAGTAGAACAACTGAAGACCCAATATTACATATTGTGAGAGTATCAGAAATGGCTTTCTCACCAACGAGAGCTAGTGTATTAAGTGCTGGATTTGATTTAATAACACCCATGGATTTTACAATTGATCCTGGTGCTCGTGAATTAATTGATATATTAATAAAAGTTCAACTTCCTTATGGTTGTTATGGTAGAATTGCATCCCGTTCTGGTCATTCATTAAATATGGGTATAGAAGTTGGTGCTGGTGTTATTGATAGAGATTATACAGGAAATATTAAGGTTTTATTGTACAATCATGGGAAAACAAGAGCATATTTTAATAGAGGTGATAAAATTGCTCAATTAATTTTGGAGAAAAATATCATCCCATATGTTATGGAGCGTGTTGGACAAGGCCCCTTTCAAAAACGAGGTGATAATGGATTTGGTTCATCTGATAAAACAAAAGTTGAAAAACAAAATTGAAAGTTTACATATTTTGTAGTTTCACTTGTTTACAAATAAAATTTTAATAAATATTCAATATCTTTTGGTTTTAAAAATTTTTATAATCAATTTTAGGTTTAAAACAATATATAAAAAGAATTTTTAATAAAATCAAATCATTAATGTGGTGTTGTTGGCATGTGAATATTGTTAGTTTTTAATCATAATGAATGATCATATAATTTTACTCTCAGATCGTTCATCAATTTTAAGTTGTAAATTCTCACCACCTTTAATATTAAATGAATCAGATATAAATGTTGTGGCTTTAGTTGATTTTATTAGTTATCATACAATTAATAATGTTACTAAAGAGAATAACAAATTTCATTTTTCAGTACCTACATTAGAAAAGAAATTTACACATACCAATAAAATCTATGAAATAGCAATTGATCCTGGATTGTATGAAATAAAAGATATAGCGCATTTTATAGAAAAAGAGAGGAAAAAGATAGTAGAAAAGAATGAGAAAGATTATTTGTTATCTATTAAGGCAAATTTAAATACATTACATTGTGAAATTAAATCGGTTTACAATATTCATTTTAATGAAGAACATTCAATTGGTTCTTTTTTAGGATTTAAAAAAAAAATTTATTATGCTGGTATTAAGCATATATCAGAAAATCCAATTAATATTTCAAATGCCATTTGTATTGATTGTTCTTTAGTAAAAAATTCACATGCTGAAAATAAAGAGACTCACATATTACATACATTTTACCCACTTGTTGTTCAAGGTGAAAAAATAGTAAATTCCCCCACCACCATAATTTATTTACCAATCAATACAAACTATATAGATGAAATTATAGTTAAAATAGTTGATCAAAGTGGCAATTTAATTAATTTTAATGGTGAATTGATCACAATAAGGCTACATTTAAAATCTATTCTAAATAAATTGTAAATTCGTGATGGTCTTTAGATATAATAGGTCTAATTCATTTATTGTTTCTTCTTATGAAAATATTGATAAAAATACTATAAATAAGAAAATGAACATTAAAAACTTTAGTAAGAAAGTGAACGTAATGTGATTAACATCTGAAAATAAACAATTTCTGCAATCATGAGGGTTTAAAGTTCTAAATTAAAATTTAAAAAATGAGTTCTATTTTACATATTGGACAAGAGCTCTATAATGATGATACTATTACATCTAAGCAATTTCAATCTTATTATCCATATTCTAGTTCCAAAATATCTTTATCGGATGAAATAAGGTTTCCAATTCAAACACAAAATATATATACATTACCATCTGAAAGTTTTATATTAATTGAAGGTAAAATTGTTAATCAAGATAATGCAATAAGTAATACAATTAAATTTATAAATAATGGTGTTGCCTTTATGTTTGATGAAGCAAGATATGAAATTGGAGGAAAAGTTGTTGATAGGTGTAGAAATGTTTGTATTACTACCACTTTAAAAGGGTATGTTTCTTTTACAAGAAATGATACTGACCGATATGAACATACTAGTTGGAATCATTTCAACTATCCTAATATAATTGATACAACTGGACATTTTAACATTTGTTTACCTTTAAAAAATTTATTTGGTTTCTGTGAGGATTATAAAAAAATATTAATCAATATTAAACAAGAACTTGTATTATTGCGGACCTCAACAGATTTAAATGCAACAATAACAACAGACCCTAATGAAATACATAAAATTGAAATAAATCGAATAGTTTTTAAAATACCTCATATAGAAGTATCTACAGAACAACAACTTAAATTATTAAAGAATGTTGAAAGTGGTAAAGATATAACTATGAATTATCACTCCTAGCAGCTATTTGAACAACCAAATCTATTTTCCAATAGTAAAAATCATATATGGAATATTGTTTTTTCAAGTCAACTTGAAAAACCACGCCATGTTATTATAGGTTTTCAAACAGACAAAAAAAATAAAGCAACTATGAATATGAGTCATTTCGATCAATGTAATTTAACAAATGTAAAGTTATTTATTAATTCAGATGTATACCCTTATGACGATTTAAATTTGGATTTTGATACAAAAAAATATTCAATTTTGTATCACATGTATAGCATGTTTCAAGAATTTTTTACGATAAGAATTCTGGTAAACCATGTATTCCATATGATAAATTTTTAGCAAATGCTCCATTAATCGTCATTGATTAAAGTCAACAATGACAAAAATTTAAAAGGACATTTGTTGTGTGACATTCGTTTGGAATTTCAAACAAATAAAGATATACCAGCGAACACAAGCGTCTATTGTCTTATTGTTGTTGTTGTTGTTGTTGTTGTTGTCTTATTGTCTTATTGTTGTCTTATTGTTAACATAATGTGAGTATGGAAGGTGAATTAGATTTATTTTAATAGGTGTATTTGATTTTTATTTACAATTTAACTAAGAAAAAAAACAATGGAGCTGTATTTATTAGTTTTTATTATATATATGTGTACCATACCTATAGATTTCATATTTTTTTTATAAACCTACATATACATATAACTAAGTATGTATGTATAATAAAAAAAAATATAAAATCCGAATTTAATGTTTTTATTCTCTCATTCATCTTCATCTATTAAATGATATCCTTGATGTAAGAATTCCTCATCAAGAATACGAGCCACCTCTTTTTTGGTTCTTTCACTCCTCTCGTTTTGAATTTTCGAATTTTCATTGGAAGAGACGATTGTTTTATGTGATGAACAAGAAGATGGCTGGAATAACATTTAAATCATTTGTTGTTGATGGAATGTTTTGTTCCAAGTTTTCATCAAACCAAAAGTTATATTTGCGTACTAAATTCTCAAATATCTTTAAATCATTTTCGTTGTCAATGCAGCTCTTCATATATTTCATTGGAAGATCACCAAACTTATTTATTAGAGTAACTTCTTTTGGTGTATAAGATAATTTAATAAAAATTGTGTCATCATTACGAGCATAAATATCTCGAACACCATATCTAAAAAATAATAATAGAGAAAAAAATTTAATTAAACAAGTTTTAAATATTTAATGTTGAACTTACTTGAATATGTGTTTTAACACAATTAATGCATGTTCTATTGGTAATTCTTGAGGTTCCGTTATTCTAACAACAACTGTACAAGGTATAGTTGCCATTACGTTTTGTTTATATTGTTCACAATTAAAGAAATTGCTAAAACTGAAGTAAAATTTTTATATAAGGGGGTATTATATAGTTATAGTGACTAAGTCATATGCGCATGCCTTTTTTTTCATTTAAAATAGGGTTGGAGGTTAAAGCTATTTATAGTGGTAATTAATTCAAGAAATTGTTATTATATTAACTTTTAGAGATTCAAGTTTATATAATATTACTTACAGTTAGTTAGTTAGTAAAGTACATCAGTTTTTTATGCGAATATCACTTTGAAATTAACAATATAAGGTAAAACAATTTATATGCAATAATTGATTGATAATTAATTTATATATAATTAAACTTTGTAGAATTAAAAAAAATGGATTTGTCAACAGTAAATCATTTAACATTAGATTTACTAACGAAGGAGATGGTTAATAGAATAAAACAAGTTGGAAAATTGATTAAGACAGAAGAGGAATTCATAAAATTCAACAAATTTTTTAAAAAAAGTGTTACATTATTTAAGAAATATTTTCAAAACATAGAGAAAAAGAATAGATTTGTTTCCTATGCAAAATTAGAAGCTCATCTAGCTCTGTTTAAATATTATAAGGAGCAATTTAAACATAGATATAAAAAAGAATTTATTAATAAGAATAATAGAAAGACTTTAAGACAACAGTTAATGTGGGTGGATGTTGAATCTTGTTTTAATAATCGAATAAAAACCGGGGCTATTGTAAATTATAATATAAAAGATCCAAATATATTTTTTAATAAAGCGTATAGAAGTTTTGTAAAAAAAATTAAAGAAGCCCTAAAAAAGTCGCTTATTAAAGTAAATGTTACTTTCTTTGCAAATTTCATTAAACCTCAAACTGGTGAAACAGATATAAAACATTTTACAACAAAAAATCAAACAATTGATTTAAATACTAATTTAAAGAAGTTTTATAATGAAAATATAAAAGACACAATAATATCGAAATTAGAAACTTATCAAGAACGGGAATCTGGTCTTGCACTATATGAAATCATACAATTAAAGGTACATATTAACACTTATGACCCGATTAATGTAAGTGCACCAACTTGTATAAGTATTAAATTACCAAGTTGGGTTCAACTGACAAAAGCAACATTAAATGTTAAAAACAAAGATAACCATTGTTTTTTATGGAGTGTAATTGCCGCTCTTTATCCAGCTAAAAAATCTAAACATTCCTGTAGAACATCTTCATATCCTCATTTTTCAACTAAGTTAAATTATGAAGGAATTGAATTTCCAATGACTTTAAGACAAATTCCAAAATTTGAGAAAATGAATAATATATCTATAAATGTTTTTACATTAGAAAAACCAGAAAGAGAAAAGGACAATAATAAAGAAATAGTCGTTCCACTCTATTTAGGAAAAGAAGATTATATTAATAAAATAAATTTATTAATGGTTTCATGCAATGAAAAAAATCAAGAGTCTGATAATGAAATAGATTCAAGTAAAATACAAAATTATAAAAACATATTTCATTTTGTTTTAATAAAAGATTTGTCTCGTTTACTTAGTCGACAAACACGATATGCTCATCACAAAATGTATTTCTGTGATAGATGTTTAAATCGCTTTAAAACAATTAGCTCTTTAAATAACCACCAGTTTGATTGTAAAAAATTGAACAATGTAAAAATGACATTACCTGTGGGTGATGAAAAAATTCTTAAGTTTTCTCATTATAAATACAAAGAAATATAAAAAACATGAGGCATTTAGTGTAGCATATTATTTTAAGTGTTCATATGATAATTCTCTTTCATTTTACAATTCTTATACTGTTAAAAATTGTATTTCCTGGTTTGTATTACAATTACAACAGTTAGCATTTAATTTAGATGGTATCTTTAAAAATCCATTGCGTATGATTCCATTAACTGAAAATCAAAGAATGGAATATGAATCATCCAAATATTGTCATATATGTGAAAATCCATTTGATGAAAATAATTTTGGCAAGGTAAGAGATCATTGTCATTTGTCTGGTGTTTACAGAGGAGCAGCTCATGCAGCCTGCAATCTAAATTATAAAGATTCCCATGTTGTACCTATTATTTTCCACAACTTAAGTGGTTATGATAGTCATTTTATAATTAAAAGTTTATGCAGTGAAATACCGGGATCTATACAATTATTACCTATAAATAAAGAGAAATATATTTCATTTTCGAAAAAAATTAATGGTACCAAGATAGAATATAGATTTCTCGACTCATATAGGTTCATGGCGTGTAGTCTAGATAAATTAAGTTCATATTTGTCTGATAATGATAAAACAATAACAAAGGCTTATTGTAAGAATGACCATGAATTTAATTTATTAAAACGTAAAGGTATTTTTCCATATGAATATTATAGTAATTGGAATATATTAAGGGAAACTAAGTTACCTAAAATTGATGATTTTTATGATGAATTAAATGATCAACACATAACCAATGAAGATTATGAACATGCATTAAATGTTTGGAATTCTTTTCAAATATCAAATTTACAACAATATGCTGAACTCTATTTAAGGACAGATGTATTGTTATTAGCTGATGTGTTTGAAAAATTTAGAAATGTTTGTTTTGATGCTTATAAGTTGGATAGTTTACACTATTATACCGCACCTGGATTTTCCTTTGATTGTTGTTTAAAAATTACTAATGTAACATTAGAATTAATGGATGATGTAGATCAAATTCTTTTCATTGAAAAGGGTATAAGGGGTGGAATAAATCATTGTGCTAATAGGTATGCTAAGGCATGTAATAAATATATGGATAACTACAATTCTAATAATCCACCATTCTATTTAATGTATTTCGATTTAAATAACCAATATGGTCATGCAATGTGTGCTCCCTTACCTACAGGAAATTTTGAGTGGATTAAAAATGTTGAATATTTTAATATAGATACAATTCTATGTATATCTGATGAATCTGAATATGGATATATATTTGAAGTAGATCTTGAATATCCAAAAACTCTATTTGAGTCTCATAAAGATTTACCATTATGTCCTGAACATATGGTACCACCCATGGCAAACAATAAAATTAAAAAATTACTCACTACTTTTTATGATAAAAAAAATTATGTAATACATTATATAAATTTAAAGCAAGTCTTAAATTTGGGGTTGAAATTGAAAAAAATTCATAGAATTCTTAAATTTAAACAATCTCGTTGGATAAAACCATATATAGATCTTAATACAATGCTTAAACAAAATAGTAAAAATGAATTTGAAAAAAAATTTTTTAAATTAATGAATGACTCATTTTTTGAAGAGACAATTGAATCAGTACGAAAATATAAGGATGTGAAGATAGTAACAAAATGGGGTGGAAGATATGGAGCTCAAACTCTAATTGCAAAACCCAATTTTCATAGTTGCACAATTTTTGATAATGATATGGTTATAATTGAAATGCAACGATAAAATATTAAATTTAACAAGCCTATATACATTGGATTTTGTGTCTTAGATATTTCAAAAACATTTTTATATGACTTTCACTACCAATATGTATTAAAGAAATTTGGACATAATAATGCCAAATTACTATACACAGATACCGATTCATTGATTTATCAATTCAAGGTTAATGACATATATGAGCATATGAAAGAAGACATTGATAGATTTGATACATCAGACTATCCACCAGAAAATGTTTACAATATGCCACTAACAAATAAAAAGAAACTTGGGTATATGAATGATGAATTGTGTGGACAAATAATGGAAGAATTTGTAGGACTTAAGTCAAAAATGTATTCGTTTAAAGTATATAATAATATAAATTGTGTAAAAAAAGCTAAAGGAATTAAAGCATCAGCATTACGAAAAATTACATTTGAAGATTATTATAATTGTTTATTTTATAACAAGTCAATGAATGTTAGTCAAAATTTAAAAAGATCTAATAAACATGAAGTATATTCAATTAAACAGAATAAAATTGCTCTCTGTCCTCATGATGATAAAAGAGTTGTAAACTATATTTATACAGAAACATATCCATATGGAATGTTAGACTAGTTGTAATAAAGTTAAAAAAAAAAATTGTATAGGATTATACATATATATTCAAAGATATTTAAGAAATATTATTAGTTTGTTAAAATAAATTGAATGAGAACTTATACATATAAGAGAGAGAGAGAATGGGTGAATATAAGAATATTAAAAATGTATGTATTACAATAGAAGAACTGAAAACAATTATACAACAAATAGATGCGATACGAAAATTATTACAAATATATGAAATGGAAGAAATTATTTGTAACAGACATGGGAATCATTTTAAAAGATGTGTATGGTCCAACAATTGTGCAACCAGTGGACCAGATACATGTGAATGTCTCTCTACATCTTTTAATTTAAAACGGATTAAACGTTTATTGGAATTTATATTACCTAAAATACAATTATTAATAAAATTATTATAAATATGTGTGTTTGTAATAAATAAATGATATAGTAATGAAAATTATTTCATGTAATAATTTATATTTAATTTTTAATAAATAAGGAGAAAAAATAAATATATTGGTTTTCCCCTTATTTTTAATAAATAAGGGGAAAACCAATATATTATTTAATCAATTGAAATTGATCTAATTTTAGTTTTAAATGAGAAATAGTACTAACCAGAAGTAATTTTAAATTCATCATTCCAAAAAAAAAATGTTTATAATTGATGTGCAAGGATTTCAACACACAAACTTAAATTTTATTGTTCGAGAAATTGCGTTTCTAAACACAAAAACAAAACTCTCATGGGTTAAATTTGTTAAATATCCAAATAATTTCCACTCATTAAGTGTAACATTGAAAAAACACATACAATACTCTACCAATACTATACATGGGCTTGGATGGGATTATTTATCACCAGATATTCAAAGTGAAGACATATTAAATATTGAAGAAATAAAATCCTATTTAAATGAAGTAATTCCATCTGATGAGGTTATTATGGTTAAAGGATTACAAAAAAAGAAATGGTTAAAAAGATTTTTAAAGAATGATATTACTAATGTGGAAGATGAAGAGCAATGTCCATCATTAAGCAAATTGAAATCACTCTTAAAATCATATCATTGTAATAAACATCTTATTAATAATCTAAATTGTGCCATGGAAAATGTATATTTTATTTATCATTGGCTAGAGTTTCATAAATAAAAGTAAAAGGATTTAAAAAATAAGTTCATTTATTATTATTATATCAAGTTACATACACACATATGTCTCATACCTATATATATATATTTGATCTCAAAAAACAAGGTCAAGTTCAAGTTTAATGAAATAATAAACATAACACTCATTTAATAATCATCTTTTAATATGAATATGGAGAAAATTAAGAAAAAAGTCACTTTTAAAGAATCGATAGAAATACACATCATGTACACATGGCTACTCGCTTATCAATATTCTCGAAATGGATCACAATGGACCAATTCAGTAATTGATAGAGAACATTTTAAACGACGAATTCAAGAACATTCCCACACAATTAACCCTATAATATTTAAAAAATATGTAAGATATTTGGAACAAATTATATCTCCTATATTAAAAAAAATGTAATGCAAATAAAATAAATTATATTGTATGATTTAAATGTTTCTTTTTATTTTAAATTCATATTATATTCTATAAAACAATTTATACATACTTATGAAATGAATATCGATTATAAATATACCTAAAATCGTGGATGTTTTTCTCCAGCAGAACTCATAAATTTTTTATATCTACATATCCAACAAACTTTATCAGTTCCCTGTTCAACATCATTTTCTCCACCACATTTGACACAGGGTACGCTTTTTATAGGAACTGGCATTGTATTGAATAATAAACAAATTAATAAGAAACAAAATATAACTAAATAAATGTTTAATTAATATTGTTAATTAGAAATTTTAAACATAGATGTCCACAATTAAAGGTGTTAAAGTGTTGATATCTTGTATAGTTATATGTAATATAAACTGGACTATTTGATTTAAAATATTCTAATATTTCTAATGGTGGTCGTAAATTACCATAACTATCGAAATAGATTATTTTTGATTTATTTCGCTTGTAAGCAGTCCAGTGTGTACCATTATTCTTTGAACTATCTAAATTAATTATTCCACATTCATTTTTATAAATTTTTTTAGGTAATTGATCACGCATAAAGACCCCACGAAAATCTTTAATTTCCATATCCTTAGCATATTGTAATAATTCAAAATTTGTTAAAGGTTTGTTGGGTAATTTATCCATAATATAATTTTCTTTTGATATTACCCTTTTTTGTTTTTTTGGTCTGTATTGAATCCTAAAGAAAGACCATGACCACTTTTATATGGTCTTAAGTGTAACCCCTTTCCAATAGCTATAGATTCCATAGTTTGATTGTGACGTTTAGCCTCCTCTAATTGTTGTTTTGCTTCTTTAGCACAATTAATTGCTTTCACTATTCCTGAAACTCCTCCTGTTAGTGCTCCTAGTGATGAAAGGGCAGCAAATATAGGTATAAGTGGTAAAACTCCACCAACTTTAGGTACATTTATTATACGAGGTTTTCTTATTGTTTTTCCATTAATTGTAGATTTTGCTTTCTTCAAAGCAACTTGTATTGTATCATTTACCGTTTTTGGTTTCACTTCTAAAATGCTTTTTTTAATATTAGAAAGGGCATTTTGAAAACTTTTTAATTTCTTACTTATCCTTTTTCTTTTTAAACTTGAAGTTTTACTATGTTTTCTTTTATTTAATTTCTTCTTTATGGTTCTCATAATTAAAATTATTAAATTTATAGAGACCAACCTATCATTACCATAATCAATTCAATACTATTTATGTTTTTATTAAATTGTGTTATAAATATCTAATTTATAGTTATTTATTAAATATAAAACAATTTCTATTTTTGTATGTAATTATATTCTTAAATAATGTTGGTTAAATTCCATTTCTTAAACAATTATCAATTGAATCTAAAAATTGTTTAGTTTTATTCAATGATTTATGTAAGTTTTGAATATTATAATTCTTTAAAGAATATTTTTTCGGTGCCCTCTGAACTTTTATATTATTTAAAACTATTAAATCATGTTCAATTGAATTCAACACTCTTTTTATTTTATTTAACAAACTGAGAGATTTTTGTATTTTTCGTTTTGATTGAATTCCAATACCCATTCCGAGGTGTACTTTAGCTTTCATAATTCCAGCAACTCCTAATGCCGCTAAACGTTCACCTAAGGGTGTTGAGGATGATTTGAACCGTTTTAGGGCTGCAGATGCAAGTACTTTATCAGCTTTGTGTCGTTCCCTTATATCTTTTTGGTTTGCATATGCTATATCATGTTCACGACAACTTTCATCTAAAATATTTATACCACGATCACCTCTAGCCAAACGTTCATTTAATTTAGTACCTGGACCACAAAATTTTTAACCGGGAATATGTAATTCTATGGGTAATTTGTTAATCCATGAATTAACTAAACCACCTCCACTATAATGATAATATTTCATGATACTTTAACTCAATGTCTATCAATAATAATAATAATAAAATGAATGGATTTTATATTTTTATATTAGTTTCAAATGATCATCCTATATTAATAGACAACTAGTTAAAAATGAAATTCATAAAACAAAAAGTAACTTTAAATATTGAAAATCATGATTTTATTAAAGAAATTCAAAGTAAACATGGTCCATTGTTCCCCACCACTATGCGTGCTATTGTCGTAGGTCCATCAGGATGTGGAAAAACAAATGTAATGATATCATTAATTGATGATATAAATGGTTTAAAATTTAAAAATGTTTACATATATTCAAAATCTTTACTTCAACCTAAATATAAATATATTGAACAACTATTAAAACCAATAAAAGATGTAAATTATTATGCATATAATTCTAGTGAGCAGATCATTCAACCATGTAAAACAAAACCACACTCAATAGTAATATTCGATGACGTCATTTCTGAAGGTCAAGATATTATAAGACAATACTTTAGTATGGGACGACACTCTAATATAGACTGTTTTTTCCTTTGTCAATCTTATGCTAAAATAAGTAAACACTTAATTAGAGATAATTCAAATGTAATTATTTTATTTAAACATATTTATTTAGGTCATGTTGGTAGTGACATGAAAATTGATACATTTAAATGGTTATGTACCAATTGTTGGAAAGATCCATATGGGTTTCTTTCAATATTTAAGGATTATAAAATGCATAACGGTCGATATAGAAAGGGATTTGATCAATATATAAGCTTTGAAAAAGTATAATAGAGTTGTAAACTATTTTTTAAAATGTATCTATATCCAAAGTATGGTGAATTCAAAACATAATGGTATAATTGAGAGGGGCTAAATGTTTATAATTTTCGCGTAATTAATTATTAAAAATTAAAATTTCGACAACACTCGAACCTCGAGCCGATTTGTTCGTGACGTCACACTCGGTCCTCTCAAAATGAAACAACTCTGTCACTTGTAAACAGTGGATCGCTTTTTTCGTTGGTACCTGAACTTATACTCTACCTGCTCGATTTCAGGTAAAATTATAGTCCGGAGCGCACCAACAAACAACTCCCTCCCCATTGGATGTTTGTTCGTGATGTCGACCCCACGTGGTTAAAATCGCGGGTTTCATTAAAATTTAAACTTTGTTCATTAATAACTAATTAAATATATTCAAATCCGATTAAATTTTAATGACAAGTCATTTCTTTTAATACAATCTATTCGATTAAGTGGTTAAAATTGCGATTTTCCAACTTAGTTTACAACTCTATTCATTCATATATAGTATAGATTTCTTCAGTAAAGTTAGAACTGGTTAACAAAAACCTATTCAAAAACTGTTAAAAAGCTGTTAAATACCTGTGTGAAACCAGTTTCATACCTATTCTGTAATACACTGATTCTTTTAAAGGGGGTTATCTTTAATTAAAGTAAATTAAAAAAATGAAATCAAAAGAAACAGATCTAAAAAAACATTTAGTTACAAAAAGAAAAAACATTAAACAAAAACTGAAACTTTTAAAACAGAATGAAACCATGCAAGCAAATTTATTTTCTCCTGTAACTAAACATTTAAAAAACATTGAAGATGAATTGAAAATCCCCCAAAAATTGCTTAAAATAAAGGATGAAAATGATGAAGACGAAAACCTTAATAATGAAACAATCGATAGAATTACAAATAAACATAATATTAGTGAATCGAAACGTTCAATATTAAAATGAATTAATTCAAAAGGTTCATGAAAAAGTGATACTGAGGATAATAATACCCCAGGTACAAGTAGAGAAAATCAAATTGATAAATAACCATTTAAAGATAGATTTGAGGAAATAAAAGCAACATCCTTAAATGAATATCTGGATCAATATCATGAATTACCAAAAAGATATGTTAAAGCAATGTTGGAAGATGAGGGGGACAATTTTGATCATAGGTATGGAGTTCGATTTAATCCCGCACAAGATAAATTTTTTATTGGAAATTCGGAATTAATCATAGATGGTGCAGATATATATGTAAAGAATAAAAAATACAAAGGTACAGCCGGTTTATATGAATTATTATTTAAAAAAAGGCCTGAACATTATTCAGAAAATGATATAAAAAATTATCAAACTATTGTATATAAAACGAATGCATCACGAAGGTTTTATCAAGCAAATAAACAAGTTGTTGGTTCCAAATCTCAAAAGTATAAAAATATAATTGCTCCAATAACAAGTGGTAAAGGTTTATTACTAATGGAAGCAAATAATAACAAAATGGATTATGTATTTTGGAATGATATAAATGAGCTAGTTGACCGTTTACGTTTATTAATATCATCTCAGGCAGCTGGAAATACAGGTCACACAAATGAAATTCAATCCATTATAGAAGAGTTACAAGAAGCTAAAATTACTGAATAAAGTGATATACCATGCAAAGAAAATTTATTACTAGTACAAAAGAACATGTTGTTAATGAAATACATAAACCAGCAAGAATTAATTTTAAAAGACGCAAAGTGATATTAAAAGGCTTAAATGATTTATTTCAAGCTGACCTTGTAGAAATGATTCCATACGCTAAAGAAAATAATATATATAAATATATCCTAATTGTAATAAATTGTTTTTCTAAATATGTATGGGCATATCCATTAAAATCAAAGTCGACTATAGAAGTTTCCAATAATATGGAAAATATACTAAAAATTCAATGCCCAAAAATTTTACAAACTGATCAAGGGAAAGAATTTATATCTAAAGATTTAAAAAAAATGTTATACAAGTATAATGTAAACCATTACAATACATTTAGTGAGAAAAAAGCGTCAATTGTTGAGAGAGTTATTAGAACTCTGAAAACAATGATGTGGAAAAAATTCAATCTATATGGTCATTATAAATGGATTAAAATTTTACCTGAGATTATCTTACAATATAACACTAAAAAACATAGAACAATTGGAATGAAACCAATAGATGTTAAAAAAAAACACGAAAAACATTTATTAAATACAGCCTACAATAACATAAAAATGGTTGACTTTGAAAATATTAAATTTAATGTGGGGGATCACGTTAGAATATCTAAAGTAAGAGGGGTCTTTGCTAAAAAATATTTACCTAATTGGTCTACAGAGATATTTAGAATTCAAAAAGTGAATCTTAATAACCCAATTACTTATTTTTTAAAAGATGGTAAGAATCATGATATAGCTGGCTGTTTCTATAAAGAACAATTACAAAAAGTAAAATACCCGGATGTATATTTGGTTGAAAAAATTTAAAAAAACACAAAATAAAGTATTTGTTAAATGGTTAAGCTTCGATAATACACATAATTCTTGGATTAGTAACACCAATATATTATAATTATGTATTTGATTAAACTTATGTAATAATAATGATAATGTAATAATGATATGTATATTGTTTTATATTAATAAATATTCTTCAAATAATCCATTATTTACTCTATAATTAGCCTAGTACACCACCTCCTCCTCTTAAATTACATGTCACAAATTTCTTATCCGCATAATTTAAATTTAAATCTCGCGGTGTTCTAAAACAAAATGGAAAGATGTTCTATGTTATTTCTACAGAATTATTTAAATGATCTCATTAGCCTAGTGGTAAATGTAATGTAATTGTAGGTAAGTAGCATTGATATAGTACAGGTTCGAATCGCGCTGCAGTCACTAGATAATGTTGGTCACTTTTTACTAAATAAATATTTCAATAAATACCCAAAATTACTAATTAACTAATCAATCAATCAATTCTCCAATAGCCCAGCCCAGCCAAGCCTGGCCCGGCCCAGCCCAGCCTGATCCATACCGAAATAAATTCGATTATTGTATATGTACAAGAAAAATCAATTTTTCAGTAGTGACATGTATTGGTAAAATGTTACACTAGTTTCCAGTTTTCCTTTTTAATTTTATACCCATCACCAACACCTTTTCTTAAATCTCTTCTACAATACTCTGGAGATGGCCAGCCCACCCTGGCCTTGGTTGGATAAGGCTTGTATGCGTGCGTGCGTGCGTGTATGTGTCCATCACCAACCATCATGGAACACATGGTCCCCCTCATACCCATGCATGATGTGTGTGTGCGTGCGTCCTCATATACAAGACTTCTTCTGCAGCGCATTTCTTGCAGAAGTTCTTCTTCTTCTTGTTGTTGTTGGACCCCGTCTCTTTCTGGAGATCATCCCCCATACCACACCCTTATTCGATGGGCCCTGAGGATGGATACATGCCATCAAATGGGACTAGGAGTGTCTCACCGCGTACAAGACTTCTTTTGCACTTCTTGTAGAAATTCTTGTAGGACCTTCTGGAGACCCCCCTATTGGATGGTCTCTGCTGATGGCATGTGCCATCAGAAGCGCCATCGGGTCCTGGTATCACCCCAAGATAACTACTCCTGTGCATTGTCTCTTGTGATAGTCGCCGGTTTCGTGGCGACTATTTTCGACTGGACTTTCGCTGTGGCGACTGTAGGAGCCGTCACCGTGCACGCACAGCAGCAGCTGTGAGGGGGTTCTGCGAAATGCACCCGTTTTTCTCCCGAACTCGAACTAGAGGGCTCTGGTGTGGATTTAGAGGATGCCAAGGGAGTCGTTTTGGCCTTCTGCCACCATCCTGGTGTTTGATTGGCTCCCTTGGACTTTGTTGGGACATTTTTAGAGGCTCTATTCCCATGGTTAGATCCAGAGGCATGTTGCGACGTTGACGCTGATCCATGGGCCACATCTCGTCGTGATGAAGAGGAATTTCCCGCGCTGGACGACGTATTTGGCTGGACGTTCCTACAGAACACAGTGCCACAACAACACGGTCGAGGAACATACTTGTGGGGAGTCACCATGCCCAACGACGTCACCGCCCCTCCTGGGCGTTTCGTACCCAATCTGGAGGGGTCTCTGGCCGAAACTTTGGCCGGTGGCTGTTGATGTCGCCCTCTGGAAGCCCTGGACGACTCGCCAATGTCCTCATCATACAATAAATCGAGTACGTCGCTCATTTTGGATCTAAAACATGTTATAAAGAGAAAATTAGTAACTGACGACATAATAAACGTAAAAAGAGGTTAGTTTTATGTCGAGGGTGCCGCTTTCAAGTCCTTTACATGTATTCGACGTAGCCGGTGCCCCTCCGGACTGATTAAGCCGAATACCACTGGTGAATGGACTTTGGTGACTTTATATGGCCCCGAATATTTCGGTCCCAATTTAGCAGCGAAGCCCTGAGCTGCTGAGGAGAGGTGGTGTTCTTTTCTGAGGACGTTTTCGCCTATCTGAGGTCTCCAATCTCGCCTTCGGAGATTATAGGCACGACTTTGGTTGGTAAATGCCCTGTTGAGGTTCGTCCGTACCAATTTGAACACTTCTTGGAGCCTTCCCAGTTGAAAAACACGGTGTTGCGTCTCGGCCGACGTGATTTCGTCGACAACAACGTCCGCTGTGGGTGGTATCCCTGTGTTTTCTCGATACAGAGCTGCTGGCACTTCCAATTCCCGTCCAAAGTTTAGAAAAGAGGGTGTATATCCCGTAGACTCGTGAACAGCTGTATTAATGGCAAAGTGGAAATCGGGGATATGCAAATCCCAATCCTTATGATTTCCTTCGCAATACTGAGCTATCATGGTCTTGATTGTGCGATTTGTCCGTTCCACTGGATTCGCTTGGGGGGTATACGGAGGGGTGAAACGATGCTCGATTCCCAAGTCTTTGAGGAGATTGTTGAAGATCCGACTGTCGAATTGTGTACCATTGTCCGAAATGACAGTCTCTGGACATCCAAAACGAGTAATTATGTCTTCATACAACCCTTGGGCGACGAGACGTGCAGTGGCGTTCCTGAGGGGCCTTGCATGCACCCATTTAGTGAACCGATCGTGGAAAACGAGGAGATAAACATTTCCTTTCTTCGATCGAGGTAGTGGTCTAACTAAATCTGTACTAACTGTCTGCCACGGCTTGTGCACAGTAGAGGGCTGCATTTTTCCAGCTGTTTGTTGTGAAGAGACCTTGTAACGTTGACAAGTGAGGCAACGACGAACATATTTAGAGGTATCTCGGAACATGCCGGGCCAATAATAATTCCTGGCTATTCTGGAGATAGTTTTGGCCACTCCCATGTGACCAGCTGTTGGTTCGTCGTGATTTTCCTGCAGAACTCGCTCTCTCAGAGGTTTTGGAACACATAATTTCCATGGTTGGACCATACCGTCTTCCCGGAGGTCCTTGGAATCCCAAAAATGACTGTACAATTTGCCGTCTTTGATGATGTAATCCGGAAATGAAGAGGGGTCCCGTTTTACGTCGGCCATTTTGCTGTTATACCATGTACAGTCAGCGGCTTTCACTTCCATAACACACAATTCTCCGCGATTTGAACCATTTTGTGTGCACGGCTGTCGAGAGAGGGCGTCTGCTACTCGATTGAGGGCTCCTTTTCGGTAGACTATTTCAAAATCGTACTGTTAAAGGAATATACTCCAACGAGCCAGTCTTCCAGTGGGGCTTTTGATCGAATGGAGCCATCTGAGAGATTGATGGTCCGTCGTCTCTTGAAAATAGTACCCTTCGAGGTATGGACGCATCTTTTCGATTCCCCAGACGATTGCGAGGCATTCCTTTTCTGTAACCGAGTAGTTCTTTTCTGCAGGGGAGAGGGTACGGCTGGCATACGCGATAACTCGTTCGTTTTCATCGAAATTTTGTGTCAACGTGACACCAAGTCCGTAATCAGAGGCATCCGTCTGTAAATTGAACATGAGGTCGAAATCTGGACATGCGAGGATTGGTGCTTCTGTCAGACGTTTCTTCAATTCCACAAACGATTGTTCCTGTTCTTCGTCCCATCGCCATTTGCAATTTTTCCTTAATAATTTCGTAAGAGGACCCACAACATTGGAAAAATCGGGCACGAATCGTCGATACCACGAAGTCATTCCGAGGAATTGTCGCAATTGCTTCAAGTTCTGGGGAGGAGGAATTTCCAAAATGGAAGCCACCTTGTCTGGATCCGTCATCACGCCGTTTTCCGTCACGACGTGGCCCAAATATTTGAGTGATTTCTGTCCGAACTTGCATTTGTCGACATTGAGAATTAAATTCGCTGCTCTCAAGCGATGGAAGACTTCTTTTAGGTTGTCGAGGTGCTCTTCGAACGTTCTGCCTAAAACAATTATGTCGTCGAGGTAGGCAAACGCTTTCGGTTCCATATCTGGTCCAATTATTCGATCCAAGAGGCGTTGAAAGGTAGCCGGTGCTGAATGAAGTCCGAAGGGCATGACTTTGAATTGAAAGAGGCCTCGTCCAGGAATTGTAAAGGCTGTTATGGGCTTACTTTCTTCCGTTAGAGGAACCAGCCAATATCCGTTCTGGAGATCGATGCTGCTAATAAATTTAGCTTCTCTGAGACGGTCCAATATGGCGTGAATTTGTGGCAGAGGATATGCGTCTTTTTCCGTCACTTCATTGACTTTGCGAAAGTCCACACAAAAGCGGTACCGACCATCTTTTTTCGGTACCACCACAATTGGCGAACTCCATGGACTTTCCGAACGCTCAATCACGCCTTTTTCCAACATCTCGTCCACTTGTTCGTTCACAATCGCTTGAATTCGAGGATTTTGGGGCCGATATCGTTGCTTAATTGGAACAGAGGTCTTTAAACGGATTTGATGTTCTATTAGAGGGGTTGGACCGTGAATTCTGTCGAATTTTGGGAGCTCACAATCGAGGAGGTGTTGTAAACGTCGTTGTTGACACTCCGTGAGAGACGACTCGCTGACCATCGCTACGTTTGTCGTGGCTTGAGGGGCAGTTTCCACTTCCGTGGGGAAAACGACTTGTTTTCCGTTCGATAAAATCACTCTGCCCATCACAAAAATGGTGTCGGACGACACATCTACCAATGCTTTGTGTTCACGAAGCCAGTCGAGGCCGAGGAGGACGTCCACTGCGAGTCCCCCCAAATATCGAAGAGAGACTGTGTAAAAATGAGGTCCAATCTGTACATCTTGCCGTACAGCAGGCGAAATTGTGGTCATGACGCCATTTGCCAATCGTACCATCACATCTGGATCCAATGTACGTAATTTGGGATTTTCGAGGACGACTTCATCACCAATATATGAAAAACTGGAGCCAGTATCGATGAGAGCGTGGTACTTCAACCCGTTGACTTGTACGACGACTAAATAACGATCTTTGAGAGGAAATCTATCGGAGGGCGTGTTGGCCAACTGTTCGTGCCTCCCAACTGGACAGCTGGCTGTTAGTTTTCCGGCCGTCTGTTGCAATTACAGTCACGTGTGAGGATGTCTGGACGACGGCAACGTGTGCAAAATGTTCGAGGACCGCTTGTACATTCATTGCGGTAATGGTCTTTTTCTCCACAGTTGTAGCACGTCGCTGAAGACCGTTGTGGTGTATTTGAGTTCTGTACTCGAGGTGTTGGACGTTGAGGTGGGGGTTGTTGCATCATTTTTGGACTTGGTGGGCGAAAAACCGCCGTAGCTCCGGGGGAAGGCAATTCTTCGAGTTCCTTGACCCTTTTGAGCAACTCTTCGACCGTACGAAAACTGCTACGTGCAATAAATCGTCTGTGTTCCGGCAAGAGGTTCCGATGCAACCAATAGAGGGTCCTTTCTGACGTCATAGAGGGAATTCGGCGCATAAGAGTGAGCATAGAGGTGATAAAATCACTTCCCGACTCATGACGGCCTTGCTGACGTCGGCTCACTTCTTCTTCCATCCGAATTTGGTAGTCCATGGGCAAGAAAAATCGTTTGAACGCGTTCTCAAAATCTAACCATGTAGACCACGACTGCCTGTTGTTACGGAACCAGAGGAGTGCGTTATCTCGCAACAAAATGGACATTCCCGGCAACAATTCGTCTGCCGAGATTTGATAAAAGTCCCGTAGCTCTTGTAGTTCCTCCAGGAACGCTATTGGGTCGCCATGGCCATCAAACGACACTTTCCAGTCGTTTAGCCGTCTTAATGCTGGATTTGGACCCATTGGGACACGTGATTCTGGAGGGGGTAATTGTACATCATGTACGAAGGCATTCCAGGCACATTTAACCCTGGTGCTGGCCTTGGTGGCAGTCCTGTGTACAGAGGGGTGGTCGAAGGGCGAGAAAAAGAGGGGATGGTCGTCGATGGATAGTCAAAAGAGGGTGCCGTTGACGTCGTTTGTCCAAAAGAGGGGGGTTTTCCCATAAATTGTCCAAAAGAGGTTGTTGGCCCCGGTGGAAACTGGAATTCTTCCTATTCAGTGGCCGGTGTATGGGCTTCTTTTCTCAAAGCCCGCAATCTTTTCCGTAATTCGGCCACCGTGCCACTTGTAGAGGCTCCAAATTGTTCTAATTCGAATATAAGGGTCTCTTTTGACATCTCGCTCACACTTATTGGCCCACAAGCCCCTCTGAGCGTCGTTTGTGTCGTTATGTGGGCATTTGTCGTATTTGGAATTTGACCTTGAGGCATTTCCATCGGCTTTTCCTCGGATGTTGTAGGAATGTCGTCTCCACCAGCCATTTTGTTGGAATTCGAGGTCGATTGAATCTAGAGGAATTTGGAAGCAGAGAAAAGAAAAATTTTCTGCTCGAGGTCGCCCAAAAGTGTGAGGAATTTCGCGAAAATGCTTGGAAATGCGATTTAAAGAGGTCCCTGCTCGGGCGCCAAATTTGTGGCGTGTTGTCCTCGTCAGGGGAGGATTTTCTCGAGCGCCAGGTGTTTTTAGGCCCGAAACACCAACCTGTACAGCGAGCGTCTCTCAGTGGAGAGAGTTTTAGACCAGGGGTCGAAATTAAAAGAGGAATCGCACTTAATCAATTATATTTATTGAATAAAAAATCAATTGTTCTACTTTTCGCGTTTTTATAAAAATATGTACAACTTTACAAATGGTAAATTAAATTTTAAAGAGGCAAAACGAGAGGCAACAATGTAATATAAATATGAGGAACAAAATATCATTAACAATAACCGTTAAAACTATTTAACACTTTACAAAATTAAATACGAAACGAAATCGAATCAAACTAAAGTTAAATCACAATTAAAATCAAATTAATAAACTGGACCAATAAAATTCTGTCTGAATTTTGGTCTTTGAAATATATAATATGAGAACAACAATAATTTTATAATAATAAATTCTCCTCTTAAAAGGCTTGTGCAAGAGTTTATATATTGAGAAAAGTTAAGAGGGATTTTGAGTAAGCGCAGAGAGGAAAAATTCCGCGAAAACACAAAATCTGAGAGGTGGGAGTACTATTAGTACGAGGAGAGGGGGGCAATTACTGTACTTAGTGTAATTAGAGGGAAATTAATTACACTAAGATTGGATGCAATGAGTTGACAAATAAAATCCCGAAAGAGGCAAATAAAAATACATAAATTGGGCATTTTAAATAGAAAACAATTAAATGAGAATATGTGCTCTGGAGGGGTTCGATTGGGATAATGAGTGTAATGAGAGGATGCTAATTACACTCAGAATAAATGACAAGAAAAGTAAAGAAAAGAAAAGCAAATTGAACTCGAAATTAAAATGTAAACTAAACAAAAATTATAAAATCCGAAAAATGCACGTATGTTTCATCTGATTCAGAGGAATTATATATTGGACAATTGAATCAGATGTAAACGTATTAAACCGTGTGTAAGTCCAATCAAATAATTAAAGTACAGAGGGAAAATAAAGACAAAATGGGAAAATAAATATAAGAATTGGAAGCGGCGTGGCCAACCACATTCCAATACAAAATACATATGAAATAAATACAATTAAATGAAATTTGGACTCATCGTTTACGTAGAGGAATATACTTCAATATAATAAATGATGTTGGTAAACCAAACAAGTCGAAACGACACTTAAAAATCACTTGAATAATTGAAAACACAATCGCAATTGTACAGAGCACGTTGTACTTACAAAAGGGTTTTTTTTGTACTAAGGAATTTCACTCTGTACTCCTGGTTGCGGGAGTACTTTTGTGAAAATCCTTTTCCAAGGGACGCTGAGGTGGTTGTCTATGGTTAATTTGCATAATTAGTTAAAATAAATGTTTGTTTACAAATGTAAACAAACAACCTAACCTCAAACGTCAGAGGGATAATATAAATCGTGTAAATAATTAAGAGGCGCAAAAATAGGTTCGTTACAGTAACTGACACTTTTGGAAAATTAGGTGTTCAACCACATGTTGCAGTCCAACGCTAAATATGTGATTATATTAATGCTTTGGGACTCTGTATAACGCTGCATATACGATATGAACTTTATGCCTCTAATAGTTTGGCTGTAACGGACACTTCTGGAATATTATGTGTTCAAACACATGTTGCAGTCCAATGCTTAATATGTGAATATATTAATGCTTTGGGACTCTGTATAACGCTGCATATACAGTATGAACTCTGTTCCTCTTATAGTTTGGCTGTAACTGACATTTTTGGAATATTAGGTGTTCAACCACATGGGGCAGTCCAACGGTTAATAAGTGACTATTTTAATGCTTTGGGCCTCTGTAAAACGCTGCATATACGATATGAACTTTTTGCCTCTAATAGTTTGGCTGTAACGGACACTTTTGGAATATTAGGTGTTCAATCACATGGGGCAGTCCAACGCTTAATATGTGGTTATAGCAATGCTTTGGGACTCTGTATAACACTGCATATACGATATGAACTTTGTGCCTCTAATAGTTTGGCTGTAACGGACATTTTTGAAATATTAGGTGTTCAACAACATGGGGTTGTCCATCGCCTAATATGTGATTATAGTAATGCTTTGGGACTCAGTATAACGCTGCTTATACAAAATGAACTCCGTGCCTCTAATAGTTTGCCTGTAACGGACATTTTTGGAATATTAGGTGTTCAATTACATGGGGCAGTCTAACGCTTAATATGTCTTTAAAGTAATGCTTTGGGACTCTGTATAACGCGGCATATACAATATTAACTCCGTGCCTCTAATAGCTTGCCAGTAATTGATATTTTTGGAATATTATGTGTTCAACCACATGTTGCAGTCCAACGCTTAATATGAGATTATAGTAATGCTTTGGAACTCAGTATAACGCTGCATATACGATATGAACTTTGTGCCTCTAATAGTTTAGCTGTAACGGACATTTTTGGAATATTAGGTGTTCAACCACATGGGGCAGTCCAACGCTTAATACGTGACTATATTAATGCTTTGGGCCTCTGTAAAACGCTGCATATACGATATGAACTTTGTGTCTCTAATAGTTTGACTGTAACGGACACTTTTAGAATATTAGGTGTTCAACCACATGGGGCAGTCCAACGCTTAATAAGTGACTATATGAATGTTTTGGGACTCTGTATAACGCTTCATGTACAGTATGAATTCTGTGCCTCTTATAGTTTGGCTGTAACTGACAGTTTTGGAATATTAGGTGTTCAACAACATGGGGTTGTCCATCGCCTAATATGAGATAATAGTAATGCTTTGGGACTCTGTTTACCGCTGCATATACAATATAAACACTGTGTCTCTAATAGTTATTCTGTAACGGACATTTTTGGAATATTAGGTGTTCAACCAAATAAGGCCGTCCAACGCTAAATATGTGATTATATTAATGCTTTGGGCCTCTGTATAACGCTGCATATACTATATGAACTTTGTGCCTCTAATAGTTTGGCTGTAACGGACATTTTTTAGAATATTAGGTGTTCAACCACATGGGGCAGTCCAATGCTTAATAAGTGACTATATTAATGCTTTGGGACTCTGTATAACGCTGCATATTCAATATGAACTCTGTGCCTCTGATAGTTTGGCTGTAACTGACACTTTTGGAATATTAGGTGTTCAACCACATGGGGCAGTCCAACGCTTAATATGAGATTATAGTAATGCTTTGGTACTCTGTATAACGCTGCATATACAGTATGAACTCTGTGCCTTTTACAGTTAAGTTGTAACTGACATTTTTGGAATATTAGGTGTTCAACCACATGGGGCAGTCCAACGCTTGATATGTGATTATATTAATGTTTCGGGACTCTGTATAACGCTTCATATACAGTATGAAATCTGTGCCTCTTATAATTTGGCTGTAATTGACACTTTTGGAATATTATGTGTTCAACCACACTTTCAGTCCAACGCTTAATAAGTGACTATATTAATGTTTGGGGCCTCTGTATAACGCTGCATATACAACATGAACTCTGTGCCTCTGATAGTTTGGCTGTAACGGACATTTTTCGAATATTAGGTGTTCAACCACATAAGGCAGTCCAACGCTTAATAAGTGACTATATTAATGCTTTGGGCCTCTGTATAACGCTGCTTATACAAAATGAACTCTGTGCCTCTTATAGTTTGGCTGTAACTGACATTTTTGGAATATTAGGTGTTCAACCACATGGGGCAGTCCAACGCTTGATATGTGATTATATTAATGTTTCGGGACTCTGTATAACGCTGCATATACAGTATGAAATCTGTGCCTCTTATAATTTGGCTGTAATTGACACTTTTGGAATATTATGTGTTCAACCACAGTTTCAGTCCAACGCTTAATAAGTGACTATATTAATGCTTTGGGCCTCTGTATAACGCTGCATATACGATATGAACTTTGTGCCTCTAATAGTTTGGCTGTAACGGACATTTTTCGAATATTAGGTGTTCAACCACATGGGGCAGTCCAACGCTTAATAAGTGACTATATTAATGCTTTGGGACTCTGTATAACGCTGCATATACAATATGAGCAATGTGCCTTTAATGGTTTGGCAGCAACGGACATTTTTGGAATATTAAATGTTCAACAACATGGGGCAGTCCAACGCTTAATACGTGGTTATAGTAATGCTTTGGGACTCTGTATAACGGGGCATATACAATATAAACTCCGTGCCTCTAATAGCTTGCCAGTAATTAATATTTTTGGATTATCATGTGTTCAACTACATGTTGCAGTCCAACGCTTAATAAGTGACTATATTAATGCTTTCGGCCTCTGTATAACGCTGCATATACGATATGAGCCTTGTGCCTCTAATAGTTTGGCTGTAACGGACATTTTTGGAATATTAGGTGTTCAACCACATGGGGCAGTCCAACGCTTAATAAGTGACTATATGAATGTTTTGGGACTCTGTATAACGCTTCATGTACAGTATGAACTCTGTGCCTCTTATAGTTTGGCTGTAACTGACAGTTTTGGAATATTAGGTGTTCAACAACATGGGGTTGTCCATCGCCTAATATGAGATAATAGTAATGCTTTGGGACTCTGTTTACCGCTGCATATACAATATAAACACTGTGTCTCTAATAGTTATTCTGTAACGGACATTTTTGGAATATTAGGTGTTCAACCAAATAAGGCCGTCCAACGCTAAATATGTGATTATATTAATGCTTTGGAACTCAGTATAACGCTGCTTATACAAAATGAACTCTGTGCCTCTTATAGTTTGGCTGTAACTGACATTTTTGGAATATTAGGTGTTCAACCACATGGGGTAGTCCAACGCTTGATATGTGATTATATTAATGTTTCGGGACTCTGTATAACGCTGCTAATACAGTATGAAATCTGTGCCTCTTATAATTTGGCTGTAATTGACACTTTTGGAATATTATGTGTTCAACCACAGATTGAGTCCAACGCTTAATAAGTGACTATATTAATGCTTGGGGCCTCTGTATAACGCTGCATATACAACATGAACTCTGTGCCTCTGATAGTTTGGCTGTAACTGACACTTTTGGAAAATTAGGTGTTCAACCACATGTTGCAGTCCAACGCTTAATATGTGATTATAGTAATGCTTTGTAACTCAGTATAACGCTGCATATACAATATGAACACTGTGTCTCTAATAGTTATTCTGTAACGGACATTTTTGGAATATTAAATGTTCAACCACATGGGGCAGTCCAACGCTTAATACGTGGTTATAGTAATGCTTTGGGACTCTGTATAACGCGGCAAATACAATATAAACTCCGTGCCTCTAATAGCTTGCCAGTAATTGATATTTTTGGATTATTATGTGTTCAACCACATGTTGCAGTCCAACGCTTAATATGTGATTATATTAATGCTTTGGGCCTCTGTATAACGCTGCATATACGATATGAACTTTGTGCCTCTAATAGTTTGGCTGTAACGGACATTTTTGGAATATTAGGTGTTCAACCACATGGGGCAGTCCAACGCTTAATATGTGATTATAGTAATGCTTTGTAACTCAGTATAACGCTGCATATACAATATGAACACTGTGTCTCTAATAGTTATTCTGTAACGGACATTTTTGGAATATTAGGTGTTCAATTACATGGGGCAGTCCAACGCATAATATGTCTTTAAAGTAATGCTTTGAGCCTCTGTATAACGCTGCATATACAATATAAACACTGTGTCTCTAATAGTTTGGCTGTTACGGACATTTTTGGAATATTAGGTGTTCAAATACATGGGGCAGTCCAACGCTTAATATGTGGTTATAGTAATGCTTTGGGACTCTGTATAACGCGGCATATACTATATTAACTCCGTGCCTCTAATAGTTTGCCTGTAACGGACATTTTTGGAATATTAGGTGTTCAATTACATGGGGCAGTCCAACGCTTAATATGTGGTTATAGCAATGCTTTGGAACTCTGTATAACGCGGCATATACTATATTAACTCCGTGACTCTAATAGTTTGGCTGTAACGGACACTTTTGGAATATTAGGTGTTCAACCACATGGGGCAGTCCAACGCTTAATAAGTGACTATATTATTGCTTGGGGCCTTTGTATAACGCTGCATATACAATATGAACTTTGTGCCTCTAATAGTTTGGCTGTAAAGGACATTTTTGGAATATTAGGTGTTCTACCACATGGGGCAGTACAACGCTTAATAAGTGACTATATGAATGTTTTGGGACTCTGTATAACGCTTCATGTACTTTATGAACTCTGTGCCTCTTATAGTTTGGCTGTAACTGACAGTTTTGGAATATTAGGTGTTCAACAACATGGGGTTGTCCATCGCTTAATATGTGATTATAGTAATGCTTTGGGACTCTGTATACCGCTGCATATACAATATGAACACTGTGTCTCTAATAGTTATTCTGTAACGGACATTTTTGGAATATTAGGTGTTCAACCAAATAAGGCTGTCCAACGCTTATTATGTGATTATATTAATGCTTTGGAACTCAGTATAACGCTGCTTATACAAAATGAACTCTGTGCCTCTGATAGTTTGGCTGTAACGGACATTTTTGGAATATTAGGTGTTCAATTACATGGGGCAGTCCAACGCTTAATATGTGATTATATTAATGCTTTGGAACTCAGTATAACGCTGCATATACAATATGAACTTTGTGCCTCTAATAGTTTGGCTGTAAAGGACATTTTTGGAATATTAGGTGTTCAACCACATGGGGCAGTCCAACGCTTAATATGAGATTATAGTAATGCTTTGGGACTCTGTATAACGCTGCTTATACAAAATGAACTCTGTGCCTCTGATAGTTTGGCTGTAACGGACATTTTTGGAATATTAGGTGTTCAATTACATGGGGCAGTCCAACGCTTAATATGTGATTATATTAATGCTTTGGAACTCAGTATAACGCTGCATATACAATATGAACTTTGTGCCTCTAATAGTTTGGCTGTAAAGGACATTTTTGGAATATTAGATGTTCAACCACATGGGGCAGTCCAACGCTTAATATGTGGTTATAGTAATGCTTTGGGACTCTGTATAACGCTGCATATACAATATGAGCACTGTGCCTCTAATAGTTTGGCTGTAACGGACATTTTAGGAATATTAGGTGTTCAGCCACATGGGGCAGTCCAACGCTTAATAAGTGTCTATATTAATGCTTTGAGCCTCTGTATAACGCTGCATATACGATATGAACTTTGTGCCTCTAATAGTTTGGCTGTAACTTAATAAGTTTATTATAATTTAATATGAATGTTTTGGGACTCTGTATAACGCTTCATGTACAGTATGAACTCTGTGCCTCTTATAGTTTGGCTGTAACTGACAGTTTTGGAATATTAGGTGTTCAACCAAATAAGGCTGTCCAACGCTTAATGTGTGATTATATTAATGCTTTGGAACTCAGTATAACGCTGCTTATACAAAATGAACTCTGTGCCTCTGATAGTTTGGCTGTAACGGACATTTTTGGAATATTAGGTGTTCAATTACATGGGGCAGTCCAACGCTTAATATGTGGTTATAGCAATGCTTTGGGACTCTGTATAACGCCGCATATACTATATTAACTCCGTCCCTCTAATAGTTTGGCTGTAACGGACACTTTTGGAATATTAGGTGTTCAACCACATGGGGCAGTCCAACGCTTAATATGAGATTATAGTAATACTTTGGGACTCTGTATAACGCTGCATATACAATATGAACTCTGTGCCTCTGATAGTTTGGCTGTAACTGACACTTTTGGAATATTAGATGTTCAACCACATGGGGCAGTCCAACGCTTAATATGTGGTTATAGTAATGCTTTGGGACTCTGTATAACGCTGCATATACAATATGAGCACTGTGCCTCTAATAGTTTGGCTGTAACGGACATTTTATGAATATTAGGTGTTCAGCCACATGGGGCAGTCCAACGCTTAATAAGTGTCTATATTAATGCTTTGAGCCTCTGTATAACGCTGCATATACGATATGAACTTTGTGCCTCTAATAGTTATTCTGTAACTGACATTTTTGGAATATTAGATGTTCAACCACATGGGGCAGTCCAACGCTTAATATGTGACTATATTAATGCTTTGAGCCTCTGTATAACGCTGCATATACAGTATGAACTCTGTGCCTTTTATAGTTAAGTTGTAACTGACATTTTTGGAATATTAGGTGTTCAACCACATGGGGCTGTCCAACGCTTAATAAGTGACTATATGGATGCTTTGGGCCTCTGTAAAACGCTGCATATACGATATGAACTTTGTGCCTCTAATAGTTTGGCTGTAACGGACACTTTTGGAATATTAGGTGTTCAACCACATAAGGCAGTCCAACGCTTAATAAGTGACTATATTAATGCTTTGGGCCTTTGTATAACGCTGCTTATACAAAATGAACTCTGTGCCTCTTATAGTTTGGCTGTAACTGACATTTTTGGAATATTAGGTGTTCAACCACATGGGGTAGTCCAACGCTTGATATGTGATTATATTAATGTTTCGGGACTCTGTATAACGCTGCATATACAGTATGAAATCTGTGCCTCTTATAATTTGGCTGTAATTGACACTTTTGGAATATTATGTGTTCAACCACAGTTTCAGTCCAACGCTTAATAAGTGACTATATTAATGCTTATGGCCTCTGTATAACGCTGCATATACAACATGAACTCTGTGCCTCTGATAGTTTAGCTGTAACTGACACTTTTGGAAAATTAGGTGTTCAACCCCATGTTGCAGTCCAACGCTTAATAAGTGACTATATTAATGCTTTGGGACTCTGTATAACGCTGCATATACAATATGAGCAATGTGCCTTTAATGGTTTGGCTGCAACGGACATTTTTGGAATATTAAATGTTCAACAACATGGGGCAGTCCAACGCTTAATACGTGGTTATAGTAATGCTTTGGGACTCTGTATAACGCGGCATATACAATATAAACTCCGTGCCTCTAATAGCTTGCCAGTAATTAATATTTTTGGATTATTATGTGTTCAACTACATGTTGCAGTCCAACGCTTAATATGTGATTATAGTAATGCTTTGGAACTCAGTATAACGCTGCATATACAATATGAACACTGTGTCTCTAATAATTATTCTGTAACTGACATTTTTGGAATATTCCATGTTCAACAGTATGGGGCTGTCGATCGCTTAATATGTGGTTATAGTCATGCTTTGGGACTCTGTATAACGCTGCATATTCGATATGAACTTTGTGTCTCTAATAGTTTGGCTGTAACGGAAATTTTTGGAATATTAGGTGTTCAAATACATGGGGCAGTCCAACGCTTAATATGTGGTTATAGCAATGCTTTGGGACTCTGTATACCGCTACATATACAATATGAACACTGTGTCTCTAATAGTTATTCCGTAACGGACATTTTTGGAATATTAGGTGTTCAACCAAATAAGGCTGTCCAACGCTTAATATGTGATTATATTAATGCTTTGGAACTCAGTATAACGCTGCTTATACAAAATGAACTCTGTGCCTCTGATAGTTTGGCTGTAACGGACATTTTTGGAATATTAGGTGTTCAATTACATGGGGCAGTCCAACGCTTAATATGTGGTTATAGCAATGCTTTGGGACTCTGCATAACGCGGCATATACTATATTAACTCCATGCCTCTAATAGTTTGGCTGTAACGGACACTTTTGGAATGTTAGGTGTTCAACCACATGGGGCAGTCCAACGCTTAATAAGTGACTATATTAATGCTTGGGGCCTCTGTATAACGCTGCATATACAATATAAACTTTGTGCCTCTAATAGTTTGGCTGTCAAGGACATTTTTGGAATATTAGGTGTTCAACCACATGGGGCAGTCCAACGCTTAATATGAGATTATAGTAATGCTTTGGGACTCTGTATAACGCTGCATATACAATATGAACTCTGTGCCTCTGATAGTTTGGCTGTAACTGACACTTTTGGAATATTAGATGTTCAACCACATGTTGCAGTCCAACGCTTAATATGTGATTATATTAATGCTTTGGGCCTCAGTATAACGCTGCATATACGATATGAACTTTGTGCCTCTAATAGTTTGGCTGTAACGGATATTTTTCGAATATTTGGTGTTCAACCACATGGGGCAGTCCAACGCTTAATAAGTGACTATATTAATGCTTTGGGACTCTGTATAACGCTGCATATACAATATGAGCAATGTGCCTTTAATGGTTTGGCTGCAACGGACATTTTTGGAATATTAAATGTTCAACAACATGGGGCAGTCCAACGCTTAATACGTGGTTATAGTAATGCTTTGGGACTCTGTATTACGGGGCATATACAATATAAACTCCGTGCCTCTAATAGCTTGCCAGTAATTAATATTTTTGGATTATTATGTGTTCAACTACATGTTGCAGTCCAACGCTTAATATTTGATTATAGTAATGCTTTGGAACTCAGTATAACGCTGCATATACAATATGAACACTGTGTCTCTAATAATTATTCTGTAACTGACATTTTTGGAATATTCCATGTTCAACAGTATGGGGCTGTCGATCGCTTAATATGTGGTTATAGTCATGCTTTGGGACTCTGTATAACGCTGCATATTCGATATGAACTTTGTGTCTCTAATAGTTTGGCTGGAACGGAAATTTTTGGAATATTAGTTGTTCAAATACATGGGGCAGTCCAACGCTTAATATGTGGTTATAGCAATGCTTTGGGACTCTGTATAACGCGGCATATACTATATTAACTCTGTGCCTCTAATAGTTTGCCTGTAGCGGACATTTTTGAAATATTAGGTGTTCAATTACATGGGGCAGTCCAACGCTTAATATGTCTTTAAAGTAATGCTTGGGGACTCTGTATAACGCTGTATATACAATATGAACTTTGTGCCTCTAATAGTTTGGCTGTAACGGACATTTTTGGAATATTAGGTGTTCAACCACATGGGGCAGTCCAACGCTTAATACGTGGTTATAGTAATGCTTTGGGACTCTGTATAACGCGGCAAATACAATATAAACTCCGTGCCTCTAATAGCTTGCCAGTAATTGATATTTTTGGATTACTATGTGTTCAACCACATGTTGCAGTCCAACGCTTAATATGTGATTATAGTAATGCTTTGGAACTCAGTATAACGCTGCATATACAATATGAACACTGTGTCTCTAATAGTTATTCTGTAACTGACATTTTTGGAATATTAGGTGTTCAACCACATGGGGCAGTCCAACGGTTAATAAGTGACTATATTAATGCTTTGGGCCTCTGTATAACGCTGCATATACGATATGAACTTTGTGCCTCCAATAGTTTGGCTGTAACGGACATTTTTGGAATATTAGGTGTTCAACCACATGGGGTTGTCCATCGCTTAATATGTGATTATATTAATGCTTTGGAACTCAGTATAACGCTGCTTATACAAAATGAACTCTGTGCCTCTGATAGTTTGGCTGTATCGGACATTTTTGGAATATTAGGTGTTCAATTACATGGGGCAGTCCAACGCTTAATATGTGGTTATAGCAATGCTTTGGGACTCTGCATAACGCGGCATATACTATATTAACTCCATGCCTCTAATAGGTTGGCTGTAACGGACACTTTTGGAATGTTAGGTGTTCAACCACATGGGGCAGTCCAACGCTTAATAAGTGACTATATTAATGCTTGGGGCCTCTGTATAACGCTGCATATACAACATGAACTCTGTGCCTCTGATAGTTTGGCTGTAACTGACACTTTTGGAAAATTAGGTGTTCAACCACATGTTGCAGTCCAACGCTTAATATGTGATTATATTAATGCTTTGGGCCTCTGTATAACGCTGCATATACAATATGAGCAATGTGCCTTTAATGGTTTGGTAGCAACGGACATTTTTGGAATATTAAATGTTCAACAACATGGGGCAGTCCAACGCTTAATACGTGGTTATAGTAATGCTTTGGGACTCTGTATAACGGGGCATATACAATATAAACTCCGTGCCTCTAATAGCTTGCCAGTAATTAATATTTTTGGATTATTATGTGTTCAACTACATGTTGCAGTCCAACGCTTAATATTTGATTATAGTAATGCTTTGGAACTCAGTATAACGCTGCATATACAATATGAACACTGTGTCTCTAATAATTATTCTGTAACTGACATTTTTGGAATATTCCATGTTCAACAGTATGGGGCTGTCGATCGCTTAATATGTGGTTATAGTCATGCTTTGGGACTCTGTATAACGCTGCATATTCGATATGAACTTAGTGTCTCTAATAGTTTGGCTGAAACGGAAATTTTTGGAATATTAGGTGTTCAAATACATGGGGCAGTCCAACGCTTAATATGTGGTTATAGCAATGCTTTGGGACTCTGTATAACGCGGCATATACTATATTAACTCTGTGCCTCTAATAGTTTGCCTGTAGCGGACATTTTTGAAATATTAGGTGTTCAATTACATGGGGCAGTCCAACGCTTAATATGTCTTTAAAGTAATGCTTGGGGACTCTGTATAACGCTGTATATACAATATGAACTTTGTGCCTCTAATAGTTTGGCTGTAACGGACATTTTTGGAATATTAGGTGTTCAATTACATGGGGCAGTCCAACGCTTAATATGTCTTTAAAGTAATGCTTGGGGACTCTGTATAACGCTGTATATACAATATGAACTTTGTGCCTCTAATAGTTTGGCTGTAACGGACATTTTTGGAATATTAGGTGTTCAACCACATGGGGCAGTCCAACGCTTAATACGTGGTTATAGTAATGCTTTGGGACTCTGTATAACGCGGCAAATACAATATAAACTCCGTGCCTCTAATAGCTTGCCAGTAATTGATATTTTTGGATTACTATGTGTTCAACCACATGTTGCAGTCCAACGCTTAATATGTGATTATAGTAATGCTTTGGAACTCAGTATAACGCTGCATATACAATATGAACACTGTGTCTCTAATAGTTATTCTGTAACTGACATTTTTGGAATATTAGGTGTTCAACCACATGGGGCAGTCCAACGGTTAATAAGTGACTATATTAATGCTTTGGGCCTCTGTATAACGCTGCATATACGATATGAACTTTGTGCCTCCAATAGTTTGGCTGTAACGGACATTTTTGGAATATTAGGTGTTCAACCACATGGGGTTGTCCATCGCTTAATATGTGATTATATTAATGCTTTGGAACTCAGTATAACGCTGCTTATACAAAATGAACTCTGTGCCTCTGATAGTTTGGCTGTATCGGACATTTTTGGAATATTAGGTGTTCAATTACATGGGGCAGTCCAACGCTTAATATGTGGTTATAGCAATGCTTTGGGACTCTGCATAACGCGGCATATACTATATTAACTCCATGCCTCTAATAGGTTGGCTGTAACGGACACTTTTGGAATGTTAGGTGTTCAACCACATGGGGCAGTCCAACGCTTAATAAGTGACTATATTAATGCTTGGGGCCTCTGTATAACGCTGCATATACAACATGAACTCTGTGCCTCTGATAGTTTGGCTGTAACTGACACTTTTGGAAAATTAGGTGTTCAACCACATGTTGCAGTCCAACGCTTAATATGTGATTATATTAATGCTTTGGGCCTCTGTATAACGCTGCATATACAATATGAGCAATGTGCCTTTAATGGTTTGGTAGCAACGGACATTTTTGGAATATTAAATGTTCAACAACATGGGGCAGTCCAACGCTTAATACGTGGTTATAGTAATGCTTTGGGACTCTGTATAACGGGGCATATACAATATAAACTCCGTGCCTCTAATAGCTTGCCAGTAATTAATATTTTTGGATTATTATGTGTTCAACTACATGTTGCAGTCCAACGCTTAATATTTGATTATAGTAATGCTTTGGAACTCAGTATAACGCTGCATATACAATATGAACACTGTGTCTCTAATAATTATTCTGTAACTGACATTTTTGGAATATTCCATGTTCAACAGTATGGGGCTGTCGATCGCTTAATATGTGGTTATAGTCATGCTTTGGGACTCTGTATAACGCTGCATATTCGATATGAACTTAGTGTCTCTAATAGTTTGGCTGAAACGGAAATTTTTGGAATATTAGGTGTTCAAATACATGGGGCAGTCCAACGCTTAATATGTGGTTATAGCAATGCTTTGGGACTCTGTATAACGCGGCATATACTATATTAACTCTGTGCCTCTAATAGTTTGCCTGTAGCGGACATTTTTGAAATATTAGGTGTTCAATTACATGGGGCAGTCCAACGCTTAATATGTCTTTAAAGTAATGCTTGGGGACTCTGTATAACGCTGTATATACAATATGAACTTTGTGCCTCTAATAGTTTGGCTGTAACGGACATTTTTGGAATATTAGGTGTTCAACCACATGGGGCAGTCCAACGCTTAATATGTGATTATAGTAATGCTTTGTAACTCAGTATAACACTGCATATACAATATGAACACTGTGTCTCTAATAGTTATTCTGTAACGGACATTTTTGGAATATTAAATGTTCAACCACATGGAGCAGTCCAACGCTTAATACGTGGTTATTGTAATGCTTTGGGACTCTGTATAACGCGGCAAATACAATATAAACTCCGTGCCTCTAATAGCTTGACAGTAATTGATATTTCTGGATTATTATGTGTTCAACCACATGTTGCAGTCCAACGCTTAATATGTGATTATAGTAATGCTTTGGAACTCAGTATAACGCTGCATATACAATATGAACACTGTGTCTCTAATAGTTATTCTGTAACTGACATTTTTGGAATATTAGGTGTTCAACCACATGCTGCAGTCCAACGCTTAATATGCGATTATAATAATGTTTCGGGACTCTGTATAACGCTGCATATACAGTATGAACTCTGTGCCTCTTATAGTTTGGCTGTAACTGACATTTTTGGAATATTACATGTTCAACAATATGGGGCTGTCGATCGCTTAATATGTGGTTATAGTCATGCTTTGGGACTCTGTATAACGCTGCATATACGATATGAACTTTGTGCCTCTAATAGTTTGGCGGTAACGGACATTTTTGGAATATTAGGTGTTCAGCCCATGGGGCAGTCCAACGCTTAATATGTGGTTATAGTAATGCTTTGGGACTCTGTATAACGCGGCATATACAATATAAACTCCGTGCCTCTAATAGCTTGCCAGTAATTGATATTTTTGGATTATTATGTGTTCAACCACATGTTGCAGTCCAACGCTTAATATGTGATTATAGTAATGCTTTGGAACTCAGTATAACGCTGCATATACAATATGAGCAATGTGCCTTTAATGGTTTGGCTGTAACGGACATTTTTGAAATATTAAATGTTCAACCACATGGGGCAGTCCAACCCTTAATATGTGGTTATAGTAATGATTTGGGACTCTGTATAACGCGGCATATACAATATAAACTCCGGGCCTCTATTAGCTTGCCATTGATATTTTTGGATTATTATGTGTTCAACCACATGTTTCAGTAAAACGCTTAATATGTAATTATAGTAATGCTTTGGAACTCAGTATTACTTTGCATATACAATATGAACACTGTGTCTCTAATAGTTATTCTGTAACTGACATTTTTGGAATATTAGGTGTTCAACCACATGGGGCAGTCCAACAGTTAATAAGTGACTATATTAATGCTTTCGGCCTCTGTATGATGCTGCATATACAATATGAACTTTGTTCCTCTAATAGTTTGGCTGTAACGGACATTTTTGGAATATTAGGTGTTCAACCACTTGCTGCAGTCCAACGCTTAATATGCGATTATAATAATGTTTCGGGGCTCTGTATAACGCTGCATATACAGTATGAACTCTGTGCCTCTTATAGTTTGGCTGTAACTGACATTTTTGTAATATTACATGTTCAACAATATGGGGCTGTCGATCGCTTAATATGCGGTTATAGTCATGCTTTGGGACTCTGTATAACGCTGCATATACAATATGAGCAATGTGCCTTTAATGGTTTGGCTGTAACGGACATTTTTGGAATATTAAATGTTCAACCACATGGGGCAGTCCAACGCTTAATACGTGGTTATAGTAATGCTTTGGGACTCTGTATAACGCGGCAAATACAATATTACCTCCGTGCCTCTAATAGCTTGCCAGTAATTGATATTTTTGGATTATTATGTGTTCAACCACATGTTGCAGTCCAACGCTTAATATGTGATTATAGTAATGCTTTGGAACTCAGTATAACGCTGCATATACAATATGAACACTGTGCCTCTTATAGTTTGGATGTAACTGACACATTTGAAATATTATGTGTACAACCACAGTTTCAGTACAACGCTTAATAAGTGACTATATTAATACTTGGGGCCTCTGTATAACGCTGCTAATACAAAATGAACTCTGTGCCTCTGATAGTTTGGCGGTAACTGACACTTTTGGAATATTAGATGTTCAACCACATGGGGCAGTCCAACGCTTAATATGTGGTTATAGTAATGCTTTGGGACTCTGTATAACGCTGCATATACAATATGAGCACTGTGCCTCTAATAGTTTGGCTGTAACGGACATTTTAGGAATATTAGGTGTTCAGCCACATGGGGCAGTCCAACGCTTAATAAGTGTCTATATTAATGCTTTGAGCCTCTGTATAACGCTGCATATACGATATGAACTTTGTGCCTCTAATAGTTTGGCTGTAACTTAATAAGTTTATTATAATTTAATATGAATGTTTTGGGACTCTGTATAACGCTTCATGTACAGTATGAACTCTGTGCCTCTTATAGTTTGGCTGTAACTGACAGTTTTGGAATATTAGGTGTTCAACCAAATAAGGCTGTCCAACGCTTAATGTGTGATTATATTAATGCTTTGGAACTCAGTATAACGCTGCTTATACAAAATGAACTCTGTGCCTCTGATAGTTTGGCTGTAACGGACATTTTTGGAATATTAGGTGTTCAATTACATGGGGCAGTCCAACGCTTAATATGTGGTTATAGCAATGCTTTGGGACTCTGTATAACGCGGCATATACTATATTAACTCCGTCCCTCTAATAGTTTGGCTGTAACGGACACTTTTGGAATATTAGGTGTTCAACCACATGGGGCAGTCCAACGCTTAATATGAGATTATAGTAATACTTTGGGACTCTGTATAACGCTGCATATACAATATGAACTCTGTGCCTCTGATAGTTTGGCTGTAACTGACACTTTTGGAATATTAGATGTTCAACCACATGGGGCAGTCCAACGCTTAATATGTGGTTATAGTAATGCTTTGGGCCTCTGTATAACGCTGCATATACAATATGAGCACTGTGCCTCTAATAGTTTGGCTGTAACGGACATTTTATGAATATTAGGTGTTCAGCCACATGGGGCAGTCCAACGCTTAATAAGTGTCTATATTAATGCTTTGAGCCTCTGTATAACGCTGCATATACGATATGAACTTTGTGCCTCTAATAGTTATTCTGTAACTGACATTTTTGGAATATTAGGTGTTCAACCACATGGGGCAGTCCAACGCTTAATATGTGATAATATTAATGCTTTGGTACTCTGTATAACGCTGCATATACAGTATGAACTCTGTGCCTTTTATAGTTAAGTTGTAACTGACATTTTTGGAATATTAGGTGTTCAACCACATGGGGCTGTCCAACGCTTAATAAGTGACTATATTAATGCTTTGGGCCTCTGTATAACGCTGCATATACAAAATGAACTCTGTGCCTCTTATAGTTTGGCTGTAACTCTAATGGCTGGCTGTAACTGACATTTTTGGAATATTAGGTGTTCAACCACATGGGGTAGTCCAACGCTTGATATGTGATTATATTAATGTTTCGGGACTCTGTATAACGCTGCATATACAGTATGAAATCTGTGCCTCTTATAATTTGGCTGTAATTGACACTTTTGGAATATTATGTGTTCAACCACAGTTTCAGTCCAACGCTTAATAAGTGACTATATTAATGCTTGGGGCCTCTGTATAACGCTGCATATACGATATGAACTTTGTGCCTCTAATAGTTTGGCTGTAACGGACATTTTTCGAATATTAGGTGTTCAACCACATGGGGCAGTCCAACGCTTAATAAGTGACTATATTAATGCTTGGGGCCTCTGTATAACGCTGCATATACAAGATGAACTCTGTGCCTCTGATAGTTTAGCTGTAACTGACACTTTTGGAAAATTAGGTGTTCAACCACATGTTGCAGTCCAACGCTTAATATGTGATTATATTAATGCTTTGGGCCTCTGTATAACGCTGCATATACGATATGAACTTTGTGCCTCTAATAGTTTGGCTGTAACGGACATTTTTCGAATATTAGGTGTTCAACCACATGGGGCAGTCCAACGCTTAATAAGTGACTATATTAATGCTTTGGGACTCTGTATAACGCTGCCTATACAATATGAGCAATGTGCCTTTAATGGTTTGGCTGCAACGGACATTTTTGGAATATTAAATGTTCAACAACATGGGGCAGTCCAACGCTTAATACGTCGTTATAGTAATGCTTTGGGACTCTGTATAACGCGGCATATACAATATAATCTCCGTGCCTCTAATAGCTTGCCAGTAATTAATATTTTTGGATTATTATGTGTTCAACTACATGTTGCAGTCCAACGCTTAATATGTGATTATAGTAATGCTTTGGAACTCAGTATAACGCTGCATATACAATATGAACACTGTGTCTCTAATAATTATTCTGTAACTGACATTTTTGGAATATTCCATGTTCAACAGTATGGGGCTGTCGATCGCTTAATATGTGGTTATAGCCATGCTTTGGGACTCTGTATAACGCTGCATATTCGATTGGAACTTTGTGTCTCTAATAGTTTGGCTGTAACGGAAATTTTTGGAATATTAGGTGTTCAAATACATGGGGCAGTCCAACGCTTAATATGTGGTTATAGCAATGCTTTGGGACTCTGTATACCGCTACATATACAATATGAACACTGTGTCTCTAATAGTTATTCTGTAACGGACATTTTTGGAGTATTAGGTGTTCAACCAAATAAGGCTGTCCAACGCTTAATATGTGATTATATTAATGCTTTGGAACTCAGTATAACGCTGCTTATACAAAATGAACTCTGTGCCTCTGATAGTTTGGCTGTAACGGACATTTTTGGAATATTAGGTGTTCAATTACATGGGGCAGTCCAACGCTTAATATGTGGTTATAGCAATGCTTTGGGACTCTGCATAACGCGGCATATACTATATTAACTCCATGCCTCTAATAGTTTGGCTGTAACGGACACTTTTGGAATGTTAGGTGTTCAACCACATGGGGCAGTCCAACGCTTAATAAGTGACTATATTAATGCTTGGGGCCTCTGTATAACGCTGCATATACAATATGAACTTTGTGCCTCTAATAGTTTGGCTGTCAAGGACATTTTTGGAATATTAGGTGTTCAACCACATGGGGCAGTCCAACGCTTAATATGAGATTATAGTAATGCTTTGGGACTCTGTATAACGCTGCATATACAATATGAACTCTGTGCCTCTGATAGTTTGGCTGTAACTGACACTTTTGGAATATTAGATGTTCAACCACATGTTGCAGTCCAACGCTTAATATGTGATTATATTAATGCTTTGGGCCTCAGTATAACGCTGCATATACGATATGAACTTTGTGCCTCTAATAGTTTGGCTGTAACGGATATTTTTCGAATATTTGGTGTTCAACCACATGGGGCAGTCCAACGCTTAATATGAGATTATAGTAATGCTTTGGGACTCTGTATAACGCTGCATATACAATATGAACTCTGTGCCTCTGATAGTTTGGCTGTAACTGACACTTTTGGAATATTAGATGTTCAACCACATGTTGCAGTCCAACGCTTAATATGTGATTATATTAATGCTTTGGGCCTCAGTATAACGCTGCATATACGATATGAACTTTGTGCCTCTAATAGTTTGGCTGTAACGGATATTTTTCGAATATTTGGTGTTCAACCACATGGGGCAGTCCAACGCTTAATAAGTGACTATATTAATGCTTTGGGACTCTGTATAACGCTGCATATACAATATGAGCAATGTGCCTTTAATGGTTTGGCTGCAACGGACATTTTTGGAATATTAAATGTTCAACAACATGGGGCAGTCCAACGCTTAATACGTGGTTATAGTAATGCTTTGGGACTCTGTATTACGGGGCATATACAATATAAACTCCGTGCCTCTAATAGCTTGCCAGTAATTAATATTTTTGGATTATTATGTGTTCAACTACATGTTGCAGTCCAACGCTTAATATTTGATTATAGTAATGCTTTGGAACTCAGTATAACGCTGCATATACAATATGAACACTGTGTCTCTAATAATTATTCTGTAACTGACATTTTTGGAATATTCCATGTTCAACAGTATGGGGCTGTCGATCGCTTAATATGTGGTTATAGTCATGCTTTGGGACTCTGTATAACGCTGCATATTCGATATGAACTTTGTGTCTCTAATAGTTTGGCTGTAACGGAAATTTTTGGAATATTAGTTGTTCAAATACATGGGGCAGTCCAACGCTTAATATGTGGTTATAGCAATGCTTTGGGACTCTGTATAACGCGGCATATACTATATTAACTCTGTGCCTCTAATAGTTTGCCTGTAGCGGACATTTTTGAAATATTAGGTGTTCAATTACATGGGGCAGTCCAACGCTTAATATGTCTTTAAAGTAATGCTTGGGGACTCTGTATAACGCTGTATATACAATATGAACTTTGTGCCTCTAATAGTTTGGCTGTAACGAACATTTTTGGAATATTAGGTGTTCAACCACATGGGGCAGTCCAACGCTTAATACGTGGTTATAGTAATGCTTTGGGACTCTGTATAACGCGGCAAATACAATATAAACTCCGTGCCTCTAATAGCTTGCCAGTAATTGATATTTTTGGATTACTATGTGTTCAACCACATGTTGCAGTCCAACGCTTAATATGTGATTATAGTAATGCTTTGGAACTCAGTATAACGCTGCATATACAATATGAACACTGTGTCTCTAATAGTTATTCTGTAACTGACATTTTTGGAATATTAGGTGTTCAACCACATGGGGCAGTCCAACGCTTAATAAGTGACCATATTAATTCTTTGGGTCTCTGTATAACGCTGCATATACGATATGAACTTTGTGCCTCTAACAGTTTGGCTGTAACGGACACTTTTGGAATATTAGGTGTTCAACCACATGCTGCAGTCCAACGCTTAATATGCGATTATAATAATGTTTCGGGACTCTGTATAACGCTGCATATACGATATGAACTTTGTGCCTCTAATAGTTTGGCTGTAACGGACATTTTTGGAATATTAGTTGTTCAACCACATGGGGTTGTCCATCGCTTAATATGTGATTATATTAATGCTTTGGAACTCAGTATAACGCTGCTTATACAAAATGAACTCTGTGCCTCTGATAGTTTGGCTGTATCGGACATTTTTGGAATATTAGGTGTTCAATTACATGGGGCAGTCCAACGCTTAATATGTGGTTATAGCAATGCTTTGGGACTCTGCATAACGCGGCATATACTATATTAACTCGATGCCTCTAATAGTTTGGCTGTAACGGACACTTTTGGAATGTTAGGTGTTCAACCACATGGGGCAGTCCAACGCTTAATAAGTGACTATATTAATGCTTGCGGCCTCTGTATAACGCTGCATATACAATATGAACTTTGTGCCTCTAATAGTTTGGCTGTAAAGGACATTTTTGGAATATTAGGTGTTCAACCACATAAGGCAGTCCAACGCTTAATAAGTGACTATATTAATGCTTTGTGCCTCTGTATAACGCTGCTTATACAAAATGAACTCTGTGCCTCTAATAGTTTGGCTGTAACTGACACTTTTGGAATATTAGATGTTCAACCACATGGGGCAGTCCAACGCTTAATATGTGGTTATAGTAATGCTTTGGGACTCTGTATAACGCTGCATATACAATATGAGCACTGTGCCTCTAATAGTTTGGCTGTAACGGACATTTTAGGAATATTAGGTGTTCAGCCACATGGGGCAGTCCAACGCTTAATAAGTGTCTATATTAATGCTTTGAGCCTCTGTATAACGCTGCATATACGATATGAACTTTGTGCCTCTAATAGTTATTCTGTAACTGACATTTTTGGAATATTAGGTGTTCAACCACATGGGGCAGTCCAACGCTTAATATGTGATTATATTAATGCTTTGGAACTCAGTATAACGCTGCTTATACAAAATGAACTTTGTGTCTCTAATAGTTTGGCTGTAACGGAAATTTTTGGAATATTAGTTGTTCAAATACATGGGGCAGTCCAACGCTTAATATGTGGTTATAGCAATGCTTTGGGACTCTGTATAACGCGGCATATACTATATTAACTCTGTGCCTCTAATAGTTTGCCTGTAGCGGACATTTTTGAAATATTAGGTGTTCAATTACATGGGGCAGTCCAACGCTTAATATGTCTTTAAAGTAATGCTTGGGGACTCTGTATAACGCTGTATATACAATATGAACTTTGTGCCTCTAATAGTTTGGCTGTAACGAACATTTTTGGAATATTAGGTGTTCAACCACATGGGGCAGTCCAACGCTTAATACGTGGTTATAGTAATGCTTTGGGACTCTGTATAACGCGGCAAATACAATATAAACTCCGTGCCTCTAATAGCTTGCCAGTAATTGATATTTTTGGATTACTATGTGTTCAACCACATGTTGCAGTCCAACGCTTAATATGTGATTATAGTAATGCTTTGGAACTCAGTATAACGCTGCATATACAATATGAACACTGTGTCTCTAATAGTTATTCTGTAACTGACATTTTTGGAATATTAGGTGTTCAACCACATGGGGCAGTCCAACGCTTAATAAGTGACCATATTAATTCTTTGGGTCTCTGTATAACGCTGCATATACGATATGAACTTTGTGCCTCTAACAGTTTGGCTGTAACGGACACTTTTGGAATATTAGGTGTTCAACCACATGCTGCAGTCCAACGCTTAATATGCGATTATAATAATGTTTCGGGACTCTGTATAACGCTGCATATACGATATGAACTTTGTGCCTCTAATAGTTTGGCTGTAACGGACATTTTTGGAATATTAGTTGTTCAACCACATGGGGCAGTCCAACGGTTAATAAGTGACTATATTAATGCTTTGGGCCTCTGTATAACGCTGCATATACGATATGAACTTTGTGCCTCCAATAGTTTGGCTGTAACGGACATTTTTGGAATATTAGGTGTTCAACCACATGGGGTTGTCCATCGCTTAATATGTGATTATATTAATGCTTTGGAACTCAGTATAACGCTGCTTATACAAAATGAACTCTGTGCCTCTGATAGTTTGGCTGTATCGGACATTTTTGGAATATTAGGTGTTCAATTACATGGGGCAGTCCAACGCTTAATATGTGGTTATAGCAATGCTTTGGGACTCTGCATAACGCGGCATATACTATATTAACTCGATGCCTCTAATAGTTTGGCTGTAACGGACACTTTTGGAATGTTAGGTGTTCAACCACATGGGGCAGTCCAACGCTTAATAAGTGACTATATTAATGCTTGCGGCCTCTGTATAACGCTGCATATACAATATGAACTTTGTGCCTCTAATAGTTTGGCTGTAAAGGACATTTTTGGAATATTAGGTGTTCAACCACATAAAGCAGTCCAACGCTTAATAAGTGACTATATTAATGCTTTGTGCCTCTGTATAACGCTGCTTATACAAAATGAACTCTGTGCCTCTAATAGTTTGGCTGTAACTGACACTTTTGGAATATTAGATGTTCAACCACATGGGGCAGTCCAACGCTTAATATGTGGTTATAGTAATGCTTTGGGACTCTGTATAACGCTGCATATACAATATGAGCACTGTGCCTCTAATAGTTTGGCTGTAACGGACATTTTAGGAATATTAGGTGTTCAGCCACATGGGGCAGTCCAACGCTTAATAAGTGTCTATATTAATGCTTTGAGCCTCTGTATAACGCTGCATATACGATATGAACTTTGTGCCTCTAATAGTTATTCTGTAACTGACATTTTTGGAATATTAGGTGTTCAACCACATGGGGCAGTCCAACGCTTAATATGTGATTATATTAATGCTTTGGAACTCAGTATAACGCTGCTTATACAAAATGAACTCTGTGCCTCTGATAGTTTGGCTGTAACGGACATTTTTGGAATATTAGGTGTTCAATTACATGGGGCAGTCCAACGCTTAATATGTGTTTATAGCAATGCTTTGGGACTCTGCATAACGCGGCATATACTATATTAACTCCATGCCTCTAATAGTTTGGCTGTAACGGACACTTTTGGAATGTTAGGTGTTCAACCACATGGGGCTGTCCAACGCTTAATATGTGATTATATTAATGCTTTGGTACTCTGTATAACGCTGCATATACAGTATGAACTCTGTGCCTTTTATAGTTAAGTTGTAACTGACATTTTTGGAATATTAGGTGTTCAACCACATGGGGCAGTCCAACGCTTAATACGTGGTTATAGTAATGCTTTGGGACTCTGTATAACGCGGCAAATACAATATAAACTCCGTGCCTCTAATAGCTTGCCAGTAATTGATATTTTTGGATTATTATGTGTTCAACCACATGTTGCAGTGCAACGCTTAATATGTGATTATAGTAATGCTTTGGAACTCAGTATAACGCTGCATATACAATATGAACACTGTGTCTCTAATAGTTATTCTGTAACTGACATTTTTGGAATATTAGGTGTTCAACCACATGGGGCAGTCCAACGCTTAATAAGTGACCATATTAATTCTTTGGGTCTCTGTATAACGCTGCATATACGATATGAACTTTGTGCCTCTAACAGTTTGGCTGTAACGGACACTTTTGGAATATTAGGTGTTCAACCACATGCTGCAGTCCAACGCTTAATATGCGATTATAATAATGTTTCGGGACTCTGTATAACGCTGCATATACGATATGAACTTTGTGCCTCTAATAGTTTGGCTGTAACGGACATTTTTGGAATATTAGTTGTTCAACCACATGGGGCAGTCCAACGGTTAATAAGTGACTATATTAATGCTTTGGGCCTCTGTATAACGCTGCATATACGATATGAACTTTGTGCCTCCAATAGTTTGGCTGTAACGGACATTTTTGGAATATTAGGTGTTCAACCACATGGGGTTGTCCATCGCTTAATATGTGATTATATTAATGCTTTGGAACTCAGTATAACGCTGCTTATACAAAATGAACTCTGTGCCTCTGATAGTTTGGCTGTATCGGACATTTTTGGAATATTAGGTGTTCAATTACATGGGGCAGTCCAACGCTTAATATGTGGTTATAGCAATGCTTTGGGACTCTGCATAACGCGGCATATACTATATTAACTCGATGCCTCTAATAGTTTGGCTGTAACGGACACTTTTGGAATGTTAGGTGTTCAACCACATGGGGCAGTCCAACGCTTAATAAGTGACTATATTAATGCTTGCGGCCTCTGTATAACGCTGCATATACAATATGAACTTTGTGCCTCTAATAGTTTGGCTGTAAAGGACATTTTTGGAATATTAGGTGTTCAACCACATAAGGCAGTCCAACGCTTAATAAGTGACTATATTAATGCTTTGTGCCTCTGTATAACGCTGCTTATACAAAATGAACTCTGTGCCTCTAATAGTTTGGCTGTAACTGACACTTTTGGAATATTAGATGTTCAACCACATGGGGCAGTCCAACGCTTAATATGTGGTTATAGTAATGCTTTGGGACTCTGTATAACGCTGCATATACAATATGAGCACTGTGCCTCTAATAGTTTGGCTGTAACGGACATTTTAGGAATATTAGGTGTTCAGCCACATGGGGCAGTCCAACGCTTAATAAGTGTCTATATTAATGCTTTGAGCCTCTGTATAACGCTGCATATACGATATGAACTTTGTGCCTCTAATAGTTATTCTGTAACTGACATTTTTGGAATATTAGGTGTTCAACCACATGGGGCAGTCCAACGCTTAATATGTGATTATATTAATGCTTTGGAACTCAGTATAACGCTGCTTATACAAAATGAACTCTGTGCCTCTGATAGTTTGGCTGTAACGGACATTTTTGGAATATTAGGTGTTCAATTACATGGGGCAGTCCAACGCTTAATATGTGTTTATAGCAATGCTTTGGGACTCTGCATAACGCGGCATATACTATATTAACTCCATGCCTCTAATAGTTTGGCTGTAACGGACACTTTTGGAATGTTAGGTGTTCAACCACATGGGGCAGTCCAACGCTTAATAAGTGACTATATTAATGCTTGGGGCCTCTGTATAACGCTGCATATACAATATGAACCTTGTGCCTCTAATAGTTTGGCTGTAAAGGACATTTTTGGAATATTAGGTGTTCAACCACATGGGGCAGTCCAACGCTTAATATGTGATTATATTAATGCTTTGGTACTCTGTATAACGCTGCATATACAGTATGAACTCTGTGCCTTTTATAGTTAAGTTGTAACTGACATTTTTGGAATATTAGGTGTTCAACCACATGGGGCTGTCCAACGCTTAATAAGTGACTATATGGATGCTTTGGGCCTCTGTAAAACGCTGCATATACGATATGAACTTTGTGCCTCTAATAGTTTGGCTGTAACGGACACTTTTGGAATATTAGGTGTTCAACCACATAAGGCAGTCCAACGCTTAATAAGTGACTATATTAATGCTTTGGGCCTCTGTATAACGCTGCTTATACAAAATGAACTCTGTGCCTCTTATAGTTTGGCTGTAACTGACATTTTTGGAATATTAGGTGTTCAACCACATGGGGTAGTCCAACGCTTGATATGTGATTATATTAATGTTTCGGGACTCTGTATAACGCTGCATATACAGTATGAAATCTGTGCCTCTTATAATTTGGCTGTAATTGACACTTTTGGAATATTATGTGTTCAACCACAGTTTCAGTCCAACGCTTAATAAGTGACTATATTAATGCTTGGGGCCTCTGTATAACGCTGCATATACAACATGAAATCTGTGCCTCTGATAGTTTGGCTGTAACTGACACTTTTGGAAAATTAGGTGTTCAACCACATGTCGCAGTCCAACGCTTAATAAGTGACTATATTAATGCTTTGGGACTCTGTATAACGCTGCATATACAATATGAGCAATGTGCCTTTAATGGTTTGGCTGCAACGGACATTTTTGGAATAATAAATGTTCAACAACATGGGGCAGTCCAACGCTTAATACGTGGTTATAGTAATGCTTTGGGACTCTGTATAACGCGGCATATACAATATAAACTCCGTGCCTCTAATAGCTTGCCAGTAATTAATATTTTTGGATTATTATGTGTTCAACTACATGTTGCAGTCCAACGCTTAATATGTGATTATAGTAATGCTTTGGAACTCAGTATAACGCTGCATATACAATATGAACACTGTGTCTCTAATAATTATTCTGTAACTGACATTTTTGGAATATTCCATGTTCAACAGTATGGGGCTGTCGATCGCTTAATATGTGGTTATAGTCATGCTTTGGGACTCTGTATAACGCTGCATATTCGATATGAACTTTGTGTCTCTAATAGTTTGGCTGTAACGGAAATTTTTGGAATATTAGGTGTTCAAATACATGGGGCAGTCCAACGCTTAATATGTGGTTATAGCAATGCTTTGGGACTCTGTATAACGCGGCATATACTATATTAACTCTATGCCTCCAATAGTTTGCCTGTAGCGGACATTTTTGAAATATTAGGTGTTCAATTACATGGGGCAGTCCAACGCTTAATATGTCTTTAAAGTAATGCTTGGGGACTCTGTATAACGCTGTATATACAATATGAATTTTGTGCCTCTAATAGTTTGGCTGAAACGGACATTTTTGGAATATTAGGTGTTCAACCACATGGGGCAGTCCAACGCTTAATATGTGATTATAGTAATGCTTTGTAACTCAGTATAACGCTGCATATACAATATGAACACTGTGTCTCTAATAGTTATTCTGTAACGGACATTTTTGGAATATTAAATGTTCAATCACATGGGGCAGTCCAACGCTTAATACGTAGTTATAGTAATGCTTTGGGACTCTGTATAACGCGGCAAATACAATATAAACTCCGTGCCTCTAATAGCTTGCCAGTAATTGATATTTTTGGATTATTATGTGTTCAACCACATGTTGCAGTCCAACGCTTAATATGTGATTATAGTAATGCTTTGGACCTCAGTATAACGCTGCATATACAATATGAACACTGTGTCTCTAATAGTTATTCTGTAACTGACATTTTTGGAATATTAGGTGTTCAACCACATGGGGCAGTCCAACGCTTAATATGTGGTTATAGTAATGCTTTGGGACTCTGTATAACGCGGCATATACAATATAAACTCCGTGCCTCTAATAGCTTGCCAGTAATTGATATTTTTGGATTAATATGTGTTCAACCACATGTTGCAGTCCAACGCTTAATATGTGATTATAGTAATGCTTTGGAACTCAGTATAACGCTGCATATACAATATGAGCAATGTGCCTTTAATGGTTTGGCTGTAACGGACATTTTTGAAATAATAAATGTTCAACCACATGGGGCAGTCCAACCCTTAATATGTGGTTATAGTAATGCTTTGGGACTCTGTATAACGCGGCATATACAATATAAACTTCGTGCCTCTAATAGCTTGCCAGTAGTTGATATTTTTGGATTAATATGTGTTCAACCACATGTTGCAGTCCAACGCTTAATATGTGATTATAGTAATGCTTTGGAACTCAGTATAACGCTGCATATACAATATAAACACTGTGTCTCTAATAATTATCCTGTAACTGACATTTTTGGAATATTAGGTGTTCAACCACATGCTGCAGTCCAACGCTTAATATGCGATTATAATAATGTTTCGGGACTCTGTATAACGCTGCATATACAGTATGAACTCTGTGCCTTTTATAGTTTGGCTGTAACTGACATTTTTGGAATATTACATGTTCAACAATATGGGGAGGTCGATCGCTTAATATGTGGTTATAGTCATGCTTTGGGACTCTGTATAACGCTGCATATACGATATGAACTTTGTGTCTCTAATAGTTTGACTATATGAATGTTTTGGGATTCTGTATAACGCTTCATGTACAGTGTGAACACTGTGCCTCTTATAGTTTGGCTGTAACTGACAGTTTTGGAATATTAGCTGTTCAACCACATGGGGCAGTCCAACGCTTAATAAGTGTCTATATTAATACTTTGAGCCTCTGTAAACGCTGCATATACAGTATGAACTCTGTGCCTCTTATAGTTTGGCTGTAACTGACACTTTTGGAATATTATGTGTTCAACCAGAGTTTCAGTCCAACGCTTAATAAGTGACTATATCAATGCTTGGGGCCTCTGTATAACGCTGCATATACAACATGAACTCTGTGCCTCTGATAGTTTGGCTGTAACTGACACTTTTGGAATATTATGTGTTCAACCACAGTTTCAGTCCAACGCTTACTAAGTGACTATATTAATGCTTGGGGCCTCTGTATATCGCTGCATATACAATATGAACTCTGTGCCTCTGATAGTTTGGCTGTAACTGACACTTTTGGAATATTAGGTGTTCAACCACATGTAGCAGTCCATCGCTTAATATGTGATTATAGTAATGCTTTGGAACTCAGTATAACGCTGCATATACAATATGAGCATTGTGCCTCTAATAGCTTAGCAGCAACTGACACTTTTGGAATATTATGTGTTTAAACACATGTTGCAGTCCAACGCTTAATATGTGATTATATTAATGCTTTGGGACTCTGTATAACGCTGCATATACAGTATGAGCTCTGTGCCTTTTATGGTTGGGCTGTAACTGACATTTTTGGAATATTAGGTGTTCAACAACATGGGGTTGTCGATCGCTTAATATGTGGTTATAGTAATGCTTTGGAGCTCTGTATAACGCTGCATATACAATATGAGCACTGTGTCTCTAATAGTTTGGCTGTAACGGACATTTTTGGAAGATTAGGTGTTCAACCACATGGGGCAGTCTAACGCTTAATATGTGATTATATTAATGTTTCGGGACTCTGTATAACGCTGCATATACAGTATGAACTCTGTGCCTCTTATTGTTTGGCTGTAACTGACACTTTTAGAATATTATATGTTCAACCACAGTTTCATTCCAACGCTTAATAAGTGACTATATTAATGCTTGGGGCCTCTGTATAACGCTGCATATACATTATGAACTCTGTGCCTCTGATAGTTTGGCTGTAACTGACATTTTTGGATTATTAGGTGTTCAACCACATGGGGCAGTCCAACGGTTAATATGTGACTATATTAATGCTTTGGGCCTCTGTATAACGCTGCATATACGATATGAACTTTGTGCCTCTAATAGTTTGGCTGTAACGGACATTTTTGGAGTATTAGGTGTTCAACCACATGGGGCAGTCCAACGCTTAATAGGTGAGTATATTAATGCTTTGAGCCTTTGTATAACGCTGCATATACAATATAAACACTGTGTCTCTAATAGTTTGGCTGTAACGGACATTTTTGGAAGATTAGGTGTTCAACCACATGGGGCAGTCTAACGCTTAATATGTGATTATATTAATGTTTCGGGACTCTGTATAACGCTGCATATACAGTATGAACTCTGTGCCTCTTATTGTTTGGCTGTAACTGACACTTTTGGAATATTATATGTTCAACCACAGTTTCATTCCAACGCTTAATAAGTGACTATATTAATGCTTGGGGCCTCTGTATAACGCTGCATATACAATATGAACTCAGTGCCTCTGATAGTTTGGCTGTAACTGACACTTTTGGAAAATTAGGTGTTCAACCACATGTTGCAGTCCAACGCTTAATATGTGATTATATTAATGCTTTGGGCCTCTGTATAACGCTGCATATACGATATGAACTTTGTGCCTCTAATAGTTTGGCTGTAACGGACATTTTTGGAATATTAGGTGTTCAACCACATGGGGCAGTCCATCGCTTAATAAGTGACTATATTAATGCTTTGGGCCTCTGTAAAACGCTGCAGATACGATATGAACTTTGTGCCTCTAATAGTTTGGCTGTAACGGACACTTTTGGAATATTAAGTGTTCAACCACATGGGGCAGTCCAACGCTTAATAAGTGATTATATTAATGATTTGGGCCTCTGTATAACGCTGCTTATACAAAACGAACTCTGTGCCTCTTATAGTTTGGCTGTGACTGACATTTTTGGAATATTAGGTGTTCAACCACATGGGGCAGTCCAACGGTTAATAAGTGACCATATTAATGCTTTGGGCCTCTGTATAACGCTGCATATACGATATGAACTTTGTGCCTCTAATAGTTTGGCTGTAACGGACATTTTTGGAATATTAGGTGTTCAACCACATGGGGCAGTCCAATGGTTAATAAGTGACCATATTAATGCTTTGGGCCTCTGTATAACGCTTCATGTACAGTATGAAATCTGTGCCTCTTATAATTTGGCTGTAACTGACAGTTGTGGAATATTAGGTGTGCAACAACATGCGGTTATCCATCGCTTAATATGTGATTATGGTAATGCTTTAGGACTCTGTATAACGCTGCGTATACAATATGAACACTGTGTCTCTAATAGTTATTCTGTAACGGACATTTTTGGAATATTAGGTGTTCATCCAAATAAGGCTGTCCAACTCTTAATATGTGATTATATTAATGCTTTGGGACTCTGTATAACGCTTCATGTACAGTATGAACTCTGTGCCTCTTATAGTTTGGCTGTAAATGACATTTTTATAATATTAGGTGTTCAATTACATGGGGCAGTCTAACGCTTAATAAGTGACTATATTAATGCTTTGAGCCTCTGTATAACGCTGCATATACAATATAAACACTGTGTCTCTAATAGTTTGGCAGTAACGGACATTTTTGGAATATTAGGTGTTCAAATACATGGGGCAGTCCAATGCTTAATATGTGGTTATAGCAATGCTTTGGGACTCTGTATAACGCAGCATATACAATATTAACTCCGTGCCTCTAATAGTTTGCCTGTAATTGATATTTTTGGAATATTAGGTGTTCAACCACATGGGGCAGTCCAATGGTTAATAAGTGACCATATTAATGCTTTGGGCCTCTGTATAACGCTTCATGTACAGTATGAAATCTGTGCCTCTTATAATTTGGCTGTAACTGACAGTTGTGGAATATTAGGTGTGCAACAACATGCGGTTATCCATCGCTTAATATGTGATTATGGTAATGCTTTAGGACTCTGTATAACGCTGCGTATACAATATGAACACTGTGTCTCTAATAGTTATTCTGTAACGGACATTTTTGGAATATTAGGTGTTCATCCAAATAAGGCTGTCCAACTCTTAATATGTGATTATATTAATGCTTTGGGACTCTGTATAACGCTTCATGTACAGTATGAACTCTGTGCCTCTTATAGTTTGGCTGTAAATGACATTTTTATAATATTAGGTGTTCAATTACATGGGGCAGTCTAACGCTTAATAAGTGACTATATTAATGCTTTGAGCCTCTGTATAACGCTGCATATACAATATAAACACTGTGTCTCTAATAGTTTGGCAGTAACGGACATTTTTGGAATATTAGGTGTTCAAATACATGGGGCAGTCCAATGCTTAATATGTGGTTATAGCAATGCTTTGGGACTCTGTATAACGCAGCATATACAATATTAACTCCGTGCCTCTAATAGTTTGCCTGTAATTGATATTTTTGGAATATTAGGTGTTCAACCACATGGGGCAGTCCAACGCTTAATATGTATAGCAATGCTTTGGGACTCTGTATAACGCGGCATATACTATATTAACTCCGTGCCTCTAATAGTTTGCCTGTAAGGGACATTTTTGAAATATTAGGTGTTCAATTACATGGGGCAGTCCAACGCTTGATATGTCTTTAAAGTAATGCTTTGGGACTCTGTATAACGCTGCATATACGGTATGAACTCTCTTCCTCTCAAGTAGTATAGAAACGTTATTTCTACAGTAAAAACGCCCCCCGCAGTACAAACCCCTAAGAAAACGGCTATAACTGGAAAAAAAGGGCCTTATACGTATACCCCTACCCCCTGCAACATTTTCACCCCCCACAACAACTCCCAGTGACGTCACGCGAAGTTATCCCCTAAAAAAACCGCTTTCCTAAAAAACGTTCCCCTATAAAAACCGCTCCCCAACAAAAACCGCCACTGTTAAAAAAATAGGTCCCTAAATGACATCACTTGCAATAAAGGTCATTTGTGCAAGGTTATAAACAGAGGAAATGCATTGAAGAATGTTAAGTGCATTACTTTCGCCTATCTATGACGCAACAGCATCACATCAGGCTCTTACACGTTCAAGGTCGTGACAGCACTGTTGGCAATATATGGGTTATAGGAATACTAATGTAGAGACATGAATATAAATTTGTTATATATGTTTTTATTATAATAAGACATATAAGATTATAATTTAATTTTAATATTATTTTAAAGAACAATCATTTATTTATACAAGAACAAAGGTAAATGGAAACAATAATATAATTCTTAAATAGACAATATATTTACTACATTAAGAATAATATTAATTAATTTTCCCAATATTTCATAATGTTACACAATAATTACATATTATTAATTGTTTTAAGTTTTTGCAATTTTAAAACAGCGGTTGTTGTACAATTTTTAAAATTATTTTCAAAGTGATATCCACAATTTGGGATGGTTTCATCTTCAAACTCATATAACTCATATTTGTCCATATCGAGAACAATTGGAAGTTTTGGAATATACTGTTGCAAATATTCACTACATCCCCTATTTTTCACATACACCGTATCCATGTTCAAAAATTCTTTTCTTAGAATCGGTATCAAATATTTGTTGTCAAAACAAACTTTTCTTTGTTTCCCATTACAATTCCAATTTAAACCACATATTTGTCTTGTATAGCTTCGAATTTCTTGTTGTACATCTTTATTTAGAAATTCAAACTTTGTATCCGGTTCAAATAAAAAATGTTTCAAGTATTGTTTATTACATGTTATGCAACAACACTCACAACTTTTTAAAATACTTAATTCTTTCAGAAAGAACATATTTCTTATATTAAACCCCAATATATCAATAAAAGCAACTTTAACTTTTTCACAAATATAATTGTTAACATCTTTCATTGTGGTCGCTTATAAAGCTCTAACTGACTTTGTTAATGGTGAATACGAATATATATGATCCGATAATATTATTGCATATGCCGTTGTGTGTTGGGGGGCATTTTCTCTCAAAGAAAATTGAATGCGTAAATCCAATAATGACGAATTAGAATTTAATAGCTCCTTTTGACGTGACACGTCAATTACAACTAAAGGCGCCACCTTGGCAAATAAATCATGACTTAGTAACGGTTCATTTCTCTTTTAATAATATGAATTTTGGAAATTTGCATACATGTCATATAGAATTGCAAAATTATGATTTTCAAAGTCTACATGCAAGTTGTCATATGGATAACATTCGGAATTCAAGAATAATTTGATATCCGTTAGTTTACAATGGTCGAAGGTTGCAAGGTTTTTATTTAATTGGTTTTTTTTATTCGTTGATAAACAGAAAATTACATATCTAGGTTTTTCTAATTGTGTTGATGATTTTACAACCCAATCAAATTCTTTAGATGTTTGTAATTCGGGTATTGTATATAGATTCCACTGTCGTGAAAATATGGATAACTCTCTTCCACTGTCAATTACTTTATAAAGTTGTAACTTACTATAATCAGCAAGCTCAACAATAGGCACCCTCCAATTAATTTTATTAATACTTAAATGCAACTTATCTGACCTCGATTCATATATAGCATTGGTGTTCGTATTACTTCTAATAAGAATCAGTTCCTGTTTCATAAAAACAATAATTTTTTTGAAATCCTCAGCGAAACCCAATAAAGTTCGTAGAGGGACACAAACCGCAAACTTTCCTTCATTTAAATGATAAAAACAGTTTTCGTCTACATTCCATCCAGCGTTTTTAAAATAATTTATTTCTCCCGGTGTAAGCGACAATAGCCCTTTGATAGTGGATACGATTCCGGGTGAATGACAAGATTCAATTGTTTTACCATTTAATTCATATCTGATTTCCTCGAATAAAAACGGTACAAAATTAATTATTAATTTTCCAGTAAGAGACGGTTTTTTGTCTGTGATTCGAACTAACGATCCCTCCACATATATGTATGATTGCGACGGTATAGTTAAAATTTCCGATTGTGGGATTGTAATTCGAATTTCGTCATTCTCATTGAAAGAATTTGTTGCGTAAGGTAAATACGAATGTTTTTCTAGTTTAATAATTGAATTGTCAAATACTGGACCTTCAACTACATTTAAAATTTCATCCATTATGTTTTAAAACCTTTAGTCCCAAGGATTTTAAAAATTTGATATTAGATTTTGTTAAACCACCTCCTCTATTATAAGATGGACAAGCACTACTATTTGTTTTTAAATCTTTTTCCATATTTATATAATTTTTGTTGTATTTAATTACCTTTTTAGAAAACTGTTTTGACGGTAAATATTTCAATGTAAATATATTATGGATTTAGTTATAATAATTTTCACTCTTTTTACGTAGGTGCAATCTTGCTGTTACACATTCACCTCTGAGATTAACAATATTACCGTCTTGATCAACTATTTTAAGTTCAATAAAATGAATTTTGTTTGTGTTAAGGGGATAATAGATAACATTTTCCTGATTAATCGTCTCACGGAACCCGAACGGGTTACTGAATGTAAAGTGGAATATTGAATTCCTTCTTTACCATTATGAAAATTTCCTTTAGCAATATTACACTCTACACTTATTACGTTAACTTTAAATATGTCAATTAATTTGTCTGATATCGCCAATACATTTGGTTGTAAAACAATATGTCCAAAACCTAATAAGTTCCCTATTGAATTTTTATCTGTAAAATCCACACTATGATCACATTTAATTTCTGATTTTAATGTAATTTTATTAGCTGTTAAATCAAAGTTAATTTTTTTTGTCAAATTCTTATTTATTTCATTAATTTTTTTTATTATGTAGTTCTTTAGTTCCTCAAATTCATATGCCCCCTCAGGTATAATAATAGTCTCATTACCAATTTTAATAGTATTACAATTATTATCTATATTAGGCACACTATTGTAAGTTTCAAAATTCACTAATCCAATTTCAAATTTTTCCGGTGGTGTTAAATAAATGGGTGGATCAAAATACGAGGTCAATATTGATGAATTTCCGTTAAATGTAAACGTTGTCATATTACGTGTTGTTATATAAAAATTTTAAACACAAATGTCCACAGTTATACTTATTTAATTTTTGAAAATTATTATAATTATAATCTATTTTAGAAAATCCGTTTGAATTAAAATACTTTACTAAGATACTTGGTGGTGGAAGGCTACCAAAAGAATCAAAATATAAAACCAAATTTTTGTTTTTTATAAAAGATACCCAATGAGTTCCCTCTCCACTATTTGAATCTAAATTTACAATTCCACATTCTTTATTTTTATTAATTATTGGAGGTAATTTATCTTTCATGAAAACACTCCTGAAATGTGGGATTTTTAATTGTTTGACATATTTCTCTAACTCAATATTAGTTAATGCATGACGTGGTAATTTCAGTGGAAATTTTTTTTAAAAGCAATACCATATCCTTTTTTATAAGGTATCAAATATAAACCTTTACCTATCTCAACTGATTCTAATTTTTGATTATGCCTTTTATTTTCTTCTAAATTTTCTTTTGCTGCATTGGCTCTTTTTATAGAGGAAACAATATTTGCTACACTTCCGCCTAACGAGCCTAAGAGAGAGGCGGCACTTAATATTGGCAACAATGCGCCAATAAATCCACCAGACTTAGGTATTGGAATAATTCTAGTTGGCCTCTTCGCTTTCAAGGTATTTTTATTAGCGCCTAAGGCAATTTTTACAGCTGCTTCAAGGTCTTTTGATTTATGTTTCCTTAACGCTATTTTTGCTTTTCTAACTGCACTATTAAAAGCTATCCCCTGTCCGACTTTTGTTTTCCTTCCTTTTTTACGTCTCATAGTTTTTTTAAACCTCCCTCTCTTATCATATCCAAATCCTAACATTGTTTTTCCTTTCATAGCCCCCCGCTACCAACAATGATGCAAACTTTTCTTTTAAATTTGAATCCTTTGCTTTAAAACGAGCAAGCGCTTGTTTCGTTAAAATTCTATCTGCTTTATGTCTTGAAATTAAGTCTTTGTTTTTCCAATAAAAAATATCGTGTTCTTTACAATGCTGATCTAATTGATTTATTGGTTGACTATTTCTCGCAAGTCTATTTTCGAGTTGTGTATTAGGTCCACAAAAATTATAATTAAATATATGCCACTCTTTTTTTTAAGTTTATCAAATACACCCCTTCCCAACATGAATTGAAACTATACTAAATGTGTTTAATAAATTCCCTTTATTTATAAAGTAAAAATTATAAATTTATAATCTTCTTATTTGAAAATAGAAATAACATGTAATAAATATAAAAACGGAATACAATATATTAGATATTATAAAACCCGTCCTCCAACTCCAACCGGTTTGTGGGTCAATGGAGCAGGTCTGGTTGTGCTGTGATTGTTTGCCGAAGGCGTTACCCAAAGTGCGTTGCCATTCATTAGATTCAATGACCGAACCACTACTTTGGAAATATTTTAATTTGTAACTTATTACGGATGTGTTTGTATTTTTTATGATGGTTTTATATATTGTTAAATTATATGGAGAGTTAATGTTTTCCATTCGAGTCCATGATGAAGGCCAATTATCATTTTTCGTACCATTGTAATCCAAACAGATTAAAGCATCGATTGTGTCATCGGGCACCACAACATAAAACGTAGAATTAATTGTTGCAGTGAAAAAAATAAAATTACTTAAGATCGATAGATTTGAGAACATGTTGTCACAAACCAAATAAAATCTATACTAAATCGCATTTATTAATCCAACCTCTTTTATTTACTCCAAGAAATTTGACATATAATTTTCTGCCGTTTTGTTTTTTTCTTAAAATTTTTTCCCCTAGATAGATATCCGGATAATTGGACAACTGTAACTCCTGTTCATAAAAACATCCTTTAATTATCTCACCATTTTTATCTTCTAAAATATATGTTGTGGGATCGGTTAATTTTATAGATTTTATTTTAAAAATCTCGTTAGACCACGTTGGAGTATAACCTTTAGCGAATAGTTCACGATATTTACTTATTCTAACACTGTCACCAACTTTAAACTTGTTTATAATTGTTGCACGTTTCAATCTATTATATACAGTTGCCAAGAGTTTTTTCTCGACTTTTTTATTTACATGAATCGGTTTCATTTTAATTGTTGAATGATGTGTGTTATTGTATTTATTTATAATTTTTTGTAAGATGTCGTACAATTTATAGTTCCCTCTGTAACTGAATTCCATCCATAGGAGATTTTTTATAGTTTGAATTACCCGTTCAACTATTGAAGCTTTTGTTGTGCTGTATGTGGAATAATGATTTATAGTATATTTATTCATTAAATTTTGAAATTGCTGGTTATAAAATTCTTTTCCCAAATCTGACTGAATATTTTTAGGAATATTATCGGGTTCAATAATCGATGCCATTGCCGGAACAACATCTTTTGCTGATTTTGTCTTAATTGGACGTGCCCACACATATTTTGAAAATGTATCAATCGCGATTAAAATATAGTTATAACCCCGATTTAATCTTGAATATGGACGCATTTCAATTAAATCTATTTGATATAAATCACGAATACCTTTCATTATAACTTGTCGCCTAAGGAAATGTTTTCTCGCAGGCTTATGTAATTCCATAACAATTTCCCTTTTAATATCTTGACTCATGATTACGAATGATTAAATTTTGAATGATGTTTAAATTCGTAAAACCGCATAAGAATATATTAAATCAATCTTATAGAATGACTTTGTGTTCTCTTAGTTCTTCTAATATAGACTGAATTTTGTTTGTGTGAGCGTCACTTCCGCTTTGGGAACTGGCTACAAGCAATTTAAGCCTTTCTACAAGTTCATTCGCATCATCCCAATAGACATATTCCCTTTTTTTAGTATTATAATTCAATGTTGTTTTAGATGGATCAATCGCAATAACTTTTAAAGGATTAGATTTTTTAAATTGATGTCCAGCACCACTTTGTGTTCGAGTTGGTTTTCTTAATTTTGATATTTGGGACATTTCTTCAGCTTTCATCATTGTCATAATAGGTTTAATTACAAATCTATACTTGTCACTACGGTTTCCCAGAGCTTGGTCATTAACGTTAAAATTTCTTTTATTCGCATTAGTAAGATTAATGAGTTTACCATAAATTTCTCGATCTTGTTGTGTAATCGAATCATCGTTTGGGTCATTCTTAAAAATTAATTCATACAATCCTCTGGTTCCTTTGAATTTTTGATTTTTATATATCACGTTTTCAAATTTCTAATATTCTCCATTTTACTCGATCTCCTAAACGGTTAAAGATAGGACATCGCGGTTTTCACCAGTGGATGACCTGCTCCATTGACCCACAAACCGGTTGGAGTTGGAGGACGGGTTTTATAATATCTAATATATTGTATTCCGTTTTTATTATATTTATTACATGTTATTTCTATTTTCAAATAAGAAGATTATAAATTTATAATTTTTACTTTATAAATAAAAGGAATTTATTAAACACATTTAGTATAGTTTCAATTCATGTTGGGAAGGGGTGTATTTGATAAACTTAAAAAAAAAGAGTGGCATATATTTAATTATAATTTTTGTGGACCTAATACACAACTCGAAAATAGACTTGCGAGAAATAGTCAACCAATAAATCAATTAGATCAGCATTGTAAAGAACACAATATTTTTTATTGGAAAAACAAAGACTTAATTTCAAGACATAAAGCAGATAGAATTTTAACGAAACAAGCGCTTGCTCGTTTTAAAGCAAAGGATTCAAATTTAAAAGAAAAGTTTGCATCATTGTTGGTAGCGGGGGCTATGAAAGGAAAAACAATGTTAGGATTTGGATATGATAAGAGAGGGAGGTTTAAAAAAACTATGAGACGTAAAAAAGGAAGGAAAACAAAAGTCGGACAGGGGATAGGTTTTAATAGTGCAGTTAGAAAAGCAAAAATAGCGTTAAGGAAACATAAACCAAAAGACCTTGAAGCAGCTGTAAAAATTGCCTTAGGCGCTAATAAAAATACCTTGAAAGCGAAGAGGCCAACTAGAATTATTCCAATACCTAAGTCTGGTGGATTTATTGACGCATGTAGCAAATATTGTTTTCTCTATAAAAAGAGCCAATGCAGCAAAAGAAAATTTAGAAGAAAATAAAAGGCATAATCAAAAATTAGAATCAGTTGAGATAGGTAAAGGTTTATATTTGAAACCTTATAAAATAGGATATGGTATTGCTTTTAAAAAAAACTTCCACTGAAATTACCACGTCATGCATTAACTAATATTGTGTTAGAGAAATATGTCAAACAATTAAAAATCCCACATTTCAGGGGTGTTTTCATGAAAGATAAATTACCTCCAATAATTAATAAAAATAAAGAATGTGGAATTGTAAATTTAGATTCAAATAGTGGAGAGGGAACTCATTGGGTATCTTTTATAAAAAAACAAAAATATGGTGTTATATTTTGATTCTTTTGGTAGCCTTCCACCACCAAGTATCTTAGTAAAGTATTTTAATTCAAACGGATTTTCTAAAATAGATTATAATTATAATAATTTTCAAAAATTAAATAAGTATAACTGTGGTCATTTGTGTTTAAAATTTTTATATAACAACACGTAATATGACAACGTTTACATTTAACGGAAATTCATCAATATTGACCTCGTATTTTGATCCACCCATTTATTTAACACCACCGGAAAAATTTGAAATTGGATTAGTGAATTTTGAAACTTACAATAGTGTGCCTAATATAGATAATAATTGTAATACTATTAAAATTGGTAATGAGACTATTATTATACCTGAGGGGGCATATGAATTTGAGGAACTAAAGAACTACATAATAAAAAAAATTAATGAAATAAATAAGAATTTGACAAAAAAAATTAACTTTGATTTAACAGCTAATAAAATTACATTAAAATCAGAAATTAAATGTGATCATAGTGTGGATTTTACAGATAAAAATTCAATAGGGAACTTATTAGGTTTTGGACATATTGTTTTACAACCAAATGTATTGGCGATATCAGACAAATTAATTGACATATTTAAAGTTAACGTAATAAGTGTAGAGTGTAATATTGCTAGAGGAAATTTTCATAATGGTAAAGAAGGACATTCAATATTCCACTTTACATTCAGTAACCCGTTCGGGTTCCGTGAGACGATTAATCAGGAAAATGTTATCTATTATCCCCTTAACACAAACAAAATTCATTTTATTGAACTTAAAATAGTTGATCAAGACGGTAATATTGTTAATCTCAGAGGTGAATGTGTAACAGCAAGATTGCACCTACGTAAAAAAGTAAAAATTATTATAACTAAATCCATAATATATTTGCATTGAAATATTTACCGTCAAAACAGTTTTCTAAAATGGTAATTAAATACAACAAAAATTATATAAATATGGAAAAAGATTTAAAAACAAATAGTAGTGCTTGTCCATCTTATAATAGAGGAGGTGGTTTAACAAAATCTAATATCAAATTTTTAAAATCCTTGGGACTAAAGGTTTTAAAACATAATGGATGAAATTCTAAATGTAGTTGAAGGTCCAGTATTTGACAATTCAATTATTAAACTAGAAAAACATTCGTATTTACCTTACGCAACAAATTCTTTCAATGAGAATGACGAAATTCGAATTACAATCCCACAATCGGAAATTTTAACTATACCGTCGCAATCATACATATATGTGGAGGGATCGTTAGTTCGAATCACAGACAAAAAACCGTCTCTTACTGGAAAATTAATAAATAATTTTGTACCGTTTTTATTCGAGGAAATCAGATATGAATTAAATGGTAAAACAATTGAATCTTGTCATTCACCCGGAATCGTATCCACTATCAAAGGGCTATTGTCGCTTACACCGGGAGAAATAAATTATTTTAAAAACGCTGGATGGAATGTAGACGAAAACTGTTTTTATCATTTAAATGAAGGAAAGTTTGCGGTTTGTGTCCCTCTACGAACTTTATTGGGTTTCGCTGAGGATTTCAAAAAAATTATTGTTTTTATGAAACAGGAACTGATTCTTATTAGAAGTAATACGAACACCAATGCTATATATGAATCGGGGTCAGATAAGTTGCATTTAAGTATTAATAAAATTAATTGGAGGGTGCCTATTGTTGAGCTTGCTGATTATAGTAAGTTACAACTTTATAAAGTAATTGACAGTGGAAGAGAGTTATCCATATTTTCACGACAGTGGAATCTATATACAATACCCGAATTACAAACATCTAAAGAATTTGATTGGGTTGTAAAATCATCAACACAATTAGAAAAACCTAGATATGTAATTTTCTGTTTATCAACGAATAAAAAAAACCAATTAAATAAAAACCTTGCAACCTTCGACCATTGTAAACTAACGGATATCAAATTATTCTTGAATTCCGAATGTTATCCATATGACAACTTGCATGTAGACTTTGAAAATCATAATTTTGCAATTCTATATGACATGTATGCAAATTTCCAAAATTCATATTATGAAAAGAGAAATGAACCGTTACTAAGTCATGATTTATTTGCCAAGGTGGCGCCTTTAGTTGTATTTGACGTGTCACGTCAAAAGGAGCTATTAAATTCTAATTCGTCATTATTGGATTTACGCATTCAATTTTCTTTGAGAGAAAATGCCCCCCAACACACAACGGCATATGCAATAATATTATCGGATCATGTATATTCGTATTCACCATTAACAAAGTCAGTTAGAGCTTTATAAGCGACCACAATGAAAGATGTTAACAATTATATTTGTGAAAAAGTTAAAGTTGCTTTTATTGATATACTGGGGTTTAATATAAGAAATATGTTCTTTCTGAAAGAATTAAGTATTTTAAAAAGTTGTGAGTGTTGTTGCATAACATGTAATGAACAATACTTGAAACATTTTTTATTTGAACCGGATACAAAGTTTGAATTTCTAAATAAAGGTGTACAACAAGAAATTCGAAGCTATACAAGACAAATATGTGGTTTAAATTGGAATTGTAATGGGAAACAAAGAAAAGTTTGTTTTGACAACAAATATTTGATACCGATTCTAAGAAAAGAATGGATACGGTGTATGTGAAAAATAGGGGATGTAGTGAATATTTGCAACAGTATATTCCAAAACTTCCAATTGTTCTCGATATGGACAAATATGAGTTTGAAGATGAAACCATCCCAAATTGTGGATATCACTTTGAAAATAATTTTAAAAATTGTACAACAACCGCTGTTTTAAAATTGCAAAAACTTAAAACAATTAATAATATGTAATTATTGTGTAACATTATGAAATATTGGGAGAATTAATTAATATTATTCTTAATGTAGTAAATATATTGTCTATTTAAGAATTATATTATTGTTTCCATTTACCTTTGTTCTTGTATAAATAAATGATTGTTCTTTAAAATAATATTAAAATTAAATTATAATCTTATATGTCTTATTATAATAAAAACATATATAACAAATTTATATTCATGTCTCTACATTAGTATTCCTATAACCTATTTATTGGCAACAGTGCTGTCACGACCTTGAACGTGTAAGAGCCTGATGTGATGCTGTTGCGTCATAGATAGGCGAAAGTAATGCACTTAACATTCTCCAATGAATTTCCTCTGTTTATAACCTTGCACAAATGACCTTTATTGCAAATGATGTAATTTAGGGACCTATTTTTTTAACAGTGGCGGTTTTTGTTGGGGAGCGGTTTCTTTAGGGGAGCGGTTTTTTTAAGGGAACGTTTTTTTTTAGGAAAGCGGTTTTTTTAGGGGATAACTTCGCGTGACGTCACTGGGAGTTGTTGTGGGGGGTGAAAATGTTGCAGGGGGTAGGGGTATACGTATAAGGCCCTTTTTTTCCAGTTATAGCCGTTTTCTTAGGGGGTTGTACTGCGGGGGGCGTTTTTACTGTAGAAATAACATTTCTATACTACTAGTCTACTCTAAAAAGGATAAAGGTACAAACGAATAAAATGTTTATGTATCACATTTTCAAATTTCTATTTTGCTCTATTTCACTCGATCTCCTAAACGGTTAAAGATAGGACATTGTGGTTTTAACCAGAGGATTCAGCACCTTATTTTACACAAAATAAGTCCTATAAGTCAACTGTGAAGAGTTAATAAAGGTACAAATGAATAAAATGTTTATATATCACATTTTCAAATATCTAATTTTCTCCATTTTACTCGATCTCCTAAACGGTCAAAGATAGGACATCGGGGTTTCAAGCAGTGGATTCAGCACCTTATTTTACATAAAAACAGTCCTTTAAGTCAACTCTGAAGAGTTAATAAAGGTACAAACAAATAAAATGTTTATATATCACATTTTCAAATATCTATTTTTCTAAATCTTACTCGATCTCCTAAACGGTTAAAGATTGGACATCGGGGTTTTAAGCAGTGGATTCAGCACCACATTTTATATAAAATAAGTCCTATAAGTCTACTCTGAAGAGTTGATAAAGGTACAAACGAATAAAATGTTAATGTATCACATTTTCAAATTTCTATTTTTCTCTATTTTACTCGATCTCCTAAACGGTTAAAGATAGGACATTGTGGTTTTAACCAGAGGATTCAGCACCTTACTTTACATAAAATAATTCCTATAAGTCAACTGTGAAGAGTTAATAAAGGTACAAATGAATAAAATGTTTATATATCACATTTTCAAATATCTATTTTTCTCCATTTTACTCGATCTCCTAAACGGTTAAAGATAGGACATCGGGGTTTTAAGCAGTGGATTCAGCACCTTATTTTACATAAAATAAGTCCTATAAGTCTACTCTGAAGTGTTGATAAAGGTACAAACGAATAAAATGTTTATATATCACATTTTCAATTATCTATTTTTCTCTATTTTACTCGATCTCTTAATAGGTTAAAGATAGGACATCGCGGTTTTAACCAGTGGATTCAGCACTACATTTTACATAGATTAAGTTCTATAAGTCTACTCTAAAAAAGATAAAGGTACAACGAACAAAATGTTTATATATCACATTTTGAAATATCTATTATTCCCCATTATATTCGATCTCCTAAACGGTTAAAGATAGGACATCGGGGTTTTAAGCAGTGGATTCAGCACCTTATTTTACATAAAATAAGTCCTATAAGTCAACTGTGAAGAGTTAATAAAGGTACAAATGAATAAAATGTTTATATATCACATTTTCAAATATCTATTTTTCTCCATTTTACCCGATTTCCTAAACAGTTAAAGATAGGACATCGGGGTTTTAAGCAGTGGATTCGGCACCTTATTTTACATAAAATATGTCCTATAAGTCTATTCTGAAGTGTTGATAAAGGTACAAACGAATAAAATGTTTATATATCACATTTTCAAATATCTATTTTTCTCTATTTTACTCGATCCCTTAATAGGTTAAAGATAGGACATCGCGGTTTTAACCAGTGAATTCAGCACCACATTTTACATAAATTAAGTTCTATAAGTCTACTCTAAAAAGGACAAAGGTACAAACGAACAAAATGCTTATATATCACATTTTGAAATATCTATTATTCCCCAATTTACTCGATCTCCTAAACGGTTAAAGATAGGACATCGGGGTTTTAAGCAGTGGATTCAGCACCTAATTTTACATGAAATAAGTCTTATGAGTCTGCTCTGTAGAGTTAATAAAGGTGCAAACGAATAAAATATTTATATATCACATTTTCAAATATCTATTTTTATTCATTTTACTAGATCTCATAATCGGTTAAAGATAGGACATCGCGGTTTTAACCAGTGAATTTAGCTCCTCATTTTACATAAAATAAGTACTATAAGTCTACTCTCAAGGTTTGATAAAGGTACAAACGATTAAAATGTTTATATATCTCATTTTCAAATATCTATTATTTTCCAATTTACTCGATCTCCTAAACGGTTGAAGATAGGACATCGGGGATTCAAGCAGTGGATTCAGCACCTTATTTTACATAAAAACAGTCCTTTAAGTCAACTCTGAAGAGTTAATAAAGGTACAAACGAATAAAATGTTTATATATCACATATTCAAATATCGATTTTTCTCTATCTTACTCGATCTCCTAAACGGTTAAAGATAGGACATCGCGGTTTTAACCAGTGGATTCAGCACCCCATTTTACATAAAATAGGTCCTATAAGTATTCTCTGAAGAATTGATAAAGGTACAAACGAATAAAATGTTTATATACCACATTTTCAAATATCTATTTTTCTCCATTTTACTCGATCTTCTAAACGGTTAAAGATAGGACATCGGGGTTTTAACCAGTGGATTCAGCACCTTATTTTACATAAAAGCAGTCCTATAAATCTACTCTGAAGAGTTGATAAAGGTACAAACGAATAAAATGTTTATGTTTCACATTTTCAAATTTCTATTTTTCTCCATTTTACTCGATCTCCTAAACGGTTAAAGATATTACATTATGGTTTTAAGCAGTGGATTCAGCACCACATTTTACATAAAATAAGTCCTATAAGTCTACTCTGAAGAGTTGATAAAGGTACAAACGAATAAAATGTATATATATCACATTTTCAAATATCGATTTTTCTCTATTTTACTCGATCTCCTAAACGGTTAAAGATAGGACATCGCGGTTTTAACCAGTGGATTCAGCACCCCATTTTACATGAAATAAGTCCTGTAAGTCTTCTCTGAAGAATTGATAAAAGTACAAACGAATAAAATGTTTATATATCACATTTTCAAATATCTATTTTTTTCCATTTTACTATATCTCCTAAACGGTTAAAGATAGGACATCGGGGTTATAGGCAGTGGATTCAGCACCACATTTTACATAAAATAAGTAATATAAGTCTACTTTGAAGAGTTGATAAAGGTACAAACGAATAAAATGTTTATATACCACATTTTCAAATATCTATTTTTTTCTATTTTACTTGATCTCTTAAACGGTTAAAGATAGGACATCGCAGTTTTAACCAGTGGATTCAGCACCCCATTTTACATAAAATAGGTCCTATAAGTCTTCTCTGAAGAATTGATAAAGGTACAAACGAATAAAATGTTTATATATCACATTTTCAAATATCTATTATTCTCCAATTTACTCGATCTCCTAAACGGTTAAAGATAGGACATCGGGGTTTCAAGCAGTGGATTTAGCACCTTATTTTACATAAAATAAGTCCTATATGTCTACTCTGAAGAATTGATAAAGGTACAAACGAATAAAATGTTTATATATCACATTTTCAAATATCTATTTTTATTCATTTTACTTGATCTCCTAAACGGTTGAAGATAGGACATCGCGGTTTTCACCAGTGAATTCAGCACCTCATTTTACATAAAATAAGTACTATAAGTCTACTCTCAAGGGTTGATAAACGTACAAACGAATAAAATGTTTATATATCACATTTTCAAATATCTATTTTTCTCCATTTTACTCGATCTTCTAAACGCTTAAAGATAGGACATCGGGGTTTTAGTCAGTGGATTCAGCACCTTATTTTACATAAAAGCAGTCCTATAAGTCTACTCTGAAGAGTTGATAAAGGTACAAACGAATAAAATGTTTATGTTTCACATTTTCAAATTTCTATTTTTCTCTATTTTACTCGATCCCCTAAACGGTTAAAGATAGGACATTATGGATTTAAACAGTAAATTCAGCACCTCATTTTACATAAAATAGGTCCTATAAGTCTTCTCTGAAGAATTGATAAAGGTACAAACGAATAAAATGTTTATATATCACATTTTCAAATATCTATTTTTTTCTATTTTACTCGATCTCTTAAACGGTTAAAGATAGGACATCGCGGTTTTAACCAGTAGATTCAGCACCCCGTTTTACTTAAAATAGGTCCTATAAGTCTTCTCTGAAGAATTGATAAAGGTACAAACGAATAAAATGTTTATATATCACATTTTCAAATATCAATTTTTTTCCATTTTACTAGATCTCCTAAACGGTTAAAGATAGGACATCGGGGTTATAGGCAGCGGATTCAGCACCACATTTTACATAAAATAAGTAATATAAGTCTACTTTGAAGAGTTGATAAAGGTACAAACGAATAAAATGTTTATATACCACATTTTCAAATATCTATTTTTCTCTATTTTACTCGATCTCCTAAACGGTTGAAGATTGGACATCGCGGTTTTCACCAGTGAATTCAGCACCTCATTTTACATAAAATAAGTACTATAAGTCTACTCTCAAGGGTTGATAAACGTACAAACGATTAAAATGTTTATATATCACATTTTCAAATATCTATTATTCTCCAATTTACTCGATCTCCTAAACGGTTAAAGATAGGACCTCGGGGTTTCAAGCAGTGGATTAAGCACCTTATTTTACATAAAATAAGTCCTATATGTCTACTCTGAAGAATTGATAAAGGTTCAAACGAATAAAATGTTTATGTTTCACATTTTCAAATTTCTATTTTTCTCTATTTTACTCGATCTCCTAAACGGTTAAAGATAGGACATTATGGTTTTAAGCAGTGGATTCAGCACCACATTTTACATAAAATAAGTCCTATATGTCTACTCTGAAGAATTGATAAAGGTACAAACGAATAAAATGTTAATATATCACATTTTCAAATATCTATTTTTACTCATTTTACTTGATCTCCTAAACGGTTGAAGATAGGACATCGCGGTTTTCACCAGTGAATTCAGCACCTCATTTTACATAAAATAAGTACTATAAGTCTACTCTCAAGGGTTGATAAACGTACAAACGAATAAAATGTTTATATATCACATTTTCAAATATCTATTTTTCTCCATTTTACTCGATCTCCTAAACGGTTAAAGATATTACATTATGGTTTTAAGCAGTGGATTCAGCACCACACTTTACATAAAATAAGTACTATAAGTCTACTCTCAAGGGTTGATAAACGTACAAACGAATAAAATGTTTATATATCACATTTTCAAATATCTATTTTTCTCCATTTTACTCGATCTTCTAAACGGTTAAAGATAGGACATCGGGGTTTTAGTCAGTGGAATCAGCACCTTATTTTACATAAAAACAGTCCTATAAGTCTACTCTGAAGAGTTAATAAAGGTACAAACGAATAAAATATTTATGTTTCACATTTTCAAATTTCTATTTTTCTCTATTTTACTCGATCCCCTAAACGGTTAAAGATAGGACATTATGGATTTAAACAGTAAATTCAGCACCACATTTTACATAAAATAAGTCCTATAAGTCTACTCTGAAGAGTTGATAAAGGTACAAACGAATAAAATGTATATATATCACATTTTCAAATATCGATTTTTCTCTATTTTACTCGATCTCCTAAACGGTTAAAGATAGGACATCGCGGTTTTAACCAGTGGATTCAGCACCCCATTTTACATAAAATAAGTCCTATAAGTCTTCTCTGAAGAATTGATAAAGGTACAAACGAATAAAATGTTTATATATCACATTTTCAAATATCTATTTTTTTCTATTTTACTCGATCTCTTAAACGGTTAAAGATAGGACATCGCGGTTTTAACCAGTGGATTCAGCACCCCATTTTACATAAAATAAGTAATATAAGTCTACTCTGAAGATTTGATAAAGGTTCAAACGAATAAAATGTTTACATATCACATTTTCAAATATCTATTTTTATTCATTTTACTCGATCTCCTAAACGGTTGAAGATTGGACATCGCGGTTTTCACCAGTGAATTCAGCACCTCATTTTACATAAAATAGGTCCTATAAGTCTTCTCTGAAGAATTGATAAAGGTACAAACGAATAAAATGTTTATATATCACATTATCAAATATCTATTATTCTCCATTTTACTCGATCTCCTAAACGGTTAAAGATAGGACATTATGGTTTTAACCAGTGGATTCAGCACCCCATTTTACATAAAATAAGTCCTATAAGTCTTCTCTGAAGAATTGATAAAGGTATAAACGAATAAAATGTATATATACCACATTTTCAAATATCTATTTTTTTCTATTTTTACTCGATCTCTTAAACGGTTAAAGATAGGACATCGCGGTATTAACCAGTTAATTCAGCACCCCATTTTACATAAAATAGGTCCTATAAGTCTTCTCTGAAGAATTGATAAAGGTACAAACGAATAAAATGTTTATATATCACATTTTCAAATATCTATTTTTTTCCATTTTACTAGATCTCCTAAACGGTTAAAGATAGGACATCGGGGTTATAGGCAGTGGATTCAGCACCACATTTTACATAAAATAAGTAATATAAGTCTACTTTGAAGAGTTGATAAAGGTACAAACGAATAAAATGTTTATATACCACATTTTCAAATATCTATTTTTCTCTATTTTTCTCGATCTCTTAAACGGTTAAAGATAGGACATCGGGGTTTCAAGCAGTGGATTTAGCACCTTATTTTACATAAAATAAGTCCTATATGTCTACTCTGAAGAATTGATAAAGGTACAAACGAATAAAATGTTTATATATCACATTTTCAAATATCTATTTTTATTCATTTTACTTGGTCTCCTAAACGGTTGAAGATAGGACATCGCGGTTTTCACCAGTGAATTCAGCACCTCATTTTACATAAAATAAGTACTATAAGTCTACTATCAAGGGTTGATAAACGTACAAACGATTAAAATGTTTATATATCACATTTTCAAATATCTATTATTCTCCAATTTACTCGATCTCCTAAACGGTTAAAAATAGGACATCGCGGTTTTAACCAGTGAATTCAGCACCTCATTTTACATAAAATGAGTCCTGTAAGTCTACTCTAAAAAGAATAAAGGTACAAACGAATAAAATGTTTATATATCACATTTTAAAATATCCATTATTCCCCATTTTACTCGATCTCCTAAACGGTTAAAGTAGGACTTCGCGGTTTTAACCAGTGGATTCAGCACCCCATTTTACATAAAATAAGTCCTATAAGTCTTCTCTGAAGAGTTGATAAAGGTACAAACGAATAAAATGTTTATATATCACATTTTCAAATATCTATTTTTCTCCATTTTACTCGATCTCCTAAAAGGTTAAAGATAGGACATCGGTGTTTTAGGCAGTGGATTCAGCACCCCATTTTACATAAAATAAGTCCTATAAGTCTACTCTGAATAGTTGATAAAGGTACAAACGTATAAAATGTTTATATGCCACATTTTCAAATATCTATTTTTCTCTATTTTACTTAATCTCTTGAACGGTTAAAGATAGGACATCGCGGTTTTAACCAGTGGATTCAGCACCCCATTTTACATAAAATATGTCTTATAAGTCTTCTCTGAAGAATTGATAAAGGTACAAACGAATAAAATGTTTATATATCACATTTTCAAATATCTATTTTACTCGATCTCCTAAACGGTTAAAGATAGGACATCGGGGTTTCAAGCAGTGGATTTAGCACCTTATTTTACATAAAAACAGTCCTATATGTCTACTATGAAAAGTTGATAAAGGTACAAACAAATAAAATGTTTATATATCACATTTTCAAATATCTATTTTTCTCCATTTTACTCGATCTCCTAAAAGGTTAAAGATAGGACGACAAGGTTTTAAGCAGTGAATTCAGCACCTTATTTACATAAAGTAAGTCCTATAAGTCTACTCTAAAGAGTTGATAAAGTTTCAAACGAATAAAATGTTTATATGTCACATTTTCAAATATCTATTTTTTTCTATTTTTACTCGATCTCTTAAACGGTTAAAGATAGGACATCGCGGTATTAACCAGTGGATTCAGCACCCCATTTTACATAAAATAGGTCCTATAAGTCTTCTCTGAAGAATTGATAAAGGTACAAACGAATAAAATGTTTATATATCACATTTTCAAATATCTATTTTTCTCCATTTTACTCGATCTTCTAAACGGTTAAAGATAGGACATCGGGGTTTTAGTCAGTGGATTCAGCACCTTATTTTACATAAAAACAGTCCTATAAGTCTACTCTGAAGAGTTGATAAAGGTACAAACGAATAAAATGTTTATGTTTCACATTTTCAAATTTCTATTTTTCTCTATTTTACTCGATCTCCTAAACGGTTAAAGATAGGACATTATGGTTTTAAGCAGTGGATTCAGCACTACATTTTACATAAAATAAGGCCTATAAGTCTACTCTGAAGAGTTGATAAAGGTACAAACGAATAAAATGTATATATATCACATTTTCAAATATCGATTTTTCTCTATTTTACTCGATCTCCTAAACGGTTAAAGATAGGACATCGCGGTTTTAACCAGTGGTTTCAGCACCCCATTTTACATAAAATAAGTTCTATAAGTCTTCTCTGAAGAATTAATAAAGGTACAAATGAATAAAATGTTTATATATCACATTTTCAAATATCTATTTTTTTCCATTTTACTAGATCTCCTAAACGGTTAAAGATAGGACATCGGGATTATAGACAGTGGATTCAGCACCACATTTTACATAAAATAAGTAATATAAGTCTACTTTGAAGAGTTGATAAAGGTACAAACGAATAAAATGTTTATATACCACATTTTCAAATATCTATTTTTCTCCAATTTACTCGATCTCCTAAACGGTTAAAGATAGGACATCGGGGTTTCAAGCAGTGGATTTAGCTCCTTATTTTACATAAAATAAGTCCTATATGTCTACTCTGAAGAATTGATAAAGGGACAAACGAATAAAACGTTAATATATCACAATTTCAAATATCTATTTTTACTCATTTTACTTGATCCCCTAAACGGTTGAAGATATTACATTATGGTTTTAAGCAGTGGATTCAGCACCACACTTTACATAAAATAAGTCCTATAAGTCTACTCTGAAGAGTTGATAAAGGTACAAACGAATAAAATGTATATATATCACATTTTCAAATATCGATTTTTCTCTATTTTACTCGATCTCCTAAACGGTTAAAGATAGGACATCGCGGTTTTAACCAGTGGATTCAGCACCCCATTTTACATAAAATAAGTAATATAAGTCTACTCTGAAGAGTTGATAAAGGTTCAAACGAATAAAATGTTTATATATCACATTTTCAAATATCTATTTTTTTCCATTTTACTCGATCTCCTAAACGGTTGAAGATTGGACATCGCGGTTTTCACCAGTGAATTCAGCACCTCATTTTACATAAAATAGGTCCTATAAGTCTTCTCTGAAGAATTGATAAAGGTACAAACGAATAAAATGTTTATATATCACATTTTCAAATATCTATTTTTTTCTATTTTACTCGATCTCTTAAACGGTTAAAGATAGGACATCGCGGTTTTAACCAGTGGATTCAGCACCCCGTTTTACATAAAATAGGTCCTATAAGTCTTCTCTGAAGAATTGATAAAGGTACAAACGAATAAAATGTTTATATATCACATTTTCAAATATCTATTTTTTTCCATTTTACTAGATCTCCTAAACGGTTAAAGATAGGACATTATGGTTTTAAGCAGTAAATTCAGCACCACATTTTACATAAAATAAGTCCTATAAGTCTATTTTGAAGAGTTGATAAAGGTACAAACGAATAAAATGTTTATATATCACATTTTCAAATATCTATTTTTCTCCATTTTACTCGATCTCCTAAACGGTTAAAGATATTACATTATGGTTTTAAGCAGTGGATTCAGCACCACACTTTACATAAAATAAGTCCTATAAGTCTACTCTGAAGAGTTGATAAAGGTACAAACGAATAAAATGTATATATATCACATTTTCAAATATCGATTTTTCTCTATTTTACTCGATCTCCTAAACGGTTAAAGATAGGACATTATGGTTTTAAGCAGTAAATTCAGCACCACATTTTACATAAAATAAGTCCTATAAGTCTACTCTGAAGAGTTGATAAAGGTACAAACGAATAAAATGTATATATATCACATTTTCAAATATCGATTTTTCTCTATTTTACTCGATCTTCTAAACGGTTAAAGATAGGACATCGCGGTTTTAACCAGTGGATTCAGCACCCCATTTTACATAAAATAAGTCCTATAAGTCTTCTCTGAAGAATTGATAAAAGTACAAACGAATAAAATGTTTATATATCACATTTTCAAATATCTATTTTTTTCCATTTTACTATATCTCCTAAACGGTTAAAGATAGGACATCGGGGTTATAGGCAGTGGATTCAGCACCACATTTTACATAAAATAAGTAATATAAGTCTACTTTGAAGAGTTGATAAAGGTACAAACGAATAAAATGTTTATATACCACATTTTCAAATATCTATTTTTCTCTATTTTACTTGATCTCTTAAACGGTTAAAGATAGGACATCGCGGTTTTAACCAGTGGATTCAGCACCCCATTTTACATGAAATAGGTCCTATAAGTCTTCTCTGAAGAATTGATAAAGGTACAAACGAATAAAATGTTTATATATCACATTTTCAAATATCTATTATTCTCCAATTTACTCGATCTCCTAAACGGTTAAAGATAGGACATCGGGGTTTCAAGCAGTGGATTTAGCACCTTATTTTACATAAAATAAGTCCTATATGTCTACTCTGAAGAATTGATAAAGGTACAAACGAATAAAATGTTTATATATCACATTTTCAAATATCTATTTTTATTCATTTTACTTGATCTCCTAAACGGTTGAAGATAGGACATCGCGGTTTTCACCAGTGAATTCAGCACCTCATTTTACATAAAATAAGTACTATAAGTCTACTCTCAAGGGTTGATAAACGTACAAACGAATAAAATGTTTATATATCACATTTTCAAATATCTATTTTTCTCCATTTTACTCGATCTTCTAAACGGTTAAAGATAGGACATCGGGGTTTTAGTCAGTGGATTCAGCACCTTATTTTACATAAAAGCAGTCCTATAAGTCTACTCTGAAGAGTTGATAAAGGTACAAACGAATAAAATGTTTATGTTTCACATTTTCAAATTTCTATTTTTCTCTATTTTACTCGATCCCCTAAACGGTTAAAGATAGGACATTATGGATTTAAACAGTAAATTCAGCACCTCATTTTACATAAAATAGGTCCTATAAGTCTTCTCTGAAGAATTGATAAAGGTACAAACGAATAAAATGTTTATATATCACATTTTCAAATATCTATTTTTTTCTATTTTACTCGATCTCTTAAACGGTTAAAGATAGGACATCGCGGTTTTAACCAGTGGATTCAGCACCCCGTTTTACATAAAATAGGTCCTATAAGTCTTCTCTGAAGAATTGATAAAGGTACAAACGAATAAAATGTTTATATATCACATTTTCAAATATCTATTTTTTTCCATTTTACTAGATCTCCTAAACGGTTAAAGATAGGACATCGGGGTTATAGGCAGCGGATTCAGCACCACATTTTACATAAAATAAGTAATATAAGTCTACTTTGAAGAGTTGATGAAGGTACAAACGAATAAAATGTTTATATACCACATTTTCAAATATCTATTTTTCTCTATTTTACTCGATCTCCTAAACGGTTGAAGATTGGACATCGCGGTTTTCACCAGTGAATTCAGCACCTCATTTTACATAAAATAAGTACTATAAGTCTACCCTCAAGGGTTGATAAACGAACAAACGATTAAAATGCTTATATATCACATTTTCAAATATCTATTATTCTCCAATTTACTTGATCTCCTAAACGGTTAAAGATAGGACCTCGGGGTTTCAAGCAGTGGATTAAGCACCTTATTTTACATAAAATAAGTCCTATATGTCTACTCTGAAGAATTGATAAAGGTTCAAACGAATAAAATGTTTATGTTTCACATTTTCAAATTTCTATTTTTCTCTATTTTACTCGATCTCCTAAACGGTTAAAGATAGGACATTATGGTTTTAAGCAGTGGATTCAGCATCACATTTTACATAAAATAAGTCCTATATGTCTACTCTGAAGAATTGATAAAGGTACAAACGAATAAAATGTTAATATATCACATTTTCAAATATCTATTTTTACTCATTTTACTTGATCTCCTAAACGGTTGAAGATAGGACATCGCGGTTTTCACCAGTGAATTCAGCACCTCATTTTACATAAAATAAGTACTATAAGTCTACTCTCAAGGGTTGATAAACGTACAAACGAATAAAATGTTTATATATCACATTTTCAAATATCTATTTTTCTCCATTTTACTCGATCTCCTAAACGGTTAAAGATATTACATTATGGTTTTAAGCAGTGGATTCAGCACCACACTTTACATAAAATAAGTACTATAAGTCTACTCTCAAGGGTTGATAAACGTACAAACGAATAAAATATTTATATATCACATTTTCAAATATCTATTTTTCTCCATTTTACTCGATCTTCTAAACGGTTAAAGATAGGACATCGGGGTTTTAGTCAGTGGATTCAGCACCTTATTTTACATAAAAACAGTCCTATAAGTCTACTCTGAAGAGTTAATAAAGGTACAAACGAATAAAATGTGTATGTTTCACATTTTCAAATTTCTATTTTTCTCTATTTTACTCGATCCCCTAAACGGTTAAAGATAGGACATTATGGATTTAAACAGTAAATTCAGCACCACATTTTACATAAAATAAGTCCTATATGTCTACTCTGAAGAATTGATAAAGGTACAAACGAATAAAACGTTAATATATCACATTTTCAAATACCTATTTTTACTCATTTTACTTGATCTCCTAAACGGTTGAAGATAGGACATCGCGGTTTTCACCAGTGAATTCAGCACCTCATTTTACATAAAATAAGTACTATAAGTCTACTCTCAAGGGTTGATAAACGTACAAACGAATAAAATGTTTATATATCACATTTTCAAATATCTATTTTTCTCCATTTTACTCGATCTTCTAAACGGTTAAAGATAGGACATCGGGGTTTTAGTCAGTGGATTCAGCACCTTATTTTACATAAAAACAGTCCTATAAGTCTACTCTGAAGAGTTAATAAAGGTTCAAACAAATAAAATGTTTATGTTTCACATTTTCAAATTTCTATTTTTCTCTATTTTACTCGATCCCCTAAACGGTTAAAGATAGGACATTATGGATTTAAACAGTAAATTCAGCACCACATTTTACATAAAATAAGTCCTATAAGTCTACTCTGAAGAGTTGATAAAGGTACAAACGAATTAAATGTATATATACATTTTCAAATATCGATTTTTCTCTATTTTACTCGATCTCCTAAACGGTTAAAGATAGGACATCGCGGTTTTAACCAGTGGATTCAGCACCCCATTTTACATAAAATAAGTCCTATAAGTCTTCTCTGAAGAATTGATAAAGGTACAAACGAATAAAATGTTTATATATCACATTTTCAAATATCTATTTTTTTCTATTTTACTCGATCTCTTAAACGGTTAAAGATAGGACATCGCGGTTTTAACCAGTGGATTCAGCACCCCATTTTACATAAAATAAGTAATATAAGTCTACTCTGAAGAGTTGATAAAGGTTCAAACGAATAAAATGTTTATATATCACATTTTCAAATATCTATTTTTATTCATTTTACTCGATCTCCTAAACGGTTGAAGATTGGACATCGCGGTTTTCACCAGTGAATTCAGCACCTCATTTTACATAAAATAGGTCCTATAAGTCTTCTCTGAAGAATTGATAAAGGTACAAACGAATAAAATGTTTATATATCACATTTTCAAATATCTATTTTTTTCTATTTTACTCGATCTCTTAAACGGTTAAAGATAGGACATCGCGGTTTTAACCAGTGGATTCAGCACCCCGTTTTACATAAAATAGGTCCTATAAGTCTTCTCTGAAGAATTGATAAAGGTACAAACGAATAAAATGTTTATATATCACATTTTCAAATATCTATTTTTTTCCATTTTACTAGATCTCCTAAACGGTTAAAGATAGGACATCAGGGTTATTGGCAGCGGATTCAGCACCACATTTTACATAAAATAAGTAATATAAGTCTACTTTGAAGAGTTGATAAAGGTACAAACGAATAAAATGTTTATATACCACATTTTCAAATATCTATTTTTCTCTATTTTACTCGATCTCCTAAACGGTTGAAGATTGGACATCGCGGTTTTCACCAGTGAATTCAGCACCTCATTTTACATAAAATAAGTACTATAAGTCTACTCTCAAGGGTTGATAAACGTACAAACGAATAAAATGTTTATATATCACATTTTCAAATATCTATTTTTCTCCATTTTACTCGATCTTCTAAACGGTTAAAGATAGGACATCGGGGTTTTAGTCAGTGGATTCAGCACCTTATTTTACATAAAAACAGTCCTATAAGTCTACTCTGAAGAGTTAATAAAGGTACAAACGAATAAAATGTTTATGTTTCACATTTTCAAATTTCTATTTTTCTCTATTTTACTCGATCCCCTAAACGGTTAAAGATAGGACATTATGGATTTAAACAGTAAATTCAGCACCACATTTTACATAAAATAAGTCCTATAAGTCTACTCTGAAGAGTTGATAAAGGTACAAACGAATAAAATGTATATATACATTTTCAAATATCGATTTTTCTCTATTTTACTCGATCTCCTAAACGGTTAAAGATAGGACATCGCGGTTTTAACCAGTGGATTCAGCACCCCATTTTACATAAAATAAGTCCTATAAGTCTTCTCTGAAGAATTGATAAAGGTACAAACGAATAAAATGTTTATATATCACATTTTCAAATATCTATTTTTTCTATTTTACTCGATCTCTTAAACGGTTAAAGATAGGACATCGCGGTTTTAACCAGTGGATTCAGCACCCCATTTTACATAAAATAAGTAATATATGTCTACTCTGAAGAGTTGATAAAGGTTCAAACGAATAAAATGTTAATATATCACATTTTCAAATATCTATTTTTATTCATTTTACTCGATCTCCTAAACGGTTGAAGATTGGACATCGCGGTTTTCACCAGTGAATTCAGCACCTCATTTTACATAAAATAGGTCCTATAAGTCTTCTCTGAAGAATTGATAAAAGTACAAACGAATAAAATGTTTATATATCACATTTTCAAATATCTATTTTTTTCTATTTTACTCGATCTCTTAAACGGTTAAAGATAGGACATCGCGGTTTTAACCAGTGGATTCAGCACCCCGTTTTACATAAAATAGGTCCTATAAGTCTTCTCTGAAGAATTGATAAAGGTACAAACGAATAAAATGTTTATATATCACATTTTCAAATATCTATTTTTTTCCATTTTACTAGATCTCCTAAACGGTTAAAGATAGGACATCAGGGTTATAGGCAGCGGATTCAGCACCACATTTTACATAAAATAAGTAATATAAGTCTACTTTGAAGAGTTGATAAAGGTACAAACGAATAAAATGTTTATATACCACATTTTCAAATATCTATTTTTCTCTATTTTACTCGATCTCCTAAACGGTTGAAGATTGGACATCGCGGTTTTCACCAGTGAATTCAGCACCTCATTTTACATAAAATAAGTACTATAAGTCTACTCTCAAGGGTTGATAAACGTACAAACGAATAAAATGTTTATATATCACATTTTCAAATATCTATTTTTCTCCATTTTACTCGATCTTCTAAACGGTTAAAGATAGGACATCGGGGTTTTAGTCAGTGGATTCAGCACCTTATTTTACATAAAAACAGTCTTATAAGTCTACTCTGAAGAGTTAATAAAGGTACAAACGAATAAAATGTGTATGTTTCACATTTTCAAATTTCTATTTTTCTCTATTTTACTCGATCCCCTAAACGGTTAAAGATAGGACATTATGGATTTAAACAGTAAATTCAGCACCACATTTTACATAAAATAAGTCCTATATGTCTACTCTGAAGAATTGATAAAGGTACAAACGAATAAAATGTATATATACATTTTCAAATATCGATTTTTCTCTATTTTACTCGATCTCCTAAACGGTTAAAGATAGGACATCGCGGTTTTAACCAGTGGATTCAGCACCCCATTTTACATAAAATAAGTAATATAAGTCTACTCTGAAGAGTTGATAAAGGTTCAAACGAATAAAATGTTAATATATCACATTTTCAAATATCTATTTTTATTCATTTTACTCGATCTCCTAAACGGTTGAAGATTGGACATCGCGGTTTTCACCAGTGAATTCAGCACCTCATTTTACATAAAATAGGTCCTATAAGTCTTCTCTGAAGAATTGATAAAGGTACAAACGAATAAAATGTTTATATATCACATTTTCAAATATCTATTTTTTTCTATTTTACTCGATCTCTTAAACGGTTAAAGATAGGACATCGCGGTTTTAACCAGTGGATTCAGCACCCCGTTTTACATAAAATAGGTCCTATAAGTCTTCTCTGAAGAATTGATAAAGGTACAAACGAATAAAATGTTTATATATCACATTTTCAAATATCTATTTTTTTCCATTTTACTAGATCTCCTAAACGGTTAAAGATAGGACATCAGGGTTATAGGCAGCGGATTCAGCACCACATTTTACATAAAATAAGTAATATAAGTCTACTTTGAAGAGTTGATAAAGGTACAAACGAATAAAATGTTTATATACCACATTTTCAAATATCTATTTTTCTCTATTTTACTCGATCTCCTAAACGGTTGAAGATTGGACATCGCGGTTTTCACCAGTGAATTCAGCACCTCATTTTACATAAAATAAGTACTATAAGTCTACTCTCAAGGGTTGATAAACGTACAAACGAATAAAATGTTTATATATCACATTTTCAAATATCTATTTTTCTCCATTTTACTCGATCTTCTAAACGGTTAAAGATAGGACATCGGGGTTTTAGTCAGTGGATTCAGCACCTTATTTTACATAAAAACAGTCCTATAAGTCTACTCTGAAGAGTTAATAAAGGTACAAACGAATAAAATGTGTATGTTTCACATTTTCAAATTTCTATTTTTCTCTATTTTACTCGATCCCCTAAACGGTTAAAGATAGGACATTATGGATTTAAACAGTAAATTCAGCACCACATTTTACATAAAATAAGTCCTATATGTCTACTCTGAAGAATTGATAAAGGTACAAACGAATAAAACGTTAATATATCACATTTTCAAATATCTATTTTTACTCATTTTACTTGATCTCCTAAACGGTTGAAGATAGGACATCGCGGTTTTCACCAGTGAATTCAGCACCTCATTTTACATAAAATAAGTACTATAAGTCTACTCTCAAGGGTTGATAAACGTACAAACGAATAAAATGTTTATATATCACATTTTCAAATATCTATTTTTCTCCATTTTACTCGATCTCCTAAACGGTTAAAGATATTACATTATGGTTTTAAGCAGTGGATTCAGCACCACACTTTACATAAAATAAGTACTATAAGTCTACTCTCAAGGGTTGATAAACGTACAAACGAATAAAATGTTTATATATCACATTTTCAAATATCTATTTTTCTCCATTTTACTCGATCTTCTAAACGGTTAAAGATAGGACATCGGGGTTTTAGTCAGTGGATTCAGCACCTTATTTTACATAAAAACAGTCCTATAAGTCTACTCTGAAGAGTTAATAAAGGTACAAACGAATAAAATGTTTATGTTTCACATTTTCAAATTTCTATTTTTCTCTATTTTACTCGATCCCCTAAACGGTTAAAGATAGGACATTATGGATTTAAACAGTAAATTCAGCACCACATTTTACATAAAATAAGTCCTATAAGTCTACTCTGAAGAGTTGATAAAGGTACAAACGAATTAAATGTATATATACATTTTCAAATATCGATTTTTCTCTATTTTACTCGATCTCCTAAACGGTTAAAGATAGGACATCGCGGTTTTAACCAGTGGATTCAGCACCCCATTTTACATAAAATAAGTCCTATAAGTCTTCTCTGAAGAATTGATAAAGGTACAAACGAATAAAATGTTTATATATCACATTTTCAAATATCTATTTTTTTCTATTTTACTCGATCTCTTAAACGGTTAAAGATAGGACATCGCGGTTTTAACCAGTGGATTCAGCACCCCATTTTACATAAAATAAGTAATATAAGTCTACTCTGAAGAGTTGATAAAGGTTCAAACGAATAAAATGTTTATATATCACATTTTCAAATATCTATTTTTATTCATTTTACTCGATCTCCTAAACGGTTGAAGATTGGACATCGCGGTTTTCACCAGTGAATTCAGCACCTCATTTTACATAAAATAGGTCCTATAAGTCTTCTCTGAAGAATTGATAAAGGTACAAACGAATAAAATGTTTATATATCACATTTTCAAATATCTATTTTTTTCTATTTTACTCGATCTCTTAAACGGTTAAAGATAGGACATCGCGGTTTTAACCAGTGGATTCAGCACCCCGTTTTACATAAAATAGGTCCTATAAGTCTTCTCTGAAGAATTGATAAAGGTACAAACGAATAAAATGTTTATATATCACATTTTCAAATATCTATTTTTTTCCATTTTACTAGATCTCCTAAACGGTTAAAGATAGGACATCAGGGTTATAGGCAGCGGATTCAGCACCACATTTTACATAAAATAAGTAATATAAGTCTACTTTGAAGAGTTGATAAAGGTACAAACGAATAAAATGTTTATATACCACATTTTCAAATATCTATTTTTCTCTATTTTACTCGATCTCCTAAACGGTTTAAGATTGGACATCGCGGTTTTCACCAGTGAATTCAGCACCCCATTTTACATAAAATAAGTACTATAAGTCTACTCTCAAGGGTTGATAAACGTACAAACGAATAAAATGTTTATATGTCACATTTTCAAATATCTATTTTTCTCCATTTTACTCGATCTTCTAAACGGTTAAAGATAGGACATCGGGGTTTTAGTCAGTGGATTCAGCACCTTATTTTACATAAAAACAGTCCTATAAGTCTACTCTGAAGAGTTAATAAAGGTACAAACGAATAAAATGTGTATGTTTCACATTTTCAAATTTCTATTTTTCTCTATTTTACTCGATCCCCTAAACGGTTAAAGATAGGACATTATGGATTTAAACAGTAAATTCAGCACCACATTTTACATAAAATAAGTCCTATATGTCTACTCTGAAGAATTGATAAAGGTACAAACGAATAAAACGTTAATATATCACATTTTCAAATATCTATTTTTACTCATTTTACTTGATCTCCTAAACGGTTGAAGATAGGATATCGCGGTTTTCACCAGTGAATTCAGCACCTCATTTTACATAAAATAAGTACTATAAGTCTACTCTCAAGGGTTGATAAACGTACAAACGAATAAAATGTTTATATATCACATTTTCAAATATCTATTTTTCTCCATTTTACTCGATCTCCTAAACGGTTAAAGATAGGACATCGGGGTTTTAGTCAGTGGATTCAGCACCTTATTTTACATAAAAACAGTCCTATAAGTCTACTCTGAAGAGTTAATAAAGGTACAAACGAATAAAATGTTTATGTTTCACATTTTCAAATTTCTATTTTTCTCTATTTTACTCGATCCCCTAAACGGTTAAAGATAGGACATTATGGATTTAAACAGTAAATTCAGCACCACATTTTACATAAAATAAGTCCTATAAGTCTACTCTGAAGAGTTGATAAAGGTACAAACGAATAAAATGTATATATACATTTTCAAATATCGATTTTTCTCTATTTTACTCGATCTCCTAAACGGTTAAAGATAGGACATCGCGGTTTTAACCAGTGGATTCAGCACCCCATTTTACATAAAATAAGTCCTATAAGTCTTCTCTGAAGAATTGATAAAGGTACAAACGAATAAAATGTTTATATATCACATTTTCAAATATCTATTATTATTCATTTTACTCGATCTCCTAAACGGTTGAAGATTGGACATCGCGGTTTTCACCAGTGAATTCAGCACCTCATTTTACATAAAATAAGTACTATAAGTCTACTCTCAAGGGTTGATAAACGTACAAACGAATAAAATGTTTATATATCACATTTTCAAATATCTATTTTTATTCATTTTACTCGATCTCCTAAACAGTTGAAGATTGGACATCGCGGTTTTCACCAGTGAATTCAGCACCTCATTTTACATAAAATAGGTCCTATAAGTCTTCTCTGAAGAATTGATAAAGGTACAAACGAATAAAATTTTTATATATCACATTTTCAAATATCTATTTTTTTCTATTTTACTCGATCTCTTAAACGGTTAAAGATAGGACATCGCGGTTTTAACCAGTGGATTCAGCACCCCGTTTTACATAAAATAGGTCCTATAAGTCTTCTCTGAAGAATTGATAAAGGTACAAACGAATAAAATGTCTATATATCACATTTTCAAATATCTATTTTTTTCCATTTTACTAGATCTCCTAAACGGTTAAAGATAGGACATCAGGGTTATAGGCAGCGGATTCAGCACCACATTTTACATAAAATAAGTAATATAAGTCTACTTTGAAGAGTTGATAAAGGTACAAAGGAATAAAATGTTTATATACCACATTTTCAAATATCTATTTTTCTCTATTTTACTCGATCTCCTAAACGGTTTAAGATTGGACATCGCGGTTTTCACCAGTGAATTCAGCACCCCATTTTACATAAAATAAGTACTATAAGTCTACTCTCAAGGGTTGATAAACGTACAAACGAATAAAATGTTTATATATCACATTTTCAAATATCTATTTTTCTCCTATTTACTCGATCTTCTAAACGGTTAAAGATAGGACATCGGGGTTTTAGTCAGTGGATTCAGCACCTTATTTTACATAAAAACAGTCCTATAAGTCTACTCTGAAGAGTTAATAAAGGTACAAACGAATAAAATGTGTATGTTTCACATTTTCAAATTTCTATTTTTCTCTATTTTACTCGATCCCCTAAACGGTTAAAGATAGGACATTATGGATTTAAACAGTAAATTCAGCACCACATTTTACATAAAATAAGTCCTATATGTCTACTCTGAAGAATTGATAAAGGTACAAACGAATAAAACGTTAATATATCACATTTTCAAATATCTATTTTTACTCATTTTACTTGATCTCCTAAACGGTTGAAGATAGGACATCGCGGTTTTCACCAGTGAATTCAGCACCTCATTTTACATAAAATAAGTACTATAAGTCTACTCTCAAGGGTTGATAAACGTACAAACGAATAAAATGTTTATATATCACATTTTCAAATATCTATTTTTCTCCATTTTACTCGATCTCCTAAACGGTTAAAGATAGGACATCGGGGTTTTAGTCAGTGGATTCAGCACCTTATTTTACATAAAAACAGTCCTATAAGTCTACTCTGAAGAGTTAATAAAGGTACAAACGAATAAAATGTTTATGTTTCACATTTTCAAATTTCTATTTTTCTCTATTTTACTCGATCCCCTAAACGGTTAAAGATAGGACATTATGGATTTAAACAGTAAATTCAGCACCACATTTTACATAAAATAAGTCCTATAAGTCTACTCTGAAGAGTTGATAAAGGTACAAACGAATAAAATGTATATATACATTTTCAAATATCGATTTTTCTCTATTTTACTCGATCTCCTAAACGGTTAAAGATAGGACATCGCGGTTTTAACCAGTGGATTCAGCACCCCATTTTACATAAAATAAGTCCTATAAGTCTTCTCTGAAGAATTGATAAAGGTACAAACGAATAAAATGTTTATATATCACATTTTCAAATATCTATTATTATTCATTTTACTCGATCTCCTAAACGGTTGAAGATTGGACATCGCGGTTTTCACCAGTGAATTCAGCACCTCATTTTACATAAAATAAGTACTATAAGTCTACTCTCAAGGGTTGATAAACGTACAAACGAATAAAATGTTTATATATCACATTTTCAAATATCTATTTTTATTCATTTTACTCGATCTCCTAAACAGTTGAAGATTGGACATCGCGGTTTTCACCAGTGAATTCAGCACCTCATTTTACATAAAATAGGTCCTATAAGTCTTCTCTGAAGAATTGATAAAGGTACAAACGAATAAAATTTTTATATATCACATTTTCAAATATCTATTTTTTTCTATTTTACTCGATCTCTTAAACGGTTAAAGATAGGACATCGCGGTTTTAACCAGTGGATTCAGCACCCCGTTTTACATAAAATAGGTCCTATAAGTCTTCTCTGAAGAATTGATAAAGGTACAAACGAATAAAATGTTTATATATCACATTTTCAAATATCTATTTTTTTCCATTTTACTAGATCTCCTAAACGGTTAAAGATAGGACATCAGGGTTATAGGCAGCGGATTCAGCACCACATTTTACATAAAATAAGTAATATAAGTCTACTTTGAAGAGTTGATAAAGGTACAAAGGAATAAAATGTTTATATACCACATTTTCAAATATCTATTTTTCTCTATTTTACTCGATCTCCTAAACGGTTTAAGATTGGACATCGCGGTTTTCACCAGTGAATTCAGCACCCCATTTTACATAAAATAAGTACTATAAGTCTACTCTCAAGGGTTGATAAACGTACAAACGAATAAAATGTTTATATATCACATTTTCAAATATCTATTTTTCTCCATTTTACTCGATCTCCTAAACGGTTAAAGATAGGACATCGGGGTTTTAGTCAGTGGATTCAGCACCTTATTTTACATAAAAACAGTCCTATAAGTCTACTCTGAAGAGTTAATAAAGGTACAAACGAATAAAATGTTTATGTTTCACATTTTCAAATTTCTATTTTTCTCTATTTTACTCGATCCCCTAAACGGTTAAAGATAGGACATTATGGATTTAAACAGTAAATTCAGCACCACATTTTACATAAAATAAGTCCTATAAGTCTACTCTGAAGAGTTGATAAAGGTACAAACGAATAAAATGTATATATACATTTTCAAATATCGATTTTTCTCTATTTTACTCGATCTCCTAAACGGTTAAAGATAGGACATCGCGGTTTTAACCAGTGGATTCAGCACCCCATTTTACATAAAATAAGTCCTATAAGTCTTCTCTGAAGAATTGATAAAGGTACAAACGAATAAAATGTTTATATATCACATTTTCAAATATCTATTATTATTCATTTTACTCGATCTCCTAAACGGTTGAAGATTGGACATCGCGGTTTTCACCAGTGAATTCAGCACCTCATTTTACATAAAATGAGTACTATAAGTCTACTCTCAAGGGTTGATAAACGTACAAACGAATAAAATGTTTATATATCCCATTTTCAAATATCTATTATTGTCCAATTTACTCGATCTCCTAAACGGTTAAAGATAGGGCATTGCGGTTTTAATCAGTGAATTCAGCACTTTATTTTACATAAAAACAGTCCTATAAATCAACTCTGAAGAGTTAATAAAGGTACAAACGAATAAATTGTTTATATATCACATTTTCAAATATCTATTTTTCTCCATTTTACTCGATCTCCTAAACGGATAAAGATAGGACATCGGGGTTTTAGGCAGTATATTCAGCACCACATTTTACATAAAATAAGTAATATAAGTCTACTCTGAAGAGTTGATAAAGGTACAAACGAATAAAATGTTTATATATCACTTTTTCAAATATCTATTTTTATCAATTTTACTCGATCTCCTAAACGGTTAAAGATAGGACATTGGGGTTTTAAGCAGTGGATTCAGCACCACATTTTACATAAAATAAGTCTTATAAGTCTACTCTGAAGAGTTGATAAAGGTACAAACGAGTAAAATGTTTATGTTTCACATTTTCAAATATCTATTTTTCTCCATTTTACTCGATCTCCTAAACGGTTAAAGATAGGACATCGGGGTTTTAAGCAGTGGATTCAGCACCTTATTTTACATAAAAACAGTCCTTTAAGTCAACTCTGAAGAGTTAATAAAGTTACAAACAAATAAAATGTTAATATATAACATTTTCAAATATCTATTTTTCTAAATCTTACTCGAATTCCTAAACGGTTAAAGATAGGACATCGGGGTTTTAGGCAGTATATTCAGCACCACATTTTACATAAAATAAGTAATATAAGTCTACTCTGAAGAGTTGATAAAGGTACAAACGAATAAAATGTTTATATATCACTTTTTCAAATATCTATTTTTCTCAATTTTACTCGATCTCCTAAACGGTTAAAGATAGGACATTGTGGTTATAACCAGAGGATTCAGCACCTTATTTTACATAAAATAAGTCCTACAAGTCAACTGTGAAGAGTTAATAAAGGTACAAATGAATAAAATGTTTATATATCACATTTTCAAATATCTATATTTCCCCATTTTACTCGATCTCCTAAACGGTTAAAGATAGGACATCGGGGTTTCAAGCAGTGGATTCAGCACCTTATTTTACATGAAAACAGTCCTTTAAGTCAACTCTGAAGAGTTAATAAAGTTACAAACAAATAAAATGTTAATATATAACATTTTCAAATATTTATTTTTCTAAATCTTACTCGAATTCCTAAACGGTTAAAGATAGGACATCGGGGTTTTAAGCAGTGGATTCAGCACCACAGTTTACATAAAATAAGTCCTATAAGTCTACTCTGAAGAGTTAATAAAGGTTCAAACGAATAAAATGTTTATATATCACATTTTCAAATATCTATTTTTATTCAATTTTGCTCGATCTCCTAATCGGTTAAAGATAGGACATCGCGGTTTTAATCAGTGAATTCAGCACCTCATTTTACATAAAATAAGTCCTATAAGTCAACTCTGAAGAGTTAATAAAGGTACAAACGAATAAAATGTTTATATATCACATTTTCAAATATCTATTTCTCTCCATTTTATTCGATCTCCTAAACGGTTAAAGATAGGACATCGGGGTTTTAAGCACTAGATTCAGCACCTTATTTTACATAATGACAGTCCTATATGTCTACTATGAAAAGTTGATAATGGTACAAACGAATAAAATGTTTATATATCACATTTTCAAATATTTATTTTTCTCTATTTTACTCGATCTCCTAAACGGTTAAAGATAGGACATCGGGGTTTCAAGCAGTGAATTTAGCACCTTATTTTACATAAAAACAGTCCTATAAGTCAACTCTGAAGAGTTAATAAAGGTACAAACGAATAAAATGTTTATATATCACATTTTCAAACATATATTTTTCTCTATTTTACTCGATCTCCTAAACGGTTAAAGATAGGACATCGTGGTTTCAAGCAGTGGATTCAGCACCTTATTTTACATAAAAACAGTCCTATAAGTCAACTCTGAAGAGTTAATAAAGGTACAAACGAATAATATGTTTATATATCACATTTTCAAATATCTATTTTTCTCCATTTTACTCGATCTCCTAAAATGTTAAAGATACGACATCGCATTTTTACATAAAATAAGTCCTAAAAGTCCACTCTGATGATTTGATAAAGGTACAAACGAATAAAATGTTTATATATCACATTTTCAAATATCTATTTTTCTAAATCTTACTCGAACTCCTAAACGGTTAAAGATAGGACATCGGGGTTTTAAGCAGTAAATTCAGCACCACATTTTACATAAAATAAGTCCTACAAGTCTACTCTGAAGAGTTAATAAAGGTTCAAACGAATAAAATGTTTATATATATCACATTTTCAAATATCTATTTTTATTCATTTTACTCGATCTCCTAAACGGTTAAAGATAGGGCATCGCGGTTTTAATCAGTGAATTCAGCACTTTATTTTACATAAAAACAGTCCTATAAATCAACTCTGAAGAGTTAATAAAGGTACAAACGAATAAATTGTTTATATATCACATTTTCAAATATCTATTTTTCTCCATTTTACTCGATCTCCTAAACGGGTAAAGATAGGACATCGGGGTTTTAGGCAGTATATTCAGCACCACATTTTACATAAAATAAGTAATATAAGTCTACTCTGAAGAGTTGATAAAGGTACAAACGAATAAAATGTTTATATATCACTTTTTCAAATATCTATTTTTATCAATTTTACTCGATCTCCTAAACGGTTAAAGATAGGACATTGGGGTTTTAAGCAGTGGATTCAGCACCACATTTTACATAAAATAAGTCTTATAAGTCTACTCTGAAGAGTTGATAAAGGTACAAACGAGTAAAATGTTTATGTTTCACATTTTCAAATATCTATTTTTCTCTGTTTTACTCGATCTCCTAAACGGTTAAAGATAGGACATTGTGGTTTTAACCAGAGGATTCAGCACCTTATTTTACATAAAAACAGTCCTTTAAGTCAACTCTGAAGAGTTAATAAAGGTACAAACAAATAAAATGTTAATATATAACATTTTCAAATATCTATTTTTCTAAATCTTACTCGAATTCCTAAACGGTTAAAGATAGGACATCGGGGTTTTAGGCAGTATATTCAGCACCACATTTTACATAAAATAAGTAATATAAGTCTACTCTGAAGAGTTGATAAAGGTACAAACGAATAAAATGTTTATATATCACTTTTTCAAATATCTATTTTTCTCAATTTTACTCGATCTCCTAAACGGTTAAAGATAGGACATTGTGGTTTTAACCAGAGGATTCAGCACCTTATTTTACATAAAAACAGTCCTTTAAGTCAACTCTGAAGAGTTAATAAAGGTACAAACGAATAAATTGTTTATATATCACATTTTCAAATATCTATTTTTCTCCATTTTACTCGATCTCCTAAACGGGTAAAGATAGGACATCGGGGTTTTAGGCAGTATATTCAGCACCACATTTTACATAAAATAAGTAATATAAGTCTACTCTGAAGAGTTGATAAAGGTACAAACGAATAAAATGTTTATATATCACTTTTTCAAATATCTATTTTTATCAATTTTACTCGATCTCCTAAACGGTTAAAGATAGGACATTGGGGTTTTAAGCAGTGGATTCAGCACCACATTTTACATAAAATAAGTCTTATAAGTCTACTCTGAAGAGTTGATAAAGGTACAAACGAGTAAAATGTTTATGTTTCACATTTTCAAATATCTATTTTTCTCCACTTTACTCGATCTCCTAAACGGTTAAAGATAGGACATCGGGGTTTTAAGCAGTGGATTCAGCACCTTATTTTACATAAAAACAGTCCTTTAAGTCAACTCTGAAGAGTTAATAAAGTTACAAACAAATAAAATGTTAATATATAACATTTTCAAATATCTATTTTTCTAAATCTTACTCGAAATCCTAAACGGTTAAAGATAGGACCTCGGGGTTTCAAGCAGTGGATTAAGCACCACATTTTACATAAAATAAGTAATATAAGTCTACTTTGAAGAGTTGATAAAGTTACAAACGAATAAAATGTTTATATACCACATTTTCAAATATCTATTTTTCTCTATTTCACGCGATCTCTTAAACGGTTAAAGATAGGACATCGCGGTTTTAACCAGTGGATTCAGCACCCCATTTTACATAAAAACAGTCCTATAAATCAACTCTGAAGAGTTAATAAAGGTACAAACGAATAAATTGTTTATATATCACATTTTCAAATATCTATTTTTCTCCATTTTACTCGATCTCCTAAACGGGTAAAGATAGGACATCGGGGTTTTAGGCAGTATATTCAGCACCACATTTTACATAAAATAAGTAATATAAGTCTACTCTGAAGAGTTGATAAAGGTACAAACGAATAAAATGTTTATATATCACTTTTTCAAATATCTATTTTTATCAATTTTACTCGATCTCCTAAACGGTTAAAGATAGGACATTGGGGTTTTAAGCAGTGGATTCAGCACCACATTTTACATAAAATAAGTCTTATAAGTCTACTCTGAAGAGTTGATAAAGGTACAAACGAGTAAAATGTTTATGTTTCACATTTTCAAATATCTATTTTTCTCTGTTTTACTCGATCTCCTAAACGGTTAAAGATAGGACATTGTGGTTTTAACCAGAGGATTCAGCACCTTATTTTACATAAAAACAGTCCTTTAAGTCAACTCTGAAGAGTTAATAAAGGTACAAACAAATAAAATGTTAATATATAACATTTTCAAATATCTATTTTTCTAAATCTTACTCGAATTCCTAAACGGTTAAAGATAGGACATCGGGGTTTTAGGCAGTATATTCAGCACCACATTTTACATAAAATAAGTAATATAAGTCTACTCTGAAGAGTTGATAAAGGTACAAACGAATAAAATGTTTATATATCACTTTTTCAAATATCTATTTTTATCAATTTTACTCGATCTCCTAAACGGTTAAAGATAGGACATTGGGGTTTTAAGCAGTGGATTCAGCACCACATTTTACATAAAATAAGTCTTATAAGTCTACTCTGAAGAGTTGATAAAGGTACAAACGAGTAAAATGTTTATGTTTCACATTTTCAAATATCTATTTTTCTCCACTTTACTCGATTTCCTAAACGGTTAAAGATAGGACATCGGGGTTTTAAGCAGTGGATTCAGCTCCTTATTTTACATAAAAACAGTCCTTTAAGTCAACTCTGAAGAGTTAATAAAGTTACAAACAAATAAAATGTTAATATATAACATTTTCAAATATCTATTTTTCTAAATCTTACTCGAAATCCTAAACGGTTAAAGATAGGACCTCGGGGTTTCAAGCAGTGGATTAAGCACCACATTTTACATAAAATAAGTAATATAAGTCTACTTTGAAGAGTTGATAAAGTTACAAACGAATAAAATGTTTATATACCACATTTTCAAATATCTATTTTTCTCTATTTCACGCGATCTCTTAAACGGTTAAAGATAGGACATCGCGGTTTTAACCAGTGGATTCAGCACCCCATTTTACATAAAATAGGTCCTATAAGTCTTCTCTGAAGAATTAATAAAGGTACAAACGAATAAAATGTTTATATATCACATTTTCAAATATCTATTTTTCTCCATTTTACTCGATCTTCTAAACGGTTAAAGACAGGACATCGGGGTTTTAACCAGTGGATTCAGCACCTTATTTTACATAAAAACAGTCCTATAAGTCAACTCTGAAGAGTTAATAAAGGTACAAACGAATAAAATGTTTATATATCACATATTCAAATATCTATTTTTCTCCATATAACTCGATCTCCTAAACGGTTATAGATAGGACATTGGGGTTTTAAGCAGTGGATTCAGCACCACATTTTACATAAAATAAGTCCTATAAGTCTACTCTGAAGAGTTGATAAAGGTACAAACGAATAAAATGTTTATATATCACATTTTCAAATAACTATTTTTCTCAATTTTACTCGATCTCCTAAACGGTTAAAGATAGGACATTGTGGTTTTAAGCAGTGAATTCAGCACCTTATTTTACATAAAGTAAGTCCTATAAGTCTACTCTGAAGAGTTGATAAAGGTTCAAACGAATAAAATGTTTATATATCACATTTTCAAATATCTATTTTTCTCCATTTTACTCGATCTTCTAAACGGTTAAAGACAGGACATCGGGGTTTTAACCAGTGGATTCAGCACCTTATTTTACATAAAAACAGTCCTATAAGTCAACTCTGAAGAGTTAATAAAGGTACAAACGAATAAAATGTTTATATATCACATATTCAAATATCTATTTTTCTCCATATAACTCGATCTCCTAAACGGTTATAGATAGGACATTGGGGTTTTAAGCAGTGGATTCAGCACCACATTTTACATAAAATAAGTCCTATAAGTCTACTCTGAAGAGTTGATAAAGGTACAAACGAATAAAATGTTTATATATCACATTTTCAAATAACTATTTTTCTCAATTTTACTCGATCTCCTAAACGGTTAAAGATAGGACATCGGGGTTTCAAGCAGTGGATTCAGCACCTTATTTTACATAAAAACAGTCCTTTAAGTCAACTCTGAAGAGTTAATAAAGTTACAAACAAATAAAATGTTAATATATAACATTTTCAAATATTTATTTTTCTAAATCTTACTCGAATTCCTAAACGGTTAAAGATAGGACATCGGGGTTTTAAGCAGTGGATTCAGCACCACAGTTTACATAAAATAAGTCCTATAAGTCTACTCTGAAGAGTTAATAAAGGTTCAAACGAATAAAATGTTTATATATCACATTTTCAAATATCTATTTTTATTCAATTTTGCTCGATCTCCTAAACGGTTAAAGATAGGACATCGCGGTTTTAATCAGTGAATTCAGCACCTCATTTTACATAAAATAAGTCCTATAAGTCAACTCTGAAGAGTTAATAAAGGTACAAACGAATAAAATGTTTATATATCACATTTTCAAATATCTATTTCTCTCCATTTTACTCGATCTCCTAAACGGTTAAAGATAGGACATCGGGGTTTTAAGCACTAGATTCAGCACCTTATTTTACATAATGACAGTCCTATATGTCTACTATGAAAAGTTGATAAAGGTACAAACGAATAAAATGTTTATATATCACATTTTCAAATATCTATTTTTCTCTATTTTACTCGATCTCCTAAACGGTTAAAGATAGGACATCGGGGTTTCAAGCAGTGAATTTAGCACCTTATTTTACATAAAAACAGTCCTATAAGTCAACTCTGAAGAGTTAATAAAGGTACAAACGAATAAAATGTTTATATATCACATTTTCAAATATATATTTTTCTCTATTTTACTCGATCTCCTAAACGGTTAAAGATAGGACATCGTGGTTTCAAGCAGTGGATTCAGCACCTTATTTTACATAAAAACAGTCCTATAAGTCAACTCTGAAGAGTTAATAAAGGTACAAACGAATAATATGTTTATATATCACATTTTCAAATATCTATTTTTCTCCATTTTACTCGATCTCCTAAAAGGTTAAAGATACGACATCGCATTTTTACATAAAATAAGTCCTATAAGTCCACTCTGATGATTTGATAAAGGTACAAACGAATAAAATGTTTATATATCACATTTTCAAATATCTATTATTTTCCAATTTACTCGATCTCCTAAACGGTTGAAGATAGGACATCGGGGTTTCAAGCAGTGGATTCAGCACCTTATTTTACATAAAAACAGTCCTTTAAGTCAACTCTGAAGAGTTAATAAAGGTACAAACATATAAAATGTTTATATATCACATTTTCAAATATCTATTTTTCTAAATCTTACTCGAACTCCTAAACGGTTAAAGATAGGACATCGGGGTTTTAAGCAGTGGATTCAGCACCACATTTTACATAAAATAAGTCTTATAAGTCTACTCTGAAGAGTTGATAAAGGTACAAACGAGTAAAATGTTTATGTTTCACATTTTCAAATATCTATTTTTCTCTGTTTTACTCGATCTCCTAAACGGTTAAAGATAGGACATTGTGGTTTTAACCAGAGGATTCAGCACCTTATTTTACATAAAAACAGTCCTTTAAGTCAACTCTGAAGAGTTAATAAAGGTACAAACAAATAAAATGTTAATATATAACATTTTCAAATATCTATTTTTCTAAATCTTACTCGAATTCCTAAACGGTTAAAGATAGGACATCGGGGTTTTAGGCAGTATATTCAGCACCACATTTTACATAAAATAAGTAATATAAGTCTACTCTGAAGAGTTGATAAAGGTACAAACGAATAAAATGTTTATATATCACTTTTTCAAATATCTATTTTTCTCAATTTTACTCGATCTCCTAAACGGTTAAAGATAGGACATTGTGGTTTTAACCAGAGGATTCAGCACCTTATTTTACATAAAAACAGTCCTTTAAGTCAACTCTGAAGAGTTAATAAAGGTACAAACGAATAAATTGTTTATATATCACATTTTCAAATATCTATTTTTCTCCATTTTACTCGATCTCCTAAACGGGTAAAGATAGGACATCGGGGTTTTAGGCAGTATATTCAGCACCACATTTTACATAAAATAAGTAATATAAGTCTACTCTGAAGAGTTGATAAAGGTACAAACGAATAAAATGTTTATATATCACTTTTTCAAATATCTATTTTTATCAATTTTACTCGATCTCCTAAACGGTTAAAGATAGGACATTGGGGTTTTAAGCAGTGGATTCAGCACCACATTTTACATAAAATAAGTCTTATAAGTCTACTCTGAAGAGTTGATAAAGGTACAAACGAGTAAAATGTTTATGTTTCACATTTTCAAATATCTATTTTTCTCTGTTTTACTCGATCTCCTAAACGGTTAAAGATAGGACATTGTGGTTTTAACCAGAGGATTCAGCACCTTATTTTACATAAAAACAGTCCTTTAAGTCAACTCTGAAGAGTTAATAAAGGTACAAACAAATAAAATGTTAATATATAACATTTTCAAATATCTATTTTTCTAAATCTTACTCGAATTCCTAAACGGTTAAAGATAGGACATCGGGGTTTTAGGCAGTATATTCAGCACCACATTTTACATAAAATAAGTAATATAAGTCTACTCTGAAGAGTTGATAAAGGTACAAACGAATAAAATGTTTATATATCACTTTTTCAAATATCTATTTTTCTCAATTTTACTCGATCTCCTAAACGGTTAAAGATAGGACATTGTGGTTTTAACCAGAGGATTCAGCACCTTATTTTACATAAAAACAGTCCTTTAAGTCAACTCTGAAGAGTTAATAAAGGTACAAACGAATAAATTGTTTATATATCACATTTTCAAATATCTATTTTTCTCCATTTTACTCGATCTCCTAAACGGGTAAAGATAGGACATCGGGGTTTTAGGCAGTATATTCAGCACCAAATTTTACATAAAATAAGTAATATAAGTCTACTCTGAAGAGTTGATAAAGGTACAAACGAATAAAATGTTTATATATCACTTTTTCAAATATCTATTTTTATCAATTTTACTCGATCTCCTAAACGGTTAAAGATAGGACATTGGGGTTTTAAGCAGTGGATTCAGCACCACATTTTACATAAAATAAGTCTTATAAGTCTACTCTGAAGAGTTGATAAAGGTACAAACGAGTAAAATGTTTATGTTTCACATTTTCAAATATCTATTTTTCTCCACTTTACTCGATCTCCTAAACGGTTAAAGATAGGACATCGGGGTTTTAAGCAGTGGATTCAGCACCTTATTTTACATAAAAACAGTCCATTAAGTCAACTCTGAAGAGTTAATAAAGTTACAAACAAATAAAATGTTAATATATAACATTTTCAAATATCTATTTTTCTAAATCTTACTCGAAATCCTAAACGGTTAAAGATAGGACCTCGGGGTTTCAAGCAGTGGATTAAGCACCACATTTTACATAAAATAAGTAATATAAGTCTACTTTGAAGAGTTGATAAAGTTACAAACGAATAAAATGTTTATATACCACATTTTCAAATATCTATTTTTCTCTATTTCACGCGATCTCTTAAACGGTTAAAGATAGGACATCGCGGTTTTAACCAGTGGATTCAGCACCCCATTTTACATAAAATAGGTCCTATAAGTCTTCTCTGAAGAATTAATAAAGGTACAAACGAATAAAATGTTTATATATCACATTTTCAAATATCTATTTTTCTCCATTTTACTCGATCTTCTAAACGGTTAAAGACAGGACATCGGGGTTTTAACCAGTATATTCAGCACCTTATTTTACATAAAAACAGTCCTATAAGTCAACTCTGAAGAGTTAATAAAGGTACAAACGAATAAAATGTTTATATATCACATATTCAAATATCTATTTTTCTCCATATAACTCGATCTCCTAAACGGTTATAGATAGGACATTGGGGTTTTAAGCAGTGGATTCAGCACCACATTTTACATAAAATAAGTCCTATAAGTCTACTCTGAAGAGTTGATAAAGGTACAAACGAATAAAATGTTTATATATCACATTTTCAAATAACTATTTTTCTCAATTTTACTCGATCTCCTAAACGGTTAAAGATAGGACATTGTGGTTTTAAGCAGTGAATTCAGCACCTTATTTTACATAAAGTAAGTCCTATAAGTCTACTCTGAAGAGTTAATAAAGGTTCAAACGAATAAAATGTTTATATATCACATTTTCAAATATCTATTTTTATTCAATTTTGCTCGATCTCCTAAACGGTTAAAGATAGGACATCGCGGTTTTAATCAGTGAATTCAGCACCTCATTTTACATAAAATAAGTCCTATAAGTCAACTCTGAAGAGTTAATAAAGGTACAAACGAATAAAATGTTTATATATCACATTTTCAAATATCTATTTCTCTCCATTTTACTCGATCTCCTAAACGGTTAAAGATAGGACATCGGGGTTTTAAGCACTAGATTCAGCACCTTATTTTACATAATGACAGTCCTATATGTCTACTATGAAAAGTTGATAAAGGTACAAACGAATAAAATGTTTATATATCACATTTTCAAATATCTATTTTTCTCTATTTTACTCGATCTCCTAAACGGTTAAAGATAGGACATCGGGGTTTCAAGCAGTGAATTTAGCACCTTATTTTACATAAAAACAGTCCTATAAGTCAACTCTGAAGAGTTAATAAAGGTACAAACGAATAAAATGTTTATATATCACATTTTCAAATATATATTTTTCTCTATTTTACTCGATCTCCTAAACGGTTAAAGATAGGACATCGTGGTTTCAAGCAGTGGATTCAGCACCTTATTTTACATAAAAACAGTCCTATAAGTCAACTCTGAAGTGTTAATAAAGGTACAAACGAATAATATGTTTATATATCACATTTTCAAATATCTATTTTTCTCCATTTTACTCGATCTCCTAAAAGGTTAAAGATACGACATCGCATTTTTACATAAAATAAGTCCTATAAGTCCACTCTGATGATTTGATAAAGGTACAAACGAATAAAATGTATATATATCACATTTTCAAATATCTATTATTTTCCAATTTACTCGATCTCCTAAACGGTTGAAGATAGGACATCGGGGTTTCAAGCAGTGGATTCAGCACCTTATTTTACATAAAAACAGTCCTTTAAGTCAACTCTGAAGAGTTAATAAAGGTACAAACATATAAAATGTTTATATATCACATTTTCAAATATCTATTTTTCTAAATCTTACTCGAACTCCTAAACGGTTAAAGATAGGACATCGGGGATTTAAGCAGTAAATTCAGCACCACATTTTACATAAAATAAGTCCTACAAATCTACTCTGAAGAGTTAATAAAGGTTCAAACGAATAAAATGTTTATATATATCACATTTTCAAATATCTATTTTTATTCATTTTACTCGATCTCCTAAACGGTTAAAGATAGGGCATCGCGGTTTTAATCAGTGAATTCAGCACTTTATTTTACATAAAAACAGTCCTATAAATCAACTCTGAAGAGTTAATAAAGGTACAAACGAATAAATTGTTTATATATCACATTTTCAAATATCTATTTTTCTCCATTTTACTCGATCTCCTAAACGGGTAAAGATAGGACATCGGGGTTTTAGGCAGTATATTCAGCACCACATTTTACATAAAATAAGTAATATAAGTCTACTCTGAAGAGTTGATAAAGGTACAAACGAATAAAATGTTTATATATCACTTTTTCAAATATCTATTTTTATCAATTTTACTCGATCTCCTAAACGGTTAAAGATAGGACATTGGGGTTTTAAGCAGTGGATTCAGCACCACATTTTACATAAAATAAGTCTTATAAGTCTACTCTGAAGAGTTGATAAAGGTACAAACGAGTAAAATGTTTATGTTTCACATTTTCAAATATCTATTTTTCTCTGTTTTACTCGATCTCCTAAACGGTTAAAGATAGGACATTGTGGTTTTAACCAGAGGATTCAGCACCTTATTTTACATAAAAACAGTCCTTTAAGTCAACTCTGAAGAGTTAATAAAGGTACAAACAAATAAAATGTTAATATATAACATTTTCAAATATCTATTTTTCTAAATCTTACTCGAATTCCTAAACGGTTAAAGATAGGACATCGGGGTTTTAGGCAGTATATTCAGCACCACATTTTACATAAAATAAGTAATATAAGTCTACTCTGAAGAGTTGATAAAGGTACAAACGAATAAAATGTTTATATATCACTTTTTCAAATATCTATTTTTCTCAATTTTACTCGATCTCCTAAACGGTTAAAGATAGGACATTGTGGTTTTAACCAGAGGATTCAGCACCTTATTTTACATAAAAACAGTCCTTTAAGTCAACTCTGAAGAGTTAATAAAGGTACAAACGAATAAATTGTTTATATATCACATTTTCAAATATCTATTTTTCTCCATTTTACTCGATCTCCTAAACGGGTAAAGATAGGACATCGGGGTTTTAGGCAGTATATTCAGCACCAAATTTTACATAAAATAAGTAATATAAGTCTACTCTGAAGAGTTGATAAAGGTACAAACGAATAAAATGTTTATATATCACTTTTTCAAATATCTATTTTTATCAATTTTACTCGATCTCCTAAACGGTTAAAGATAGGACATTGTGGTTTTAACCAGAGGATTCAGCACCTTATTTTACATCAAATAAGTCGTACAAGTCAACTGTGAAAAATTAATAAAGGTACAAATGAATAAAATGTTTATATATCACATTTTCAAATATCTATTTTTCTCCATTTTACTCGATCTCCTAAACGGTTAAAGATAGGACATCGGGGTTTTAAGCAGTGGATTCAGCACCTTATTTTACATAAAAACAGTCCTTTAAATCAACTCTGAAGAGTTAATAAAGTTACAAACAAATAAAATGTTAATATATAACATTTTCAAATATCTATTTTTCTAAACCTTACTCGAATTCCTAAACGGTTAAAGATAGGACATCGGGGTTTTAGGTAGTATATTCAGCACCACATTTTACATAAAATAAGTAATATAAGTCTACTCTGAAGAGTTGATAAAGGTACAAACGAATAAAATGTTTATATATCATATTTTCAAATATCTATTTTTCTCAATTTTACTCGATCTCCTAAACGGTTAAAGATAGGACATTGTGGTTCTAACCAGAAGATTCAGCACCTTATTTTACATAAAATAAGTCCTACAAGTCAACTGTGAAGAGTTAATAAAGGTACAAATGAATAAAATGTTTATATATCACATTTTCAAATATCTATTTTTCTCCATTTTACTCGATCTCCTAAACGGTTAAAGATAGGACATCGGGGTTTCAAGCAGTGGATTCAGCACCTTATTTTACATAAAAACAGTCCTTTAAGTCAACTCTGAAGAGTTAATAATGTTACAAACAAATAAAATGTTAATATATAACATTTTCATATATCTATTTTTCTAAACCTTACTCGAATTCCTAAACGGTTAAAGATAGGACATCGGGGTTTTAGGCTGTATATTCAGCACCACATTTTACATAAAATAAGTCAACTCTGAAGAGTTAATAAAGGTACAAACGAATAATATGTTTATATATCACATTTTCAAATATCTATTTTTCTCCGTTTCACTCGATCTCCTAAAAGGTTAAAGATACGACATCGAATTTTTACATAAAATAAGTCCTATAAGTCCACTCTGAAGATTTGATAAAGGTACAAACGAATAAAATGTTTATATATCACATTTTCAAATATCTATTTCTCTCCATTTTACTCGATCTCCTAAACGGATAAAGATAGGACATCGGGGTTTTAGGCAGTATATTCAGCACCACATTTTACATAAAATAAGTAATATAAGTCTACTCTGAAGAGTTGATAAAGGTACAAACATATAAAATGTTTATATATCACATTTTCAAATATCTATTTTTCTAAATCTTACTCGAACTCCTAAACGGTTAAAGATAGGACATCGGGGTTTTAAGCAGTGGATTCAGCACCACATTTTACATAAAATAAGTCCTATAAGTCTACTCTGAAGAGTTAATAAAGGTTCAAACGAATAAAATGTTTATATATATCACATTTTCAAATATCTATTTTTATTCATTTTACTCGATCTCCTAAACGGTTAAAGATAGGACATCGGGGTTTTAGGCAGTATATTCAGCACCACATTTTACATAAAATAAGTAATATAAGTCTACTCTGAAGAGTTGATAAAGGTACAAACGAATAAAATGTTTATATATCACTTTTTCAAATATCTATTTTTATCAATTTTACTCGATCTCCTAAACGGTTAAAGATAGGACATTGGGGTTTTAAGCAGTGGATTCAGCACCACATTTTACATAAAATAAGTCTTATAAGTCTACTCTGAAGAGTTAATAAACGTTCAAACGAATAAAATGTTTATATATCACATTTTCAAATATCTATTTTTATTCAATTTTGCTCGATCTCCTAAACGGTTAAAGATAGGGCATCGCGGTTTTAATCAGTGAATTCAGCACCTCATTTTACATAAAATAAGTCCTATAAGTCAACTCTGAAGAGTTAATAAAGGTACAAACGAATAAAATGTTTATATATCACATTTTCAAATATCTATTTCTCTCCATTTTACTCGATCTCCTAAACGGTTAAAGATAGGACATCGGGGTTTTAAGCACTAGATTCAGCACCTTATTTTACATAATGACAGTCCTATATGTCTACTATGAAAAGTTGATAAAGGTACAAACGAATAAAATGTTTATATATCACATTTTCAAATATCTATTTTTCTCTATTTTACTCGATCTCCTAAATGGTTAAAGATAGGACATCGGGGTTTCAAGCAGTGGATTTAGCACCTTATTTTACATAAAAACAGTCCTATAAGTCAACTCTGAAGAGTTAATAAAGGTACAAACGAATAATATGTTTATATATCACATTTTCAAATATCTATTTTTCTCCATTTTACTCGATCTCCTAAAAGGTTAAAGATACGACATCGAATTTTTACATAAAATAAGTCCTATAAGTCCACTCTGAAGATTTGATAAAGGTACAAACAAATAAAATGTTTATATATCACATTTTCAAATATCTATTTCTCTCCATTTTACTCGATCTCCTAAACGGATAAAGATAGGACATCGGGGTTTTAGGCAGTATATTCAGCACCACATTTTACATAAAATAAGTAATATAAGTCTACTCTGAAGAGTTGATAAAGGTACAAACGAATAAAATGTTTATATATCACTTTTTCAAATATCTATTTTTCTCAATTTTACTCGATCTCCTAAACGGTTAAAGATAGGACATTGGGGTTTTAAGCAGTGGATTCAGCACCACATTTTACATAAAATAAGTCTTATAAGTCTACTCTGAAGAGTTGATAAAGGTACAAACGAGTAAAATGTTTATGTTTCACATTTTCAAATATCTATTTTTCTCTATTTTACTCGATCTCCTAAACGGTTAAAGATAGGACATTGTGGTTTTAACCAGAGGATTCAGCACCTTATTTTACATAAAATAAGTCCTACAAGTCAACTGTGAAAAATTAATAAAGGTACAAATGAATAAAATGTTTATATATCACATTTTCAAATATCTATTTTTCTCTATTTTACTCGATCTCTTAATAGGTTAAAGATAGGACATCGCAAGTTCTCTTCATTACCGGATCTCTTAATAGGTTAGTAGTTATCTTGGGGTGATACCAGGACCCGATGGCGCTTCTGATGGCACATGCCATCAGCAGAGACCATCCAATAGGGGGGTCTCCAGAAGGTCCTACAAGAATTTCTACAAGAAGTGCAAAAGAAGTCTTGTACACGGTGAGACACTCCTAGTCCCATTTGATGGCATGTATCCATCCTCAGGGCCCATTGAATAAGGGTGTGGTATGGGGGATGATCTCCAGAAAGAGACGGGGTCCAACAACAACAACAACAACAACACGAGGAACTTCTGCAAGAAATGCGCTGCAGAAGAAGTCTTGTATATGAGGACGCGCGCACACACACACACATCATGCATGGGTATGAGGGGGACCGCATGTGTTCCATGATGGTTGGTGATGGACACATACACGCACGCACGCACGCACGCATACAATACTTATCCAACCAAGGCCAGGGTAGGCTGGCCATCTCCAGAGTATTGTAGAAGAGATTTAAGAAAAGGTATTGGTGATGGGTATAAATTTAAAAAGGAAAACTGGAAACTAGTGTAACATTTTACCAATAGATGTCACTAGTGGAACATTGATTTTTCTTGTACATATACAATAATCGAATTTATTTCGGTATGGATCAGGCTGGGCTGGGCCGGGCCAGGCTAGGCTAGGCTGGGCTATTGGAGAATTGATTGATTGATTAGTTAATTAGTAATTTTGGGTATTTATTGAAATATTTATTTAGTAAAAAGTGACCAACATTATCTAGTGACTGCAGCGCGATTCGAACCTGTACTATATCAATGCTACTTACCTACAATTCCATTACATTTACCACTAGGCTAATGAGATCATTTAAATAATTCTGTAGAAATAACATAGAACATCTTTCCATTTTGTTTTAGAACACCGCGAGATTTAAATTTAAATTATGCGCATAAGAAATTTGTGACATGTAATTTATGAGGAGGGGTGTTATTTAAATGATATATAATTTTTTAATGGTACTATTCATTACAGTTTGAAATATTTTTCAGTTTAATTAAGAATTCATTATACATATACATATTACATATACATATAAGAATTATCTGAAATTATATACCAACAAATATTTCTCGAAAGTTATAATTTGATTTTAAATTTATTTTTTTATTATAGTTTTTTTTTAAGGTATTTTAAATATAAATAAAAAAAAACATGACAACTAGTAGATCAACTGAAGACCCAATATTACATATTGTGAGAGTATCAGAAATGGCTTTCTCACCAACGAGAGCTAGTGTATTAAGCGCTGGATTTGATTTAATAACACCCATGGATTTTACAATTGATCCTGGTGCTCGTGAATTAATTGATATATTAATAAAAGTTCAACTTCCTTAAGGTTGTTATGGTAGAATTGCATCCCGTTCCGGTCATTCATTAAATATGGGTATAGAAGTTGATGCTGGTGTTATTGATAGAGATTATACAGGAAATATGAAGGTTTTATTGTACAATCATGGAAAAACAAGAGCATATTTTAATAAAGGTGATAAAATTGCTCAATTAATTTTGGAGAAAAATATCATCCCATATGTTATGGAGCGTGTTGGACAAGGCCCCTTTCAAAAACGAGGTGATAATGGATTTGGTTCATCTGATAAAACAAAAGTTGAACAACAAAATTGAAAGTTTACATATTTTGTAGTTTCACTTGTTTACAAATAAAATTTTAATAAACTTTCAATATCTTTTGATTTTAAATATTTTTATAATCAATTTTAGGTTTAAAACAATATATAAAAAGAATTTTTAATAAAATCAAATCATTAATGTGGTGTTGTTGGCATGTGAATATTGTTAGTTTTTAATCATAATGAATGATCATATAATTTTACTCTCAGATCGTTCATCAATTTTAAGTTGTAAATTCTCACCACCTTTAATATTAAATGAATCAGATATAAATGTTGTGGCTTTAGTTGATTTTATTAGTTATCATACAATTAATAATGTTACTAAAGAGAATAACAAATTTCATTTTTCAGTACCTAGATTAGAAAAGAAATTTACACATACCAATAAAATCTATGAAATAGCAATTGATCCTGGATTGTATGAAATAAAAGATATAGCGCATTTTATAGAAAAAGAGAGTAAAAAGATAGTAGAAAAGAATGAGAAAGATTATTTGTTATCTATTAAGGCAAATTTAAATACATTACATTGTGAAATTAAATCGGTTTAAAATATTCATTTTGATGAAGAACATTCAATTGGTTCTTTATTTGGATTTAAAAAAAAAATTTATTATGCTGGTATTAAGCATATATCAGAAAATCCAATTAATATTTCAAATGTGAATGCCATTTGTATTGATTGTTCTTTAGTAAAAAATTCACATGCTGATAATAAAGAGACTCACATATTACATACATTTTACCCACTTGTTGTTCCAGGTGAAAAAATAGTAAATTCCCCCACTACCTTAATTTATTTACCAATCAATACAAACTATATAGATGAAATTATAGTTAAAATAGTTGATCAAAGTGGCAATTTAATTAATTTTAATGGTGAATTGATCACAATAAGGTTACATTTAAAATCTATTCTAAATAAATTGTAAATTCGTGATGGTCTTTAGATATAATAGGTCTATTTCATTTATTGTTTCTTCTTATGAAAATATTGATAAAAATACTATAAATAAGAAAATGAACATTAAAAACTTTAGTAAGAAAGTGAATGTAATGAGATTAACATCTGAAAATAAACAATTTCTGCAATCATTAGGGTTTAAAGTTCTAAATTAAAATTTAAAAAATGAGTTCTATTTTACATATTGGACAAGAGCTCTATAATGATGATACTATTACATCTAAGCAATTTCATTCTTATTATCCATATTCTAGTTCCAAAATATCTTTATCAGATGAAATAAGGTTTCCAATTCAAACACAAAATATATATACATTACCATCTGAAAGTTTTATATTAATTGAAGGTAAAATTGTTAATCAAGATAATACAGTAAGTAATACAATTAAATTTATAAATAATGGTGTTGCCTTTATGTTTGATGAAGCAAGATATGAAATTGGAGGAAAAGTTGTTGATAGGTGTAGAAATGTTGGTATTACTACCACTTTAAAAGGGTATGTTTCTTTTACAAAAAATGATACTGACCGATATGAACATACTAGTTGGAATCATTTCAACTATCCTAATATAATTGATACAACTGGACATTTTAACATTTGTTTACCTTTAAAAAATTTATTTGGTTTCTGTGAGGATTATAAAAAAATATTAATCAATATTAAACAAGAACTTGTATTATTGCGGGCCTCAACAGATTTAAATGCAACAATAACAACAGACCCTAATGAAATACCTAAAATTGAAATAAATCGAATAGTTTTTAAAATACCACATATAGAAGTATCTACAGAACAACAACTTAAATTATTAAAGAATGTTGAAAGTGGTAAAGATATAACTATGAATTATCGCTCCTGGCAGCTATTTGAACAACCAAATCTATTTTCCAATAGTAATTATCATATATGGAATATTGTTTCTTCAAGTCAACTTGAAAAACCACGCCATGTTATTATAGGTTTTCAAACAGACAAAAAAAAATAAAGCAACTATGAATATGAGTCATTTCGATCATTGTAATTTAACAAATGTAAAATTATTTATTAATTCAGATGTATACCCTTATGACGATTTAAATTTGGATTTTGATACAAAAAAATATTCAATTTTGTATCACATGTATAGCATGTTTCAAGAATCTTTTTACTATAAGAATTCTGGGGAACCATGTATTCCATATGATAAATTTTTAACAATTGCTCCATTAATCATCATTGATTGTAGTCAACAAAATGACAAAAATTTAAAAGGGGGCACGTGTGACATTCGTTTGGAATTTCAAACAAATAAAGATATACCAGCGAACACAAGCGTCTATTGTCTTATTATACATGACAAAGTAACTAAATATAACCCATTAACAAACATTGTCAATGTAATGTAAGAATGAAAGGTGAATTAGATTTATTTTAATAAGTGTATTAGATTTTTTTTACCATTTAACTAAGAAAAAATAAACCAATGGATTATTAAAATATTTTTTATTTATCAAATAAATCAAATATTATCAATCAAATATTAAATAAGTTTTATTATAGTTTATATATTTTTTATAAACCTACATATAAATAAATATGTATAATAAAATTATAAAATCTGAATTTAATGTTTTATTTTCTCATTCATCTTCATCGTCACCTATTAAATCATATCCTTGATGTAAGAATTCCTCATCTAGAATACGAGCCACCTCTTTTTTGCTTCTTTCACTCCTCTCTTTTTGAATTTTCAAATCTTCATTAGTAGAGGTGATTGATTTATTTGTTGAAAAAGAAGACGATGAAGAATGGGGTATGGCTGGAATAACATTTAAGCCATTTGTAACTGATGGAATGTTTTGATCCAAATCTTCATTTGGTTCTAAACCAAAGTTATATTTGCGTACTAAATTCTCAAATATCTTTAAATCATTTTCGTTGTCAATGCAGCTCTTCATATATTTTATTGGAAGATCACCAAACTTATTTATAAGAGTAACTTCTTTTGGTGTATAAGATAATTTAATAAAAATTGTGTCATCATTACGAGCATAAATATCTCGAACACCATATCTAAAAAATAATAATAGAGAAAAAAATTTAATTAAACAAGTTTTAAATATTTAATGTTGAACTTACTTGAATATGTGTTTTAACACAATTAATGCATGTTCTATTTGTAATTCTTGAGGTTCAGTTATTCTAACAACAACTGTACAAGGTATAGTTGCCATTACGTTTTGTTTATACCCAGGCTGCACGCTGACGGTATTTTTTGGTGATTATTTAGTCATATTTGGTCGGCGACGTCGTCGACTAACTTTAGACGTCATAATCACGTACATTTTGGTACAACGTCTTTTAATAGACGTCAAAATGACGCATAATTTTGGTATAAATTAGAACGTCATAGAAAATGTCGTCACTATCACGTACATTCTCATCACTAAATTTCAACGTCTTTTAATAGACGTCAATATGACGGATCTTTTTGGTATAAATTAGGACGTTAGAAAAAATTTCGTCACTATCACGAACATTTTTGTCACTAAATTTTTACGGCTTTTAACAGACGTCAATATGACGGATGTTTTTGGTATAAATTAGGACTTTAGAAAAAATGTCGTGACTATGACGAACATTTTTGTCATTAAATTTTGACGGCTTTTAACAGACGTCGATATTACGAATTTTTTTGGTATAAATTAGGACGTAAAAAAAAATTTCGTCACTATCACGAACATTTTTGCCACTAAATTTTGACGGCTTTTAACAGACGTCGATATTACGAATTTTTTTGGTATAAATTAGGACGTAAAAAAAATTTCGTCACTATCACGAACATTTTTGTCACTAAATTTTGACGGCTTTTAACAGACGTCGATATTACGGATTTTTTTGGTATAAATTAGGACGTTAAAAAAATGTCGTCACTATCACGAACATTTTTGTCACTAAATTTTGACGGCTTTTAACAGACGTCAATATGACGGATGTTTTTGGTATAAATTAGGACGTCGATTAAAATGTCGTCAAAATCCCTAACTAATTTGGGATTCAATTTGACGACAATCTATTGACGTCTTTTAGACCTCCATTTGTGGTATGATATTAGTTATAAAATACTTCAAAATTTCTTAACATTTTATGTGACTAAATAATATGTAATTCTATAAACAGTTGTGCAGCGATTTTTTAAACTAAAATTGTTTTAAGAGCAATCATTAAAACAAATCTGATAAGCAAAATAATTTTTCAAAGTTATAATGCATTAATAAATGTATTGTTTATTGTATTCCTTTGCGCCCAAGGGACCTGAGTCTTAAAGTCTCTGAAAATCTCCAAAACGGACGTCAAATTAATGACCAATTTAAGACCATTTTACGACGGCTATGATATAATATGTTTAATTAATTAACCAATTTTTTTTGAATATTTATTGTCACACACTTGGAGTCTTACGAGCACGAATAGATAAGAAATTTACTTTTTAATTGGATTAAAATTTGTAGCTTATATTTAAAAAAAATAGAATACGTTGCCAGGTGGTAATAGCACAGTATAAGAGGAACGGCCTTGGAAGCAAGGGGTCCCGGGTTCGAACCCCCGGCCAAGAGACACAGAAATCAAAGAAGTGGATAATAGCATGCAAAGTAAAGTATAAAGGTAAAAGTATCATAGAAAGTTATAGAATTGGTAAAAAAAAGTCAAAAATGCAACATTAAAATAATTAAAAACGCCTTTTTTGAACTTTTTAAGGTATATTTTATCACTAAACATGACGTTGTATCAACGTCATATTTGACGATAATATGACGACATAAAGTCGTTTTATATGTGACAATATACGTGATAGTAAAACGTCATTTTGACGTTACAAAATGACGTCGCTGGGCTGTGACATTTTCCCGTCATTTGAAGATCTTAATAACGTCATCATCTGACGTCATGTTTTTCCGAAACATGACGTCAAAATGACAGGAGTGTGCAGGCTGGGAGGTGATACTACGACGTCATTTCGAGGTTTCTATATGACGTCGCTGACCTGTGACATTTTCACGTCACCCGAGGAGCTCAATAACGTCATTAATCGACGTCATGTTTTTAAAAATCCTCACGTCAAAAATACGACAGGGTGCAGCCTGGGTATTGTTCACAATTAAAGAAATTGCTAAAACTGAAGTAAAATTTTTATATAAGGGGGTATTATATAGTTATAGTGACTAAGTCATATGCGCATGCCTTTTTTTTCATTTAAAATAGGGTTGGAGGTTAAAGCTATTTATAGTGGTAATTAATTCAAGAAATTGTTATTATATTAACTTTTAGAGATTCAAGTTTATATAATATTACTTACAGTTAGTTAGTTAGTTAGTTAGTAAAGTACATCAGTTTTTTATGCGAATATCACTTTGAAATTAACAATATAAGGTAAAACAATTTATATGCAATAATTGATTGATAATTAATTTATATATAATTAAACTTTGTAGAATTAAAAAAAATGGATTTGTCAACAGTAAATCATTTAACATTAGATTTACTAACGAAGGAGATGGTTAATAGAATAAAACAAGTTGGAAAATTGATTAAGGCAGAAGAGGAATTCATAAAATTCAACAAATTTTTAAAAAAAAGTGTTACATTATTTAAGAAATATTTTCAAAACATAGAGAAAAAGAATAGATTTGTTTCCTATGCAAAATTAGAAGCTCATCTAGCTCTGTTTAAATATTATAAGGAGCAATTTAAACATAGATATAAAAAAGAATTTATTAATAAGAATAATAGAAAGACTTTAAGACAACAGTTAATGTGGGTGGATGTTGAATCTTGTTTTAATAATCGAATAAAAACCGGGGCTATTGTAAATTATAATATAAAAGATCCAAATATATTTTTTGATAAAGCGTATAGAAGTTTTTTAAAAAAAATTAAAGAAGCCCTAAAAAAGTCGCTTATTAAAGTAAATGTTACTTTCTTTGCAAATTTCATTAAACCTCAAACTGGTGAAACAGATATAAAACATTTTACAACAAAAAATCAAACAATTGATTTAAATACTAATTTAAAGAAGTTTTATAATGAAAATATAAAAGACACAATAATATCGAAATTAGAAACTTATCAAGAACGGGAATCTGGTCTTGCACTATATGAAATCATACAATTAAAGGTACATATTAACACTTATGACCCGATTAATGTAAGTGCACCAACTTGTATAAGTATTAAATTACTTGTATAAGTATTAAATTAATTTTAATGTTAAATTAACATTTAACATTAAATGTTAAAAACAAAGATAACCATTGTTTTTTATGGAGTGTAATTGCCGCTCTTTATCCAGCTAAAAAATCTAAACATTCCTGTAGAACATCTTCATATCCTCATTTTTCAACTAAGTTAAATTATGAAGGAATTGAATTTCCAATGACTTTAAGACAAATTCCAAAATTTGAGAAAATGAATAATATATCTATAAATGTTTTTACATTAGAAAAACCAGAAAGGGAAAAGGACAATAATAAAGAAATAGTCGTTCCACTCTATTTAGGAAAAGAAGATTATATTAATAAAATAAATTTATTAATGGTTTCATGCAATGAAAAAAATCAAGAGTCTGATAATGAAATAGATTCAAGTAAAATACAAAATTTTAAAAACATATTTCATTTTGTTTTAATAAAAGATTTGTCTCGTTTACTTAGTCGACAAACACGATATGCTCATCACAAAATGTATTTCTGTGATAGATGTTTAAATCGCTTTAAAACAATTAGCTCTTTAAATAACCACCAGTTTGATTGTAAAAAATTGAACAATGTAAAAATGACATTACCTGTGGGTGATGAAAAAATTCTTAAGTTTTCTCATTATAAATACAAAGAAAATGTACCTTTCGTTTTATATTGTGATATTGAAAGTTTACTAATAAAATACAATGATTTGAATATTGATAGTAATACAAAGAAATATAAAAAACATGAGGCATTTAGTGTAGCATATTATTTTAAGTGTTCATATGATAATTCTCTTTCATTTTACAATTCTTATACTGTTAAAAATTGTATTTCCTGGTTTGTATTACAATTACAACAGTTAGCATTTAATTTAGATGGTATCTTTAAAAATCCATTGCGTATGATTCCATTAACTGAAAATCAAAGAATGGAATATGAATCATCCAAATATTGTCATATATGTGAAAATCCATTTGATGAAAATAATTTTGGCAAGGTAAGAGATCATTGTCATTTGTCTGGTGTTTACAGAGGAGCAGCTCATGCAGCCTGCAATCTAAATTATAAAGATTCCCATGTTGTACCTATTATTTTCCACAACTTAAGTGGTTATGATAGTCATTTTATAATTAAAAGTTTATGCAGTGAAATTCCGGGATCTATACAATTATTACCTATAAATAAAGAGAAATATATTTCATTTTCGAAAAACATTAATGGTACCAAGATAGAATATAGATTTCTCGACTCATATAGGTTCATGGCGTGTAGTCTAGATAAATTAAGTTCATATTTGTCTGATAATGGTAAAACAATAACAAAGGCTTATTGTAAGAATGACTATGAATTTAATTTATTAAAACGTAAAGGTATTTTTCCATATGAATATTATAGTAATTGGAATATATTAAGGGAAACTAAGTTACCTAAAATTGATGATTTTTATGATGAATTAAATGATCAACACATAACCAATGAAGATTATGAACATGCATTAAATGTTTGGAATTCTTTTCAAATATCAAATTTACAACAATATGCTGAACTCTATTTAAGGACAGATGTATTGTTATTAGCTGATGTGTTTGAAAAATTTAGAAATGTTTGTTTTGATGCTTATAAGTTGGATAGTTTACACTATTATACCGCACCTGGATTTTCCTTTGATTGTTGTTTAAAAATGACTAATGTAACATTAGAATTAATGGATGTTGTAGTTCAAATTCTTTTCATTGAAAAGGGTATAAGGGGTGGAATAAATCATTGTGCTAATAGGTATGCTAAGGCATGTAATAAATATATGGATAACTACAATTCTAATGATCCACCATCCTATTTAATGTATTTCGATTTAAATAACCAATATGGTCATGCAATGTGTGCTCCCTTACCTACAGGTAATTTTGAGTGGATTAAAAATGTTGAATATTTTAATATAGATACAATTCTATGTATATCTGATGAATCTGAATATGGATATATATTTGAAGTAGATCTTGAATATCCAAAAACTCTATTTGAGTCTCATAAAGATTTACCATTATGTCCTGAACATATGGTACCACCCATGGCAAACAATAAAATTAAAAAATTACTCACTACTTTTTATGATAAAAAAAATTATGTAATACATTATATAAATTTAAAGCAAGTCTTAAATTTGGGGTTGAAATTGAAAAAAATTCGTAGAATTCTTAAATTTAAACAATCTCGTTGGATAAAACCATATATAGATCTTAATACAATGCTTAGACAAAATAGTAAAAATGAATTTGAAAAAAAATTTTTTAAATTAATGAATAACTCATTTTTTGTAAAGACAATTGAATCAGTACGAAAATATAAGGATGTGAAGATACTAACAAAATGGGGTGGAAGATATGGAGCTCAAACTCTAATTGCAAAACCCAATTTTCATAGCTGCACAATTTTTGATAATGATATGGTTATAATTGAAATGCAACGATTAAATGTTAAATTTAACAAGCCTATATACATTGGATTTTGTGTCTTAGATATTTCAAAAACATTTTTATATGACTTTCACTACCAATATGTATTAAAGAAATTTGGACACAATAATGCCAAATTACTATACACAGATACCGATTCATTGATTTATCAATTCAAGGTTAATGACATATATGAGCATATGAAAGAAGACATTGATAGATTTGATACATCAGACTATCCACCAGAAAATGTTTACAATATGCCACTAAAAAATAAAAAGAAACTTGGGTATATGAATGATGAATTGTGTGGACAAATAATGGAAGAATTTGTAGGACTTAAGTCAAAAATGTATTCGTTTAAAGTATATAATAATATAAATTGTGTAAAAAAAGCTAAAGGAATTAAAGCATCAGCATTACGAAAAATTACATTTGAAGATTATTATAATTGTTTATTTTATAACAAGTCAATGAATGTTAGTCAAAATTTAATAAGATCTAATAAACATGAAGTATATTCAATTAAACAGAATAAAATTGCTCTCAGTCCTCATGATGATAAAAGAGTTGTAAATTATATTTATACAGAAACATATCCATATGGAATGTTAGACTAGTTGTAATAAAGTTTAAAAAAAAAAATTGTATAGGATTATACATATATATTCAAAGATATTTAAGAAATATTATTAGTTTGTTAAAATAAATTGAATGAGAACTTATACATATAAGAGAGAGAATGGGTGAATATAAGAATATTAAAAATGTATGTATTACAATAGAAGAACTGAAAACAATTATACAACAAATAGATGCGATACGAAAATTATTACAAATATATGAAATGGAAGAAATTATTTGTAACAGACATGGGAATCATTTTAAAAGATGTGAATTGTCCAACAATTGTGCAACCAGTGGACCAGATACATGTGAATGTTTCTCTACATCTTTTAATTTAAAACGGATTAAATGTTTATTGGAATTTATATTACCTAAAATACAATTATTAATAAAATTATTATAAATATGTGTGTTTGTAATAAATAAATGATATAGTAATAAAAATTATTTCATGTAATAATTTATATTTAATTTTTAATAAATAAGGAGTGGGGAAAACCAATATATTATTTAATCAATTGAAATTGATCTAATTTTAGTTTTAAATGAGAAATAGTACTAACCAGAAGTAATTTTAAATTCATCATTCCAAAAAAAAAATGTTTATAATTGATGTGCAAGGATTTCAACACACAAACTTAAATTTTATTGTTCGAGAAATTGCGTTTCTAAACACAAAAACAAAACTCTCATGGGTTAAATTTGTTAAATATCCAAATAATTTCCACTCATTAAGTGTAACATTGAAAAAACACATACAATACTCTACCAATACTATACATGGGCTTGGATGGGATTATTTATCACCAGATATACAAAGTGAAGACATATTAAATATTGAAGAAATGAAATCCTATTTAAATGAAATAATTCCATCTGATGAGGTAAGAAAAAAGTCACTTTTAAAGAATCGATAGAAATACACATCATGTACACATGGCTACTCGCTTATCAATATTCTCGAAATGGATCACAATGGACCAATTCAGTAATTGATAGAGAACATTTTAAACGACGAATTCAAGAACATTCCCACATAATTAACCCTATTATATTTAAAAAATATGTAAGATATTTGGAACAAATTATATCTCCTATATTAAAAAAAATGTAATGCAAATAAAATAAATTATTTTGTATGATTTAAATGTTTCTTTTTATTTTAAATTCATATTATATTCTATAAAACAATTTATACATACATATGAAATGAATATCGATTATAAATATACCTAAAATCGTGGATGTTTTTCTCCAGCAGAACTCATAAATTCTTTATATCTACATATCCAACAAACTTTATCAGTTCCCTGTTCTTTTTATAGGAACTGGCATTGTATTGAATAATAAACAAATTAATAAGAAACAAAATATAACTAAATAAATGTTTAATTAATATTGTAAATTAGAAATTTTAAACATAGATGTCCACAATTAAAGGTGTTAAAGTGTTGATATCTTGTATAGTTATATGTAATATAAACTGGACCATTTGATTTAAAATATTCTAATATTTCTAATGGTGGTCGTAAATTACCATAACTATCGAAATAGATTATTTTTGATTTATTTCGCTTGTAAGCAGTCCAGTGTGTACCATTATCCTTTGAACTATCTAAATTAATTATTCCACATTCATTTTTATAAATTTTTTGAGGTAATTGATCACGCATAAAGACCCCACGAAAATCTTTAATTTCCATATCCTTGGCATATTGTAATAATTCAAAATTTGTTAAAGGTTTGTCGGGTAATTTATTCATAATATAATTTTCTTTTGATATTACCCTTTTTTGTTTTTTTGGTTTGTATTGAATCCTAAAAAAAGACCATGACCACTTTTATATGGTCTTAAGTGTAACCCCTTTCCAATAGCTATAGATTCCATAGTTTGATTGTGACGTTTAGCCTCCTCTAATTGTTGTTTTGCTTCTTTAGCACTATTAATTGCTTTCACTATTCCTGAAACTCCTCCTGTTAGTGCTCCTAGTGATGAAAGGGCAGCAAATATAGGTATAAATGGTAAAACTCCACCAACTTTAGGTACATTTATTATACGAGGTTTTCTTATTGTTTTTCCATTAATTGTAGATTTTGCTTTCTTCAAAGCAACTTGTATTGTATCATTTACCGTTTTTGGTTTCACTTCTTAAATGCTTTTTTTAATATTAGAAAGGGCATTTTGAAAACTTTTTAATTTCTTACTTATCCTTTTTCTTTTTAAACTTGAAGTTTTACTATGTTTTCTTTTATTTAATTTCTTCTTTATGGTTCTCATAATTAAAATTATTAAATTTGTAGAGACCAACCTATCATTACCATAATCAATTCAATACTATTTATGTTTTTATTAAATTTTGTTATAAATATCTATAACAATATTTATAGTTATTTATTAAATATAAAACAATTTCTATTTTTGTATGTAATTATATTCTTAAATAATGTTGGTTAAATTCCATTTCTTAAACAATTATCAATTGAATCTAAAAATTGTTTAGTTTTATTCAATGATTTATGTAAGTTTTGAATATTATAATTCTTTAAAGAATATTTTTTCGGTGCCCTCTGAACTTTTATATTATTTAAAACTATTAAATCATGTTCAATTGAATTCAACACTCTTTTTATTTTATTTAACAAGCTGAGAGATTTTTGTATTTTTCGTTTTGATTGAATTCCAATACCCATTCCGAGGTGTACTTTAGCTTTCATAATTCCAGCAACTCGTAATGCCGCTAAACGTTCACCTAAGGGTGTTGAGGATGATTTGAACCGTTTTAGGGCTACAGATGCAAGTACTTTATCAGCTTTGTGTCGTTCCCTTATATCTTTTTGGTTTGCATATGCTATATCATGTTCACGACAACTTTCATCTAAAATATTTATACCACGATCACCTCTAGCCAAACGTTCATTAAAATTAGTACCTGGACCACAAAATTTATAACCGGGAATATGTAATTCTATGGGTAATTTGTTAATCAATGAATTAACTAAACCACCTCCACTATAATGATAATATTTCATGATACTTTAACTCAATGTCTATCAATAATAATAATAATAAAATGAATGGATTTTATATTTTTATATCAGTTTCAAATGATCATCCTATATTAATAGACAACTAGTTAAAAATGAAATTCATAAAACAAAAAGTAACTTTAAATATTGAAAACCTTGATTTTATTAAAGAAATTCAAAGTAAACATGGTCCATTGTTCCCCACCACTATGAGTGCTATTGTCGTAGGTCCATCAGGATGTGGAAAAACAAATGTAATGATATCATTAATTGATGATATAAATGGTTTAAAATTTAAAAATGTTTACATATATTCAAAATCTTTACTTCAACCTAAATATAAATATATTGAACAACTATTAAAACCAATAAAAGATGTAAATTATTATGCATATAATTCTAGTGAGCAGATCATTCAACCATGTAAAACAAAACCACACTCAATAGTAATATTCAGTACAACAAATACACAATACTTTAGTATGGGACGACACTATAATATAGACTGTTTTTTCCTTTGTCAATCTTATGCTAAAATAAGTAAACACTTAATTAGAGATAATTCAAATGTAATTATTTTATTTAAACAGGATGATTTAAATTTGAAACATATTTATTTAGATCATGTTGGTAGTGACATGAAATTTGATACATTTAAATGGTTATGTACCAATTGTTGGAAAGATCCATATGGGTTTCTTTCAATATTTAAGGATTATAAAATGCAAAACGGTCGATATAGAAAGGGATTTGATCAATATATAAGCTTTGAAAAAGTATAATTCATTCATATATAGTATAGATTTCTTTAGTAAAGTTAGAACTGGTTAACAAAAACCTATTCAAAAACTGTTAAAAAGCTGTTAAATACCTGTGTGAAACCAGTTTCATACCTATTCTGTAATACTCTGATTCTTTTAAAGGGGGTTATCTTTAATTAAAGTAAATTAAAAAATGAAATCAAAAGAAACAGATCTAAAAAAACATTTAGTTACAAAAAGAAAAAACATTAAACAAAAACTGAAACTTTTAAAACAGAATGAAACCATGCAAGCAAATTTATTTTCTCCTGTAACTAAACATTTAAAAAACATTGAAGATGAATTGAAAATCCCCCAAAAATTGCTTAAAATAAAAGATGAAAATGATGAAGACGAAAACCTTAATAATGAAACAATCGATAGAATTACAAATAAACACAATATTAGTGAATCGAAACGTTCAATATTAAAACGAATTAATTCAAAAGGTTCATCAAAAAGTGATACTGAGGATAATAATACCCCAGGTACAAGTAGAGAAAATCAAAATGATAAAAAACCATTTAAAGATAGATTTGAGGAAATAAAAGCAACATCCTTAAATGAATATCTGGATCAATATCATGAATTACCAAAAAGATATGTTAAAGCAATGTTGGAAGATGAGGGGGACAATTTTGATCATAGGTATGGAGTTCGATTTAATCCCGCACAAGATAAATTTTTTATTGGAAATTCGGAATTAATCATAGATGGTGCAGATATATATGTAAAGAATAAAAAATACAAAGGTACACCCGGTTTATATGAATTATTATTTAAAAAAAGGCCTGAACATTATTCAGAAAATGATATAAAAAATTATCAAACTATTGTATATAAAACGAATGCATCACGAAGGTTTTATCAATCAAATAAACAAGTTGTTGGTTCCAAATCTCAAAAGTATAAAAATATAATTGCTCCAATAACAAGTGGTAAAGGTTTATTACTAATGGAAGCAAATAATAACAAAATAGATTATGTATTTTGGAATGATATAAATGAGCTAGTTGACCGTTTACGTTTATTAATAGCATCTCAGGCAGCTGGAAATACAGGTCACACAAATGAAATTCAATCCATTATAGAAGAGTTACAAGAAGCTAAAATTATTGAATAAAGTGATATACCATGCAAAGAAAATTTATTACTAGTACAAAAGAACATGTTGTTAATGAAATACATAAACCAGCAAGAATTAATTTTAAAAGACGCAAAGTGATATTAAAAGGCTTAAATGATTTATTTCAAGCTGACCTTGTAGAAATGATTCCATACGCTAAAGAAAATAATGAATATAAATATATCCTAATTGTAATAAATTGTTTTTCTAAATATGTATGGGCATATCCATTAAAATCAAAGTCGACTATAGAAGTTTCCAATAATATGGAAAATATACTAAAAATTCAATGCCCAAAAAATTTACAAACTGATCAAGGGAAAGAATTTATATCTAAAGATTTTAAAAAAATGTTATACAAGTATAATGTAAACCATTACAATACATTTAGTGAGAAAAAAGCGTCAATTGTTGAGAGAGTTATTAGAACTCTGAAAACAATGATGTGGAAAAAATTCAATCTATATGGTCATTATAAATGGATTAAAATTTTACCTGAGATTATCTTACAATATAACACTAAAAAACATAGAACAATTGGAATGAAACCAATAGATGTTAAAAAAAAACATGAAAAACATTTATTAAATACAGCCTACAATAACATAAAAATGGTTGACTTTGAAAATATTAAATTTAATGTGGGGGATCACGTTAGAATATCTAAAGTAAGAGGGATCTTTGCTAAAAAATATTTACCTAATTGGTCTACAGAGATATTTAGAATTCAAAAAGTGAATCTTACTAACCCAATTACTTATTTTTTAAAAGATAGTAAGAATCATGATATAGCTGGCTGTTTCTATAAAGAACAATTACAAAAAGTAAAATACCCGGATGTATATTTGGTTAAAAAAATTTAAAAAAAACACAAAAATAAAGTATTTGTTAAATGGTTAGGCTTCGATAATACACATAATTCTTGGATTAGTAACACCAATATAGTATAATTATGTATTTGATTAAACTTATGTCATGTAATAATGATATGTATATTGTTTTATATTAATAAATATTCTTCAAATAATCCATTGTTTACTCTATAATTAGCCTAGTACACCACCTCCTCCTCTTAAATTACATGTCACAAATTTCTTATGCGCATAATTTAAATTTAAATCTCGCGGTGTTCTAAAACAAAATGGAAAGATGTTCTATGTTATTTCTACAGAATTATTTAAATGATCTCATTAGCCTAGTGGTAAATGTAATGTAATTGTAGGTAAGTAGCATTGATATAGTACAGGTTCGAATCGCGCTGCAGTCACTAGATAACGTTGGTCACATTTTACTAAATAAATATTTCAATAAATACCCAAAATTACTAATTAACTAATCAATCAATCAATTCTCCAATAGCCCAGCCCAGCCTAGCCAGGCTCGGCCCAGCCCAGCCTGATCCATACCGAAATAAATTCGATTATTGTATATGTACAAGAAAAATCAATGTTCCACTAGTGACATCTATTGGTAAAATGTTACACTAGTTTCCAGTTTTCCTTTTTAAATTTATACCCATCACCAACACCTTTTCTTAAATCTCTTCTACAATACTCTGGAGATGGCCAGCCCACCCTGGCCTTGGTTGGATAAGTCTTGTATGCGTGCGTGCGTGCGTGTATGTGTCCATCACCAACCATCATGGAACACATGCGGTCCCCCTCATACCCATGCATGATGTGTGTGTGTGTGCGCGCGTCCTCATATACAAGACTTCTTCTGCAGCGCATTTCTTGCAGAAGTTCTTCTTCTTCTTGTTGTTGTTGTTGTTGGACCCCGTCTCTTTCTGGAGATCATCCCCCATACCACACCCTTATTCAATGGGCCCTGAGGATGGATACATGCCATCATATGGGACTAGGAGTGTCTCACCGCGTACAAGACTTCTTTTGCACTTCTTGTAGAAATTCTTGTAGGACCTTCTGGAGACCCCCCTATTGGATGGTCTCTGCTGATGGCAAGTGTCATCAGAAGCGCCATCGGGTCCTGGTATCACCCCAAGATAACTACTTAGGTTAAAGATAGGATATCGCGGTTTTAACCAGAGGATTCAGCACCTTATTTTACATAAAATAAGTCCTATAAGTCAACTGTGAAGAGTTAATAAAGGTACAAATGAATAAAATGTTTATATATCACATTTTCAAATATCTATTTTTCTCCATTTTACTCGATCTCCTAAACGGTTAAAGATAGGACATCGGGGTTTTAACCAGTGGATTCAGCACCACATTTTACATAAATTAAGTTCTATAAGTCTACTCTAAAAAGGATAAAGGTACAAACGAACAAAATATTTATATATCACATTTTCAAATATCTATTTTTATTCATTTTACTCGATCTCCTAAACGGTTAAAGATAGGACATCGCGGTTTTAACCAGTGAATTCAGCACCTCATTTTACATGAAATAAGTCTCATGAGTCTACTCTGAAGAGTTAATAAAGGTACAAACGATTAAAATGTTTATATATCACATTTTCAAATACCTATTATTTTCCAATTTACTCGATCTCCTAAACGGTTGAAGATAGGACATCGGGGTTTCAAGCAGTGGATTCAGCACCTTATTTTACATAAAAACAGTCCTATAAGTCAACTCTGAAGAGTTAATAAAGGTACAAACGAATAAAATGTTTATATATCACATTTTCAAATATCTATTTTTTCCATTTTACTCGATCTCCTAAACGGTTAAAGATAGGACATTGGGGTTTTAAGCAGTAGATTCAGCACCACATTTTACATAAAATAAGTCCTATAAGTCTACTCTGAAGAGTTGATAAAGGTACAAACGAATAAAATGTTTATATATCACTTTTTCAAATATCTATTATTCTCAATTTTACTCGATCTCCTAAACGGTTAAAGATAGGACATTGTGGTTTTAACCAGAGGATTCAGCACCTTATTTTACATAAAATAAGTCCTACAAGTCAACTGTGAAGAGTTAATAAAGGTACAAATGAATAAAATGTTTATATATCACATTTTCAAATATCTATTTTTCTCCATTTTACTCGATCTCCTAAACGGTTAAAGATAGGACATCGGGGTTTCAAGCAGTGGATTCAGCACCTTATTTTACATAAAAACAGTCCTTTAAGTCAACTCTGAAGAGTTAATAAAGTTACAAACAAATAAAATGTTAATATATAACATTTTCAAATATTTATTTTTCTAAATCTTACTCGAATTCCTAAACGGTTAAAGATAGGACATCGGGATTTTAAGCAGTGGATTCAGCACCACATTTTACACAAAATAAGTCTTATAAGTCTACTCTGAAGAGTTAATAAAGGTTCAAACGAATAAAAGGTTTATATATCACATTTTCAAATATCTATTTTTATTCATTTTGCTCGATCTCCTAAACGGTTAAAGATAGGACATCGCGGTTTTAATCAGTGAATTCAGCACCTCATTTTACATAAAATAAGTCCTATAAGTCAACTCTGAAGAGTTAATAAAGGTACAAACGAATAAAATGTTTATATATCTTATTATCAAATATCTATTTGTTTCCATTTTACTCGATCTCCTAAACGGTTAAAGATAGGACATTGGGGTTGTAAGCAGTGGATTCAGCACCTCATTTTACATAAAATAAGTCCTATAAGTCTTCTCTGAAGAATTGATAAAGGTACAAACGAATAAAATGTTTATATATCACATTTTCAAATATCTATTTTTTTCCATATAACTCGATCTCCTAAACGGTTAAAGATAGGACATTGGGGTTTTAAGCAGTGGATTCAGCACCACATTTTACATAAAATAAGTCCTATAAGTCTACTCTGAAGAGTTGATAAAGGTACAAACGAATAAAATGTTTAGGAGAGTTTTAATTTGTATATAAAAATATAAGTAACACTGATTCCTAATTTACATTTATTGTCTCAAGTACACAATTACGATACGATTTACAATTATACGTTTTACGATGATTCACTTTTATTAATTTATTCAGAACACCTTTTATTTTTATTGCTAACTGTCATTACTGTCTCCTCTTCCTTTTTCTGTCAAAAGCTAACTTCCTCCTTATCTCCCTTCTCTTATCACACGTTTAAATTTACGCGCCAAGGTGGCTACAAATGTTTATGTATCACATTTTCAAATTTCTATTTTTCTCTATTTTACTCGATCTCCTAAATGGTTAAAGATAGGACATTGTGGTTTTAAGCAGTGGATTCAGCACCACATTTTTCATAAAATAAGTCCTATAAGTCTACTCTGAAGAGTTGATAAAGGTACAAACGAATAAAATATTTATTTATCACATTTTCAAATATCTATATTTCTCCATTTTACTCGATCTCCCAAACAGTTAAAGATAGGACATCGGGGTTTTAGGCAGTGGATTCAGCACCCCATTTTACATAAAATAAGTCTTATAAGTCTTCTCTGAAGAATTGATAAAGGTACAAACGAATAAAATGTTTATATATCACATTTTCAAATATCTATTTTTCTCCATTTTACTCGATCTCCTAAACGGTTAAAGATAGGACATCGGGGTTTTAGGCAGTGGATTCAGCACCACATTTTACATAAAATAAGTAATATATGTCTACTCTGAAGAGTTGATAAAGGTACAAACGAATAAAATGTTTATATACCACATTTTCAAATATCTATTTTTCTCTATTTTACTCGATCTCTTGAACAGTTAAAGATAGGACATCGCGGTTTTAAACAGTGGATTCAGCAGCCCATTTTACATAAAATAAGTCTTATAAGTCTTTTCTGAAGAATTGATAAAGGTACAAACGAATAAAATGTGTATGTATCACATTTTCAACTATCTATTTTTCTCTATTTTACTCGATCTCCTAAACCGTTAAAGATAGGACATCGCATTTTTACATAAAATAAGTCCTATAAGTCCACTCTGAAGATTTGATAAAGGTACAAACGAATAAAATGTTTATATATCACATTTTCAAATATCTATTTTTCTCAATTTTACTCGATCTCCTAAACGGTTAAAGATAGGACATTGGGGTTTTAAGCAGTGGATTCAGCACCACATTTTACATAAAATAAGTCTTATAAGTCTACTCTGAAGAGTTGATAAAGGTACAAACGAGTAAAATGTTTGTTTCACATTTTCAAATATCTATTTTTCTCTATTTTACTCGATCTCCTAATCGGTTAAAGATAGGACATTGTGGTTTTAACCAGAGGATTCAGCACCTTATTTTACATAAAATAAGTCCTACAAGTCAACTGTGAAAAATTAATAAAGGTACAAATGAATAAAATGTTTATATATCACATTTTCAAATATCTATTTTTCTCCATTTTACTCGATCTCCTAAACAGTTAAAGATAGAACATCAAGGTTTCAAGCAGTGGATTCAGCACCTTATTTTACATAAAAACAGTCCTTTAAGTCAACTCTGAAGAGTTAATAAAGTTACAAACAAATAAAATGTTAATATATAACATTTTCAAATATCTATTTTTCTAAATCTTACTCGAATTCCTAAACGGTTAAAGATAGGACATCGGGGTTTTAGGCAGTATATTCAGCACCACATTTTACATAAAATAAGTAATATAAGTCTACTCTGAAGAGTTGATAAAGGTACAAATGAATAAAATGTTTATATATCACATTTTCAAATATCTATTTTTCTCCATTTTACTCGATTTTCTAAACGGTTAAATATAGGACATCGGGGTTTTAACCAGTAGATTCAGCACCTTATTTTACATAAAAACAGTCCTATAAGTCAACTCTGAAGAGTTAATAAAGGTACAAACGAATAAAATGTTTATATATCACATTTTCAAATATCTATTTTTTTCCATTTTACTCGATCTCCTAAACGGTTAAAGATAGGACATTGGGGTTTTAAGCAGTGGATTCAGCACCACATTTTACATAAAATAAGTCCTATAAGTCAACTGTGAAGAGTTAATAAAGGTACAAATGAATAAAATGTTTATATATCACATTTTTAAATATCTATTTTTCTCCATTTTACTCGATCTCCTAAACGGTTAAAGATAGGATATCGCGGTTTTAACCAGTGAATTCAGCACCTTATTTTACATAAAATAAGTCCTATAAGTCAACTGTGAAGAGTTAATAAAGGTACAAATGAATAAAATGTTTATATATCACATTTTCAAATATCTATTTTTCTCCATTTTACTCGATTTTCTAAACGGTTCAAGACAGGACATCGGGGTTTTAACCAGTGGATTCAGCACCTTATTTTACATAAAAACAGTTTTATAAGTCTACTCTGAAGAGGTGATAAATGTTCAAACGAATAAAATGTTTATATATCACATTTTCAAATATCTATTATTCTCCAATTTACTCGATCTCCTAAACGGTTAAAGATAGGACATTGGGGTTTTAAGCAGTGGATTTAGCACCACATTTTACATAAAATAAGTCCTATAAGTCTACTCTGAAGAGTTGATAAAGGTACAAACGAATAAAATGTTTATGTATCACATTTTCAAATTTCTATTTTTCTCTATTTTACTCGATCTCCTAAACGGTTAAAGATAGGACATTGTGGTTTTAAGCAATGGATTCAGCACCACATTTTACATAAATTAAGTCCTATAAGACTACTCTGAAGAGTTGATAAAGGTACAAACGAATAAAATGTTTTATATCACATTTTCAAATATCTATTTTTCTCCATTTTACTCGATCTCCTAAACGGTTAAAGATAGGACATCGGGGTTTTAAGCAGTGAATTCAGCACCTTATTTTACATAAAGTAAGTCCTATAAGTCTACTCTGAAGAGTTGATAAAGGTTCAAACGAATAAAATGTTTATATATCACATTTTCAAATATCTATTTTTATTCATTTTACTCGATCACCTAAACGGTTGAAGATTGGACATCGCGGTTTTCACCAGTGAATTCAGCACCTTATTTTACATAAAATAAGTACTATAAGTCTACTCTCAAGGGTTGATAAACGTACAAACGATTAAAATCTTTATATATCACATTTTCAAATATCTATTTTTCTCCAATTTACTCGATCTCCTAAACGGTTAAAGATAGGACATCGGGGTTTCAAGCAGTGGATTTAGCACCTTATTTTACATAAAATAAGTCCTATATGTCTACTCTGAAGAATTGATAAAGGTAGAAACGAATAAAATGTTTATATATCACATTTTCAAATATCTATTTTTATTCATTTTACTTGATCTCCTAAACGGTTGAAGATAGGACATCGCGGTTTTCACCAGTGAATTCAGCACCTCATTTTACATAAAATAAGTACTATAAGTCTACTCTCAAGGGTTGATAAACGTACAAACGATTAAAATGTTTATATATCACATTTAGAAATATCTATTATTCCCCATTTTACTCGATCTCCTAAACGGTTAAAGTAGGACTTCGCGGTTTTAACCGGTGGATTCAGCACCCCATTTTACATAAAATAAGTCCTATAAGTCTTCTCTGAAGAATTGATAAAGGTACAAACGAATAAAATGTGTATATATCACATTTTCAAATATCTATTTTTCTCAATTTTACTCGATCTCCTAAACGGTTAAAGATAGGACATCGGGGTTTCAGGCAGTGGATTCAGCACCACATTTTACATAAAATAAGTAATATAAGCCTACTCAGAAGAGTTGATAAAGGTACAAACGAATAAAATGTTTATATACCACATTTTCAAATATCTATTTTTCCCTAGTTTACTCGATCTCTTAAACGGTTAAAGATAGGACATCGCGGTTTTAACCAGTCGATTCAGCACCCCATTTTACATAAAATAAGTCCTATAAGTCTTCTTTGAAGAATTGATAAAGGTACAAACGAATAAAATGTTTATATATCACATTTTCAAATATCTATTTTTCTCCATTTTACTCGATCTCCTAAACGGTTAAAGATAGGACATCGGGGTTTCAAGCAGTGGATTCAGCACCTTATTTTACATAAAAACACTCCTTTAAGTCAACTCTGAAGAGTTAATAAAGTTACAAACAAATAAAATGTTAATATATAACATTTTCAAATATTTATTTTTCTAAATCTTACTCGAATTCCTAAACGGTTAAAGATAGGACATCGGGGTTTTAAGCAGTGGATTCAGCACCACATTTTACATAAAATAAGTCCTATAAGTCTACTCTGAAGAGTTAATAAAGGTTCAAACGAATAAAAGGTTTATATATCACATTTTCAAATATCTATTTTTATTCATTTTGCTCGATCTCCTAAACGGTTAAAGATAGGACATCGCGGTTTTAATCAGTGAATTCAGCACCTCATTTTACATAAAATAAGTCCAATAAGTCAACTCTGAAGAGTTAATAAAGGTACAAACGAATAAAATGTTTATATATCTCATTTTCAAATATCTATTTGTCTCCATTATACTCGATCTCCTAAACGGTTAAAGATAGGACATCGGGGTTTTAAGCACTAGATTCAGCACCTTATTTTACATAATGACAGTCCTATATGTCTACTATGAAAAGTTGATAAAGGTACAAACGAATAAAATGTTTATATATCACATTTTCAAATATCTATTTTTCTCTATTTTACTCGATCTCCTAAACGGTTAAATATAGGACATCGGGGTTTTAACCAGTAGATTCAGCACCTTATTTTACATAAAAACAGTCCTATAAGTCAACTCTGAAGAGTTAATAAAGCTACAAACGAATAAAATGTTTATATATCACATTTTCAAATATCTATTTTTTTCCATTTTACTCGATCTCCTAAACGGTTAAAGATAGGACATTGGGGTTTTAAGCAGTGGATTCAGCACCATATTTTACATAAAATAAGTCCTATAAGTCTACTCTGAAGAGTTGATAAAGGTACAAACGAATAAAATGTTTAGGAGGGTTTTAATTTGTATATAAAAATATAAGTAACACTGATTCCAAATTTACATTTATTGTCTCAAGTACACAATTACGATACGATTTACAATTATACGTTTTACGATGATTCACTTTTATTAATTTATTCAGAACACCTTTTATTTTTATTGCTAACTGTCATTACTGTCTCCTCTTCCTTTTTCTGTCAAAAGCTAACTTCCTCCTTATCTCCCTTCTCTTATCACACGTTTAAATTTACGCGCCAAGGTGGCTACAAATGTTTATGTATCACATATTCAAATTTCTATTTTTCTCTATTTTACTCGATCTCCTAAATGGTTAAAGATAGGACATTGTGGTTTTAAGCAGTGGATTCAGCACCATATTTTACATAAAATAAGTCCTTTAAGTCTACTCTGAAGAGTTGATAAAGGTTCAAACGTATAAAATGTTTATATATCACATTTTCAAATATCTATTTTTATTCATTTTACTCGATCACCTAAACGGTTGAAGATTGGACATTACGGTTTTCACCAGTGAATTCAGCACCTTATTTTACATAAAATAAGTCCCATATGTCTACTCTGAAGAATTGATAAAGGTAGAAACGAATAAAATGTTTATATATCACATTTTCAAATATCTATTTTTATTCATTTTACTTGATCTCCTAAACGGTTGAAGATAGGACATCGCGGTTTTCACCAGTGAATTCAGCACCTCATTTTACATAAAATAAGTACTATAAGTCTACTCTCAAGGGTTGATAAACGTACAAACGATTAAAATGTTTATATATCACATTTTCAAATATCTATTTTTCTCTATTTTACTCGATCTCTTAAATGGTTAAAGATAGGACATCGCGGTTTTAACCAGTAAATTCAGCACCTTATTTTACATAAAAACAGTCCTATATGTCTACTAAAAAAAGTTGATAAAGGTACAAACAAATTATATGTTTATATATCACATTTTAAAATATCTATTTTTCTCCATTTTACTCGATCTCCTAAACGGTTAAAGATAGGACATCGCGGTTTTCACCAGTGAATTCAGCACCTCATTTTACATAAAATAAGTACTATAAGTCTACTCTCAAGGGTTGATAAACGTACAAACGATTAAAATGTTTATATATCACATTTAGAAATATCAATTATTCCCCATTTTACTCGATCTCCTAAACGGTTAAAGTAGGACTTCGCGGTTTTAACCAGTGGATTCAGCACTCCATTTTACATAAAATAAGTCCTATAAGTCTTCTCTGAAGAATTGATAAAGGTACAAACGAATAAAATGTTTATATATCACATTTTCAAATATCTATTTTTCTCAATTTTACTCGATCTCCCAAACGGTTAAAGATAGGACATCGGGGTTTCAGGCAGTGGATTCAGCACCACATTTTACATAAAATAAGTAATATAAGCCTACTCTGAAGAGTTGATAAAGGTACAAACGAATAAAATGTTTATATACCACATTTTCAAATATCTATTTTTCCCTAGTTTACTCGATCCCTTAAACGGTTAAAGATAGGACATCGCGGTTTTAACCAGTCGATTCAGCACCCCATTTTACATAAAATAAGTCCTATAAGTCTTCTTTGAAGAATTGATAAAGGTACAAACGAATAAAATGTTTATATATCACATTTTCAAATATCTATTTTTCTCCATTTTACTCGATTTTCTAAACGGTTAAAGATAGGACATCGGGGTTTTAACCCGGAGATTCAGCACCTTATTTTACAAAAAAACAGCCCTATCGTGGTTTTAACCAGTGGATTCAGCACCCCATTTTACATAAAATAAGTCCTATAAGTCTTCTCTGAAGAATTGATAAAGGTACAAACGAATAAAATGTTTATATATCACATTTTCAAATATCTATTTTTCTCCATTTTACTCGATTTTCTAAACGGTTAAATATAGGACATCAGTGTTTTAACCAGTAGATTCAGCACCTTATTTTACATAAAAACAGTCCTATAAGTCAACTCTGAAGAGTTAATAAAGGTACAAACGAATAAAATGTTTATATATCACATTTTCAAATATCTATTTTTTTCCATTTTACTTGATCTCCTAAACGGTTAAAGATAGGACATTGGGGTTTTAAGCAGTGGATTCAGCACCTTATTTTACATAAAAACAGTCCTATAAGTCAACTCTGAAGAGTTAATAAAGGTACAAACGAATAAAATGTTTATATATCACATTTTCAAATATCTATTTTTTTCCATTTTACTTGATCTCCTAAACGGTTAAAGATAGGACATTGGGGTTTTAAGCAGTGGATTCAGCACCACATTTTACATAAAATAAGTCCTATAAGTCTACTCTGAAGAGTTGATAAAGGTACAAACGAATAAAATGTTTATATATCACTTTTTCAAATATCTATTATTCTCAATTTTACTCGATCTCCTAAACGGTTAAAGATAGGACATTGTGGTTTTAACCAGAGGATTCAGCACCTTATTTTACATAAAATAAGTCCTACAAGTCAACTGTGAAGAGTTAATAAAGGTACAAATGAATAAAATGTTAATATATAACATTTTCAAATATCTATTTTTCTAAATCTTACTCGAATTCCTAAACGGTAAAAGATAGGACATCGGGGTTTTAAGCAGTGGATTCAGCACCACATTTTACATAAAATAAGTCCTATAAGTCTACTCTGAAGAGTTAATAAAGGTTCAAACGAATAAAATGTTTATATATCACATTTTCAAATATCTATTTTTCTCAATTTTACTCGATCTCCTAAACGGTTAAAGATAGGACATCGCATTTTTACATAAAATAAGTCCTATAAGTCCACTCTGAAGATTTGATAAAGGTACAAACGAATAAAATGTTTATATATCACATTTTCAAATATCTATTTTTCTCCATTTTACTCGATCTCCTAAACGGTTAAAGATTAAACATCAAGGTTTCAAGCAGTGGATTCAGCACCTTATTTTACATAAAAACAGTCCTTTAAGTCAACTCTGAAGAGTTAATAAAGTTACAAACAAATAAAATGTTAATATATAACATTTTCAAATATTTATTTTTCTAAATCTTACTCGAATTCCTAAACGGTAAAAGATAGGACATCGGGGTTTTAAGCAGTGGATTCAGCACCACATTTTACATAAAATAAGTCCTATAAGTCTACTCTGAAGAGTTAATAAAGGTTCAAACGAATAAAATGTTTATATATCACATTTTCAAATATCTATTTTTCTCAATTTTACTCGATCTCCTAAACGGTTAAAGATAGGACATCGCATTTTTACATAAAATAAGTCCTATAAGTCCACTCTGAAGATTTGATAAAGGTACAAACGAATAAAATGTTTATATATCACATTTTCAAATATCTATTTTTCTCCATTTTACTCGATCTCCTAAACGGTTAAAGATAGAACATCAAGGTTTCAAGCAGTGGATTCAGCACCTTATTTTACATAAAAACAGTCCTTTAAGTCAACTCTGAAGAGTTAATAAAGTTACAAACAAATAAAATGTTAATATATAACATTTTCAAATATCTATTTTTCTAAATCTTACTCGAATTTCTAAACGGTTAAAGATAGGACATCGGGGTTTTAGGCAGTATATTCAGCACCACATTTTACATAAAATAAGTAATATAAGTCTACTTTGAAGAGTTGATAAAGGTACAAATGAATAAAATGTTTATATATCACATTTTCAAATATCTATTTTTCTCCATTTTACTCGATTTTCTAAACGGTTAAATATAGGACATCGGGGTTTTAACCAGTAGATTCAGCACCTTATTTTACATAAAAACAGTCCTATAAGTCAACTCTGAAGAGTTAATAAAGGTACAAACGAATAAAATGTTTATATATCACATTTTCAAATATCTATTTTTTTCCATTTTACTCGATCTCCTAAACGGTTAAAGATAGGACATTGGGGTTTTAAGCAGTGGATTCAGCACCACATTTTACATGAAATAAGTCCTATAAGTCAACTGTGAAGAGTTAATAAAGGTACAAATGAATAAAATGTTTATATATCACATTTTTAAATATCTATTTTTCTCCATTTTACTCGATCTCCTAAACGGTTAAAGATAGGATATCGCGGTTTTAACCAGTGGATTCAGCACCTTATTTTACATAAAATAAGTCCTATAAGTCAACTGTGAAGAGTTAATAAAGGTACAAATGAATAAAATGTTTATATATCACATTTTCAAATATCTATTTTTCTCCATTTCACTCGATTTTCTAAACGGTTCAAGACAGGACATCGGGGTTTTAACCAGTGGATTCAGCACCTTATTTTACATAAAAACAGTTTTATAAGTCTACTCTGTGGAGGTGATAAATGTTCAAACGAATAAAATGTTTATATATCACATTTTCAAATATCTATTATTCTCCAATTTACTCGATCTCCTAAACGGTTAAAGATAGGACATTGGGGTTTTAAGCAGTGGATTTAGCACCACATTTTACATAAAATAAGTCCTATAAGTCTACTCTGAAGAGTTGATAAAGGTACAAACGAATAAAATGTTTATGTATCACATTTTCAAATTTCTATTTTTCTCTATTTTACTCGATCTCTTAAACCGTTAAAGATAGGACATTGTGGTTTTAAGCAATGGATTCAGCACCACATTTTACATAAATTAAGTCCTATAAGACTACTCTGAAGAGTTGATAAAGGTACAAACGAATAAAATGTTTTATATCACATTTTCAAATATCTATTTTTCTCCATTTTACTCGATCTCCTAAACGGTTAAAGATAGGACATCGGGGTTTTAAGCAGTGAATTCAGCACCTTATTTTACATAAAGTAAGTCCTATAAGTCTACTCTGAAGAGTTGATAAAGGTTCAAACGAATAAAATGTTTATATATCACATTTTCAAATATCTATTTTTATTCATTTTACTCGATCACCTAAACGGTTGAAGATTGGACATCGCGGTTTTCACCAGTGAATTCAGCACCTTATTTTACATAAAATAAGTACTATAAGTCTACTCTCAAGGGTTGATAAACGTACAAACGATTAAAATGTTTATATATCACATTTCCAAATATCTATTTTTCTCCAATTTACTCGATCTCCTAAACGGTTAAAGATAGGACATCGGGGTTTCAAGCAGTGGATTTAGCACCTTATTTTACATAAAATAAGTCCTATATGTCTACTCTGAAGAATTGATAAAGGTAGAAACGAATAAAATGTTTATATATCACATTTTCAAATATCTATTTTTATTCATTTTACTTGATCTCCTAAACGGTTGAAGATAGGACATCGCGGTTTTCACCAGTGAATTCAGCACCTCATTTTACATAAAATAAGTACTATAAGTCTACTCTCAAGGGTTGATAAACGTACAAACGATTAAAATGTTTATATATCACATTTAGAAATATCTATTATTCCCCATTTTACTCGATCTCCTAAACGGTTAAAGTAGGACTTCGCGGTTTTAACCAGTGGATTCAGCACCCCATTTTACATAAAATAAGTCCTATAAGTCTTCTCTGAAGAATTGATAAAGGTACAAACGAATAAAATGTGTATATATCACATTTTCAAATATCTATTTTTCTCAATTTTACTCGATCTCCTAAACGGTTAAAGATAGGACATCGGGGTTTCAGGCAGTGGATTCAGCACCACATTTTACATAAAATAAGTAATATAAGCCTACTCTGAAGAGTTGATAAAGGTACAAACGAATAAAATGTTTATATACCACATTTTCAAATATCTATTTTTCCCTAGTTTACTCGATCTCTTAAACGGTTAAAGATAGGACATCGCGGTTTTAACCAGTCGATTCAGCACCCCATTTTACATAAAATAAGTCCTATAAGTCTTCTTTGATGAATTGATAAAGGTACAAACGAATAAAATGTTTATATATCACATTTTCAAATATCTATTTTTCTCCATTTTACTCGATTTTCTAAACGGTTAAAGATAGGACATCGGGGTTTTAACCCGGAGATTCAGCACCTTATTTTACATAAAAACAGCCCTATCGTGGTTTTAACCAGTGGATTCAGCACCCCATTTTACATAAAATAAGTCCTATAAGTCTTCTCTGAAGAATTGATAAAGGTACAAACGAATAAAATGTTTATATATCACATTTTCAAATATCTATTTTTCTCCATTTTACTCGATTTTCTAAACGGTTAAATATAGGACATCGGGGTTTTAACCAGTAGATTCAGCACCTTATTTTACATAAAAACAGTCCTATAAGTCAACTCTGAAGAGTTAATAAAGGTACAAACGAATAAAATGTTTATATATCACATTTTCAAATATCTATTTTTTTCCATTTTACTTGATCTCCTAAACGGTTAAAGATAGGACATTGGGGTTTTAAGCAGTGGATTCAGCACCACATTTTACATAAAATAAGTCCTATAAGTCTACTCTGAAGAGTTGATAAAGGTACAAACGAATAAAATGTTTATATATCACTTTTTCAAATATCTATTATTCTCAATTTTACTCGATCTCCTAAACGGTTAAAGATAGGACATTGTGGTTTCAACCAGAGGATTCAGCACCTTATTTTACATAAAATAAGTCCTACAAGTCAACTGTGAAGAGTTAATAAAGGTACAAATGAATAAAATGTTTATATATCACATTTTCAAATATCTATTTTTCTCCATTTTACTCGATCTCCTAAACGGTTAAAGATAGGACATCGGGGTTTCAAGCAGTGGATTCAGCACCATATTTTACATAAAAACACTCCTTTAAGTCAACTCTGAAGAGTTAATAAAGTTACAAACAAATAAAATGTTAATATATAACATTTTCAAATATTTATTTTTCTAAATCTTACTCGAATTCCTAAACGGTAAAAGATAGGACATCGGGGTTTTAAGCAGTGGATTCAGCACCACATTTTACATAAAATAAGTCCTATAAGTCTACTCTGAAGAGTTAATAAAGGTTCAAACGAATAAAATGTTTATATATCACATTTTCAAATATCTATTTTTCTCAATTTTACTCGATCTCCTAAACGGTTAAAGATAGGACATCGCATTTTTACATAAAATAAGTCCTATAAGTCCACTCTGAAGATTTGATAAAGGTACAAACGAATAAAATGTTTATATATCACATTTTCAAATATCTATTTTTCTCAATTTTACTCGATCTCCTAAACGGTTAAAGATAGGACATTGGGGTTTTAAGCAGTGGATTCAGCACCACATTTTACATAAAATAAGTCTTATAAGTCTACTCTGAAGAGTTGATAAAGGTACAAACGAGTAAAATGTTTATGTTTCACATTTTCAAATATCTATTTTTCTCTATTTTACTCGATCTCCTAATCGGTTAAAGATAGGACATTGTGGTTTTAACCAGAGGATTCAGCACCTTATTTTACATAAAATAAGTCCTACAAGTCAACTGTGAAAAATTAATAAAGGTACAAATGAATAAAATGTTTATATATCACATTTTCAAATATCTATTTTTCTCCATTTTACTCGATCTCCTAAACGGTTAAAGATAGAACATCAAGGTTTCAAGCAGTGGATTCAGCACCTTATTTTACATAAAAACAGTCCTTTAAGTCAACTCTGAAGAGTTAATAAAGTTACAAACAAATAAAATGTTAATATATAACATTTTCAAATATCTATTTTTCTAAATCTTACTCGAATTCCTAAACGGTTAAAGATAGGACATCTGGGTTTTAGGCAGTATATTCAGCACCACATTTTACATAAAATAAGTAATATAAGTCTACTCTGAAGAGTTGATAAAGGTACAAATGAATAAAATGTTTATATATCACATTTTCAAATATCTATTTTTCTCCATTTTACTCGATTTTCTAAACGGTTAAATATAGGACATCGGGGTTTTAACCAGTAGATTCAGCACCTTATTTTACATAAAAACAGTCCTATAAGTCAACTCTGAAGAGTTAATAAAGGTACAAACGAATAAAATGTTTATATATCACATTTTCAAATATCTATTTTTTTCCATTTTACTCGATCTCCTAAACGGTTAAAGATAGGACATTGGGGTTTTAAGCAGTGGATTCAGCACCACATTTTACATAAAATAAGTCCTATAAGTCAACTGTGAAGAGTTAATAAAGGTACAAATGAATAAAATGTTTATATATCACATTTTCAAATATCTATTTTTCTCCATTTTACTCGATCTCCTAAACGGTTAAAGATAGGATATCGCGGTGTTAACCAGAGGATTCAGCACCTTATTTTATATAAAATAAGTCCTATAAGTCAACTGTGAAGAGTTAATGAAGGTACAAATGAATAAAATGTTTATATATCACATTTTCAAATATCTATTTTTCTCCATTTTACTCGATTTTCTAAACGGTTCAAGACAGGACATCGGGGTTTTAACCAGTGGATTCAGCACCTTATTTTACATAAAAACAGTTTTATAAGTCTACTCTGAAGAGGTGATAAATGTTCAAACGAATAAAATGTTTATATATCACATTTTCAAATATCTATTATTCTCCAATTTACTCGATCTCCTAAACGGTTAAAGATAGGACATTGGGGTTTTAAGCAGTGGATTCAGCACCACATTTTACATAAAATAAGTCCTATAAGTCTACTCTGAAGAGTTGATAAAGGTACAAACGAATAAAATGTTTATGTATCACATTTTCAAATTTCTATTTTTCTCTATTTTACTCGATCTCCTAAACGGTTAAAGATAGGACATTGTGGTTTTAAGCAATGGATTCAGCACCACATTTTACATAAAATAAGTCCTATAAGTCTACTCTGAAGAGTTGATAAAGGTACAAACGAATAAAATGTTTTATATCACATTTTCAAATATGTATTTTCTCTATTTTACTCGATCTCCTAAACGGTTAAAGATAGGACATTGTGGTTTTAAGCAGTGGATTCAGCACCACATTTTACATAAAATAAGTCCTATAAGTCTACTCTGAAGAGTTGATAAAGGTACAAACGAATAAAATGTTTTATATCACATTTTCAAATATGTATTTTCTCTATTTTACTCGATCTCCTAAACGGTTAAAGATAGGACATCGGGGTTTTAAGCAGTGAATTCAGCACCTTATTTTACATAAAGTAAGTCCTATAAGTCTACTCTGAAGAGTTGATAAAGGTTCAAACGTATAAAATGTTTATATATCACATTTTCAAATATCTATTTTTATTCATTTTACTCGATCACCTAAACGGTTGAAGATTGGACATCACGGTTTTCACCAGTGAATTCAGCACCTTATTTTACATAAAATAAGTACTATAAGTCTACTCTCAAGGGTTGATAAACGTACAAACGATTAAAATGTTTATATATCACATTTTCAAATATCTATTTTTCTCCAATTTACTCGATCTCCTAAACGGTTAAAGATAGGACATCGGGGTTTCAAGCAGTGGATTTAGCACCTTATTTTACATAAAATAAGTCCCATATGTCTACTCTGAAGAATTGATAAAGGTAGAAACGAATAAAATGTTTATATATCACATTTTCAAATATCTATTTTTATTCATTTTACTTGATCTCCTAAACGGTTGAAGATAGGACATCGCGGTTTTCACCAGTGAATTCAGCACCTCATTTTACATAAAATAAGTACTATAAGTCTACTCTCAAGGGTTGATAAACGTACAAACGATTAAAATGTTTATATATCACATTTTCAAATATCTATTTTTCTCTATTTTACTCGATCTCTTAAACGGTTAAAGATAGGACATCGCGGTTTTAACCAGTAAATTCAGCACCTTATTTTACATAAAAACAGTCCTATATGTCTACTAAAAAAAGTTGATAAAGGTACAAACAAATTATATGTTTATATATCACATTTTCAAATATCTATTTTTCTCCATTTTACTCGATCTCCTAAACGGTTAAAGATAGGACATCGCGGTTTTCACCAGTGAATTCAGCACCTCATTTTACATAAAATAAGTACTATAAGTCTACTCTCAAGGGTTGATAAACGTACAAACGATTAAAATGTTTATATATCACATTTAGAAATATCTATTATTCCCCATTTTACTCGATCTCCTAAACGGTTAAAGTAGGACTTCGCGGTTTTAACCAGTGGATTCAGCACCCCATTTTACATAAAATAAGTCCTATAAGTCTTCTCTGAAGAATTGATAAAGGTACAAACGAATAAAATGTTTATATATCACATTTTCAAATATCTATTTTTCTCAATTTTACTCGATCTCCTAAACGGTTAAAGATAGGACATCGGGGTTTCAGGCAGTGGATTCAGCACCACATTTTACATAAAATAAGTAATATAAGCCTACTCTGAAGAGTTGATAAAGGTACAAATGAATAAAATGTTTATATACCACATTTTCAAATATCTATTTTTCCCTAGTTTACTCGATCTCTTAAACGGTTAAAGATAGGACATCGCGGTTTTAACCAGTCGATTCAGCACCCCATTTTACATAAAATAAGTCCTATAAGTCTTCTTTGAAGAATTGATAAAGGTACAAACGAATAAAATGTTTATATATCACATTTTCAAATATCTATTTTTCTCCATTTTACTCGATTTTCTAAACGGTTAAAGATAGGACATTGGGGTTTTAACCCGGAGATTCAGCACCTTATTTTACATAAAAACAGCCCTATCGTGGTTTTAACCAGTGGATTCAGCACCCCATTTTACATAAAATAAGTCCTATAAGTCTTCTCTGAAGAATTGATAAAGGTACAAACGAATAAAATGTTTATATATCACATTTTCAAATATCTATTTTTCTCCATTTTACTCGATTTTCTAAACGGTTAAATATAGGACATCGGGGTTTTAACCAGTAGATTCAGCACCTTATTTTACATAAAAACAGTCCTATAAGTCAACTCTGAAGAGTTAATAAAGGTACAAACGAATAAAATGTTTATATATCACATTTTCAAATATCTATTTTTTTCCATTTTACTTGATCTCCTAAACGGTTAAAGATAGGACATTGGGGTTTTAAGCAGTGGATTCAGCATCACATTTTACATAAAATAAGTCCTATAAGTCTACTCTGAAGAGTTGATAAAGGTACAAACGAATAAAATGTTTATATATCACTTTTTCAAATATTTATTATTCTCAATTTTACTCGATCTCCTAAACGGTTAAAGATAGGACATTGTGGTTTTAACCAGAGGATTCAGCACCTTATTTTACATAAAATAAGTCCTACAAGTCAACTGTGAAGAGTTAATAAAGGTACAAATGAATAAAATGTTTATATATCACATTTTCAAATATCTATTTTTCTCCATTTTACTCGATCTCCTAAACGGTTAAAGATAGGACATCAGGGTTTCAAGCAGTGGATTCAGCACCATATTTTACATAAAAACACTCCTTTAAGTCAACTCTGAAGAGTTAATAAAGTTACAAACAAATAAAATGTTAATATATAACATTTTCAAATATTTATTTTTCTAAATCTTACTCGAATTCCTAAACGGTAAAAGATAGGACATCGGGGTTTTAAGCAGTGGATTCAGCACCACATTTTACATAAAATAAGTCCTATAAGTCTACTCTGAAGAGTTAATAAAGGTTCAAACGAATAAAAGGTTTATATATCACATTTTCAAATATCTATTTTTATTCATTTTGCTCGATCTCCTAAACGGTTAAAGATAGGACATCGCGGTTTTAATCAGTGAATTCAGCACCTCATTTTACATAAAATAAGTCCTATAAGTCAACTCTGAAGAGTTAATAAAGGTACAAACGAATAAAATGTTTATATATCTCATTTTCAAATATCTATTTGTCTCCATTTTACTCGATCTCCTAAACGGTTAAAGATAGGACATCGGGGTTTTAAGCACTAGATTCAGCACCTTATTTTACATAATGACAGTCCTATATGTCTACTATGAAAAGTTGATAAAGGTACAAACGAATAAAATGTTTATATATCACATTTTCAAATATCTATTTTTCTCTATTTTACTCGATCTCCTAAACGGTTAAATATAGGACATCTGGGTTTTAACCAGTAGATTCAGCACCTTATTTTACATAAAAACAGTCCTATAAGTCAACTCTGAAGAGTTAATAAAGCTACAAACGAATAAAATGTTTATATATCACATTTTCAAATATCTATTTTTTTCCATTTTACTCGATCTCCTAAACGGTTAAATATAGGACATTGGGGTTTTAAGCAGTGGATTCAGCACCACATTTTACATAAAATAAGTCCTATAAGTCTACTCTGAAGAGTTGATAAAGGTACAATTGAATAAAATGTTTAGGAGGGTTTTAATTTGTATATAAAAATATAAGTAACACTGATTCCAAATTTACATTTATTGTCTCAAGTACACAATTACGATACGATTTATAATTATACGTTTTACGATGATTCACTTATATTAATTTATTCAGAACACCTTTTATTTTTATTGCTAACTGTCATTACTGTCTCCTCTTCCTTTTTCTGTCAAAAGCTAACTTCCTCCTTATATCCCTTCTCTTATCACACGTTTAAATTTACGCGCCAAGGTGGCTACAAATGTTTATGTATCACATTTTCAAATTTCTATTTTTCTCTATTTTACTCGATCTCCTAAATGGTTAAAGATAGGACATTGTGGTTTTAAGCAGTGGATTCAGCACCATATTTTACATAAAATAAGTCCTTTAAGTCTACTCTGAAGAGTTGATAAAGGTACAAACGAATAAAATATTTATTTATCACATTTTCAAATATCTATATTTCTCCATTTTACTCGATCACCCAAACAATTAAAGATAGGACATCGGGGTTTTAAGCAGTGAATTCAGCACATTATTTTACATAAAATAAGTCCTATAAGTCTACTCTGAAGAGTTGATAAAGGTACAAACAAATAAAATGTTTATGTATCACATTTTGAAATATCTATTTTTCTCCATTTTACTCGATCTTCTAAACGGTTAAAGATAGAACATCGCGGTTTTTAATAGTGGATTTAGCACCTCATTTTACATAAAATAAGACCTATAAGCCTACTCTGAAGAGTTGATAAAGGTACAAACGAATAAAATGTTTATATATCACATTTTCAAATATCTATTTTTATTCATTTTACTCGATCTCCTAAACGGTTAAAGATAGGATATCGCGGTTTTAACCAGAGGAGTCAGCACCTTATTTTACATAAAATAAGTCCTATAAGTCAACTGTGAAGAGTTAATAAAGGTACAAATGAATAAAATGTTTATATATCACATTTTCAAATATCTATTTTTCTCCATTTTACTCGATTTTCTAAACGGTTCAAGACAGGACATCGGGGTTTTAACCAGTGGATTCAGTACCTTATTTTACATAAAAACAGTTTTATAAGTCTACTCTGAAGAGGTGATAAATGTTTAAACGAATAAAATGTTTATATATCACATTTTCAAATATCTATTATTCTCCAATTTACTCGATCTCCTAAACGGTTAAAGATAGGACATTGGGGTTTTAAGCAGTGGATTCAGCACCACATTTTACATAAAATAAGTCCTATAAGTCTACTCTGAAGAGTTGATAAAGGTACAAACAAATTATATGTTTATATATCACATTTTCAAATATCTATTTTTCTCCATTTTACTCGATCTCCTAAACGATTAAAGATAGGACATCGGGGTTTTAGGCAGTGGATTCAGCTCCTCATTTTACATAAAATATGTAATATAAGTCTACTCTGAAGAGTTGATAAAGGTACAAACGTATAAAATGTATATATACCACATTTTCAAATATCTATTTTTCTCTATTTTACTCGATCTCTTGAACAGTTAAAGATAGGACATCGCGGTTTTAAACAGTGGATTCAGCACCCCATTTTACATAAAATAAGTCTTATAAGTCTTCTCTGAAGAATTGATAAAGGTACAAACGAATAAAATGTTTATATATCACATTTTCAAATATCTATTTTTCTCCATTTTACTCGATCTCCTAAACGGTTAAAGATAGGACATCGGGGTTTTAGGCAGTGGATTTAGCACCACATTTTACATAAAATAAGTAATATATGTCTACTCTGAAGAGTTGATAAAGGTACAAACGAATAAAATGTTTATATACCACATTTTCAAATATCTATTTTTCTCTAGTTTACTCGATCTCTTAAACGGTTAAATATCTTTAACCGTTTCCTATCCTATCGGACATCGCGGTTTTAACCAGTGGATTCTGCACCCCATTTTACATAAAATAAGTCCTATAAGTCTTCTCTGAAGAATTGATAAAGGTACAAACGAATAAAATGTTTATATATCACATTTTCAAATATCTATTTTTCTCAATTTTACTCGATCTCCTAAACGGTTAAAGATAGGACATCGGGGTTTCAGGCAGTGGATTCAGCACCACATTTTACATAAAATAAGTAATATAAGCCTACTCTGAAGAGTTGATAAAGGTACAAACGAATAAAATGTTTATATACCACATTTTCAAATATCGATTTTTCCCTAGTTTACTCGATCTCTTAAACGGTTAAAGATAGGACATCGCGGTTTTAACCAGTCGATTCAGCATCCCATTTTACATAAAATAAGTCCTATAAGTCTTCTTTGAAGAATTGATAAAGGTACAAACGAATAAAATGTTTATATGTCACATTTTCAAATATCTATTTTTCTCTATTTTACTCGATTTTCTAAACGGTTATAGATAGGACATCGGTGTTTTAAGCACTGGATTCAACACCTTATTTTACACAAAAACAGTCCTATCGTGGTTTTAAGCAGAGGATTTAGTATCTTATTTTACATAAAATAAGTCCCATAAGTCTACTCTGAATAGTTGATAAAGGTACAAATGAATAAAATGTTTATATATTACATTTTCAAATATCTATTTCTCTCCATTTTACTGGATCTCCTAAACGGTTAAAGATAGGACATCGGTGTTTTAAGCACTGGATTCAGCAATTTATTTTACATAAAAACAGTCCTATATGTAAACTCGGAAGATTTAATAAAGGTACAAATGAATAAAATGTTTATATATCACATTTTCAAATATCAATTTTTCGCCATTTTACTCGATCTCCTAAACGGTTAAAGATAGGACATCGGGGTTTTAAGCAGTGGATTCAGCACCTAATTTTACATGAAATAAGTCTTATGAGTCTACTCTGAAGAGTTGATAAAGGTGCAAACGAATAAAATATTTATATATCACATTTTCAAATATCTATTTTTATTCATTTTACTCGATCTCCTAAACGGTTAAAGATAGGACATCGCGGTTTTAACCAGTGAATTCAGCACCTCATTTTACATGAAATAAGTCTCATGAGTCTACTCTGAAGAGTTAATAAAGGTACAAACGAGTAAAATATTTATGTTTCACATTTTCAAATATCTATTTTTCTCTATTTTACTCGATCTCCTAAACGGTTAATGATAGGACATTGTGGTTTTAACCAGAGGATTCAGCACCTTATTTTACATAAAATAAGTCCTACAAGTCAACTGTGAAAAATTAATAAAGGTACAAATGAATAAAATGTTTATATATCACATTTTCAAATATCTATTTTTCTCCATTTTACTCGATCTCCTAAACGGTTAAAGATAGGACATTGGGGTTTTAAGCAGTGGATTCAGCACCACATTTTACATAAAATAAGTCTTATAAGTCTACTCTGAAGAGTTGATAAAGGTACAAACGAGTAAAATGTTTATGTTTCACATTTTCAAATATCTATTTTTCTCTATTTTACTCGATCTCCTAAACGGTTAAAGATAGGACATTGTGGTTTTAACCAGAGGATTCAGCACCTTATTTTACATAAAATAAGTCCTATAAGTCAACTGTGAAGAGTTAATAAAGGTACAAATGAATAAAATGTTTATATATCACATTTTCAAATATCTATTTTTCTCCATTTTACTCGATCTCCTAAACGGTTAAAGATAGGACATCGTGGTTTCAAGCAGTGGATTCAGCACCTTATTTTACATAAAAACAGTCCTATAAGTCAACTCTGAAGAGTTAATAAAGGTACAAACGAATAATATGTTTATATATCACATTTTCAAATATCTATTTTTCTCCATTTTAGTCGATTTCCTAAAAGGTTAAAGATACGACATCGCATTTTTACACAAAATAAGTCCTATAAGTCCACTCTGAAGTGTTGATAAAGGTACAAACGAATAAAATGTTTATATATCACATTTTCAAATATCTATTTTTCTCTATTTTACTTTATCTCTTAATAGGTTAAAGATAGGACATCGCGGTTTTAACCAGTGGATTCAGCACCACATTTTACATAAATTAAGTTCTATAAGTCTACTCTAAAAAGGATAAAAGTACAAACGAATAAAATGTTTATATATCACATTTTCAAATTTCTTTTTTTCTTTATTTTACCGGATCTCTTAATAGGTTAAAGATAGGATATCGCGGTTTTAGCCAGAGGATTCAGCACCTTATTTTACATACAATAAGTCCTATAAGTCAACTGTGAAGAGTTAATAAAGGTACAAATGAATAAAATGTTTATATATCACATTTTCAAATATCTATTTTTCTCCATTTTACTCGATCTCCTAAACGGTTAAAGATAGGACATCGGGGTTTTAACCAGTGGATTCAGCACCACATTTTACATAAATTAAGTTCTATAAGTCTACTCTAAAAAGGATAAAGGTACAAACGAACAAAATGTTTATATATCACATGTTGAAATATCTATTATTCCCCATTTTACTCGATCTCCTAAACGGTTAAAGATAGGACATCGGGGTTTTAAGCAGAGGATTCAGCACCTAATTTTACTTCAAATAAGTCTCATGAGTCTACTCTGAAGAGTTAATAAAGGTGCAAACGAATAAAACATTTATATATCACATTTTCAAATATCTATTTTTATTCATTTTACTCGATCTCCTAAACGGTTAAAGATAGGGCATCGCGGTTTTAATCAGTGAATTCAGCACTTTATTTTACATAAAAACAGTCCTATAAGTCAACTCTGAAGAGTTAATAAAGGTACAAACGAATAATATGTTTATATATCACATTTTCAAATATCTATTTTTCTCCATTTTAGTCGATCTCCTAAAAGGTTAAAGATACGACATCGCATTTTTACACAAAATAAGTCCTATAAGTCCACTCTGAAGTGTTGATAAAGGTACAAACGAATAAAATGTTTATATATCACATTTTCAAATATTTATTTTTCTCTATTTTACTTTATCTCTTAATAGGTTAAAGATAGGACATCGCGGTTTTAACTAGTGGATTCAGCACCACATTTTACATAAATTAAGTTCTATAAGTCTACTCTAAAAAGGACAAAGGTACAAACGAATAAAATGTTTATATATCACATTTTCAAATTTCTTTTTTTCTTTATTTTACCGGATCTCTTAATAGGTTAAAGATAGGATATCGCGGTTTTAACCAGAGGATTCAGCACCTTATTTTACATAAAACAGTCCTATAAATCAACTCTGAAGAGTTAATAAAGGTACAAACGAATAAATTGTTTATATATCACATTTTCAAATATCTATTATTCTTCAATTTACTCGATCTCCTAAACGGTTAAAGATAGGACATTGGGGTTTTAAGCAGTGGATTCAGCACCACATTTTACATAAAATAAGTCCTATAAGTCTTCTCTGAAAAATTAATAAAGGTACAAACGAATAAAATGTTTATGTATCACATTTTCAAATTTCTATTTTTCTCTATTTTACTCGATCTCCTAAATGGTTAAAGATAGGACATTGTGGATTTAAGCAGTGGATTCAGCACTACATTTTACATAAATTAAGTCCTATAAGACTACTCTGAAGAGTTAATAAAGGTACAGACGAATAAAATGTTTTATATCACATTTTCAAATATCTATTTTTCTCCATTTTACTCGATCTCCTAAACGGTTAAAGATGGGACATCGGGGTTTTAAGCAGTGAATTCAGCACCTTATTTTACATAAAGTAAGTCCTATAAGTCTACTCTGAAGAGTTGATAAAGGTTCAAACGAATAAAATGTTTATATATCACATTTTCAAATATCTATTTTTATTCATTTTACTCGATCTCCTAAACGGTTGAAGATTGGACATCGCGGTTTTCACCAGTGAATTCAGCACCTTATTTTACATAAAATAAGTACTATAAGTCTACTCTCAAGGGTTGATAAACGTACAAACGATTAAAATGTTTATATATCACATTTTCAAATATCTATTTTTCTCCAATTTACTCGATCTCCTAAACGGTTAAAGATAGGACATCGGGGTTTCAAGCAGTGGATTTAGCACCTTATTTTACATAAAATAAGTCCTATATGTCTACTCTGAAGAATTGATAAAGGTAGAAACGAATAAAATGTTTATATATCACATTTTCAAATATCTATTTTTATTCATTTTACTTGATCTCCTAAACGGTTGAAAATAGGACATCGCGGTTTTCACCAGTGAATTCAGCACCTCATTTTACATAAAATAAGTACTACAAGTCTACTCTCAAGGGTTGATAAACGTACAAACGATTAAAATGTTTATATATCACATTTTCAAATATCTATTTCTCTCCATTTTACTGGATCTCCTAAACGGTTAAAGATAGGACATCGGTGTTTTAAGCACTGGATTCAGCAATTTATTTTACATAAAAACAGTCCTATATGTAAACTCGGAAGATTTAATAAAGGTACAAATGAATAAAATGTTTATATATCACATTTTCAAATATCAATTTTTCGCCATTTTACTCGATCTCCTAAACGGTTAAAGATAGGACATCGGGGTTTTAAGCAGTGGATTCAGCACCTAATTTTACATGAAATAAGTCTTATGAGTCTACTCTGAAGAGTTGATAAAGGTGCAAACGAATAAAATATTTATATATCACATTTTCAAATATCTATTTTTATTCATTTTACTCGATCTCCTAAACGGTTAAAGATAGGACATCGCGGTTTTAACCAGTGAATTCAGCACCTCATTTTACATGAAATAAGTCTCATGAGTCTACTCTGAAGAGTTAATAAAGGTACAAACGAGTAAAATATTTATGTTTCACATTTTCAAATATCTATTTTTCTCTATTTTACTCGATCTCCTAAACGGTTAATGATAGGACATTGTGGTTTTAACCAGAGGATTCAGCACCTTATTTTACATAAAATAAGTCCTACAAGTCAACTGTGAAAAATTAATAAAGGTACAAATGAATAAAATGTTTATATATCACATTTTCAAATATCTATTTTTCTCCATTTTACTCGATCTCCTAAACGGTTAAAGATAGGACATTGGGGTTTTAAGCAGTGGATTCAGCACCACATTTTACATAAAATAAGTCTTATAAGTCTACTCTGAAGAGTTGATAAAGGTACAAACGAGTAAAATGTTTATGTTTCACATTTTCAAATATCTATTTTTCTCTATTTTACTCGATCTCCTAAACGGTTAAAGATAGGACATTGTGGTTTTAACCAGAGGATTCAGCACCTTATTTTACATAAAATAAGTCCTATAAGTCAACTGTGAAGAGTTAATAAAGGTACAAATGAATAAAATGTTTATATATCACATTTTCAAATATCTATTTTTCTCCATTTTACTCGATCTCCTAAACGGTTAAAGATAGGACATCGTGGTTTCAAGCAGTGGATTCAGCACCTTATTTTACATAAAAACAGTCCTATAAGTCAACTCTGAAGAGTTAATAAAGGTACAAACGAATAATATGTTTATATATCACATTTTCAAATATCTATTTTTCTCCATTTTAGTCGATTTCCTAAAAGGTTAAAGATACGACATCGCATTTTTACACAAAATAAGTCCTATAAGTCCACTCTGAAGTGTTGATAAAGGTACAAACGAATAAAATGTTTATATATCACATTTTCAAATATCTATTTTTCTCTATTTTACTTTATCTCTTAATAGGTTAAAGATAGGACATCGCGGTTTTAACCAGTGGATTCAGCACCACATTTTACATAAATTAAGTTCTATAAGTCTACTCTAAAAAGGATAAAGGTACAAACGAATAAAATGTTTATATATCACATTTTCAAATTTCTTTTTTTCTTTATTTTACCGGATCTCTTAATAGGTTAAAGATAGGATATCGCGGTTTTAACCAGAGGATTCAGCACCTTATTTTACATACAATAAGTCCTATAAGTCAACTGTGAAGAGTTAATAAAGGTACAAATGAATAAAATGTTTATATATCACATTTTCAAATATCTATTTTTCTCCATTTTACTCGATCTCCTAAACGGTTAAAGATAGGACATCGGGGTTTTAACCAGTGGATTCAGCACCACATTTTACATAAATTAAGTTCTATAAGTCTACTCTAAAAAGGATAAAGGTACAAACGAACAAAATGTTTATATATCACATGTTGAAATATCTATTATTCCCCAGTTTACTCGATCTCCTAAACGGTTAAAGATAGGACATCGGGGTTTTAAGCAGAGGATTCAGCACCTAATTTTACATCAAATAAGTCTCATGAGTCTACTCTGAAGAGTTAATAAAGGTGCAAACGAATAAAACATTTATATATCACATTTTCAAATATCTATTTTTATTCATTTTACTCGATCTCCTAAACGGTTAAAGATAGGGCATCGCGGTTTTAATCAGTGAATTCAGCACTTTATTTTACATAAAAACAGTCCTATAAGTCAACTCTGAAGAGTTAATAAAGGTACAAACGAATAATATGTTTATATATCACATTTTCAAATATCTATTTTTCTCCATTTTAGTCGATCTCCTAAAAGGTTAAAGATACGACATCGCATTTTTACACAAAATAAGTCCTATAAGTCCACTCTGAAGTGTTGATAAAGGTACAAACGAATAAAATGTTTATATATCACATTTTCAAATATTTATTTTTCTCTATTTTACTTTATCTCTTAATAGGTTAAAGATAGGACATCGCGGTTTTAACTAGTGGATTCAGCACCACATTTTACATAAATTAAGTTCTATAAGTCTACTCTAAAAAGGACAAAGGTACAAACGAATAAAATGTTTATATATCACATTTTCAAATTTCTTTTTTTCTTTATTTTACCGGATCTCTTAATAGGTTAAAGATAGGATATCGCGGTTTTAACCAGAGGATTCAGCACCTTATTTTACATAAAAACAGTCCTATAAATCAACTCTGAAGAGTTAATAAAGGTACAAACGAATAAATTGTTTATATATCACATTTTCAAATATCTATTATTCTTCAATTTACTCGATCTCCTAAACGGTTAAAGATAGGACATTGGGGTTTTAAGCAGTGGATTCAGCACCACATTTTACATAAAATAAGTCCTATAAGTCTTCTCTGAAGAATTAATAAAGGTACAAACGAATAAAATGTTTATGTATCACATTTTCAAATTTCTATTTTTCTCTATTTTACTCGATCTCCTAAATGGTTAAAGATAGGACATTGTGGATTTAAGCAGTGGATTCAGCACTACATTTTACATAAATTAAGTCCTATAAGACTACTCTGAAGAGTTAATAAAGGTACAAACGAATAAAATGTTTTATATCACATTTTCAAATATCTATTTTTCTCCATTTTACTCGATCTCCTAAACGGTTAAAGATGGGACATCGGGGTTTTAAGCAGTGAATTCAGCACCTTATTTTACATAAAGTAAGTCCTATAAGTCTACTCTGAAGAGTTGATAAAGGTTCAAACGAATAAAATGTTTATATATCACATTTTCAAATATCTATTTTTATTCATTTTACTCGATCTCCTAAACGGTTGAAGATTGGACATCGCGGTTTTCACCAGTGAATTCAGCACCTTATTTTACATAAAATAAGTACTATAAGTCTACTCTCAAGGGTTGATAAACGTACAAACGATTAAAATGTTTATATATCACATTTTCAAATATCTATTTTTCTCCAATTTACTCGATCTCCTAAACGGTTAAAGATAGGACATCGGGGTTTCAAGCAGTGGATTTAGCACCTTATTTTACATAAAATAAGTCCTATATGTCTACTCTGAAGAATTGATAAAGGTAGAAACGAATAAAATGTTTATATATCACATTTTCAAATATCTATTTTTATTCATTTTACTTGATCTCCTAAACGGTTGAAAATAGGACATCGCGGTTTTCACCAGTGAATTCAGCACCTCATTTTACATAAAATAAGTACTACAAGTCTACTCTCAAGGGTTGATAAACGTACAAACGATTAAAATGTTTATATATCACATTTTCAAATATCTATTATTGTCCAATTTACTCGATCTCCTAAACGGTTTAAGATAGGACATCGCGGTTTTAACCAGTGAATTCAGCACCTCATTTTACATAAAATAAGTCCTGTAAGTCTACTCTAAAAAGAATAAAGGTACAAACGAATAAAATGTTTAAATATCACATTTAGAAATATCTATTATTCCCCATTTTACTCGATCTCCTAAACGGTTAAAGATAGGACATCGGTGTTTTAAGCACTGGATTCAGCACCTTATTTTACATAAAAACAGTCCTATATGTAAACTCGGAAGATTTAATAAAGGTACAAATGAATAAAATGTTTATATATCACATTTTCAAATATCAATTTTTCGCCATTTTACTCGATCTCCTAAACGGTTAAAGATAGGACATCGGGGTTTTAAGCAGTGGATTCAGCACCACATTTTACATAAATTAAGTCCTATAAGACTACTCTGAAGAGTTGATAAAGGTACAAACGAATAAAATGTTTTATATCACATTTTCAAATATCTATTTTTCTCCATTTTACTCGATCTCCTAAACGGTTAAAGATATGACATCGGGGTTTTAAGCAGTGAATTCAGCACCTTATTTTACATAAAGTAAGTCCTATAAGTCTACTCTGAAGAGTTGATAAAGGTACAAACGAATAAAATGTATATATACATTTTCAAATATCGATTTTTCTCTATTTTACTCGATCTCCTAAACGGTTAAAGATAGGACATCGGGGTTTTAAGCAGTGGATTCAGCACCTAATTTTACATGAAATAAGTCTTATGATTCTACTCTGAAGAGTTGATAAAGGAGCAAACGAATAAAATATTTATGTATCACATTTTCAAATATCTATTTTTATTCATTTTACTCGATCTCCTAAACGGTTAAAGATAGGACATCGCGGTTTTAACCAGTGAATGTAGCACCTCATTTTACATAAAATAAGTATTATAATTCTACTCTCAAGGGTTGATAAAGGTACAAACGATTAAAATGTTTATATATCACATTATCAAATATCTATTATTCTCCAATTTACTCGATCTCCTAAACGGTTAAAGATAGGACATCGTGGTTTTAAGCAGAGGTTTTAGGACCTTATTTTACATAAAATATCTTGACAAACATTAAAAGGTTGACCATTTGTGGTGGCCTATATTCAAATTTATATTTGTATCTTAATTGTTTAAAAGGAATTTGTCACCAAAAAAAGGGCCCTCCCGCTCAACAATGTTTAAAACGAAATAAAATCGATTCATTCTAGAATAAAATCTCAATGTAATGACAACGAATTCGAATCTCAACGTTCTTGTACTTGTAACAATTGTCTTGTGTTATAGTTTTCTCGTGACTTGTTTTGTACAATTGTACAATAATTAACAACATTTGTTATATTAATAAAGTGCATCTTGCAAAGTTAACATAAGAATCAGTGCCTTATTACACGCGCACCTACACAATCTACAACAAAAAACATTGGTTTTTCGAGCCGGATCTGGGGCACAAGTCCGAGCATTGTGCAACGGGTTCAAAATTCGAAAAATTGGAGCATTTTGGGGTGAAAATCGTGGCAATTCCAGTGGCCCAATCAAATAGAGGAAGCCAGAAGTCGTCCTTCAAACAAGTAGGAAGCCGAGTCTCTAGTTGGTCCACTGCACGAAGAAAAGGCCGTTTTTTCTCCCGTCCACATTCCATTCGAAGTAAGTTTCTCCAATTTCCTTACAACTTTTTTCTCAATTTGTACTATTCATTCGCTTAACATCGACGAAATTTATTAGCAATTTACCAGTTTTAATAAAAAATTCTATTCGCATTTTTAATCAACCTTTTCAAGTGAAATTTTGTACTATTTAATATCATGGACGTTTTGATCAAAAGGCGTAGTACTGTCAAGTCGCAGAACACTGTTTTTGCAAATTACATAACTAAATTGTTGGGAGAGCATCCCAATAAATCGCTAAACAAAGTAGAAATTTTCCAATTAGAAAAACGCATTTCAAAAGCGGAGCCATTGTTAGAAAAATATGAGACCGTGCAGTCAGAAATTGAAGAGTTGACGGATGATTTGGAAGCTCAATTAGACGATCGCGAAGCTTTTGAAGGCACACACTACACGGCACTTAGCCATGCAACCGGTCTACTAGCCGCAAGTCGAGCGTATCTCTTAACTCAATCGTCGGACAAAAATGTCGCTGATCCTCCAGCTCCAGCCAATAACTCGGAATCGCCTCCTGAAAATACTGCAAATACTAATAATGCAGAATCGGTCAACATGGATAACCTTGACTCGAACATAAATGGAATTGTCCGAATAGACCCTCCACTCAATCGTAACATTCCATTTAACTTTCCGGGGCTCATCGAAAATTTACAAAACATTAAACTGCCTATTATCGATATTCCAAAGTTCGAAGGTGATTTCGAGAGCTGGTTGGAATTCCGAGACACATTTTCATCATTAATACATTCAAATATTTCAATTCCCGCCATTACTAAATTCCACTATCTGCGTTTCTCACTGCGCGGAAGCGCATTTCAAATTATCGCGAATTTAGACATTTCCACGGTTCATTACCCTGACGCGTGGGACTTAGTTTGTGAGCGGTACGACAATTCCAGGCTCTTAATTCAGAATCATGTGAACGCGCTCTACTCAGTCTCCAAAATCAGCGTCGAATCATCAACGGCATTACGAAAACTGGCCGATAGTATCGTCAAGCACTTAAGATCGTTAAATAAATTGGGAGAACCCACTGAATTTTGGGACACACTAATCATTCATTGTATGGCCGCAAAATTAGATCCTTCAACATCGCGTAAATGGGAGGAAGCAAAGGCGTCTCTCTCACATCATGCAGAACTTAAAAAATTTCTTAAATTTCTTAAAGAGCGAGCTGACCTGCTAGAGGCTCTTGAACGCAATAACTACAAAAGGCAAGCTCCCGCCAAAGAAACTCGTGTCAAATCGTTCGTCGCAATTAAGGGTCGTTGCGCTTTCTGTTCTGGTGATCACTATATACAAAAGTGTCAATCCTTTCTAAATCTAACTATTCAAATACGTATTGAGGGTGCAAAGCGAAACAATCTTTGCCTTAACTGCTTGCGCCCAGGTCACTTGCTGAAGCAATGTAAGTCTGGTACATGCACAACGTGTCACAGTCGTCACAACACGCTGCTGCATATCAACACATCCCAGCAATCGGGAACTAACCCACTCAACAATCAACCAAGCACTAGTCGTGACTCAAGCGTGGTAATGTCGTCTCAAATTCGTAATTCTTCTCAAACATTGTTGTCCACTATTCAAATCAAGATACTTGGCAAAAACAATCAAATACACACAGCCAGAGCACTTCTCGACCCTGGATCGCAAAGTAACTTTATTAGTTCGCGATTAGTGGAACTATTGCAAATTCCTAAAAGCCCAACAAACATTAGTATATGCGGCATAAACTCGTCTTCGTCTCAAGTATCTTTCAAAATATCTACCACAATAAAATCAACTATCAACAACTTCTCAATGAATCTCGATTGTCTCGTAATACCTGAGATAGCGGGTGATATACCAAACAAGGCGGTAAACATTCAGCGTTTGTAAATCCCACCTAATATAAGTCTAGCCGATCCCCAATTTCATGCGCCAGGCAAAGTCGATCTCTTGTTAGGTGTCGATTGTTTTTGGAAAATAATGTGTGTCGGCCAAATTAATTTATCAGATAATGGCCCCCCATTCTTACGAAAAACTACTTTCGGGTGGATTGTCGCGGGGTCTGTCGGGAAAAACGCACTACCACCAGTATCTATTTGCAATTTTGCGAAAAATAATTCAGTTGATCAACAACTTCAAAAATTCTGGGAAATCGAGGAGCTTTCCGACCCTCAACTCGTGTCTGCCGATGAGCAATCATGCGAAGAGTTATTCGTTTCTACCACACATCGCAATGAGCAGGGGAAATTCGTCGTCACAATCCCATTAAAAGATTCACCCAGTAAATTAGGTAATTCGTATGATGCAGCCTTTAAGCGATTTTTATCCTTAGAGCGCAAATTTAAACAAAACACTGACTTTAAGCGTAGATACTGTGAGTTTATCAATGAATACATAAAAATGGGTCATATGGTAAGAGTGTCTGAAGCCAACAAATCGTCATTTGCTTACTACATGCCACACCATGGCGTTCTAAAAGAGAGTAGCGCCACTACAAAACTTCGCGTAGTCTTCGACGCGTCCTGTCGTACCACTACCGGTGTTTCAATGAATGACATCCAAATCGTTGGTCCCACTCTACAACCTTAATTGTTCACGGCCCTTGTACGTCATCGAAAGTACAACTTCTTTCTAGGCGTTGACATCGAAAAGATGTACCGCATGTGCAACGTCAACCCATCACAGTGGCCATTACAGCGCATACTTTGGCGCGAAAATGCTTGCGATCAAATGACGGAATACGAGCTCACTACTGTTACATATGGAACCGCGTCTGGTTCGTTTTTGGCGACAAGATGTCTTGCGCAAGTTGGTTTGGATTTTCAAAGTCCTCTAATCTCCGAAATCATACGCAATCACTTCTACGTGGATGACCTCCTCGCAGGAGGAGAGTCAGAGCTTGAGGTAATAAAAATCGCAAGTCAATTGTCGCAAACATTGCTCGCCGCTGGTTTCAGGCTGTACAAATGGGTCTCAAACAGTCAGGTTATTTTGGACGCAATTCTGGGAGCAGAAAACGTCAATACAATTAATTTTGGCTCAAATAATAACACCAAAACGCTCGGCATGTGGTATAACGGCTCATCAGACACTATTTCTTACGTGATTTCCCCTAATACACCATCGCACATCACAAAACGAACTCTTTTATCGGAAATTTCTCAGGTATTCGATCCTCTTGGACTTCTTAGCCCTGCTTCAATTGTCGCGAAAATTATTCTGCAAGATCTGTGGCTCTCTAAACTTTCTTGGGACGAAACCATACCAAATCATCTTCACACAAGGTATATCGCCTTTCGCGAGCAGCTCATTTGTTTAAACAATCTGACCATTCCCCGCAAAATCTTCTGCATCAATCCATCGCGAGCCGTCATACATGGATTTGCAGATGCGTCGTTAAAAGCATACGGCGCATGCATATACGTTCATTCCGAAAGCGAGACAGAAGTCTCATCTCGATTAGTTTGCGCAAAATCGAAAGTTGCGCCTATCAAACAGCTCACCATCCCTCGGTTGGAGCTGATGGCGGCTGTTCTGCTTGCGAAACTAATGAATAAAGTCATTACGTCGTTAAACATTGAGTTCGATAGCGTTAATTACTGGTCGTACTACTCTTACTCCGAAAGAAATAAAAAACGCGAGATCGTTTCTAATAAAATTTGCTCAACAAAACACATTATCTGACGAATTAACTGGTCTAAAACAAACGGGAGAAGTGTCTTCCAAAAGCAAAATCTGCAAACTCAACCCATTCCATGATAGCGAAGGAATAATTCGCGTTGGTGGGCGCCTCGAATACTCAAATATCAACTATGACAAAAAACACCCGATTGTTCTATCCGCTAAACATCACTATTCAAAATTACTAGTCGAGAAAACGCATATTCTATTACTTCATGCCGGTCAACAACACACACTTGCCGCCATTCGTGAAAATTTTTGGCTTATAGGTGGTAGAAACTTAATTCGCAAAACAGTTTTCCAATGCGTTCGCTGCTTTAGAGTCAAACCCCGCGAAATAGCGCCGATTATGGGAAATTTGCCTGTAGAGCGAGTCGTTCCTTCACTCCCGTTCACAATCACTGGAGTTGATTACGCTGGTCCTTTCTCCATTAAGGACAGGCAAGGACGTGGTTGCAAGGTGACAAAGAGCTATGTAAGCGTATTTGTGTGCTTTTCTACTCGTGCTATCCATTTAGAACTCGTATCGGATTTAACAAAGGACGCCTTTTTAGCTGCTTTGAGGCGATTTATCGCTCGGCGTGGCAAGCCGACTCAAATATTTTCCGACAATGGCACGAATTTCGTGGGCGCGAACTCCGAAATGGAGAAATTGGGTGAATTTATGAAAGCAAATTCTGACGAGTTGACCGAAACTATTCAAAACAACGGTATAATTTGGAATTTTATTCCACCCCAGTCGCCTCACTTCGGTGGCTTATGGGAGGCTGGGGTCAAGTCAACAAAATCTCACTTGAAAAGAGTTGCCGGTAACGCTCTACTCACATTCGAACAATTTTACACACTTCTGGTACAAATTGAAGAAGTACTAAATTCAAGACCCATGAGTCCGCTGTCTTCCGATCCATCCGACTTCACTCCCTTAACTCCCTCTCATTTCTTAATCGGTCGCCCACAAACATCAATCCACAACCCCGACGTAACGGCAATTCCAGAAAATCGACTAGACAACTACCAAAGAATTCAGCAGCTGCAGCAACACTTCTGGCAGCGGTGGACGAAAGAATATGTGGCCGAACTCCAGCAACGTGTGAAGTGGCCCAGAGGAAATGGCGTTTTAAACAAGGGTGATTTGGTGCTAATTAAAGATAATAATTTGCCTCCGTTAAAGTGGGCCCTCGGCCGAATCGAAGAACTGCACAAGGGAAAAGACGGCGTCGCAAGAGTAGCTTCATTAAAAACGAGTAGTGGAGTGATTAAACGCAGTTTTTCAAAAATTTGCCCATTACCAAAAGTGTAAAATGTGTAGTAATTCAAAGTGCAACCGTAATACTTTCACTGCAAAATATTGTACCTGAATCTTTATTATTGTTCTATTTTGTATGTGTCTCTTTTATTTTTTTTTGTGTACTTTAAGACAATGATGTCTTCAAGGCCGGGAGCATGTTGACAAACATTAAAAGGTTGACCATTTGTGGTGGCCTATATTCAAATTTATATTTGTATCTTAATTGTTTAAAAGGAATTTGTCACCAAAAAAAGGGCCCTCCCGCTCAACAATGTTTAAAACGAAATAAAAATCGATTCATTCTAGAATAAAATCTCAACGTTCTTGTACTTGTAACAATTGTCTTGTGTTATAGTTTTTTCTCGTGACCTGTTTTGTACAATTGTACAATAATTAACAACATTTGTTATATTAATAAAGTGCATCTTGCAAAGTTAACATAAGAATCAGTGCCTTATTACACGCGCACCTACACAATCTACAACAAAAACAAAATAAGTCCTATAAGTCTACTCTGAATAGTTGATAAAGGTACAAACGAATAAAATGTTTATATATCACATTTTCAAATATCTATTTTTCTCTATTTCAATCGTTCTCCTAAACGGTTAGAGATAGGACATCGGTGTTTTAGGCAGTGGATTCAGCACCACATTTTACATAAAATAAGTAATATAAGTCTACTCTGAAGAGTTGATAAAGGTACAAACGAATAAAATGTTTATATATCACATTTTCAAATATCTATTTTTCTCCATTTTACTCGATCTCCTAAACGGTTAAAGATAGGACATCGGGGTTTTAAGCAGTGAATTCAGCACCTTATTTTACATAAAAACAGTCCTATATGTCTACTATGAAAAGTTGATAAAGGTACAAACGAATAAAATGTTTATATATCACATTTTCAAATATTTATTTTTATTCATTTTACTCGATCTCCTAAACGGTTAAAGATAGGACATCGCGGTTTTAACCAGTGGATTCAGCACCACATTTTACTTAAAATAAGTTCTATAAGTCTACTCTAAAAAGGATAAGGGCACAAACGAATAAAATGTTTTTATATCACATTTTGAAATATCTATTATTCCCCATTTTACTCGATCTCCTAAACGGTTAAAGAAGGACATCGCGGTTTTAACCAGTGGATTCAGCACCATATTTTATATAAAAACAGTCCTATATGTCTACTATGAAAAGTTGATAAAGGTACAAACGAATAAAATGTTTATATATTACTTTTTCAAATATCTATTTTTCTCCATTTCACTCGATCTCCTAAACGGTTAGAGATAGGTCATCGGGGTTTTAGGCAGTGGATTCAGCACCACATTTTACATAAAATAAGTAATATAAGTCTACTCTGAAGAGTTGATAAAGGTACAAACGAATAAAATGTTTATATATCACATTTTCAAATATCTATTTTTCTCCATTTTACTCGATCTCCTAAACGGTTAAAGATAGGACATCGCGGTTTTAATCAGTGAATTCAGCACCTCATTTTACATGACATAAGTCCTATGAGTCTACTCTAAAAAGGATAAAGGTACAATCGAATAAAATGTTTATATATCACATTTTGAAATATCTATTATTCCCCATTTTACTCGATCTCCTAAACGGTTAAAGTAGGACTTCGCGGTTTTAACCAGTGGATTCAGCACCTCATTTTACATAAAATAAGTCCTATAAGTCAACTGTAAAGAGTTATTAAAGGTACAAATGAATAAAATGTTTATATATCACATTTTCAAATATCTACTTTTCTCCATTATACTCGATCTCCTAAACGGCTAAAGATAGGACATCGGGGATTCAAGCAGTGGATTCAGCACCTTATTTTACATAAAAACAGTCCTATATGTCTACTATGAAAAGTTGATAAAGGTACAAACGAATAAAATGTTTATATATCACATTTTCAAATATCTATTTTTATTCATTTTACTCGATCTCCTAAACGGTTAAAGATAGGACATCGCGGTTTTAACCAGTGGATTCAGCACCACATTTTACATAAAATAAGTTCTATAAGTCTACTCTAAAAAGGATAAGGGCACAAACGAATAAAATGTTTATATATCATATTTTGAAATATCTAAAAAGGATAAGGTGCAACGAAGTGTTTTGGCCGTAATAGAACAGAAAAGGATATTTGGAGAATGGATGATGGATTTGGAAGACCTAGAAGAAAGAAAATATTTAATTAGATTTGTAAACTGTTAGATAGGATTTACATACTTACATTTAAACACACATTACACTGAAAGGATTGAATTGATGAATTAATTGGAGTGTTATATATATGTAAAGGTTTATGCGGCACACTTATCAACCTGAAATACAGTAAAAATTAGTAATTGAAAGACAAATTAACTATAACTTACCGTAATAAATATCATTTAAGCCGTTGGAAAATATTTGGAGGTTATGTCATTTGACATATTAGTTACTTTTTCTAGTTAATGTTGGAATTGCAAATTCCACTGTTGGAAGTGGGAGAAATAGTAGGGAAAAGAGTGGGAGCAGTATAAAAGCCGCTGGACAGTCGTTTTCCGGCAGTTCGCTGCAGTTCCTACCTGGAAGAAACATTGGAGTCGAGGTAATTGGAAGAAGCAATTGCAGCTCTGTACGGCCCTCTTAGTAGTATTCCTACAGAGTTTCAAAGACCCCTTCTCATAAGAGATGTTGTCTTTGAGGCACCTGGAGCCCCAACTATTGTCCGAGTTGGGATACTCTAGTTTAATATCGCGTTAGATTCGTGTATGGAAGAAGAAATTTCGTGTTAGGTTCATAGCAATATATCGCGTTTTGTATTAATAATTGTACCGTTTGGTTGTTTGAAAGCCGTAGTAATTGATCCTTTAAGTCCATATTCCTTTCAATCACACTTTTCCCAACACATACACATATTTATTATTATTTGTTAATTTCATTTAATTTAATTAGTTAAATATTGATGCATTCAAATAGTATTGATCAATAAATGTTATTAATTTGAGTTAATAATTTTTGAGTCTTATTTGCGTTATTTTCATTTCAAAGTCCAATAAAATAAAATCAGAACCCTGGAATTATACCCGTTTGCCCCGCTAATAGCCCAAGCTACCTTGAGAGCTGTGTAATAAGTTTTTGGAAGTTGATTTCTGTTCATCGTTGGATAAAAAGTCGTTGCAGAGACATCGATTTTGTTTGATTTTAAATTCTTTCCCGGTTTGAAAGGAAACCTGGTGGCGCCCGAGTTATTTTGAATTTATGTGAAAGTACTATTTGAATTTAGAAATAATATTTGTACCGTCTAATATTTGAATTATTTTCATCCTATTAAATTGACATATTGCGAACAGAAATTGAACTGCTTAAATAACATTACATAATTTGGCACCTGCGAGCAGGGACTTATTTGATTTTGTTACACAGATTCGATTTTTTTTTTACTAATTTGTTTAATTGTTTATTGAAATATTGGTTGAGTTAAAACCATAGTTAATAATTTGAGTTAATTTTCATTACATAAAAGATACAAAATACAAAAAGACACTGACACAAAGGAATAATGGATCAGCTTAGACAAAATACTGTTTTTTATGGCTTTTCTGTAGAGGAATTACAGGAAATAGATGAAAGAATTAATTTTTATAAAAATTGCGTTACAACAACTCCGACTACAAATACTACGACATTTACGTCGTCTAGACCTATTTCCTCTGAAATATTTCAACCCGGTGGTGCTTTACCAACACCAGAAAAATTAAATTTTGACAAAACTCCTTCAGTTCCTCCTGTATTTAATACTATACCGTTATATAAAGAAGATCCACCCGTAGATTATTCATTTAATTCAAATAAATGTTATAATGATAAATTTAATAATATTAGTTCAAATAATTCTGCTTTATATCACATTCATAAATGGAATTTGAGTTTTGATGGGACAACCGATCCTATTTTATTTTTAAAAAGGTTAGATGAATTGAGATTATTATATAATTTCACATTTGAGGAAATATTAGTAGGAATTTCAATATTATTGAAAGACAATGCATTACTATGGTACCGAAACTACAGAATGAACTGGCAAAATTGGTCAGACTTCGAAAGTGACTTTAAATTATTCTTTATACCTGGCGATTATGAAATTCGAATTGAAGAACAAATAAGTAAAAGAGTACAAAAATCTCATGAAACAGGATTAGAATATTTAGTGTCATTGCAAACTTTAATGCGTAGATTGCCTAATTATAGTGAAAATAAAAAGTTATATTGGTTGCACAGGAATTTACTTCCTGAATATAGACAGTTTATACCCCGTCATAGTTTTAACACCGAATATGAATTAATAAATAGTATTCGAGAGTATGATCAATTAAAACAGGATTTAAATCAAACTAATAATAAAAATTCTAATCGTTTATTTAATCCTAATCCTTTTGCCAATAAAAATAACTATAATAATCAAAATTTTGTCAAACCAAATAATTTTAAACCGAATAGCAATTATAACCGTAATCCATTTCAACCGTTGAGAAATGAAAGGCCGTTTAATCAATATAATTCACCTGTAAATCAGATTAATTCAGTAAGATCTAATAATTTTAATCAAAATTATACAAATTCTTCATTTGAAAATAACAGATCTAAACCGTTTGACAATAAACCGTTATATAATAATATACCGGTACACCAGGATAATCGTATTAGATTAAATTCTAATAAAAATTATAATAATGTCCGACCGTATAATTCAACCTCCGTAGTTAGTCAAGTAAGTTCAATACCGTCGAATAATGATAAATATCGGCCACAAACAAATAATATTCCTAATCAAACTAGACAAGAAAATAATTTTTCAAACAAACAAACATACAGAAATCCGGTAACCGAAAATAAAAATAAACCAGTTCAGTTCCAACAGAATCAGGAAATTCAGTTAGAAAAGTCTAAGAACTTTAAAGAAATTAAACATGCTGTTTGTTATAATTGTGGAATTGTAGGACATTTCAAAAGTGAATGCAAAGGTCAGAGAAAAATATTCTGTTACAAGTGCTTAGAACCGAATGTAACCATGAAAAATTGTTATAAATGCAATAAATTTTCGGGAAACTAAAAACCAGCTGTCCTGAAAGAGGCACTGAACAGTTGGTGAAAGCGGAAGCCTCTAAAACCGAAAACTTTGTAAGCAACTTTAATCCCGTTGAATTATCAAAATCAAATTTCAATTTAGTAGTTAAAAATCCTGTAATTTCAAAAGTAGATCAGCACACACAAAATTCCGTAAATAGCGAAAATAAATCTGTTGTAGAAAAATCCGTTGATAAATTAGTCAAAGTTAGAGACAGTTCGTTAGATGATATTGTAGATAAAAGAATTTTTGTTCCAATTACAATTAAAAATAGGAAATATTGTGCCTTAGTAGACCCCGGATCAGTTCATTCGTTTATAGGGGAAAAGATTAAAAATGAATTACCCGATTTAGTGGATTTGAATACTGAAGCCACTGCAAAATTAGCTAACGGTGTTTTAGTATCTGTTACTGTACAGTTCAATTTAACATTTAGTATTGCCCATTATGAAATCAATGACAAATTTAGATTTTTGCCGTCTTTAGTAAATGATATGCTCATTGGAGCTGACATCTTAAATCACTACGATGGATGGATAGATTTAGGAAAGTGTAGATTGTTTTTATGCGGAAAACAAATTCCATTAATAGAAAATATAGGAATTGCTAGTATCGAAAGGGTTCAAATGAGGGAAATTTCCGTTACAAATAGTTCCGTAGTTCATAATGTTATTGAGGAAGTCAGTAGAGGAAAATCGGTAGAGGAAGTACAAAAAGAAAAGTTAGAAAAATTTATTAAAGATGAATTAGACAAATTTAATGAAATTTCCGGCCCAACTCATTTCGTAGAACATAAAATTAAATTATCAGATCCTACACCCATAAAACAAAGAAGCAGACCGCAAAATCCAAAAATGCAACAATTAGTTAACGAACAGGTAGATGAAATGTTGGAAAAAGGTATTATAGAACCTTCATCTAGTCCTTGGAGTTCTCCGATAGTTATGGTACCTAAGAAAAACGGTACATATAGGTTTTGCGTTGATTTTCGTAAGGTAAACCAAGTCTCTGTTAAAGATGCGTACCCATTACCACACATAAATGGAATTTTAAATAAATTAAGGGAAGCTAAATTTATTAGTACGATTGATTTAAAAAATGGTTATTGGCTAATACCGTTATCAGATGAAAGTAAGCCAATTACAGCTTTTACAATTCCGGGTAGAGGATTATTTCAGTTTAGAGTTATGCCGTTTGGATTGCATTCTGCACCCGCTACCTTTCAAAGACTGTTGGATACTATAATTGGTCCTGAAATGGAGCCAAAAGCATTTGCGTATTTAGACGATATAGTAGTTTTAGGAAAGACATTTGACGAACATTTACAAAATTTAAAAGAAGTTTTTGATAGACTAAAAGAGGCTAAATTTATTGTGAACATAGAAAAATGCAAATTTGCGGAAAAATCAATCAAATATTTAGGATATTTAATTACCGATCAAGGAATACAGACAGATCCTGATAAAGTTGAATCTATAGTAAAATTACCCGTACCGACAAATGTAAAACAAATAAGATCATTTCTAGGAATTGCGTCTTGGTATCGTAGATTTATACCAGCATTTTCAACTATTTCAGCCCCCTTAACTAAATTATTACATAAAAATCAAAAATTCATTTGGACAGATGATCAAACTTTTGCGTTTAATGCGATTAAAAACTGTTTAACTAAAGCCCCCGTATTAGGTTGTCCCGATTTTGAAGTACCATTTAATTTGCAAACAGATGCATCAGATTATGGATTAGGTGTAGCTTTAACTCAAATTCAGGATGGAAGAGAGCGTGTCATAGCATACGCAAGTAGAACTTTAAATTCAGCAGAAAAGAATTATTCAGTAACCGAAAAGGAATGTTTAGCTATTGTTTGGGGAATAGAGAAAATGAGACCTTATTTAGAAGGATACAAATTTATAGTAACAACCGATCATCAAAGTTTAAAGTGGTTGCAATCTATTAAAAGTCCGTCAGGTAGAATAGCCCGTTGGAGCGTATTTTTACAATCGTTTGATTTTGAAATTGTATATAGAAAAGGCAGCTTAAATAGAGTAGCAGACGCGTTATCACGTCAACCTTTACCGTTAGATAATGATACCGTAGTAGTTGATAATGAAATTTGTAATTTAGATTTAGTGAATGAATGGGGTGAATGTGTGTGGTATAAGAGTAAAGTTAAGGAAGTTAAGAAAAATCCGGAGAAATATCCTGATTATTGTTTGAAAAATGATAGATTATATAGGCATATATTAGATAGTAGTGATTTAAAGGAAAATAACGAATATAAAGCATGGAAATTATGTGTGCCAAAAAGTTTAAGAGACACAGTTTTAGTAGAAAATCATGATGTGCCCAACGCAGGTCACTTAGGTATTTCCAAAACTTGCAATCGTATTGCACGAAATTATTACTGGCCTGGTATGTTTAGGGACATCGGAAAATATGTTAGGAACTGTAAGAAATGCCGTTGTTATAAGAGCAATCAGCAACAAATAGCTGGTAAAATGCAACCGTTTATAGCATCTCAGCCATGGGATATAATTAGCACAGATTTAGTAGGTCCGTTGCCTAGATCTAAGAAAGGGAATTGTTATTTAGTAGTATTTCAAGATAAATTTACAAAATGGGTTCATGCGAAACCGTTAAAGAAGGCTACAGCGAAATTAGTGTGCCAAACGTTTTATGAGGATATTGTGTTAAAGTTTGGTTGTCCTAGAGTTTTGATTAGTGACAATGGAACACAATATGACTGTAAATTAATGAAAGATTTGTTAGGTGAATTAGGGATTAAACATAGATTTACTCCTCCGTATACGCCCTAGCTAATCCCGTAGAAAGATCAAATCGTACATTAAAGACAATGATTGGTCAGTACTGTGAAAATGATCATAGGGAATGGGATATACACATTAGCGAATTTTTGTTTTCAATTAACACCGTTAAAAATGATTCAACTAATTTTTCACCTGCGTACTTAAATTTTGGAAGGGAATTGGAAATTCCAAAAGCATTGTACAGAAATAATTTAGATGATAATGTTGATACAATAGAAAATAATATAGGTTTAGAGAATAGAGTTTCGCAATTAGATAATTTAAGGAAAACGTATGAATTTGTTAAAGAAAATATGGTCCGTGCGTTCAACAATCAAAGTAAATATTATAATTTACGTAGGAGAGAATTGCGTTGTAAAATAGGTGATCATGTATATAAAAAAGAACACCATTTGTCTTCCGCTATTCAAAATTTTGCTGCTAAGTTAGCACCAAAATATTCAGGACCGTATGAGATCATTAAAGTTATTTCACCCGTTGTTTATGATTTAAAAGACCTTAATGATAACCGTAGAATTAGAAATGTTCATATTAAGGACCTTAAATCCGTTTAAATTAACCCGTTTTGTTTCATTTTGTTTTAGTTATCCGTACTTCGCAAGTTGCTAGTTAATTTATACAAGTTACCATTGACCGTTACCATAGTAACATCCAAGTTTGTTGATTTCGTTTGCTAGATTGTTAAAAGTTGTTCAAGTTTTAATTGAATTTTTCCGTTGGAAATTATAATTGTTGTAAAAATAAAAATTTGTTATTATTGTTATAAATATGGCGGAAGAAGATCAAGATATCATCCAATTACTAGACGAATTTATCGAAGAGGAATTCTTGCATGGGATAGAGAAAAATCCAGAAATCAATTTAATGCCCGTTGAATCACCAATAATTACACCACAGGTAAAGAATAAAGAACCCCTAAAAGATAAAACTCCCCGTAAAATACCATATAACATAACAACCCCCAAAAGAACCATTGCTCGAAGAGATTATACTGTTAAAATACAATTAAGAGGCCCTGGACAATGTTGGTCTTGTGGGTTAATGGGTCACCCAAGGAGATATTGTCCAAGGAAACGAAACCCCATATATTTCTGTTCAAACTGTGGAATCCTTGGAGTTCAAACTCGAAATTGCCGTTGTAGAAAAATTAACTATAAAGATAGATGTTATCGTTGTGGAATAATAGGCCACTATGTTAAAGAATGCTTTGGACGAAAAGTTGTCTTTTGCGGAGAGTGTAGCTCCACACGAATTATTGAAGAAAATGAATAAAATTCAAAATTTAAAAATCGTTATAAATATTTATTTTTTTTTAAAAAAATAATGAAAGTATACAGTTAAATATACATATAAATAATTTGATATTCCGTAAAATTATTTCCGTTGATGGGAATCTTGCACATCTTCCATAAAGTTTTCATTTTTCAACATGTTGCCCATAACATCCATAAGTTTCGTCACACGACCGGCTGAGGCGATGCGAGTATGTTGTAAACCAGTCCTGATGCACAATTCTGGTAAATGCAGGATTTTCTTCTTTTACTTGTAATGACGATGAAAGCATATTAAATATGGTACAATCTGAAACTAATAATTCTATTAGAATAAAAATTATTTTACCGTATGAAATGTTACCTCTTATACACAGAAATAGAGAGATGACTTGTTCCTTTGGACATCCGTTTTATACATTTTTTTTTCCGTTGTAGAAGTTGTTGCGACCATTTCCTTTGTTTAAAAATGAACATGAGTTACTAATAGAAGAACTTAAAAGAGAAAATACAGAATTAAAAAATAAAATAATAGATTTAAACAAACAGATGAAAATTAAAGAGAATAAGTTGGAGAAGTGTAATAAAGCAAATCTAGTTCTTAATATTCAATATAATAAAAAAGAGGAAGAGTGTAAAAAAATGCAAGAGCAAATTAAACAAAGTGAAACAAACCAACAAGTTTTAATTAATGATTTTCGACGCCATGACGAGAAAATAAATAAAAGAATGTTAGAAAAAGAAAGAGAAGTGGAAGAGATTAGACATAATTGTGAAAAGAGAGTACGAGAGGCAACAGTTAAAATGGAAAAGGATGTTAAAGAACTGACGAAAGAAAAGAATAGATTGTTTAGGAAATGGAAAGTGGAAAGAGAGAAGAGTGGAGACAAATTAAGAGTAAGGGAAATCGTTCGCCTCCCTGGCAAGAATTACTGGCGAAATAATGTTTAAAAAAAAAATAAATAAATAAATAAATAATAATTGGTGATGTTTACAGTTTCAATAAATGTTCCGTTTGATATATTTTGTTTCCGTCATATTTTTTTTTTCTGTTATTAACTAGGTTGGTACTTCCGTTAATAAGATAACTAATTTGTCTTCTGGGGTGATTAATAATTTGGTATGGAAAGCTGATAGTCATAAAGATGAATTTGATGATCTGGAATGGAAAATCGGAAAGAAAATTACTAAGTAATTTTCTTACGAGGAAAGGGGGGAATGTAACGAAGTGTTTTGGCCGTAAAAGAAAAGGATATTTGGAGAATGGATGATGGATTTGGAAGACCTAGAAGAAAGAAAATATTTAATTAGATTTGTAAACTGTTAGATAGGATTTACATACTTACATTTAAACACACATTACACTGAAAGGATTGAATTGATGAATTAATTGGAGTGTTATATATATGTAAAGGTTTATGCGGCACACTTATCAACCTGAAATACAGTAAAAATTAGTAATTGAAAGACAAATTAACTATAACTTACCGTAATAAATATCATTTAAGCCGTTGGAAAATATTTGGAGGTTATGTCATTTGACATATTAGTTACTTTTTCTAGTTAATGTTGGAATTGCAAATTCCACGGTTGGAAGTGGGAGAAATAGTAGGGAAAAGAGTATGAGCAGTATAAAAGCCGCTGCACAGTCGTTTTCCGGCAGTTCGCTGCAGTTCCTACCTGGAAGAAACATTGGAGTCGAGGTAATTGGAAGAAGCAATTGCAGCTCTGTACGGCCCTCTTAGTAGTATTCCTACAGAGTTTCAAAGACCCCTTCTCATAAGAGATGTTGTCTTTGAGGCACCTGGAGCCCCAACTATTGTCCGAGTTGGGATACTCTAGTTTAATATCGCGTTAGATTCGTGTATGGAAGAAGAAATTTCGTGTTAGGTTCATAGCAATATAACGCGTTTTGTATTAATAATTGTACCGTTTGGTTGTTTGAAACCCGTAGTAATTGATCCTTGAAGTCCATATTCCTTTCAATCACACTTTTCCCAACACATACACATATTTATTATTATTTGTTAATTTCATTTAATTTAATTAGTTAAATATTGATGCATTCAAATAGTATTGATCAATAAATGTTATTAATTTGAGTTAATAATTTTTGAGTCTTATTTGCGTTATTTTCATTTCAAAGTCCAATAAAATAAAATCAGAACCCTGGAATTATACCCGTTTGCCCCGCTAATAGCCCAAGCTACCTTGAGAGCTGTGTAATAAGTTTTTGGAAGTTGATTTCTGTTCATCATTGGATAAAAAGTCGTTGCAGAGACATCGATTTTGTTTGATTTTAAATTCTTTTCCGGTTTGAAAGGAAACCTGGTGGCGCCCGAGTTATTTTGAATTTATGTGAAAGTACTATTTGAATTCAGAAATAATATTTGTACCGTCTAATATTTGAATTATTTTCATCCTATTAAATTGACATATTGCGAACAGAAATTGAACTGCTTAAATAACATTACAAAGGGCACAAACGAATAAGATGTTTATATATCACATTTTGAAATATCTATTTTTATTCATTTTACTCGATCTCTTAAACGGTTAAAGATAGGACATCGCGGTTTTAACCAGTGAATTTAGCACCTCATTTTACATAAAATAAGTACTATAAGTCTACTCTCAAAGGTTGATAAAGGTACAAACGATTAAAATGTTTATATATCACATTATTAAATATCTGTTATTCTCCAATTTACTCGATCTCCTAAACGGTTAAAGATAGGACATCGGGGTTTTAAGCAGTGGATTCAGCACTTAATTTTACATGAAATAAGTCTTATGAGTCTACTCTGAAGAGTTGATAAACGTGCAAACGAATAAAATGTTTATATATCACATTTTCAAATATCAATTTTTCTCCATTTTACTCGATCTCCTAAACGGTAAAAGATAGGACATTGGGGGTTTTAAGCAATGGATTCAGCACCTCATTTTACATAAAATAAGTCCTATAAGTCTTCTCTGAAGAATTGATAAAGGTACAAACGAATAAAATGTTTATATATAACATTTTCAAATATCTATTTTTCTCTATTTAACTCGATCTCTTAAAAGGTTAAAGATAAGACATCGCGTACAAATGAATAAAATGTTTAAATATCACATTTTCAAATATCTATTTTTCTCCATTTTACTCGATCTCCTAAACGGTTAAAGATAGAACATCGGGGTTTCAAGCAGTGGATTTAGCACCTTATTTTACATGACATGTCCTATAAGTCTACTCTAAAAAGGATAAAGGTACAATCGAATAAAATGTTTATATATCACATTTTGAAATATCTATAATTCCCCATTTTACTCGATCTCCTAAACGGTTAAAGTAGGACTTCGCGGTTTTAACCAGTGGATTCAGCACCTCATTTTACATAAAATAAGTTCTATAAGTCAACTGTGAAGAGTTAATAAAGGTACAAATGAATAAAATGTTTATATATCACATTTTTAAATATCTATTTTTCTCCACTTTACTCGATCTCCTAAACGGTTAAAGATAGGACATCGGGGTTTTAAGCAGTGGATTCAGCACATTATTATACATAAAATAAGTCCTATAGGTCTACTCTGAAGTGTTGATAAAGGTACAAACGAATAAAATGTTTATATATCACATTTTCAAATATCTATTTTTCTCAATTTTACTCGATCTCTTAAAAGGTTAAAGATAGGACATCGCGGTTTTAACCAGTGGATTCAGCACCTTATTTTACATAAAAACAGTCCTATAAGTCAACTCTGAAGAGTTGATAAAGGTACAAACGAATAAAATGTTTATGTATCACATTTTCAAATTTCTATTTTTCTCTATTTTACTTGATCTCCTAAACGGATAAAGATAGGACATTTTGGTTTTAAGCAGTGGATTCAGCACCACATTTTACATAAAATAAGTCCTATAAGTCTAATCTGAAAAGTTGATAAAGGTACAAACGAATAAAATTTTTATAAATCACATTTTCAAATATCTATTTTTCTCTATTTTACTCGATCTCCTAAACGGTTAAAGATAGAACATCGGGGTTTTAGGCAGTGAATTCAGCACCTTATTTTAGATAAAATAAGTCCTATAAGTCTACTCTGAAGAGTTGATAAAGGTACAAATGAATAAAATGTTTATATATTACATTTTCAAATACCTATTTTTCTCCATTTTACTCGATCTCCTAAACGGTTAAAGATAGAACATCGGGGTTTTAGGCAGTGGATTTAGCACCTTATTTGACATAAAATAAGTCCTATAAGTCCACTCTGAATAGTTGATAAAGGTACAAACGAATAAAATGTTTATACATCACATTTTCAAATATCTATTTTTCTGTATTTTACTCGATCTCCTAAACGGTTAAAGATAGGACATTGCGGTTTTCACCAGTGAATTCAGCATTTCAATTTACATCAAATAAGTACTATAAGTCTACTCTCAAGGGTTGATAAAGGTACAAACGATTAAAATGTTTATATATCACATTTTTAAATATCTATTTTTATTCATTTTACTCGATCTCCTAAACGGTTGAAGATAGGACATCGCGGTTTTCACCAGTGAATTCAGCACCTCAATTTACATCAAATAAGTACTATAAGTCTACTCTGAAGTGTTGATAAAGGAACAAACGAATAAAATGTTGATATATCACATTTTCAAATATCTATTTTTCTCAATTTTACTCGATCTCTTAAAAGGTTAAAAATAGGACATCGGGGTTTTAAGCAGTGGATTCAGCACCTTATTTTACATTAAAACAGTCCTATAAGTCAACTCTGAAGAGTTAATAAAGGTACAAACGAATAAAATGTTTATATATCCCATTTTCAATTATCTATTTTTATTCATTTTACTCGATCTCCTAAACGGTTAAAGATAGGACATCGCGGTTTTAACCAGTGAATTTAGCACCTCATTTTACATAAAATAAGTACTATAAGTCTTCTCTGAAGAATTGATAAAGGTACAAACGAATAAAATGTTTATATATCACATTTTCAAATATCTATTTTTCTCCATTTTACTCGATCTTCTAAACGATTAAAGATAAGACATCGGGGTTTTAACCAGTGGTTCAGCACCTTATTTTACATAAAAACAGTCCTATAAGTCAACTCTGAAGAGTTAATAAAGGTACAAACGAATAAAATGTTTATATATCACATTTTCAAATATCTATTTTTCTCCATTTTACTCGATCTTCTAAACGATTAAAGATAGGACATCGGGGTTTTAACCAGTGGATTCAGCACCTTATTTTACATAAAAACAGTCCTATAAGTCAACTCTGAAGAGTTGATAAAGGTACAAACGAATAAAATGTTTATGTATCACATTTTCAAATTTCTTTTTTTCTCTATTTTACTTGATCTCCTAAACGGATAAAGATAGGACATTGTGGTTTTAAGCAGTGGATTCAGCACCACATTTTACTTAAAATAAGTCCTATAAGTCTAATCTGAAAAGTTGATAAAGGTACAAACGAATAAAATGTTTATATATCACATTTTCAAATATCTATTTTTCTCTATTTTACTCGATCTCCTAAACGGTTAAAGATAGAACATCGGGGTTTCAAGCAGTGGATTTAGCACCGTATTTGACATAAAATAAGTCCTATAAGTCCACTCTGAATAGTTGATAAAGGTACAAACGATTAAAATGTTTATATATCACATTTTTAAATATCTATTTTTATTCATTTTACTCGATCTCCTAAACGGCTGAAGATAGGACATCGCGGTTTTCACCTGTGAATTCAGCACCTCAATTTACATCAAATTAGTACTATAAGTCTACTCTGAAGTGTTGATAAAGGTACAAACGAATAAAATGTTTATATATCACATTTTCAAATATCTATTTTTCTCAATTTTACTCGATCTCCTAAACGGTTAAAGATAGGACATCGGGGTTTTAAGCAGTGGATTCAGCACCTTATTTGACATAAAATAAGTCCTATAGGTCTACTCTGAAGTGTTGATAAAGGTACAAACGAATAAAATGTTTATATATCACATTTTCAAATATCTATTTTTCTCAATTTTACTCGATCTCTTAAAAGGTTAAAGATAGGACATCGCGGTTTTAACCAGTGGATTCAGCACCACATTTTACATAAAATAAGTCCTATAAGTCTACTCTGAAGTGTTGATAAAGGTACAACCGAATAAAATGTTTATATATCACATTTTCAAATATCTATTTTTCTCTATTTAACTCGATCTCTTAAAAGGTTAAAGATAGGACATCGGGGTTTTAAGCAGTGGATTCAGCACCTTATTTTACATTAAAACAGTCCTATAAGTCAACTCTGAAGAGTTAATAAAGGTACAAACGAATAAAATGTTTATATATCACATTTTCAAATATCTATTTTTCTCCATTTTACTCGATCTCCTAAACGGTTACAGATAGGACATTGGGGTTTTAAGCAGTGGATTCAGCACCACATTTTACATAAAATAAATCCTATACGTCTACTCTGAAGAGTTGATAAAGGTACAAACGAATAAAATGTTTATGTATCACATTTTCAAATTTCTATTTTTCTCTATTTTACTTGATCTCCTAAACGGATAAAGATAGGACAATGTGGTTTTAAGCAGTGGATTCAGCACCACATTTTACATAAAATAAGTCCTATAAGTCTAATCTGAAAAGTTGATAAAGGTACAAACGAATAAAATGTTTATATATCACATTTTCAAATATCTATTTTTCTCTATTTTACTCGATCTCCGAAACGGTTAAAGATAGAACATCGGGGTTTTAGGCAGTGAATTCAGCACCTTATTTTACATAAAATAAGTCCTATAAGTCTACTCTGAAGAGTTGATAAAGGTACAAATGAATAAAATGTTTATATATCACATTTTCAAATACCTATTTTTCTCCATTTTACTCGATCTCCTAAACGGTTAAAGATAGGACATCGGGGTTTCAAGCAGTGGATTTAGCACCTTATTTGACATAAAATAAGTCCTATAAGTCCACTCTGAATAGTTGATAAAGGTACAAACGAATAAAATGTTTATACATCACATTTTCAAATATCTATTTTTCTCTATTTTGCTCGATCTCCTAAACGGTTAAAGATAGAACATCGGGGTTTTAGGCAGTGAATTCAGCACCTCATTTTACATAAAATAAGTCCTATAAGTCAACTGTGAAGAGTTAATAAAGGTACAAATGAATAAAATGTTTATATATCACATTTTCAAATATCTATTTTTCTCCATTTTACTCGATCTCCTAAACGGTTAAAGATAGGACATCGGGGTTTTAAGCAGTGGATTCAGCACATTATTTTACATAAAATAAGTCCTATAGGTCTACTCTGAAGTGTTGATAAAGGTACAAACGAATAAAATGTTTATATATCACATTTTCAAATATCTATTTTTCTCAATTTTACTCGATCTCTTAAAAGGTTAAAGATAAGACATCGCGTACAAACGAATAAAATGTTTATATATCACATTTTGAAATATCTATTATTCCCCATTTTACTCGATCTCCTAAACGGTTAAAATAGGACATCGCGGTTTTAACCAGTGGATTCAGCACCACATTTTACATAAAATAAATCCTATAAGTCAACTGTGAAGAGTTAATAAAGGTACAAATGAATAAAATGTTTATATATCACATTTTCAAATATCTATTTTTCTCCATTTTACTCGATCTCCTAAACGGTTAAAGATAGGACATCGGGGTTTTAAGCAGTGGATTCAGCACCTTATTTTACATAAAATAGGTCCTATAAGTCTACTCTGAAGTGTTGATAAAGGTACAAACGAATAAAATGTTTATATATCACATTTTCAAATATCTATTTTTCTCCATTTTACTCGATCTCCTAAACGGTTAAAGATAGGACATCGGGGTTTTAAGCAGTGGATTCAGCACCTTATTTTACATAAAATAAGTCCTATAAGTCTACTCTGAAGTGTTGATAAAGGTACAAACGAATAAAATGTTTATATATCCCATTTTCAATTATCTATTTTTCTCCATTTTACTCGATCTTCTAAACGATTAAAGATAGGACATCGGGGTTTTAACCAGTGGTTCAGCACCTTATTTTACATAAAAACAGTCCTATAAGTCAACTCTGAAGAGTTAATAAAGGTACAAACGAATAAAATGTTTATATATCACATTTTCAAATATCTATTTTTCTCCATTTTACTCGATCTCCTAAACGGTTACAGATAGGACATTGGGGTTTTAAGCAGTGGATTCAGCACCACATTTTGCATAAAATAAATCCTATAAGTCTACTCTGAAGAGTTGATAAAGGTACAAACGAATAAAATGTTTATATATCACATTTTCAAATATCTATTTTTCTCTATTTTACTCGATCTCCTAAACGGTTAAAGATGGAACATCGGGGTTTCAAGCAGTGGATTTAGCACCTTATTTGACATAAAATAAGTCCTATAAGTCCACTCTGAATAGTTGATAAAGGTACAAACGAATAAAATGTTTATACATCACATTTTCGAATATCTATTTTTCTGTATTTTACTCGATCTCCTAAACGGTTAAAGATAGGACATTGCGGTTTTCACCAGTGAATTCAGCACCTCAATTTACATCAAATAAGTACTATAAGTCTACTCTGAAGTGTTGATAAAGGTACAAACGAATAAAATATTTATATATCACATTTTCAAATATCTATTTTTCTCAATTTTACTCGATCTCCTAAACGGTTAAAGATAGGACATTGGGGTTTTAAGCAGTGGATTCAGCACCACATTTTACATTAAATAAATCCTATAAGTCTACTCTGAAGAGTTGATAAAGGTACAATCGAATAAAATGTTTATATATCACATTTTGAAATATCTATAATTCCCCATTTTACTCGATCTCCTAAACGGTTAAAGTAGGACTTCGCGGTTTTAACCAGTGGATTCAGCATCTCATTTTACATAAAATAAGTCCTATAAGTCAACTGTGAAGAGTTAATAAAGGTACAAATGAATAAAATGTTTATATATCACATTTTCAAATATCTATTTTTCTCCATTTTACTCGATCTTCTAAACGATTAAAGATAGGACATCGGGGTTTTAACCAGTGGATTCAGCACCACATTTTACTTAAAATAAGTCCTATAAGTCTAATCTGAAAAGTTGATAAAGGTACAAACGAATAAAATGTTTATATATCACATTTTCAAATATCTATTTTTCTCTATTTTACTCGATCTCCTAAACGGTTAAAGATAGAACATCGGGGTTTCAAGCAGTGGATTTAGCACCTTATTTGACATTAAATAAGTCCTATAAGTCCACTCTGAATAGTTGATAAAGGTACAAACGAATAAAATGTTTATACATCACATTTTCAAATATCTATTTTTCTGTATTTTACTCGATCTCCTAAACGGTTAAAGATAGGACATTGCGGTTTTCACCAGTGAATTCAGCACCTCAATTTACATCAAATAAGTACTATAAGTCTATTCTGAAGTGTTGATAAAGGTACAAACGAATAAAATGTTTATATATCACATTTTCAAATATCTATTTTTCTCTATTTTACTCGATCTCCTAAACGGTTAAAGATAGGACATCGGGGTTTTAAGCAGTGGATTCAGCACATTATTTTACATAAAATAAGTCCTATAAGTCTACTCTGAAGTGTTGATAAAGGTACAAACGAATAAAATGTTTATATATCACATTTTCAAATATCTATTTTTCTCAATTTTACTCGATCTCTTAAAAGGTTAAAGATAGGACATCGCGGTTTTAACCAGTGGATTCAGCACCACATTTTACATAAAATAAGTCCTATAAGTCTACTCGGAAATGTTGATAAAGGTACAAACGAATAAAATGTTTATATATCACATTTTGAAATATCTATTATTCCCCATTTTACTCGATCTCCTAAACGGTTAAAATAGGACATCGCGGTTTTAACCAGTGGATTCAGCACCTCATTTTACATAAAATAAATCCTATAAGTCAACTGTGAAGAGTTAATAAAGGTACAAATGAATAAAATGTTTATATATCACATTTTCAAATATCTATTTTTCTCCATTTTACTCGATCTCCTAAACGGTTAAAGATAGGACATCGGGGTTTTAAGCAGTGGATTCAACACCTTATTTTACATAAAATAAGTCCTATAAGTCTACTCTGAAGTGTTGATAAAGGTACAAACGAATAAAATGTTTATATATCACATTTTCAAATATCTATTTTTCTCTATTTTACTCGATCTCCGAAACGGTTAAAGATAGAACATCGGGGTTTTAGGCAGTGAATTCAGCACCTTATTTTACATAAAATAAGTCCTATAAGTCTACTCTGAAGAGTTGATAAAGGTACAAATGAATAAAATGTTTATATATCACATTTTCAAATACCTATTTTTCTCCATTTTACTCGATCTCCTAAACGGTTAAAGATAGGACATCGGGGTTTCAAGCAGTGGATTTAGCACCTTATTTGACATAAAATAAGTCCTATAAGTCCACTCTGAATAGTTGATAAAGGTACAAACGAATAAAATGTTTATACATCACATTTTCAAATATCTATTTTTCTCTATTTTGCTCGATCTCCTAAACGGTTAAAGATAGAACATCGGGGTTTTAGGCAGTGAATTCAGCACCTCATTTTACATAAAATAAGTCCTATAAGTCAACTGTGAAGAGTTAATAAAGGTACAAATGAATAAAATGTTTATATATCACATTTTCAAATATCTATTTTTCTCCATTTTACTCGATCTCCTAAACGGTTAAAGATAGGACATCGGGGTTTTAAGCAGTGGATTCAGCACATTATTTTACATAAAATAAGTCCTATAGGTCTACTCTGAAGTGTTGATAAAGGTACAAACGAATAAAATGTTTATATATCACATTTTCAAATATCTATTTTTCTCAATTTTACTCGATCTCTTAAAAGGTTAAAGATAAGACATCGCGTACAAACGAATAAAATGTTTATATATCACATTTTGAAATATCTATTATTCCCCATTTTACTCGATCTCCTAAACGGTTAAAATAGGACATCGCGGTTTTAACCAGTGGATTCAGCACCACATTTTACATAAAATAAATCCTATAAGTCAACTGTGAAGAGTTAATAAAGGTACAAATGAATAAAATGTTTATATATCACATTTTCAAATATCTATTTTTCTCCATTTTACTCGATCTCCTAAACGGTTAAAGATAGGACATCGGGGTTTTAAGCAGTGGATTCAGCACCTTATTTTACATAAAATAGGTCCTATAAGTCTACTCTGAAGTGTTGATAAAGGTACAAACGAATAAAATGTTTATATATCACATTTTCAAATATCTATTTTTCTCCATTTTACTCGATCTCCTAAACGGTTAAAGATAGGACATCGGGGTTTTAAGCAGTGGATTCAGCACCTTATTTTACATAAAATAAGTCCTATAAGTCTACTCTGAAGTGTTGATAAAGGTACAAACGAATAAAATGTTTATATATCCCATTTTCAATTATCTATTTTTCTCCATTTTACTCGATCTTCTAAACGATTAAAGATAGGACATCGGGGTTTTAACCAGTGGTTCAGCACCTTATTTTACATAAAAACAGTCCTATAAGTCAACTCTGAAGAGTTAATAAAGGTACAAACGAATAAAATGTTTATATATCACATTTTCAAATATCTATTTTTCTCCATTTTACTCGATCTCCTAAACGGTTACAGATAGGACATTGGGGTTTTAAGCAGTGGATTCAGCACCACATTTTGCATAAAATAAATCCTATAAGTCTACTCTGAAGAGTTGATAAAGGTACAAACGAATAAAATGTTTATATATCACATTTTCAAATATCTATTTTTCTCTATTTTACTCGATCTCCTAAACGGTTAAAGATGGAACATCGGGGTTTCAAGCAGTGGATTTAGCACCTTATTTGACATAAAATAAGTCCTATAAGTCCACTCTGAATAGTTGATAAAGGTACAAACGAATAAAATGTTTATACATCACATTTTCGAATATCTATTTTTCTGTATTTTACTCGATCTCCTAAACGGTTAAAGATAGGACATTGCGGTTTTCACCAGTGAATTCAGCACCTCAATTTACATCAAATAAGTACTATAAGTCTACTCTGAAGTGTTGATAAAGGTACAAACGAATAAAATATTTATATATCACATTTTCAAATATCTATTTTTCTCAATTTTACTCGATCTCCTAAACGGTTAAAGATAGGACATTGGGGTTTTAAGCAGTGGATTCAGCACCACATTTTACATTAAATAAATCCTATAAGTCTACTCTGAAGAGTTGATAAAGGTACAATCGAATAAAATGTTTATATATCACATTTTGAAATATCTATAATTCCCCATTTTACTCGATCTCCTAAACGGTTAAAGTAGGACTTCGCGGTTTTAACCAGTGGATTCAGCATCTCATTTTACATAAAATAAGTCCTATAAGTCAACTGTGAAGAGTTAATAAAGGTACAAATGAATAAAATGTTTATATATCACATTTTCAAATATCTATTTTTCTCCATTTTACTCGATCTTCTAAACGATTAAAGATAGGACATCGGGGTTTTAACCAGTGGATTCAGCACCACATTTTACTTAAAATAAGTCCTATAAGTCTAATCTGAAAAGTTGATAAAGGTACAAACGAATAAAATGTTTATATATCACATTTTCAAATATCTATTTTTCTCTATTTTACTCGATCTCCTAAACGGTTAAAGATAGAACATCGGGGTTTCAAGCAGTGGATTTAGCACCTTATTTGACATTAAATAAGTCCTATAAGTCCACTCTGAATAGTTGATAAAGGTACAAACGAATAAAATGTTTATACATCACATTTTCAAATATCTATTTTTCTGTATTTTACTCGATCTCCTAAACGGTTAAAGATAGGACATTGCGGTTTTCACCAGTGAATTCAGCACCTCAATTTACATCAAATAAGTACTATAAGTCTATTCTGAAGTGTTGATAAAGGTACAAACGAATAAAATGTTTATATATCACATTTTCAAATATCTATTTTTCTCTATTTTACTCGATCTCCTAAACGGTTAAAGATAGGACATCGGGGTTTTAAGCAGTGGATTCAGCACATTATTTTACATAAAATAAGTCCTATAAGTCTACTCTGAAGTGTTGATAAAGGTACAAACGAATAAAATGTTTATATATCACATTTTCAAATATCTATTTTTCTCAATTTTACTCGATCTCTTAAAAGGTTAAAGATAGGACATCGCGGTTTTAACCAGTGGATTCAGCACCACATTTTACATAAAATAAGTCCTATAAGTCTACTCGGAAATGTTGATAAAGGTACAAACGAATAAAATGTTTATATATCACATTTTGAAATATCTATTATTCCCCATTTTACTCGATCTCCTAAACGGTTAAAATAGGACATCGCGGTTTTAACCAGTGGATTCAGCACCTCATTTTACATAAAATAAATCCTATAAGTCAACTGTGAAGAGTTAATAAAGGTACAAATGAATAAAATGTTTATATATCACATTTTCAAATATCTATTTTTCTCCATTTTACTCGATCTCCTAAACGGTTAAAGATAGGACATCGGGGTTTTAAGCAGTGGATTCAACACCTTATTTTACATAAAATAAGTCCTATAAGTCTACTCTGAAGTGTTGATAAAGGTACAAACGAATAAAATGTTTATATATCACATTTTCAAATATCTATTTTTCTCCATTTTACTCGATCTCTTAAAAGGTTAAAGATAGGATATCGCAGTTATAACCAGTGGATTCAGCCCCACATTTTACATAAAATAAATCCTATAAGTCAACTGTGAAGAGTTAATAAAGGTACAAATGAATAAAATGTTTATATATCACATTTTCAAATATCTATTTTTCTCCATTTTACTCGATCTCCTAAACGGTTAAAGATAGGACATCGGGGTTTTAACCAGTGGTTCAGCACTTTATTTTACATAAAAACAGTCCTATAAGTCAACTCTGAAGAGTTAATAAAGGTACAAACGAATAAAATGTTTATATATCACATTTTGAAATATCTATTATTCCCCATTTTACTCGATCTCCTAAACGGTTAAAGATAGGACATCGCGGTTTTAAGCAGTGAATTTAGCACCTTATTTTGCATAAAATAAGTCCTATAAGTCTACTCTGAAGAGTTGATAAAGGTAAAAACGAATAAAATGTTTATATATCACATTTTCAAATATCTATTTTTCCCCATTTTACTCGATCTCCTAATCGGTTAAAGATAGGACATCGGGGTTTTAACCAGTGGATTCAGCACCCCATTTTACATAAAATAAGTCCTATAAGTCTTCTCTGAAGAATTGATAAAGGTACAAACGAATAAAATGTTTATATAACACATTTTTAAATATCTATTTTTCTCCATTTTACTCGATCTCCTAAACGGTTAGAGATAGGACATCGGGGTTTTAGGCAGTGGATTCAGCACCACATTTTACATAAAATAAGTAATATAAGTCTACTCTGAAGAGTTGATAAAGGTACAAACGAATAAAGTGTTTATATATCACATTTTCAAATATCTATTTTTCTCCATTTTACTCGATCTCCTAAACGGTTAAAGATAGGACATCGGGGTTTTAAGCAGTGATTTCAGCACCTTATTTTACATAAAATAAGTCCTATATGTCTTCTCTGAAGAGTTGATAAAGGTACAAACGAATAAAATGTTTATATATCACATTTTCAAATATCTATTATTCTCCATTTTACTCGATCTCCTAAACGGTTAAAGATAGGACATCGGGGTTTCAAGCAGTGAATTTTGCACCTTATTTTACATAAAATAAGTCCTATAAGTCCACTCTGAAGAGTTGATAAAGGTACAAACGAATAAAATGTTTATACATCACATTTTCAAATATCTATTTTTATTCATTTTACTCGATCTCCTAAACGGTTAAAGATAGGACATCGAGGTTTTAATCAGTAAATTTAGCACCTCATTTTACATGACATAAGTCCTATAAGTCTACTCTAAAAAGGATAAAGGTACAATCGAATAAAATGTTTATATATCACATTTAGAAATATCTATTATTCCCCGTTTTACTCGATCTCCTAAACGGTTAAAGTAGAACTTCGCGGTTTTAACCAGTGGATTCAGCAACTCATTTTACATAAAATAAGTAATATAAGTCAACTGTGAAGAGTTAATATAGGTACAAATGAATAAAATGTTTATATATCACATTTTCAAATATCAATTTTTCTCCATTTTACTCGATCTCCTAAACGGTTAAAGATAGGACATCGGGGTTTTAACCAGTGGATTCAGCACCTCATTTTACATAAAATAAGTCCTATAAGTCAACTGTGAAGAGTTAATAAAGGTACAAATGAATAAAATGTTTATATATCACATTTTCAAATATCTATTTTTCTCCATTTTACTCGATCTCCTAAACGGTTAAAGATAGGACATCGGGGTTTTAAGCAGTGGATTCAGCACCTTATTTTACATTAAAACAGTCCTATAAGTCAACTCTGAAGAGTTAATAAAGGTACAAACGAATAAAATGTTTATATATCCCATTTTCAATTATCTATTTTTATTCATTTTACTCGATCTCCTAAACGGTTAAAGATAGGACATCGGGGTTTTAACCAGTGGATTCAGCACCTCATTTTACATAAAATAAGTCCTATAAGTCAACTGTGAAGAGTTAATAAAGGTACAAATGAATAAAATGTTTATATATCACATTTTCAAATACCTATTTTTCTCCATTTTACTCGATCTCCTAAACGGTTAAAGATAGGACATCGGGGTTTCAAGCAGTGGATTTAGCACCTTATTTGACATAAAATAAGTCCTATAAGTCCACTCTGAATAGTTGATAAAGGTACAAACGAATAAAATGTTTATACATCACATTTTCAAATATCTATTTTTATTCATATTACTCGATCTCCTAAACGGTTGAAGATAGGACATCGCGGTTTTCACCAGTGAATTCAGCACCTCAATTTACATCAAATAAGTTTTACAAGTCTCCTCTCAAGGGTTGATAAAGGTACAAACGATTAAAATGATTATATATCACATTTTCAAATATCTATTTTTCTCTATTTTGCTCGATCTCCTAAACGGTTAAAGATAGAACATCGGGGTTTTAGGCAGTGAATTCAGCACCTTATTTTACATAAAATAAGACCTATAAGTCTACTCTGAAGAATTGATAAAGGTACAAACGAATAAAATGTTTATATATCACAATTTCAAATATCTATTTTTATTCATTTTACTCGATCTCCTAAACGGTTAAAGATAGGACATCGGGGTTTTAGGCAGTGGATTCAGCACCACATTTTACATAAAATAAGTAATATAAGTCTACTCTGAAGAGTTGATAAAGGTACAAACGAATAAAATGTTTATACATCACATTTTCAAATATCTATTTTTATTCATATTACTCGATCTCCTAAACGGTTGAAGATAGGACATCGCGGTTTTCACCAGTGAATTCAGCACCTCAATTTACATCAAATAAGTATTACAAGTCTCCTCTCAAGGGTTGATAAAGGTACAAACGATTAAAATGATTATATATCACATTTTCAAATATCTATTTTTCTCTATTTTGCTCGATCTCCTAATCGGTTAAAGATAGGACATCGGGGTTTTAAGCAGTGGATTCAGCACCTTATTTTACATTGAAACAGTCCTATAAGTCAACTCTGAAGAGTTAATAAAGGTACAAACGAATAAAATGTTTATATATCCCATTTTCAATTATCTATTTTTATTCATTTTACTCGATCTCCTAAACGGTTAAAGATAGGACATCGCGGTTTTAACCAGTGAATTTAGCACCTCATTTTACATAAAATAAGTACTATAAGTCTTCTCTGAAGAATTGATAAAGGTACAAACGAATAAAATGTTTATATATCACATTTTCAAATATCTATTTTTCTCCATTTTACTCGATCTTCTAAACGATTAAAGATAGGACATCGGGGTTTTAACCAGTGGTTCAGCACTTTATTTTACATAAAAACAGTCCTATAAGTCAACTCTGAAGAGTTAATAAAGGTACAAACGAATAAAATGTTTATATATCACATTTTCAAATATCTATTTTTCTCCATTTTACTCGATCTCCTAAACGGTTACAGATAGGACATTGGGGTTTTAAGCAGTGGATTCAGCACCACATTTTACATAAAATAAATCCTATAAGTCTACTCTGAAGAGTTGATAAAGGTACAAACGAATAAAATGTTTATATATCACATTTTCAAATATCTATTTTTCTCCATTTTACTCGATCTTCTAAACGATTAAAGATAGGACATCGGGGTTTTAACCAGTGGTTCAGCACTTTATTTTACATAAAAACAGTCCTATAAGTCAACTCTGAAGAGTTAATAAAGGTACAAACGAATAAAATGTTTATATATCACATTTTCAAATATCTATTTTTCTCCATTTTACTCGATCTCCTAAACGGTTACAGATAGGACATCGGGGTTTTAACCAGTGGATTCAGCACCTTATTTTACATAAAAACAGTCCTATAAGTCAACTCTGAAGAGTTGATAAAGGTACAAACGAATAAAATGTTTATGTATCACATTTTCAAATTTCTTTTTTTCTCTATTTTACTTGATCTCCTAAACGGATAAAGATAGGACATTGTGGTTTTAAGCAGTGGATTCAGCACCACATTTTACTTAAAATAAAACCTATAAGTCTAATCTGAAAAGTTGATAAAGGTACAAACGAATAAAATGTTTATATATCACATTTTCAAATATCTATTTTTCTCTATTTTACTCGATCTCCTAAACGGTTAAAGATAGAACATCGGGGTTTCAAGCAGTGGATTTAGCACCTTATTTGACATAAAATAAGTCCTATAAGTCCACTCTGAATAGTTGATAAAGGTACAAACGAATAAAATGTTTATACATCACATTTTCAAATATTTTTTTTTCTGTATTTTACTCGATCTCCTAAACGGTTAAAGATAGGACATTGCGGTTTTCACCAGTGAATTCAGCACCTCAATTTACATCAAATAAGTACTATAAGTCTACTCTCAAGGGTTGATAAAGGTACAAACGATTAAAATGTTTATATATCACATTTTTAAATATCTATTTTTATTCATTTTACTCGATCTCCTAAACGGTTGAAGATAGGACATCGCGGTTTTCACCTGTGAATTCAGCACCTCAATTTACATCAAATTAGTACTATAAGTCTACTCTGAAGTGTTGATAAAGGTACAAACGAATAAAATGTTTATATATCACATTTTCAAATATCTATTTTTCTCAATTTTACTCGAACTCCTAAACGGTTAAAGATAGGACATCGGGGTTTTAAGCAGTGGATTCAGCACATTATTTTACATAAAATAAGTCCTATAGGTCTACTCTGAAGTGTTGATAAAGGTACAAACGAATAAAATGTTTATATATCACATTTTCAAATATCTATTTTTCTCAATTTTACTCGATCTCTTAAAAGGTTAAAGATAGGACATCGCGGTTTTAACCAGTGGATTCAGCACCACATTTTACATAAAATAAGTCCTATAAGTCTACTCTGAAGTGTTGATAAAGGTACAAACGAATAAAATGTTTATATATCACATTTTCAAATATCTATTTTTCTCTATTTAACTCGATCTCTTAAAAGGTTAAAGATAGGACATCGGGGTTTTAAGCAGTGGATTCAGCACCTTATTTTACATTAAAACAGTCCTATAAGTCAACTCTGAAGAGTTAATAAAGGTACAAACGAATAAAATGTTTATATATCACATTTTCAAATATCTATTTTTCTCCATTTTACTCGATCTCCTAAACGGTTACAGATAGGACATTGGGGTTTTAAGCAGTGGATTCAGCACCACATTTTACATAAAATAAATCCTATAAGTCTACTCTGAAGAGTTGATAAAGGTACAAACGAATAAAATGTTTATGTATCACATTTTCAAATTTCTATTTTTCTCTATTTTACTTGATCTCCTAAACGGATAAAGATAGGACAATGTGGTTTTAAGCAGTGGATTCAGCACCACATTTTACATAAAATAAGTCCTATAAGTCTAATCTGAAAAGTTGATAAAGGTACAAACGAATAAAATGTTTATATATCACATTTTCAAATATCTATTTCTCTCTATTTTACTCGATCTCCTAAACGGTTAAAGATAGAACATCGCGGTTTTAACCAGTGGATTCAGCACCACATTTTACATAAAATAAGTCCTATAAGTCTACTCTGAAGTGTTGATAAAGGTACAACCGAATAAAATGTTTATATATCACATTTTCAAATATCTATTTTTCTCTATTTAACTCGATCTCTTAAAAGGTTAAAGATAGGACATCGGGGTTTTAAGCAGTGGATTCAGCACCTTATTTTACATTAAAACAGTCCTATAAGTCAACTCTGAAGAGTTAATAAAGGTACAAACGAATAAAATGTTTATATATCACATTTTCAAATATCTATTTTTCTCTATTTTACTTGATCTCCTAAACGGATAAAGATAGGACAATGTGGTTTTAAGCAGTGGATTCAGCACCACATTTTACATAAAATAAGTCCTATAAGTCTAATCTGAAAAATTGATAAAGGTACAAACGAATAAAATTTTTATATATCACATTTTCAAATATCTATTTTTCTCTATTTTACTCGATCTCCTAAACGGTTAAAGATAGAACATCGGGGTTTTAGGCAGTGAATTCAGCACCTTATTTTACATAAAATAAGTCCTATAAGTCTACTCTGAAGAGTTGATAAAGGTACAAATGAATAAAATGTTTATATATCACATTTTCAAATACCTATTTTTCTCCATTTTACTCGATCTCCTAAACGGTTAAAGATAGGACATCGGGGTTTCAAGCAGTAAATTTAGCACCTTATTTGACATAAAATAAGTCCTATAAGTCCACTCTGAATAGTTGATAAAGGTACAAACGAATAAAATGTTTATACATCACATTTTCAAATATCTATTTTTATTCATATTACTCGATCTCCTAAACGGTTGAAGATAGGACATCGCGGTTTTCACCAGTGAATTCAGCACCTCAATTTACATCAAATAATTACTACAAGTCTACTCTCAAGGGTTGATAAAGGTACAAACGATTAAAATGATTATATATCACATTTTCAAATATCTATTTTTCTCTATTTTGCTCGATCTCCTAAACGGTTAAAGATAGAACATCGGGGTTTTAGGCAGTGAATTCAGCACCTTATTTTACATAAAATAAGACCTATAAGTCTACTCTGAAGAATTGATAATGGTACAAACGAATAAAATGTTTATATATCACATTTTCAAATATCTATTTTTATTCATTTTACTCGATCTCCTAAACGGTTAAAGATAGGATATCGCGGTTTTAATCAGTGAATTCAGCACCTCATTTTACATGACATAAGTCCTATAAGTCTACTCTAAAAAGGATAAAGGTACAATCGAACAAAATGTTTATATATCACATTTTGAAATATCTATAATTCCCCATTTTACTCGATCTCCTAAACGGTTAAAGTAGGACTTCGCGGTTTTAACCAGTGGATTCAGCACCTCATTTTACATAAAATAAGTCCTATAAGTCAACTGTGAAGAGTTAATAAAGGTACAAATGAATAAAATGTTTATATATCACATTTTCAAATATCTATTTTTCTCCATTTTACTCGATCTCCTAAACGGTTAAAGAAAGGACATCGGGGTTTTAAGCAGTGGATTCAGCACATTATTTTACATAAAATAAGTCCTATAGGTCTACTCTGAAGTGTTGATAAAGGTACAAACGAATAAAATGTTTATATATCACATTTTCAAATATCTATTTTTCTCAATTTTACTCGATCTCTTAAAAGGTTAAAGATAAGACATCGCGTACAAACGAATAAAATGTTTATATATCACATTTTGAAATATCTATTATTCCCCATTTTACTCGATCTCCTAAACGGTTAAAATAGGACATCGCGGTTTTAACCAGTGGATTCAGCACCACATTTTACATAAAATAAATCCTATAAGTCAACTGTGAAGAGTTAATAAAGGTACAAATGAATAAAATGTTTATATATCACATTTTCAAATATCTATTTTTCTCCATTTTACTCGATCTCCTAAACGGTTAAAGATAGGACATCGGGGTTTTAAGCAGTGGATTCAGCGCCTTATTTTACATAAAATAAGTCCTATAAGTCTACTCTGAAGTGTTGATAAAGGTACAAACGAATAAAATGTTTATATATCACATTTTCAAATATCTATTTTTCTCCATTTTACTCGATCTCCTAAACGGTTAAAGATAGGACATCGGGGTTTTAAGCAGTGGATTCAGCACCTTATTTTACATAAAATAAGTCCTATAAGTCTACTCTGAAGTGTTGATAAAGGTACAAACGAATAAAATGTTTATATATCCCATTTTCAATTATCTATTTTTCTCCATTTTACTCGATCTTCTAAACGATTAAAGATAGGACATCGGGGTTTTAACCAGTGGTTCAGCACCTTATTTTACATAAAAACAGTCCTATAAGTCAACTCTGAAGAGTTAATAAAGGTACAAACGAATAAAATGTTTATATATCACATTTTCAAATATCTATTTTTCTCTATTTAACTCGATCTCTTAAAAGGTTAAAGATTAGACATCGCGTACAAACGAATAAAATGTTTATATATCACATTTTGAAATATCTATTATTCCCCATTTTACTCGATCTCCTAAACGGTTAAAATAGGACATCGCGGTTTTAACCAGTGGATTCAGCACCTCATTTTACATAAAATAAATCCTATAAGTCAACTGTGAAGAGTTAATAAAGGTACAAATGAATAAAATGTTTATATATCACATTTTCAAATATCTATTTTTCTCCATTTTACTCGATCTCCTAAACGGTTAAAGATAGGACATCGGGGTTTTAAGCAGTGGATTCAGCACCTTATTTTACATAAAATAAGTCCTATAAGTCTACTCTGAAGTGTTGATAAAGGTACAAACGAATAAAATGTTTATATATCACATTTTCAAATATCTATTTTTCTCCATTTTACTCGATCTCTTAAAAGGTTAAAGATAGGATATCGCAGTTATAACCAGTGGATTCAGCCCCACATTTTACATAAAATAAATCCTATAAGTCAACTGTGTAGAGTTAATAAAGGTACAAATGAATAAAATGTTTATATATCACATTTTCAAATATCTATTTTTCTCCATTTTACTCGATCTCCTAAACGGTTAAAGATAGGACATCAGGGTTTTAACCAGTGGTTCAGCACTTTATTTTACATAAAAACAGTCCTATAAGTCAACTCTGAAGAGTTAATAAAGGTACAAACGAATAAAATGTTTATATATCACATTTTGAAATATCTATTATTCCCCATTTTACTCGATCTCCTAAACGGTTAAAGATAGGACATCGCGGTTTTAAGCAGTGAATTTAGCACCTTATTTTGCATAAAATAAGTCCTATAAGTCTACTCTGAAGAGTTGATAAAGGTAAAAACGAATAAAATGTTTATATATCACATTTTCAAATATCTATTTTTCTCCATTTTACTCGATCTCCTAATCGGTTAAAGATAGGACATCGGGGTTTTAACCAGTGGATTCAGCACCCCATTTTACATAAAATAAGTCCTATAAGTCTTCTCTGAAGAATTGATAAAGGTACAAACGAATAAAATGTTTATATAACACATTTTTAAATATCTATTTTTCTCCATTTTACTCGATCTCCTAAACGGTTAGAGATAGGACATCGGGGTTTTAGGCAGTGGATTCAGCACCACATTTTACATTATATAAGTAATATAAGTCTACTCTGAAGAGTTGATAAAGGTACAAACGAATAAAATGTTTATATATCACATTTTCAAATATCTATTTTTCTCCATTTTACTCGATCTCCTAAACGGTTAAAGATAGGACATCGGGGTTTTAAGCAGTGATTTCAGCACCTTATTTTACATAAAATAAGTCCTATATGTCTTCTCTGAAGAGTTGATAAAGGTACAAACGAATAAAATGTTTATATATCACATTTTCAAATATCTATTTTTCTCCATTTTACTCGATCTCCTAAACGGTTAAAGATAGGACATCGGGGTTTCAAGCAGTGAATTTTGCACCTTATTTTACATAAAATAAGTCCTATAAGTCCACTCTGAAGAGTTGATGAAGGTACAAACGAATAAAATGTTTATACATCACATTTTCAAATATCTATTTTTATTCATTTTACTCGATCTCCTAAACGGTTAAAGATAGGACATCGAGGTTTTAATCAGTAAATTTAGCACCTCATTTTACATGACATAAGTCCTATAAGTCTACTCTAAAAAGGATAAAGGTACAATCGAATAAAATGTTTATATATCACATTTAGAAATATCTATTATTCCCCGTTTTACTCGATCTCCTAAACGGTTAAAGTAGAACTTCGCGGTTTTAACCAGTGGATTCAGCAACTCATTTTACATAAAATAAGTAATATAAGTCAACTGTGAAGAGTTAATATAGGTACAAATGAATAAAATGTTTATATATCACATTTTCAAATATCAATTTTTCTCCATTTTACTCGATCTCCTAAACGGTTAAAGATAGGACATCAAGGTTTTAACCAGTGGATTCAGCACCTCATTTTACATAAAATAAGTCCTATAAGTCAACTGTGAAGAGTTAATAAAGGTACAAATGAATAAAATGTTTATATATCACATTTTCAAATATCTATTTTTCTCCATTTTACTCGATCTCCTAAACGGTTAAAGATAGGACATCGGGGTTTTAAGCAGTGGATTCAGCACCTTATTTTACATTAAAACAGTCCTATAAGTCAACTCTGAAGAGTTAATAAAGGTACAAACGAATAAAATGTTTATATATCCCATTTTCAATTATCTATTTTTATTCATTTTACTCGATCTCCTAAACGGTTAAAGATAGGACATCGCGGTTTTAACCAGTGAATTTAGCACCTCATTTTACATAAAATAAGTACTATAAGTCTTCTCTGAAGAATTGATAAAGGTACAAACGAATAAAATGTTTATATATCACATTTTCAAATATCTATTTTTCTCCATTTTACTCGATCTTCTAAACGATTAAAGATAGGACATCGGGGTTTTAACCAGTGGTTCAGCACTTTATTTTACATAAAAACAGTCCTATAAGTCAACTCTGAAGAGTTAATAAAGGTACAAACGAATAAAATGTTTATATATCACATTTTCAAATATCTATTTTTCTCCATTTTACTCGATCTCCTAAACGGTTACAGATAGGACATTGGGGTTTTAAGCAGTGGATTCAGCACCACATTTTACATAAAATAAATCCTATAAGTCTACTCTGAAGAGTTGATAAAGGTACAAACGAATAAAATGTTTATGTATCACATTTTCAAATTTCTATTTTTCTCTATTTTACTTGATCTCCTAAACGGATAAAGATAGGACAATGTGGTTTTAAGCAGTGGATTCAGCACCACATTTTACATAAAATAAGTCCTATAAGTCTACTCTGAAGTGTTGATAAAGGTACAAACGAATAAAATGTTTATATATCACATTTTCAAATATCTATTTTTCTCTATTTAACTCGATCTCTTAAAAGGTTAAAGATAAGACATCGCGTACAAACGAATAAAATGTTTATATATCACATTTTGAAATATCTATTATTCCCCATTTTACTCGATCTCCTAAACGGTTAAAATAGGACATCGCGGTTTTAACCAGTGGATTCAGCACCTCATTTTACATAAAATAAATCCTATAAGTCAACTGTGAAGAGTTAATAAAGGTACAAATGAATAAAATGTTTATATATCACATTTTCAAATATCTATTTTTCTCCATTTTACTCGATCTCCTAAACAATTAAAGATAGGACATCGGGGTTTTAAGCAGTGGATTCAGCACCTTATTTTACATAAAATAAGTCCTATAAGTCTACTCTGAAGTGTTGATAAAGGTACAAACGAATAAAATGTTTATATATCACATTTTCAAATATCTATTTTTCTCCATTTTACTCGATCTCTTAAAAGGTTAAAGATAGGATATCGCAGTTATAACCAGTGGATTCAGCCCCACATTTTACATAAAATAAATCCTATAAGTCAACTGTGAAGAGTTAATAAAGGTACAAATGAATAAAATGTTTATATATCACATTTTCAAATATCTATTTTTCTCCATTTTACTCGATCTCCTAAACGGTTAAAGATAGGACATCGGGGTTTTAACCAGTGGTTCAGCACTTTATTTTACATAAAAACAGTCCTATAAGTCAACTCTGAAGAGTTAATAAAGGTACAAACGAATAAAATGTTTATATATCACATTTTCAAATATCTATTTTTCTCCATTTTACTCGATCTCCTAAACGGTTACAGATAGGACATTGGGGTTTTAAGCAGTGGATTCAGCACCACATTTTACATAAAATAAATCCTATAAGTCTACTCTGAAGAGTTGATAAAGGTACAAACGAATAAAATGTTTATGTATCACATTTTCAAATTTCTATTTTTCTCTATTTTACTTGATCTCCTAAACGGTTAAAGATAGAACATCGGGGTTTTAGGCAGTAAATTCAGCACCTTATTTTACATAAAATAAGTCCTATAAGTCTACTCTGAAGAGTTGATAAAGGTACAAACGAATAAAATGTTTATGTATCACATTTTCAAATTTCTATTTTTCTCTATTTTACTTGATCTCCTAAACGGATAAAGATAGGACAATGTGGTTTTAAGCAGTGGATTCAGCACTACATTTTACATAAAATAAGTCCTATAAGTCTAATCTGAAAAGTTGATAAAGGTACAAACGAATAAAATGTTTATATATCACATTTTCAAATATCTATTTTTCTCTATTTTACTCGATCTCCTAAACGGTTAAAGATAGAACATCGGGGTTTTAGGCAGTAAATGCAGCACCTTATTTTACATAAAATAAGTCCTATAAGTCTACTCTGAAGAGTTGATAAAGGTACAAATGAATCAAATGTTTATATATCACATTTTCAAATACCTATTTTTCTCCATTTTACTCGATCTCCTAAACGGTTAAAGATAGGACATCGGGGTTTCAAGCAGTGGATTTAGCACCTTATTTGACATAAAATAAGTCCTATAAGTCCACTCTGAATAGTTGATAAAGGTACAAACGAATAAAATGTTTATACATCACATTTTCAAATATCTATTTTTATTCATATTACTCGATCTCCTAAACGGTTGAAGATAGGACATCGCGGTTTTCACCAGTGAATTCAGCACCTCAATTTACATCAAATAAGTACTACAAGTCTCCTCTCAAGGGTTGATAAAGGTACAAACGATTAAAATGATTATATATCACATTTTCAAATATCTATTTTTCTCTATTTTGCTCGATCTCCTAAACGGTTAAAGATAGAACATCGGGGTTTTAGGCAGTGAATTCAGCACATTATTTTACATAAAATAAGACCTATAAGTCTACTCTGAAGAATTGATAAAGGTACAAACGAATAAAATGTTTATATATCACAATTTCAAATATCTATTTTTATTCATTTTACTCGATCTCCTAAACGGTTAAAGATAGGATATCGCGGTTTTAATCAGTGAATTCAGCACCTCATTTTACATGACATAAGTCCTATAAGTCTACTCTAAAAAGGATAAAGGTACAATCGAATAAAATGTTTATATATCACATTTTGAAATATCTATAATTCCCCATTTTACTCGATCTCCTAAACGGTTAAAGTAGGACTTCGCGGTTTTAACCAGTGGATTCAGCACCTCATTTTACATAAAATAAGTCCTATAAGTCAACTGTGAAGAGTTAATAAAGGTACAAATGAATAAAATGTTTATATATCACATTTTCAAATATCTATTTTTCTCCATTTTACTCGATCTCCTAAACGGTTAAAGATAGGACATCGGGGTTTTAAGCAGTGGATTCAGCACCACATTTTACATAAAATAAGTAATATAAGTCTACTCTCAAGAGTTGATAAAGGTACAAACGAATAAAATGTTTATATATCACATTTTCAAATATCAATTTTTTTCCAATTTACTCGATCTTCTAAACGGTTAAAGATGGGACATCGGGGTTTTACGCAGTGGATTCAGCACCACATTTTACATAAAATAAGTAATATAAGTCTACTCTGAAGAGTTGATAAAGGTACAAACGAATAAAATGTTTATATATCACATTTTCAAATATCTATTTTTCTCCATTTTACTCGATCTCCTAAACGGTTAAAGATAGGACATCGGGGTTTTAAGCAGTGATTTCAGCACCTTATTTTACATAAAAGAAGTCCTATAAGTCTACTCTGAAGAGTTGATAAAGGTACAAATGAACAAAATGTTTATATATCACATTTTGAAATATCTATTATTCCTTATTTTACTCGATCTCCTGAACGGTTAAAGATAGGACATCGGGGTTTTAAGCAGTGGATTCAGCACCTAGTTTTGCATAAAATAAGTCCTATAAGTCTACTCTGAAGGGTTGATAAAGGTACAAACGAATAAAATGTTTATATATCACATTTTGAAATATCTATTATTCCTTATTTTACTCGATCTCCTAAACGGTTAAAGATAGGACATCGGGGTTTTAAGCAGTGGATTCAGCACCTAATTTTGCATATAATAAGTCCTATAAGTCTACTCTCAAGGGTTGATAAAGGTACAGTAGTGGGGATTTGAGGGTTCTGGCGCAGTAGTACATCAAACGTCCGATAGATGGCGCAAGGTGTTGGTTCCCGGCGGCGGTGGGGTTGAAATGTGGGAGTTGTTGGGATGGGTTAGGGGGAGTGGACAGAGCATAGAAGTGTGTTGATAGGTGTTAATTAGCATTTTTGTGTTGGTGGGTACTGCTAATGAGGCGGAAGAGAGTACTGTGTATGGTGGGGTGGGTGGAGTATTGGATTGGGGGTTGAACTACCACCATCACCGAGCGGTGGCGGTACCGGGCGCTCTCTCTTTCTCTCACACACCTGTGTGAGTGGGAAAAAAGTGAGGAAGTGCATCCGGTTAACAAAAAAACAAAATTGGCGCTTATATTGTATGCAAATTTTTTTAAAAGATTAAGTGACCTGTATTCACTTGTTTTTTGCACAAACTTCCTGACACATGCACATTTTGTAATTTACATATATCGTTCTATTGTTTTTGTTTCTGTGTGACCGTTAGTAGAGAGAGAGAGAGAGAAAAAAAACCAAAAAAGATTGTATTAATATTTTTTTATATTATAGTTATATATAAATATTATTGTACAATATAAGTACTCCTAAATGGACAGAAATGAATATGGCAATATTTCACATCGTCTCCCAACAACGTATCAGCTGACAGTTGCATTGTTGGCATTGCCACCACAACTTTTTTTTTCTTATCCTAGATATTCATACTGTATGCCAGTATGGCTATTTCGCCATACCACTCATATCATGTAGTAGAAAATATATATATTAAAAATATTGCAGTAATTTGTAATAATAAATTTAAGTATAACAATACAAGGGAATGTACATTTTTTTGTGAAGAAAACACTTTTTCAATAAACATTCTAATTTTACCATGTTGAGTTTCCATTTCTTTTAATATTACATCATCATCGTTCTTATTATGGTTTGACGTATTATTATGATTATTACTTATATCACCTTTGTTGCTGATGGAGCAGTTCTTGGAATTGTGTAAGAAAAATCCATTCCAGTGTGGTGTGTGAAGGTACTTATTTTCATGTGTAAATATTTTCACCTTATAGCGTAATTCATGGAGTGCGAGTTGTGATTCCGTTAAATCCGTCTTCATTACATCCAATTTTCCATTATTTATTGTAATTAATTCCATTCTCTTCCAATTTTGAGGCCAATTGTCACAATTTGTGTGATTTTGAATTGCTGATTGTGTGGTTGTTAAATTTAAGAAACAAATGAATGCATCTTTTGTGTTTTCCAACTGTGAAACGTATAATACGTTTCGTTGCACAAGTGTTAGAAATAGAAATATTGCAATGCTGCTTGTTTCCATTTTTTGTTTTTCTTGTGGACTGAAGGTATTGTGAAAAAATTCCAACTTATATACAGATAATACACAAACACGTGCTGCTGCGCATGCATATTGAGAGATTAATAGAAAAAAAAAATAACTATTCTATAATATTGTTCTCTCGCAATTCCTCAATAATGGAATTTATTTCATTTACATGAGAATTATTACCAGCCGCCTGGGATGCCATTAATGAACGTAATCGTTGTACAAGTTCATTTGGAGAATCCCAATAAACATATTCAATGGGCTTCTTATTATAAGTCATGAATAAATTGTTATCAGATTTATTATTATTATTATTTATTGTTGTTGTTGCTGTCGCTGCTGATTTACCATAACCCGATCCATGTTTTGAAGAGGAAGCAGTAGGTAAACGTAACTTTGTTAATGTTTCCCTATCCTGTTGCTCTTGCTCCTTCTTCAGAACGTCCACAACAAGCGGTTTTATGGTATAGCGATACTTATCACCACGATTGCCCACAATCTGTTCATCGTTCATGAAATGTTTTTTGTGAGCACTAGTAAACACTACAAGCTCTTTGAAATTTCTCTTATCGTCCGATGTGATCTTATTATCATCAGGTATGGTTTTCATTAGTAATTCAATCATTCCAACAGTGAGGGGAAACTTCATTTCATATCTATCGGGATTAGTTACTGTTATTGCATCATCATTGAAATTTAAACGGCCATTACCAAAATGCATAACATCCGTGGACACATCATGAGTGAAATAATGTGTATCAAAATCATTGTTGGTACTTCGCATTCTGTCCACAATGTATTGTTGAAGGATATCGGGGAACTGATCCAAATATTCCATCAATGTCTCATCGGGAATTCTATGTTGTGTTGCATTCAAATCCTGTATTGAATCATCGAAAAAATAACTTTCTTCTACCGACGGTAGCGGTTGCTGCTGCTGTGGCGGATAGTATACAAAACTCTGTTCAGCATGTGATGTATTAGGAAAAAGTTGTTGAATTATACTGCGTTCTTGTTCTTGTTCATCTGTTTGAGTACCGAAATTAGTACTTTGACATTTTCCAGTCTTTTTTATGGTCTTTTTTACATCATGATGAATATCTTCTTCATCTGGTAATGGTTTTTCCTCATCCGGCTCCTCCTCCTCTTTTTTCACTTTATTTTTTTTCTGTTCGCTTTTTAGTAATGCTTTGGGTAATATATTCATCAAGGGCAAATAACTTTGTGCAAGGTTTTCTTGTGTGGAGAACTGTTCCGATTTTAAGGCATCCAATTTGGCTTTTACAATTTTTCTAGCCTTAATTAGTTCTTTTACCACCTTTGAATCCATCATCATGTGATGGGTGTGTTTTCTCCCCGAGAACGGTATTTGTAAAACTGATGAAATAAAGTGAATGTATTAAAATGATATATATACATATATGGGGTTTTTCGTTTTTTTTTTTTTGTTTCATGTTAATAGAAAGTGATCGAATCCCTTTCTGTAGCGTCCCTTTGCTATATCATCATCTTTTGATATAACTAAAAAACCATATTTGTCATTGTTCCAACAAAATCTACACAATTTAATGAATTTATCATATTCAAAGTCTGTGTTCACGTGATCATTGTAAACATGTCGTAAATTAGTCTCGTCTTGCTTGAAAAGAACGAGAAGATTAACATTGTCACGTATTAATTGTTTGGAAATTCTGCTATAACTTTGCGAGAGATAAAAGGAATCGATTTGATTATGTCTACCCATACTAAAGTACTCTCTTATCACACTCTGCGGTCCACACGCCACATCATCAAATATCATTATAGAATTGGATTTGGCATCATTTGGTGACAGTATTTCATCTGTATCTCTAAATTCATGGTAACCAATTCCCTTGATTGGTTCTAACAGTGCCCTCAAGTACTTGTACATGGGTTGATATAAAGATTTGGAATAAATGTACACATTTTCAAATCGCAAACCATTTTTATCCTCCAATAAATTTAGCATAACACTCGTTTTACCGCAATTTGAAGGTCCCACAATAATGCAACGAATTGTATTTGGAAGTAATTGTCCATGTCTTGATCCCATACAACCGCCGCCGCCACCGCCACCACCAGTACCTGATGCCGTTAATCCACACGCATTATTCGTTTGTTGAAGCCAATTATAATTCTTTATGTTTAACTTTTGTTTTTGTTCAATTAAACGCATTTTTATTTCGAAAAATAAAAAACACACTTTGATTTAAAAAATTTTATGGTTTTCACTCTTTTATGTGTGTGTGTGTAAGTGTGTACGCACGCGGGGGTGGGTCGTTATATATAAATTGAGGAGTTAATCAACACATTTCATTAGTATGCAACCATTTAGAAGACTAAAGGGTGCTATTCAATTTACATCGTTTATATTATTTCATATAAATATAATAAAATGAGGGTAATTTATACGAATGCAATTAGTCGACGAAAAGTTGCAGAGCGGAAAGGAAGCGGTATCTTAAATAAATTGATAAATAAATTACCAATTGAATTACATATTCCGGGCTATCAATTCTGTGGCCCTGGTACTAAATTGCAAAAACGCCTAGCGAGAGGTGATAAGGGTGTGAATGCATTGGATGCAGCGTGTAGAGTACATGATATAGCATATTCTCAAAGTAACGACTTATCTGAACGACACAAGGCTGATCAAGTGTTGGCACAGAAAGCATTTGAACGGTTAAAAGCGGGAGACGCGGGATTTGGTGAAAAAGCCGCTGCCTTAGCCGTTACTGGTGCCATGAAGGGAAAATTATTAACAGGCATGGGACATCATAGCCGTACGAGTAGGAGGAGAAGGAGGAGGAGGAGGAGGATAAAAATAGGTGGAAGTATTAGAAGAAAAACAGGTCGTGGATCAAGAATGAAAATGGGAAAAGCAATATCCTTTTCAACGGCCATGAGAATGGCACGAAAGAGAGGCAAGAGAGGAAATCTTCGCAATATATTTGGAAGAGTTAAAAAATCAACTATTCCCCGTGTAATTCCAATACCTACGACAACTACTAGGAAATCTGGTGGATTTTTACCACTTCTTCTGGCTGGATTAGGTGCATTGGGATCATTGATTGGTGGCGGTTCGGGTGTCTATTCGGCAATTCAAAAGGCGAAACAAGCACAGAAAAATCTAGAGGAATCGAAACGACATAATGAAAAAATGGAGGCTATTGCTATTGGAAAAAATGCCCAAGGGCAGGGTCTCTATATGGGACCATATAAACGTGGTTTAGGCCTATACATAAGACCCTATTCAAAAAACTAATTAAAAACTTACCGGCTCGTCCCCTAACCAATTATGACATTATGAAATACTCGAAAAATATTCCACACTTTCGTGGTGTATTTATGCGCGATAAATTACCACATAAGATTAATGTAAATGAATCGGGTGTAATAAATACGGGTTCAGATAAAGGACCAGGAGAACATTGGGTTGCTTATGTTAAAAAAGACTCTTTGGTTTACTATTTTGACAGTTATGGAAATCTTAAACCACCACTTGAGTTGGTTCATTATTTTCAAAGTGGACAAACCAAAAAAAACATTAAAACAAAAAAGCCGACGGCTGTTGTGATAAAATACAATCATAAACGTTATCAAAAGAACAATGCAGTAAACTGTGGTCATTTATGTCTTCAATTCCTATATAAAAGTTATAATATGTAATGAATGTGTTTAGTGTACAAAAAAAATTGTAACAGTATAGGTAATAATAATAATAATTATGAGTTTGTTGCTATTTGATAGTAAACAATCGGAAATAACGATTCACCATTATCCACCGATTCAATTGGAAAATTATGATGACTATGTGTTGGGATTAACTAGTTTCAAGGTATTCAATTCAATACCAAACATAGATGACACAAATAATGTGTTCAGTGTGGGTGGACATGATATTAAAATTCCAACAGGTTCATATGAAATCCGCGATATAGTGCAATTTTTACAAAAGTCCATACAAGAATTAAAAATTAAACATCCCACATTTAATTGTTTTCTATCAATTCATGGAAATGTTAATACACTACAAACGGAAATCAAGTGCAGTCACAATATAGACTTTAGAAAACCGAATTCGATATCATCACTATTGGGATTTGAGAATGTACTGTTGTACGCCAACAAAAGACACATTTCCACAAAACCCATAAGTATATTTAATGTGAACACTATACGAGTGCTATGTAGCATTAGTGAGGGATCATATGATAATGGTGTACCAAGTCACATTATCTATGATTTTTTCCCCACAGTACCGCCCGGATTCAAAATCAATGAGACCCCTCAAAATGTTATATATTTACCAATTAATACATCGGAAATTTATAATGTCACTATTCGTATAGTTGATCAGAACGGAAAACTAATCGATTTTCGTGGAGAAGAAATATCAATAAAACTACATTTAAAAAAAAATAAACACAAAATAATTTTAAACAAAAAAAAAAACATGGTAATAAAATACAAAGCTTGTGGTATTAGTGGTGACAGGAAGAAAAAATCGAATAATAATAGAGCATCATATAATAATCAAATCATTAAACAATCTACAGTTATTCCAAGTCAAGAGGTCAAACGATTAACACGAGAAAATATACAATTTTTAAAGTCTTTAGGATTTAAAGTAAAAAAGTGAGAAAAAAAAAACTATTGAACTATTAGCCAAAGACAGTCAGAAAAAAAAAATGAGTGACATTTTAAATGTTGAAGAAACTGTCTTATTTGACAATTCATTGACCAGTTACGAGAAACACTCTCATCAACCATACATAAATTCATCATTTAAAAATAACGATGAAATACGAATACCAATACAGCAAACCGATGTCTATACACTACCATCTCAAAGTTCCATTTACATTGAGGGCACTTTATTGGATGACAAGGGAGCAGTGTCTAGAACGGCCAAATTGGTAAATAATTTTGCACTGCACCTTTTCGAAGAGATTCGCTATGAAATTGGAGGCAAAGTTGTGGATAGAACAAGAAATCCGGGCATTACATCAACACTCAAATCTTATGTCTCCATAAATGAGAATGAGAGTAAACTATTGGAAAATGCTGGATGGTATACATCGAACAATGAATGCGCCTTCACACCAAGTAATAAGGATGGAAATTTTAATGTATGCATTCCCCTAAATAGAGTGATCGGCTTTGCTGAGGACTTTAAGAAGATCATAATTAATTTGAGACATGAATTGATTCTATTGAGATCAAACACGGATGAAAATGCAATCTATAATACAAACACAACGGAAAAAGTGGTTTTGACCATTTATAAAATTGTATGGAAAATACCATATATTAAAGTTGCCGACGCTGAACGATTGCAACTAATCAAATATATGAACAATTCAATAGAGTTGGAAATAGCGTTTAGATCATGGGAACTGTGTGAAAATCCACAATTGCAAAAAACCCAACAACACTCCTGGACTGTTATGTCAACAAAACAATTGGAAAAACCACGTTATGTAATTGTTGCATTTCAAACAGATCGAAAAAATATGATTAATAAAAATGCAAGTAAATTTGACCATATAAATTTGTCAAACATAAAATTGTATCTAAACTCTGAATCATATCCCTATGAGAATTTGAATATTAATTTTTCCAAGGACCAATATGCCGTGCTTTATGACTTGTATGGAAACTTCCATCAAGCATACTATGAGAAAGACAATGAGCCACTCTTCACACCCGAGCGATTTAAAGAAATCTGTCCGATTGCGGTGATTGATTGCTCACGACAGAATGAAATTTTAAATGCCGGTTCAGTGGACATACGTTTGGAATTTGAATGTGATAAAGATGTGGATGATAAAACCACAGCGTATTGTCTCATTATACATGATCGTATAATAAAATATAATCCACTCACATCAACTATTCGCTTCATTTAGAGAAATCTCTCTGAACTGAAAAGTGTTGATATACTTTTTATTAACTACAGACACACACATAAAAAAAAACAAAACAAAAAACGTAATCATGAATAATTTATCCAATATGTGTATTATGGACTTTCAAGGATTCCAATACAAAGATAGTGATTTTATATGTAAAGAAATGGCTATAAAACAGTTATTTGATGTGTCAGCGTCGGATAACATAAAAACGTTTTTATTTGAACCGCATATTAAATTTAATCATTTATCAGCTGATTTTAAAAAACACGTTAAATTTATACAAAGTCAAGTTCATGGTCTAATGTGGAATTCATTAAATAGTTGTAAACAAGAGGAAGCAACAATAACAAGTAATGTTTATGGTATTTCTACCCCCACCAATGGCTGGATCAAGCGCAACAACGACACAGAAAAAAACCAAGACACTTTCTCCCACCACTACAAGGTGACCCAATTATCGGAAATTTTACATAATGAAGTTATTGAAAAAAAAATTAACATTATAATAATTAGGGGGCATCAAAAGGAGAAATTATTAAAAGATATTTTCTGTAATAATAATAATAAATTGTATAATGATAAAAAAATTGCTATTGTAAATGTGGAAGGTATAAGAGATTGGCCTTCATTACATGCACTTAAAGATTATTATCATGATTATTTGAAAAATATGTCTACAATGAAATGTCCAATTCATGGCTATTGGAAACCAAAACACTTGCAGTGCAGTGTAGAAAATGTAATTATTTTAAGTTTATGGTTAAGTGAAGAAAACAATTTGAATAATGTCATGATGAATTTATTGCAAAAAAAAACATATATATATGAATGAATGAATGAATAAAATGTATTTAAAAAAATAACATTAGAATTTTTTTTCTTATTACCAAAATGACTGTTGATAAGTTCGGTCGTCCTTTAGATAATTACTATTACCGTCAAAATTATGCTGACGATGACGATGACGGTTCCAATATTGGTGGACAATCATCATCATCAGTTATTGTGGGTGCGAGTACACCTTCATCAGGCAAAACCCAACAACAACTACAACAAATACAACTACGACAATTGCAACAATTGGTGGAGACTGAAGTGAAAAAGGTATTTGCCACACTTGCACTTCCAAGTGTACTGGATATTGAACATAAAATTGACTTAAAATTTCTCAATATACAACAACAAATTCCATCTCAACAATATCTTAATAATTTAATCTCCAGTAAAATACAAACTTCAACGGAAATACAAAATTTAATTGACCGAACAATACGTAAACATCATCAAGTTATTCAGACTACAGCAAGCAGCAGCAGCAGCGCTCTCTCAACAGCTGATGTGAATAAATTAATTGATGTAAAATTAAAAAGTATAAAATTTGTCACAGATACAGATGTGGATGCAATTGTTTCTGCAAAAGTATTTCAACAGTGGCAAACATCATCATCATCATCAACAACAACAACAGGAGCAGCACACAAAACATGGAAAACACAAGATATTGTTGATTTGATTGAAAATTCATTGAAAACCAAACAAATAATTACGGGTGTGGAATGTGATCAACGCATTTCAAATATAATATTGAAGCGAAAATTAGTCGATGAAAAACAAGTGAATGACATGGCATTGGATACCATTAAGAAATTCTTGCCATGGTATATTGCAAGTAATCATATTCCGAATGAGAGTGCCGTTGAGGACCTTATAGAAACAGATGTGAAAAATCTGGTGCCTTGGAGACCGCAGAATGTGACGGAAGTGCAAACGCTTATTGCAAACGAAGTGAATGCCATTATAAGTAAATCACACATCCAAAACTATGATGAAATTAATCAATTTGTGGAAACGAAATTGAAAACTTTATATGGTTATTTTATGTTAAATATTAGCGCCTCAGGACCCGTTCAAGCGAAAACAGGCTATCTTAAAATAAATCTTTCTAATCAATATGAATATGAAATTCATCTGAAAGAATGTCGTCTATTAATTGTGAAGCAATCTAGTAATTTCAATAATATGGAAATTTATTTAAATGGACAACTATTAACGAATATTGAATCTGTAATTTTCCATATGGGAGATAGAATATCAATAAAAGAAATCAATTCAAAAACAAATAAAGTACATGCAGTATTTATGGTTCGATATCCAGTATATGATGTTATTGTTCCATAATCATCATTATGATGAGGAAATATAAGAAAAAAATACCGAATGATGTGGATTTGAAAAGATTAGTTGTCAATGAATTACACAAAACAGCTAGAAAACAATTTGAAAGAAGACATGTCATTGTAAAAGGTTTAAATGATTTATATCAAGCTGATTTGGTGGAAATGATCCCATATGCACGATTAAATAAGGGCTATAAGTATATTTTAACTGTAATCGATGTATTTAGTAAGTTTGCTTGGGCTGTGCCTGTAAAAAATAAATCTGGCAAAGAAGTTGCCAATGCAATGAGGAATATCCTATTAAGTAAAACACAGCAGCAGCATATACCGAAAAATCTACAAACCGATAATGGTAAAGAGTTTTACAATAAGGAATTTATGGATTTGATGAAAAAATTCGGAATAAATCTCTATTCCACTTTTAGTGCAATGAAAGCTAGCGTAATTGAACGTTTTAATCGCACCCTCAAAAGTAATATGTGGAAAGAGTTTAGTTATCAGGGCAACTATAAATGGCTCTCCATATTACCGGAAATTGTAAAAAATTACAATGAAAAATCCATACATAGTACAATTAAAATGCGTCCTATAGATGCAATTTCTAAGAAAAAAAATGAAAAGCATCTCTTAAATACGGTGTATAATAGAATAAAGATTTCAACACCAATGTCATCAAATAAATTCAAAGTTGGTGATAAGGTGCGTGTTAGTAAATATAGGGAATTATTTGCAAAAGGATATACACCCAATTGGTCAAATGAGGTATTCACAATTAAAACGGTTCAATTGACAAATCCAACAACATACTTACTGCAAGATGAAGAACAACGGGACATCAAGGGAGCATTTTACACTGAAGAAATTCAGAAAACTGCACACCCGCACATTCAATTGATCGAGAAAATTGTTCGACGAAAAGGAGACAAACTGCTCGTTAAGTGGTTGGGATTCGATAACACACACAATAGTTGGATAAGTAAAAAAGACATTGTTAATTAAGTGCATGCACATAATGATTTTATTTTTTCCGTTCAGTCATTGATTTGCATAAAAAATTGATTTCTATAAAAGTCAAAAGTTCGTGTAATTTACATACAAAATAGACAATGCACAAAATTATGTGCAATTGATTATAGATAGTTTATATTCAAAAAAACAATTCAATAAAAAAATGTCAAGAAAAATATGTGACCTTTTTACACCACCACCGTCACCACCACCACCGCCGAAACCTAGCTCCCCCCACAAAATTAAGGTGTATAAATAGTGCACAATCTTGTGGACAAAAGTCAGTTTTGAAAACTAAGCTTATATTTTCAAAAAAAAAAAAAACAACTATGAACTCGAGCAATAACGATCGACGAACAGCAACAACAACAACATCTTCGAGAAGAGCATCAGGGCGCAATTCCAACACCGCCACCACCACCTCCAACGCTGCCACCATTTCCAACGCCGCGACCAACACCACCACCGCAACCGCCGCCGACGCCCCCAGCATGGTCTCCACAACAACATCAACTACTGTTACTACTACAGATCCATCCTCCAGGGTTGCACGTCGGCTGCAGCTACAAAAGCACCACCCCCACCAGGGGGACACCAGCACTGCCGCTATCAACACAACCGCAACCGCTGCCACCGCCCCCAGCATGGTCTCCACAACAGGCACTGCGGTAGCTGGTGCTAGCGGTTCCCGGATGGTCTCCACAACAGGCACTGCGGTAGCTGGTACTAGCGGTTCCCGGATGGTCTCCACAACAGGCACTGCGGTAGCTGGTCCTAGCGGTTCCCGGATTGGTGGTGGTGGTGGTGGTTGTGCCCCGATTAGAAGCCCCAGCCGTGGTGGTACTGGTCAGCGGGGAACCATTCATGGTCCGTTTGCCACCTCAGCTCGCACCACCTTCACCTCCAACTACCACAATCGCCACCGCCAAACAAACCCTAGCAGCATCCAACACGCTATTGTGGGTGTAAATATGGATATGAGGGAGCGTGAGCTGTATAACAGCTTGGTAAGGGTTCTACGGTTGACCTCCCCGTATCCGGGGTCAACCATCCTGCCCCCCTTCACACTTAACATAGGTGTGAGGACTATATGGGGGCAGGAATTGTCCCCCATAAATCCCTTGGGGATTTTCGATTTGGAGGAAATGGTTACGCATTTCTTCCGAATGTTGGGGGCTGCAAACCCAATGAGAGCTTCCACCTCATCACAGCCACCACCACCACCACCACCAACAACATTCTACCAAGACGTTCCCTCCGATCAGGAGTCGGATTATTGGGAATTCGTAAGGGAATTAATTGACCCGCCGGAACCTGGTGCAGATGATGAATATCCTGATGACCTCCACAACGTGGAATAGAACATGGACGGAAGTGGAGGAGGGGGGCGGTGGTGGTGGTGGTGGTGGTGGTAGTAGTGGTGAGGGTTCTATAAAAATGGGGGAAACAACGCTATGAAGCACACACATACATAAAGTAGTAAGTAATTTGTTCATTGTCTTTATTTTTTTTCATAAAATTTAAAACGGTTTTTTTTTTTGTTTCAGCGGGAAAATGTCATCGGTGGTGCATGAGGCACAGCAGAAGCAGCAGCAGCAGCAAGTAGCTACGGCGGTGGCTGATGAGACAACACAAGCAGCAGCAGCAGAAAATATAGGTAATAAAGAAAATTAAAATTGGTTACGATCCTTCGTTTTTCTCAATAATCGAGTCCAGATTGAACCAAATTTGTGTTTGTATTGGTTCGATTTCTGGGCACGATTATTGAGAAAAACGGGGAATTTGTAAACAATGTTAATTTTCTTTATTAGGAAACCACCACCACAACGAGAACGACAACGGCTGCTGCGATGGTGGACGACGACGACGACGAGATGTTTTGCATAATGGAGAAGGTAATAAAGGAAATTAAAAATATCATCAACTTTTCCACACTTTTTGTATAAATAGTGCACAGTCGTTTGGGGGAAAAAAAACAACCCATGACTGTGTCCTATTTATACAAAAAGTATGGAAAAGTGTGATATTTATAATTTTCTTTATTAAGGACAAGGCAGCGGCATCGACGACGACGACGACGATAAGAGCAGTGGGCGGCGGGAATGGTGGTTGCAAAAACAATCAGGTAATAAAGGAAAAGAGTGTTCAACCTTTCACGATTTATTGTTTTAATAATTTCCTTATACTACTGTCGAGAATGCACCTTCTATTTTTTGTAGTAGTTGTGTAGTAGCAGTTGATTCTGTCTCTCACTCAAAAAAAGTAGATTGGTGAATTCTCGAAATGGTGTAAGGGAATTATTAAAACAATACATTTTGAATGGTTGCACTCTCTTCTTTTATTAGGAAAACAAAAAAAAAGCAGAAGCAGTGCTGGCAGCCAAGTCATCCATGGAGATGAGCCACAACAACAACAGCATCGCCGTGGCATCAAACGAAGGCGGCAAGAACAAGACGACGATGAAGGCGGTGGCGGCAATGAACACGACAACAATGTTGTTGTTGATGATGAACCATATGGTCAGGACATTATGGAGGATAATTATGGGGAAATCGACCAGGAAACGGGGGAGTTGAAATCCTGGAATCTTCACATGGAATTTTGTCTAACTTGCCACCAATGGGTGGACAGAAAGAAACAGCCCCTTCATGATGTTTACTGTGCTTGCTGTAAGGTATGTTATAATTTTTTTGTTTGAATTTTTTTATATACTTTTATTAATGGTTTTTTTGTTTTTTGTTACAGAGACTATCGGACTTTATAGAGGAACTAGAAAAGGAAGAAGAAGTCCAGCCGGAAGAAGGGAAAAAAGCAGTCCACCAGCCGCCGCCGCCGCCTCCGCCGCCAAAGGAGGGAGAAGAAGACTGAAATGGAATGGAAATGGATTTTTTTCATTGTATTATATATATATATATTGTTAATGTTTTTTTTCCATTTTTCGTTCTATTGAATATAAAAAAATAAATACAGTTTTTTCTTTAACAAAAATGTTAATATGTTTTTCATTATATAAAAAAAATACCCCAAAAAAACCCGCCATTTCCCCCAAAATCCCATCTAACTAGTGATTTTTTGTTTTTTTTTCAGAGTTTTCTTAGTGTTTTTTCTATTTGTAGATGTTGTATATCTATTTTAATAAGAAATAAAAAGTCAATTTTTTTACTACTAAAAGTATATGTTTTTTAATTATATAAAAAAACCCGATATTTCCCCCAAAATCCCATCTAACTAGTGATTTTTTGTTTTTTTTTTCAGAGTTTTCTTAGTGTTTTTTCTATTTGTTGTTGTTGTATATCTATTTTAATAAGAAATAAAAAGCCAATTTTTTTACTACTAAAAGTATATGTTTTTTAATTATATAAAAAAAACCCGCCATTTCCCCAAAAAAAATCCCATCTAACTAGTGATTTTTAATCTTTCAGTTTGTGTGTGTGTATATGTTTTTTTGAAGAGATGATGATACAAAATATAAATCAATTTTAAAATTATAATTTTTTTTATTACGTAAACCCCTTAACCGTCATTTTCCCCCACCACCCCCCCCAGCTAACATTGTGTTATTTTCTTTCAGAGATTTATTCTATTGTTTCTTTTTTCTATTTGCTGTTTTGTTTTCTTAAATGACAAATAAAAATCGATTTTTTCTTGTTAAAACTAGTTGTTTTCATGACGTAAACCCCTTAACCGTCATTTTCCCCCACCCCCAGCTAACATAGTGTTTTTTCCGTTACTTTTTTTTTAATATGTATATGTATATTTGGAAAAAAAGAATATAATAAAAACACAGTTAAAAATTATATACAAGTTTTTTTTTTATTCACCCCCCACACACATCCAAATACATAATATAATAGTATATATTATTATTAATAATTCTAATAAAAATAAATAACCAGAGAGCCAGTTTTTGTATGCATTTTTTTTTTAAAACTCCATTATGGGTTTAATTAGCTCCATTGTGGCAACGTAATCTTCTGGATTTCCTGATGGCCATAAACCCGAATCAGGTCCACACCTCCATCCCACATCTTCGTTTTTCTCCATTTTTCGCAAATTTTTCAAAAGCCATTTTACTACATCCATATGTGAGTCTCTTGTTAATATCTCCAATTTGAAGTGTAAATTTTTCTCTTCCAAAGTTTTCAACATATTCCCAACAAAGATGGGATTTGCATTAAAAATTCCAGTACACATAATTTTGTTAATATAATAATTACAATTCTTGTAATTGGATAATATATGTAAATACAAATATGATGAGGATGTTGCATCAAAATTGGATTTATTAATATCCAGTTTTGTTAATTGCATTATTAAATAACATTTGTAGTCATCTGTGAAATCCTTATATGGTACAGTACTGATGATTTCACTTAAATTTTCATATGTAAAATCAATTACATTTAAATTTAACAATTTATTAGCAATTAATACAATAAATTTATCATGTTCCAATTGGGATGTGAGTAACACATTTAACATTTCAACATTGCACAATCGTAATATATCATATGTTAAAATGTGTGTGCTTGGAATTGCGATACGTTTTAAAATCATATTCATTTCACTCACATTTGAACTTTTTATTCTTTCCACCAAGTGATTCTGATATACCACAGAATTACTGCCATGTAAATCATTTACAAGTTTTATTTCACTTTTTGATAACATTTTTTGTTTTGTTTAAGTACTATTTGTCTAGTGTGTGTGTGTGTGTGCCTTTGTATAATGGTACCTACTGATGGGGTGGTTCGGCTCCTGTTGCTTCTGCTGCTCTTGCTACTGTTTCTTCCACAAAACCCCACGGCAAACTGTCTAATGAATCGTGCAGTGACATTCTTTTATCATCACCAACATTCAAAACAATTTTTCGCTGTTTTATAGAATACATTACATGTTTCTTACTTTGCAATAGAATTTGTTGTCTTACCATTTCCCGTTGATTCAATAAACAATTCTTATAATCATCAAATGTGATTGTTTTCAATGTACTACCAACTACTCCCTTGGACCTTTTTATTTCTACACCACCGTCACCACCCCACATTTTAAATGAATACATTTTCGATCGTAGACCAATAAATTCCAACATAATGCGACCGGCATTTTCATTTTTAAACATACCAAGTTCCTTCCTATTCACACGCGGTATATTAAAAATATTCGCTTCATCATAGTCGCTTGTATCGAAATATTCCCTACAATCACGTCTTATATATTCATAGAAATCAATATTTTTAAATAGCTGCTCCAGATCTTCCCTCCCAACTCGTCACTAATTTAACATCTTTATATTTCCTTACATTTTCAATGGTCTTTCCAAATGCCGAATTCACCATTAACTTGAAGAAATTTTTTTTCGAAATCATTTTTTGATTGTTTTCGCAAATTTATATTCAATTCCACATAACTTTTCATCCAGGCACACTGTTTAAATTTCAATATTCGGTGGATTTTTCGCAAAACCAATCCTCTCTTTAAATAATTCTTTAAATTTCTATAGTGAATAACATAGTTGTGTTTATCGTATAATGTTGTCATTAATTTACTGTGTTTACTGCCCGGTGGTGTTAAATGTTCGGGGGCCAATGGAAAATCTTTGTGTAAATTGTGTAGATGAGATGGATAATGAAGGTCCACCTCCAAAATATAACCATATTCTGCATTGTCTTCAATTGATAATACATCGAAAGAATTACCATCGCTACCGCCGTCGCTGCCATTGTATTCATCCTCTTTTAACCATTCAAAATCTTGGTATGGTAGAAACTCACACATTGTCGTTGAATATAATGCATTTTTATCTATATAAATTAGATAAGTGTCCAATTGGGTGGGGTCATAGTCATCCATCATATATTTATTGTTGGCTTTTGCACACGATTTTATCACAGCAGAATAGCCGCCACGTATTCCCAATTCAATAAACAAAATCATATCAATATCTTGCATTAAATGCAATTTTATGCGTGTATTTTTTAGCATTGCATCAAAACTTAGACCGGGCGATGTGAAATAGTGCAATGGATCCAATTGATAGGTCCTATAACATGTTTTACGGAAATTTTCAAATACATCACTCAATAAAATCACATCTGTTTTAAGGTAAATGTCCGAGTATTCACCTAGTGTGTGCACATTAAATGTTTGCCATACATTCTCAGCATGTCTATAATCTTCCGCAGATATTGTCTCGTTTTTCAGTTCATTGAAGAAAGCCTCTCTTGTCGGCAGATGAGTTTCATTTAATTTTTCCCAACTATCAATGTATGCATAGGGAAAAACACCTTTTCGCAATAACAATTTAAATTCATTGTCATTCGGATAAAACGATCTCATTATGGTCTTTTCTTCGGCACGCAAGTACGAGGATAATTTGTCCAAACTGGATGCCATAAATCTGAAGGAATCAATGAATCTCAAACTGATGTTTGTATTTTCAATTTTCTTTGTGAACGATATATATTTCTCCTTGTTTATGGGTAGAAGAGAAATGGGTCCTTTGATGCCTGTTGCCAGTTCTTCAATTATAAAATGAGAATCGTAGCCGCTTAAATTGTGAAAAACAATTGGAATTACTTTGGATTGTTGAAATTGTAAATTACATTGAGGGTGTGCGGCTCCTCTATATGTTCCAGTCACATGACAATGGTCTTTTACACGTACATCATCATCTTCGTCTAATGTGACATTAAATGGTTCTTCACAAATATGACATGTTGTGGCAGTATAGTGTGCTATTTCCTGTTCTAAAGTCAATTCAGCCATTGGAACTATACGATTGAGTATTTCGTTGACTGTTATTGCAATTTTATGCAAATCCATTATAAATAACTTTATACAGTTCTTATCTCTAATTAATTTAAATTGAGAGAGTGAATCATCATAATTGCATTTTAAGTAATAGGCAATACTGTGTGGTATGTGTTTTTGATATCTTTCAATGGAACCACCACCACCACGTTTTTTGTTTTCTTTTTCATCACCATATATAATAATGGGCTCCAAAATACATTCTAAATCGGCATATAATACAAAACAAACTGGTATCTTGTGGGAGAAATTCTTAAATTGTAGAATATGATTCGACGACGATGAGGGCACTTTTATGTGACACACTTTTTTATTTTTACAATAATTTAAATGTTTAATTAAAACACACTTTGAAGAAAAATAATTTAAACACCGTTCACAAACATATTTTTGATTTTTATTCGATGATAACTGATTAAATAATAAGCGATTTAAATTTTTAATTAACACATAATGAGAACATCCACCTTCCACATTTTCCAACATTAATAAATTTATACATTTATTATTATTATTCCCATCATCATCTTCATCTTCATAATTGCTTTTTTTTATTGTCAATGGATATATTTGTTTGTTGCTCACATAAAATATATTAATGCTTAAATTGTTAAGTTTCTCAAATTTTTTCAAATCACGCACATTGAATGGAAACTTTATACCATCATATTTTAACACTTCACTAAAGTGTGGATATTGTGTCATTCTTTGTGGATTCGTATTTGTGGGGTGTAAAGCAGCCACAATACACCACAAAAAACAATATTGATCATTGTTTTTTATATTAATCACTGCCTTTTTATTGGCTATAAATTTCGGTACTTCCGTATATGTAGAAGAAGAAGAAGTACCCGCTGCATTTAATGGATTGCATCGGTTAAATATCACTTTTAATGATATTATTTCCGACAAACTCCATCCTGAATCACGTTCTTGAAATTCACTAAGTCTATTCAAAATTTTATCTTTCACCAACGTGTCATACCATTCCTTTAAATTTGTAGTTGCATCAATTACTTCATTCCTCGTGGTGAATGACTTTAAATCTGTCTCTAGAATCTCGCCACTCTTTTTCGCAAATTCACCAGTAAATGTACAATTGACTTTTATGCAATTATGATTTTCCTGCAATTTCTTCTTCACTTGCAACAGAAAACATTTCTGTGCTTTATCTAGAAACATAACAGGATCTTTTACCGTTAAATTTGTAATTATGCCACTACTGATACTATTCCTAAAACAATTCTCTAAATTTTCCCATTCTACACAATTTTGATATTTCTTTTGTCGCTGTTGATGCTGTGTCCGACCACGATTACGGTTTGTCTTTGATGTAGCAGTCGTCAAACCTGCGCCACCAATAATATTTAATTTTTCCTTTTGAATTAAATGTAGTCTTTTTCTACATGTTTTCAATAAACTTAAATTGTTTGTTAGTTTTAGAATGTTATCATTGAGGAACAATATGTTGCTTACATTATCTTGATCATCTTTTTTCTTTAAGCCAATCACTTTCCGTAATGTTTGAATACACTTATTCGTTTGTTTTAAAATAGCAATCACTTCATCTTTTTTTCTTAGCAATGGAAATGTTTTACGGAGTTTTTTCAAAAAATTATCACTAATAGATGTAACAGTTTCTGGATGATGATGATGATGATGATGATGAGTGTTGGTCTTCTCATCAGTTGACATATTGCCAATTAGAAACTAACTAAGTCATGAATCCTATTGTATTATCCATTTATACATATACACCCTTTTTTTTTCGCGCCAAGAGAAACACACACACACACACACAATTAAAAAAATACTCTTCTTATAATTGTGATGAATCATTGAAGAAATTACAAAACAACAAACAACAACAACACTCCCCCACCCCACCCCTCTAAGAAATTGGTTTGTGCGTGTGCGTCTGTGGTGGGATATGGTTGGATGGGGGATGATGACGTATTTTTCCTTGTTTAAAAGCCGCTGCACATTCATTTCCAATCTCAGTATCAATATTTTATTTTTTTTTATATTAAGATAAAGTATATTTTTTGTAAAGTGAAATTATCAGAAAGAAGAAGAAAAAGAAGACGAAAAATGAATACTGAATTTAATACTGTATCAAGACCCTTCATCAAAATTTCCGAATTAGAGGAGGATGTGACATATAAAATACGCTCTCTAAGAGTCATTCAGACAAAATATGGTCAAGCAGTTCTTATGATAATTGAAGGCCTCGAAAATGATGTCATATTGCCAAAAAGATACAACCGGCTACTGGAAAACGTTCCCGAATATAATGTGAGACTAAAGAATGGAGAAAATCTCTCCTTCATTGTACGAAAGCCCAATCAAACCAACAAATGGTGGCAAGTGGAATTTTTATAAACTAAGAAGAAGAAGAAGAACTATTTTTGTAGAAAAAACGTAAGAAAATTCCTTTCCGTTTTTTTACACATTTTTTTTGTTTTTTATTAATAATGTTTTCTTTTCTATTTCAGGGATCATATATATGGACACTTAATTTCCATTTTTTTTTCTGAACTTTTTTTTTATATATACATGAAATAGAAAAATAATAAAGATAAAATAAAATGCATTTATTGTTTTATTTCTCTTAAATAAAACTACCTCTATTTTACCCTACATTAATTATTAACCCATATTCAAAAACAATAAAACGATATATGTAAATTACAAAATGTGCATGTGTCAGGAAGTTTGTGCAAAAAACAAGTGAATACAGGTCACTTAATCTTTTAAAAAAATTTGCATACAATATAAGCGCCAATTTTGTTTTTTTTGTTAACCGGATGCACTTCCTCACTTTTTTGCCACTCACACAGGTGTGTGAGAGAAAGAGAGAGCGCCCGGTACCGCCACCGCTCGGTGATGGTGGTAGTTCAACCCCCAATCCAATACTCCACCCACCCCACCATACACAGTACTCTCTTCCGCCTCATTAACAGTACCCACCAACACAAAAATGCTAATTAACACCTATCAACACACTTCTATGCTCTGTCCACTCCCCCTAACCCATCCCAACAACTCCCACATTTCAACCCCACCGCCGCCGGGAACCAACACCTTGCGCCATCTATCGGACGTTTGATGTACTAGTGTGCCAGAACCCTCAAATCCCCACTACTAGGTACAAACGATTAAAAGGTTTATATATCACATTTTCAAATATCTATTATTCTCCAATTTACTTGATCTCCTAAACGGTTAAAAATAGGACATCGCGGTTTTAACCAGTGAATTCAGCACCTCATTTACATAAAATAAGTCCTGTAAGTCTACTCTAAAAAGGATAAAGGTACAAACGAATAAAATGTTTTTATATCACATTTTGAAATATCTATTATTCCCCATTTTACTCGATCTCCTAAACGGTTAAAGATAGGACATCGCGGTTTTAAGCAGTGAATTTAGCACCTTATTTTGCATAAAATAAGTCCTATAAGTCTACTCTGAAGAGTTGATAAAGGTAAAAACGAATAAAATGTTTATATATCACATTTTCAAATATCTATTTTTCTCCATTTTACTCGATCTCCTAAACGGTTACAGATAGGACATTGGGGTTTTAAGCAGTGGATTCAGCACCACATTTTACATAAAATAAATCCTATAAGTCTACTCTGAAGAGTTGATAAAGGTACAAACGAATAAAATGTTTATGTATCACATTTTCAAATTTCTATTTTTCTCTATTTTACTTGATCTCCTAAACGGTTAAAGATAGAACATCGGGGTTTTAGGCAGTAAATTCAGCACCTTATTTTACATAAAATAAGTCCTATAAGTCTACTCTGAAGAGTTGATAAAGGTACAAACGAATAAAATGTTTATGTATCACATTTTCAAATTTCTATTTTTCTCTATTTTACTTGATCTCCTAAACGGATAAAGATAGGACAATGTGGTTTTAAGCAGTGGATTCAGCACTACATTTTACATAAAATAAGTCCTATAAGTCTAATCTGAAAAGTTGATAAAGGTACAAACGAATAAAATGTTTATATATCACATTTTCAAATATCTATTTTTCTCTATTTTACTCGATCTCCTAAACGGTTAAAGATAGAACATCGGGGTTTTAGGCAGTAAATTCAGCACCTTATTTTACATAAAATAAGTCCTATAAGTCTACTCTGAAGAGTTGATAAAGGTACAAATGAATCAAATGTTTATATATCACATTTTCAAATACCTATTTTTCTCCATTTTACTCGATCTCCTAAACGGTTAAAGATAGGACATCGGGGTTTCAAGCAGTGGATTTAGCACCTTATTTGACATAAAATAAGTCCTATAAGTCCACTCTGAATAGTTGATAAAGGTACAAACGAATAAAATGTTTATACATCACATTTTCAAATATCTATTTTTATTCATATTACTCGATCTCCTAAACGGTTGAAGATAGGACATCGCGGTTTTCACCAGTAAATTCAGCACCTCAATTTACATCAAATAAGTACTACAAGTCTCCTCTCAAGGGTTGATAAAGGTACAAACGATTAAAATGATTATATATCACATTTTCAAATATCTATTTTTCTCTATTTTGCTCGATCTCCTAAACGGTTAAAGACAGAACATCGGGGTTTTAGGCAGTGAATTCAGCACCTTATTTTACATAAAATAAGACCTATAAGTCTACTCTGAAGAATTGATAAAGGTACAAACGAATAAAATGTTTATATATCACAATTTCAAATATCTATTTTTATTCATTTTACTCGATCTCCTAAACGGTTAAAGATAGGATATCGCGGTTTTAATCAGTGAATTCAGCACCTCATTTTACATGACATAAGTCCTATAAGTCTACTCTAAAAAGGATAAAGGTACAATCGAATAAAATGTTTATATATCACATTTTGAAATATCTATAATTCCCCATTTTACTCGATCTCCTAAACGGTTAAAGTAGGACTTCGCGGTTTTAACCAGTGGATTCAGCACCTCATTTTACATAAAATAAGTCTTATAAGTCAACTGTGAAGAGTTAATAAAGGTACAAATGAATAAAATGTTTATATATCACATTTTCAAATATCTATTTTTCTCCATTTTACTCGATCTCCTAAACGGTTAAAGATAGGACATCGGGGTTTTAAGCAGTGGATTCAGCACCACATTTTACATAAAATAAGTAATATAAGTCTACTCTCAAGAGTTGATAAAGGTACAAACGAATAAAATGTTTATATATCACATTTTCAAATATCAATTTTTTTCCAATTTACTCGATCTTCTAAACGGTTAAAGATGGGACATCGGGGTTTTACGCAGTGGATTCAGCACCACATTTTACATAAAATAAGTAATATAAGTCTACTCTGAAGAGTTGATAAAGGTACAAACGAATAAAATGTTTATATATCACATTTTCAAATATCTATTTTTCTCCATTTTACTCGATCTCCTAAACGGTTAAAGATAGGACATCGGGGTTTTAAGCAGTGATTTCAGCACCTTATTTTACATAAAAGAAGTCCTATAAGTCTACTCTGAAGAGTTGATAAAGGTACAAATGAACAAAATGTTTATATATCACATTTTGAAATATCTATTATTCCTTATTTTACTCGATCTCCTGAACGGTTAAAGATAGGACATCGGGGTTTTAAGCAGTGGATTCAGCACCTAGTTTTGCATAAAATAAGTCCTATAAGTCTACTCTGAAGGGTTGATAAAGGTACAAACGAATAAAATGTTTATATATCACATTTTGAAATATCTATTATTCCTTATTTTACTCGATCTCCTAAACGGTTAAAGATAGGACATCGGGGTTTTAAGCAGTGGATTCAGCACCTAATTTTGCATATAATAAGTCCTATAAGTCTACTCTCAAGGGTTGATAAAGGTACAAACGATTAAAAGGTTTATATATCACATTTTCAAATATCTATTATTCTCCAATTTACTTGATCTCCTAAACGGTTAAAAATAGGACATCGCGGTTTTAACCAGTGAATTCAGCACCTCATTTTACATAAAATAAGTCCTGTAAGTCTACTCTAAAAAGGATAAAGGTACAAACGAATAAAATGTTTATATATCACATTTTGAAATATCTATTATTCCCCATTTTACTCGATCTCCTAAACGGTTAAAGATAGGACATCGCGGTTTTAAGCAGTGAATTTAGCACCTTATTTTGCATAAAATAAGTCCTATAAGTCTACTCTGAAGAGTTGATAAAGGTAAAAACGAATAAAATGTTTATATATCACATTTTCAAATATCTATTTTTCTCCATTTTACTCGATCTCCTAATCGGTTAAAGATAGGACATCGGGGTTTTAACCAGTGGATTCAGCACCCCATTTTACATAAAATAAGTCCTATAAGTCTTCTCTGAAGAATTGATAAAGGTGCAAACGAATAAAATGTTTATATAACACATTTTTAAATATCTATTTTTCTCCATTTTACTCGATCTCCTAAACGGTTAGATAGGACATCGGGGTTTTAACCAGTGAATTCAGCACCTCATTTACATAAAATAAGTCCTGTAAGTCTACTCTAAAAAGGATAAAGGTACAAACGAATAAAATGTTTATATATCACATTTTGAAATATCTATTATTCCCCATTTTACTCGATCTCCTAAACGGTTAAAGATAGGACATCGCGGTTTTAAGCAGTGAATTTAGCACCTTATTTTGCATAAAATAAGTCCTATAAGTCTACTCTGAAGAGTTGATAAAGGTAAAAACGAATAAAATGTTTATATATCACATTTTCAAATATCTATTTTTCTCCATTTTACTCGATCTCCTAAACGGTTACAGATAGGACATTGGGGTTTTAAGCAGTGGATTCAGCACCACATTTTACATAAAATAAATCCTATAAGTCTACTCTGAAGAGTTGATAAAGGTACAAACGAATAAAATGTTTATGTATCACATTTTCAAATTTCTATTTTTCTCTATTTTACTTGATCTCCTAAACGGTTAAAGATAGAACATCGGGGTTTTAGGCAGTAAATTCAGCACCTTATTTTACATAAAATAAGTCCTATAAGTCTACTCTGAAGAGTTGATAAAGGTACAAACGAATAAAATGTTTATGTATCACATTTTCAAATTTCTATTTTTCTCTATTTTACTTGATCTCCTAAACGGATAAAGATAGGACAATGTGGTTTTAAGCAGTGGATTCAGCACTACATTTTACATAAAATAAGTCCTATAAGTCTAATCTGAAAAGTTGATAAAGGTACAAACGAATAAAATGTTTATATATCACATTTTCAAATATCTATTTTTCTCTATTTTACTCGATCTCCTAAACGGTTAAAGATAGAACATCGGGGTTTTAGGCAGTAAATTCAGCACCTTATTTTACATAAAATAAGTCCTATAAGTCTACTCTGAAGAGTTGATAAAGGTACAAATGAATCAAATGTTTATATATCACATTTTCAAATACCTATTTTTCTCCATTTTACTCGATCTCCTAAACGGTTAAAGATAGGACATCGGGGTTTCAAGCAGTGGATTTAGCACCTTATTTGACATAAAATAAGTCCTATAAGTCCACTCTGAATAGTTGATAAAGGTACAAACGAATAAAATGTTTATACATCACATTTTCAAATATCTATTTTTATTCATATTACTCGATCTCCTAAACGGTTGAAGATAGGACATCGCGGTTTTCACCAGTAAATTCAGCACCTCAATTTACATCAAATAAGTACTACAAGTCTCCTCTCAAGGGTTGATAAAGGTACAAACGATTAAAATGATTATATATCACATTTTCAAATATCTATTTTTCTCTATTTTGCTCGATCTCCTAAACGGTTAAAGACAGAACATCGGGGTTTTAGGCAGTGAATTCAGCACCTTATTTTACATAAAATAAGACCTATAAGTCTACTCTGAAGAATTGATAAAGGTACAAACGAATAAAATGTTTATATATCACAATTTCAAATATCTATTTTTATTCATTTTACTCGATCTCCTAAACGGTTAAAGATAGGATATCGCGGTTTTAATCAGTGAATTCAGCACCTCATTTTACATGACATAAGTCCTATAAGTCTACTCTAAAAAGGATAAAGGTACAATCGAATAAAATGTTTATATATCACATTTTGAAATATCTATAATTCCCCATTTTACTCGATCTCCTAAACGGTTAAAGTAGGACTTCGCGGTTTTAACCAGTGGATTCAGCACCTCATTTTACATAAAATAAGTCTTATAAGTCAACTGTGAAGAGTTAATAAAGGTACAAATGAATAAAATGTTTATATATCACATTTTCAAATATCTATTTTTCTCCATTTTACTCGATCTCCTAAACGGTTAAAGATAGGACATCGGGGTTTTAAGCAGTGGATTCAGCACCACATTTTACATAAAATAAGTAATATAAGTCTACTCTCAAGAGTTGATAAAGGTACAAACGAATAAAATGTTTATATATCACATTTTCAAATATCAATTTTTTTCCAATTTACTCGATCTTCTAAACGGTTAAAGATGGGACATCGGGGTTTTACGCAGTGGATTCAGCACCACATTTTACATAAAATAAGTAATATAAGTCTACTCTGAAGAGTTGATAAAGGTACAAACGAATAAAATGTTTATATATCACATTTTCAAATATCTATTTTTCTCCATTTTACTCGATCTCCTAAACGGTTAAAGATAGGACATCGGGGTTTTAAGCAGTGATTTCAGCACCTTATTTTACATAAAAGAAGTCCTATAAGTCTACTCTGAAGAGTTGATAAAGGTACAAATGAACAAAATGTTTATATATCACATTTTGAAATATCTATTATTCCTTATTTTACTCGATCTCCTGAACGGTTAAAGATAGGACATCGGGGTTTTAAGCAGTGGATTCAGCACCTAGTTTTGCATAAAATAAGTCCTATAAGTCTACTCTGAAGGGTTGATAAAGGTACAAACGAATAAAATGTTTATATATCACATTTTGAAATATCTATTATTCCTTATTTTACTCGATCTCCTAAACGGTTAAAGATAGGACATCGGGGTTTTAAGCAGTGGATTCAGCACCTAATTTTGCATATAATAAGTCCTATAAGTCTACTCTCAAGGGTTGATAAAGGTACAAACGATTAAAAGGTTTATATATCACATTTTCAAATATCTATTATTCTCCAATTTACTTGATCTCCTAAACGGTTAAAAATAGGACATCGCGGTTTTAACCAGTGAATTCAGCACCTCATTTTACATAAAATAAGTCCTGTAAGTCTACTCTAAAAAGGATAAAGGTACAAACGAATAAAATGTTTATATATCACATTTTGAAATATCTATTATTCCCCATTTTACTCGATCTCCTAAACGGTTAAAGATAGGACATCGCGGTTTTAAGCAGTGAATTTAGCACCTTATTTTGCATAAAATAAGTCCTATAAGTCTACTCTGAAGAGTTGATAAAGGTAAAAACGAATAAAATGTTTATATATCACATTTTCAAATATCTATTTTTCTCCATTTTACTCGATCTCCTAATCGGTTAAAGATAGGACATCGGGGTTTTAACCAGTGGATTCAGCACCCCATTTTACATAAAATAAGTCCTATAAGTCTTCTCTGAAGAATTGATAAAGGTGCAAACGAATAAAATGTTTATATAACACATTTTTAAATATCTATTTTTCTCCATTTTACTCGATCTCCTAAACGGTTAGATAGGACATCGGGGTTTTAGGCAGTGGATTCAGCACCACATTTTACATAAAATAAGTCATATAAGTCTACTCTGAAGAGTTGATAAAGGTACAAACGAATAAAATGTTTATATATCACATTTTCAAATATCTATTTTTCTCCATTTTACTCGATCTCCTAAACGGTTAAAGATAGGACAGCGGGGTTTCAAGCAGTGAATTTTGCACCATATTTTACATTATATAAGTCCTATAAATCTACTCTGAAGAATTGATAAAGGTACAAACGAATAAAATGTTTATATATCACATTTTCAAATATCTATTTTTATTCATTTTACTCGATCTCCTAAACGGTTAAAGATAGGACATCGAGGTTTTAATCAGTAAATTTAGCACCTCATTTTACATGACATAAGTCCTATAAGTCTACTCTAAAAAGGATAAAGGTACAATCGAATAAAATGTTTATATATCACATTTTGAAATATCTATTATTCCCCATTTTACTCGATCTCCTAAACGGTTAAAATAGGACATCGGGGTTTTAAGCAGTGGATTCAGCACCTTATTTTACATAAAATAAGTCCTATAAGTCTACTCTGAAGTGTTGATAAAGGTACAAACGAATAAAATGTTAATATATCACATTTTCAAATATCTATTTTTCTCCATTTTACTCGATCTCCTAAACGGTTAAAGATAGGACATCGGGGTTTTAAGCAGTGAATTCAGCACCTTATTTTACATAAAATAAGTCCTATAAGTCTACTCTGAAGAATTGATAAAGGTACAAACGAATAAAATGTTTATATATCACATTTTCAAATATCAATTTTTTTCCAATTTACTCGATCTTCTAAACGGTTAAAGATGGGACACCGAGGTTTTAACCAGTGAATTCAGCACCTTGTTTTACATAAAAACAGTCCTATATGTCTACTATGAAAAGTTGATAAAGGTACAAACGAATAAAATGTTTATATATCACATTTTCAAATATCTATTTTTCTCCATTTCACTCGATTTCCTAAACGGTTAGAGATAGGACATCGGGGTTTTAAGCAGTGGATTCAGCACCACATTTTACATAAAATAAATCCTATAAGTCTACTCTGAAGAGTTGATAAAGGTACAAACGAATAAAATGTTTATGTATCACATTTTCAAATTTCTATTTTTCTCTATTTTACTTGATCTCCTAAACGGATAAAGATAGGACAATGTGGTTTTAAGCAGTGGATTCAGCACCACATTTTACATAAAATAAGTCCTATAAGTCTACTCTGAAGTGTTGATAAAGGTACAAACGAATAAAATGTTTATATATCACATTTTCAAATATCTATTTTTCTCTATTTAACTCGATCTCTTAAAAGGTTAAAGATAAGACATCGCGTACAAACGAATAAAATGTTTATATATCACATTTTGAAATATCTATTATTCCCCATTTTACTCGATCTCCTAAACGGTTAAAATAGGACATCGCGGTTTTAACCAGTGGATTCAGCACCTCATTTTACATAAAATAAATCCTATAAGTCAACTGTGAAGAGTTAATAAAGGTACAAATGAATAAAATGTTTATATATCACATTTTCAAATATCTATTTTTCACCATTTTACTCGATCTCCTAAACGGGTAAAGATAGGACATCGGGGTTTTAAGCAGTGGATTCAGCACCTTATTTTACATAAAATAAGTCCTATAAGTCTACTCTGAAGTGTTGATAAAGGTACAAACGAATAAAATGTTTATATATCACATTTTCAAATATCTATTTTTCTCCATTTTACTCGATCTCTTAAAAGGTTAAAGATAGGATATCGCAGTTATAACCAGTGGATTCAGCCCCACATTTTACATAAAATAAATCCTATAAGTCAACTGTGAAGAGTTAATAAAGGTACAAATGAATAAAATGTTTATATATCACATTTTCAAATTTCTATTTTTCTCTATTTTACTTGATCTCCTAAACGGTTAAAGATAGAACATCGGGGTTTTAGGCAGTAAATTCAGCACCTTATTTTACATAAAATAAGTCCTATAAGTCTACTCTGAAGAGTTGATAAAGGTACAAACGAATAAAATGTTTATGTATCACATTTTCAAATTTCTATTTTTCTCTATTTTACTTGATCTCCTAAACGGATAAAGATAGGACAATGTGGTTTTAAGCAGTGGATTCAGCACTACATTTTACATAAAATAAGTCCTATAAGTCTAATCTGAAAAGTTGATAAAGGTACAAACGAATAAAATGTTTATATATCACATTTTCAAATATCTATTTTTCTCTATTTTACTCGATCTCCTAAACGGTTAAAGATAGAACATCGGGGTTTTAGGCAGTAAATTCAGCACCTTATTTTACATAAAATAAGTCCTATAAGTCTACTCTGAAGAGTTGATAAAGGTACAAATGAATCAAATGTTTATATATCACATTTTCAAATACCTATTTTTCTCCATTTTACTCGATCTCCTAAACGGTTAAAGATAGGACATCGGGGTTTCAAGCAGTGGATTTAGCACCTTATTTGACATAAAATAAGTCCTATAAGTCCACTCTGAATAGTTGATAAAGGTACAAACGAATAAAATGTTTATACATCACATTTTCAAATATCTATTTTTATTCATATTACTCGATCTCCTAAACGGTTGAAGATAGGACATCGCGGTTTTCACCAGTGAATTCAGCACCTCAATTTACATCAAATAAGTACTACAAGTCTCCTCTCAAGGGTTGATAAAGGTACAAACGATTAAAATGATTATATATCACATTTTCAAATATCTATTTTTCTCTATTTTGCTCGATCTCCTAAACGGTTAAAGATAGAACATCGGGGTTTTAGGCAGTGAATTCAGCACCTTATTTTACATAAAATAAGACCTATAAGTCTACTCTGAAGAATTGATAAAGGTACAAACGAATAAAATGTTTATATATCACAATTTCAAATATCTATTTTTATTCATTTTACTCGATCTCCTAAACGGTTAAAGATAGGATATCGCGGTTTTAATCAGTGAATTCAGCACCTCATTTTACATGACATAAGTCCTATAAGTCTACTCTAAAAAGGATAAAGGTACAATCGAATAAAATGTTTATATATCACATTTTGAAATATCTATAATTCCCCATTTTACTCGATCTCCTAAACGGTTAAAGTAGGACTTCGCGGTTTTAACCAGTGGATTCAGCACCTCATTTTACATAAAATAAGTCCTATAAGTCAACTGTGAAGAGTTAATAAAGGTACAAATGAATAAAATGTTTATATATCACATTTTCAAATATCTATTTTTCTCCATTTTACTCGATCTCCTAAACGGTTAAAGATAGGACATCGGGGTTTTAAGCAGTGGATTCAGCACCACATTTTACATAAAATAAGTAATATAAGTCTACTCTAAAGAGTTGATAAAGGTACAAACGAATAAAATGTTTATATATCACATTTTCAAATATCAATTTTTTTCCAATTTACTCGATCTTCTAAACGGTTAAAGATGGGACATCGGGGTTTTACGCAGTGGATTCAGCACCACATTTTACATAAAATAAGTAATATAAGTCTACTCTGAAGAGTTGATAAAGGTACAAACGAATAAAATGTTTATATATCACATTTTCAAATATCTATTTTTCTCCATTTTACTCGATCTCCTAAACGGTTAAAGATAGGACATTGGGGTTTTAAGCAGTGATTTCAGCACCTTATTTTACATAAAAGAAGTCCTATAAGTCTACTCTGAAGAGTTGATAAAGGTACAAATGAACAAAATGTTTATATATCACATTTTGAAATATCTATTATTCCTTATTTTACTCGATCTCCTGAACGGTTAAAGATAGGACATCGGGGTTTTAAGCAGTGGATTCAGCACCTAGTTTTGCATAAAATAAGTCCTATAAGTCTACTCTGAAGGGTTGATAAAGGTACAAACGAATAAAATGTTTATATATCACATTTTGAAATATCTATTATTCCTTATTTTACTCGATCTCCTAAACGGTTAAAGATAGGACATCGGGGTTTTAAGCAGTGGATTCAGCACCTAATTTTGCATATAATAAGTCCTATAAGTCTACTCTCAAGGGTTGATAAAGGTACAAACGATTAAAAGGTTTATATATCACATTTTCAAATATCTATTATTCTCCAATTTACTTGATCTCCTAAACGGTTAAAAATAGGACATCGCGGTTTTAACCAGTGAATTCAGCACCTCATTTTACATAAAATAAGTCCTGTAAGTCTACTCTAAAAAGGATAAAGGTACAAACGAATAAAATGTTTATATATCACATTTTGAAATATCTATTATTCCCCATTTTACTCGATCTCCTAAACGGTTAAAGATAGGACATCGCGGTTTTAAGCAGTGAATTTAGCACATTATTTTGCATAAAATAAGTCCTATAAGTCTACTCTGAAGAGTTGATAAAGGTAAAAACGAATAAAATGTTTATATATCACATTTTCAAATATCTATTTTTCTCCATTTTACTCGATCTCCTAATCGGTTAAAGATAGGACATCGGGGTTTTAACCAGTGGATTCAGCACCCCATTTTACATAAAATAAGTCCTATAAGTCTTCTCTGAAGAATTGATAAAGGTGCAAACGAATAAAATGTTTATATAACACATTTTTAAATATCTATTTTTCTCCATTTTACTCGATCTCCTAAACGGTTAGAGATAGGACATCGGGGTTTTAGGCAGTGGATTCAGCACCACATTTTACATAAAATAAGTCATATAAGTCTACTCTGAAGAGTTGATAAAGGTACAAACGAATAAAATGTTTATATATCACATTTTCAAATATCTATTTTTCTCCATTTTACTCGATCTCCTAAACGGTTAAAGATAGGACATCGGGGTTTCAAGCAGTGAATTTTGCACCTTATTTTACATAAAATAAGTCCTATAAGTCCACTCTGAAGAGTTGATAAAGGTACAAACGAATAAAATGTTTATACATCACATTTTCAAATATCTATTTTTCCCTATTTTACTCGATCTCCTAAACGGTTAAAGATAGGACATCGGGGTTTTAAGCAGTGAATTCAGCACTTTATTTTACATTATATAAGTCCTATAAATCTACTCTGAAGAATTGATAAAGGTACAAACGAATAAAATGTTTATATATCACATTTTCAAATATCTATTTTTATTCATTTTACTCGATCTCCTAAACGGTTAAAGATAGGACATCGAGGTTTTAATCAGTAAATTTAGCACCTCATTTTACATGACATAAGTCCTATAAGTCTACTCTAAAAAGGATAAAGGTACAATCGAATAAAATGTTTATATATCACATTTTGAAATATCTATTATTCCCCATTTTACTCGATCTCCTAAACGGTTAAAATAGGACATCGGGGTTTTAAGCAGTGGATTCAGCACCTTATTTTACATAAAATAAGTCCTATAAGTCTACTCTGAAGTGTTGATAAAGGTACAAACGAATAAAATGTTAATATATCACATTTTCAAATATCTATTTTTCTCCATTTTACTCGATCTCCTAAACGGTTAAAGATAGGACATCGGGGTTTTAAGCAATGAATTCAGCACCTTATTTTACATAAAATAAGTCCTATAAGTCTACTCTGAAGAATTGATAAAGGTACAAACGAATAAAATGTTTATATATCACATTTTCAAATATCAATTTTTTTCCAATTTACTCGATCTTCTAAACGGTTAAAGATGGGACACCGAGGTTTTAACCAGTGAATTCAGCACCTTGTTTTATATAAAAACAGTCCTATATGTCTACTATGAAAAGTTGATAAAAGTACAAACGAATAAAATGTTTATATATCACATTTTCAAATATCAATTTTTTTCCAATTTACTCGATCTTCTAAACGGTTAAAGATGGGACATCGGGGTTTTACGCAGTGGATTCAGCACCACATTTTACATAAAATAAGTAATATAAGTCTACTCTGAAGAGTTGATAAAGGTACAAACGAATAAAATGTTTATATATCACATTTTCAAATATCTATTTTTCTCCATTTTACTCGATCTCCTAAACGGTTAAAGATAGGACATCGGGGTTTTAAGCAGTGAATTCAGCACCTTATTTTACATAAAATAAGTCCTATAAGTCTACTCTGAAGAATTGATATAGGTACAAACGAATAAAATGTTTATATAACACATTTTCAAATATCTATTTTTATTCATTTTACTCGATCTCCTAAACGGTAAAAGAAAGGACATCGGGGTTTTAAGCAGTGGATTCAGCACCTTATTTTACATGAAATAAGTCTTATGAGTCTACTCTGAAGAGTTGATTAAGGTACAAATGAATAAAATGTTTATATATCACATTTTCAAATATCTATTTTTCTCTATTTTACTCGATCTCCTAAACGGTTAATGATAGGACATCGCGGTTTTAACCAGTGGATTCAGCACCCCATTTTACATAAAATAAGTCCTATAAGTCTTCTCTGAAGAATTGATAAAGGTACAAACGAATGAAATGTTTATATATCACATTTTCAAATATCTATTTTTCTCTATTTTACTCGATCTCTTAAACGGTTAAAGATAGGACATCGCGGTTTTAACCAGTGGATTAAGCACCTTATTTTACATAAAATAAGTCCTATAAGTCTTCTCTGAAGAATTGATAAAGGTACAAACGAATGAAATGTTTATATATCACATTTTCAAATATCTAATTTTCTCCATTATACTCGATCTTCTAAATGGTTAAAGATAAGACATCGGGGTTTTAACTAGTGGATTCAGCTCCTTATTTTACATAAAAACAGTTCTATAAGTCAACTCTGAAGAGTTAATAAAGGTACAAACGAATAAATTGTTTATATATCACATTTTCAAATATCTATTTTTCTCCATTTTACTCGATCTCCTAAACGGTTAAAGATAGGACATCGGGGTTTCAAGCAGTGGATTTAGCACCTTATTTTACATAAAATAAGTCCTATAAGTCCACTCTGAATAGTTGATAAAGGTACAAACGAATAAAATGTTTATACATCACATTTTCAAATATCTATTTTTCTGTATTTTACTTGATCTCCTAAACGGTTAAAGATAGGACATTGCGGTTTTCACCAGTGAATTCAGCACCTCAATTTACATCAAATAAGTACTATAAGTCTACTCTCAAGGGTTGATAAAGGTACAAACGATTAAAATGTTTATATATCACATTTTCAAATATCTATTTTTATTCATTTTACTCGATCTCCTAAACGGTTGAAGATAGGACATCGCGGTTTTAATCAGTGAATTCAGCACCTCATTTTACATGACATAAGTCCTATAAGTCTACTCTAAAAAGGATAAATCATTTATATATCACATTTTGAAATATCTATTATTCCCCATTTTACTCGATCTCCTAAACGGTTAAAATAGGACATCGCGGTTTTAACCAGTGGATTCAGCACCTCATTTTACATAAAATAAATCCTATAAGTCAACTGTGAAGAGTTAATGAAGGTACAAATGAATTAAATGTTTATATATCACATTTTCAAATATCTATTTTTCTCCATTTTACTCGATCTCCTAAACGGTTAAAGATAGGACATCGGGGTTTTAAGCAGTGGATTCAGTACCTTATTTTACAAAAAATAAGTCCTATAAGTCTACTCTGAAGTGTTGATTAAGGTACAAACGAATAAAATGTTTATATATCACATTTTCAAATATCGATTTTTCTCCATTTTACTCGATCGCCTAAACGGTTAAAGATAGGACATCGGGGTTTTAAGCAGTGAATTCAGCACCTTATTTTACGTAAAATAAGTCCTATAAATCTACTATGAAGAATTGATAAAGGTACAAACGAATAAAATGTTTATATAACACATTTTCAAATATCTATTTTTAATCATTTTACTCGATCTCCTAAACGGTTAAAGATCGGACATCGCGGTTTTAATCAGTGAATTCAGCACCTCATTTTACATAAAATAAGTCCTATAAGTCTACTCTAAAAGGTTAAAGGTAAACTCGAATAAAATGTTTATATATCACATTTTGAAATATCTATTATTCCCCATTTTACTCGATCTCCTAAACGGTTAAAGTAGGACTTCGCGGTTTTAACCAGTGGATTCAGCACCTCATTTTACATGAAATAAGTCTTATAAGTCTACTGTGAAGAGTTGATTAAGGTACAAATTAATAAAATGTTTATATGTCACATTTTCAAAAATCAATTTTTTTTCCAATTTACTCGATCTCCTAAACGGTAAAAGATAGGACATCGGGGTTTTAACCAGTGGATTCAGCACCTCATTTTACATAAAATAAATCCTATAAGTAAACTGTGAAGAGTTAATAAAGGTACAAATGAATAAAATGTTTATATATCACATTTTCAAATATCTATTTTTCTCCATTTTACTCGATCTCCTAAACGGTTAAAGATAGGACATCGGGGTTTTAAGCAGTGGATTCAGCACCTTATTTTACATAAAATAAGTCCTATAAGTCTACCCTGAAGTGTTGATAAAGGTACAAACGAATAAAATGTTTATATATCACATTTTCAAATATCAATTTTTTTCCAATTTACTCGATCTTCTAAACGGTTAAAGATGGGACACTGGGGTTTTAACCAGTGAATTCAGCACCTTGTTTTACATAAAAACAGTCCTATATGTCTACTATGAAAAGTTGATAAAGGTACAAACGAATAAAATGTTTATATATCACATTTTCAAATATCTATTTTTCTCCATTTCACTCGATTTCCTAAACGGTTAGAGATAGGACATCGGGGTTTTAGGCAGTGGATTCAGCACCACATTTTACATAAAATAAGTAATATAAGTCTACTCTGAAGAGTTGATAAAGGTACAAACGAATAAAATGTTTATATATCACATTTTCAAATATCTATTTTTCTCCATTTTACTCGATCTCCTAAACGGTTAAAGATAGGACATCGGGGTTTTAAGCAGTGATTTCAGCACCTTATTTTACATAAAAGAAGTCCTATAAGTCTACTCTGAAGAGTTGATAAAGGTATAAACGAATAAGATGTTTATATATCACATTTTGAAATATCTATTATTCCTCATTTTACTCGATCTCCTAAACGGTTAAAGATAGGACATCGCGGTTTTAACCAGTGGATTCAGCACCACATTTTACATAAAATAAGTCCTATTAGTCAACTGTGAAGAGCTAATAAAGGTACAAATGAATAAAATGTTTATATATCACATTTTCAAATATCTATTTTTCTCCATTTTACTCGATCTCCTAACCGGTTAAAGATAGGACATCGGGGTTTTAACCAGTGAATTCAGCACCCCATTTTACATAAAATAAGTCCTAATAGTCCACTCTGAATAGTTGATAAAGGTACAAACGAATAAAATGTTTATACATCACATTTTCAAATAACTATTTTTCTGTATTTTACTCGATCTCCTAAACGGTTAAAGATAGGACATCGCGGTTTTAACCAGTGAATTCAGCACATCATTTTACATAAAATAAGTCCTATAAGTCTACTCTGAAGTGTTGATATAGGTACAAACGAATAAAATGTTTATATATCACATTTTCAAATATCTATTATTCCCCATTTTACTCGATCTCCTAAACGGTTAAAATAGGACATCGCGGTTTTAACCAGTGGATTCAGCACCACATTTTACATAAAATAAGTTCTATAAGTCTACTCTAAAAAGATAAAGGTACAAACGAATAAAATGTTTATATATCACATTTTGAAATATCTATTATTCCCCATTTTACTCGATCTCCTAAACGCTTAAAATAGGACATCGCGGTTTTAACCAGTGGATTCAGCACCCCATTTTACATAAAATAAGTTCTATAAGTCTACTCTAAAAAAGATAAAGGTACAAACGAATAAAATGTTTATATATCACATTTTGAAATATCTATTATTCCCCATTTTACTCGATCTCCTAAACGGTTAAAATAGGACATCGGGGTTTTAAGCAGTGGATTCAGCACCTTATTTTACATAAAATAAGTCCTATAAGTCTACTCTGAAGTGTTGATAAAGGTACAAACGAATAAAATGTTTATATATCACATTTTCAAATATCTATTTTTCTCCATTTTACTCGATCTCCTAAACGGTTAAAGATAGGACATCGGGGTTTTAAGCAGTGAATTCAGCACCTTATTTTACATAAAATAAGTCCTATAAGTCTACTCTGAAGAATTGATAAAGGTACAAACGAATAAAATGTTTATATAACACATTTTCAAATATCTATTTTTATTCATTTTACTCGATCTCCTAAACGGTTAAAGATAGGACATCGGGGTTTTAAGCAGTGATTTCAGCACCTTATTTTACATAAAATAAGTAATATAAGTCTACTCTGAAGAGTTGATAAAGGTACAAACGAATAAAATGTTTATATATCACATTTTCAAATATCTATTTTTCTCCATTTTACTCGATCTCCTAAACGGTTAAAGATAGGACATCGGGGTTTTAAGCAGTGATTTCAGCACCTTATTTTACATAAAAGAAGTCCTATAAGTCTACCCTGAAGAGTTGATAAAGGTATAAACGAATAAGATGTTTATATATCACATTTTGAAATATCTATTATTCCTTATTTTACTCGATCTCCTAAACGGTTAAAGATAAGACATCGAGGTTTTAAGCAGTGGATTCAGCACCTAATTTTGCATAAAATAAGTCCTATAAGTCTACTCTGAAGAGTTGATAAAGGTACAAACGAATAAAATGTTTATATATCACATTTTGAAATATCTATTATTCCTTATTTTACTCGATCTCCTAAACGGTTAAAGATAGGACATCGGGGTTTTAAGCAGTGGATTTGCATTAAATAAGTCCTATAAGTCTACTCTCAAGGGTTGATAAAGGTACAAACGATTAAAATGTTTATATATCACATTATCAAATATCTATTATTGTCCAATTTACTCGATCTCGTAAACGGTTAAAGGTAGGACATCGGGGTTTTAAGCAGAGGATTAAGTACCTTATTTTACATAAAATAAGTCCTATAAGTCTACTCTGAATAGTTGATAAAGGTACAAACTCAATCTCCTAAACGGTTAAAGATAGGACATCGTGGTTTCAAGCAGTGGATTCAGCACCTTATTTTACATACAATAAATCCTATAAGTCTACTCTGAAGACTTGATAAAGATACAAACGAATAAAATGTTTATATATCACATTTTCAAATATCTATTTTTCTCCATTTTACTCGATCTCCTAAACGGTTAAAGATAGGACATCGGGGTTTTAACCACTGGATTCAGCACCTCATTTTACATAAAATAAGTCCTATTAGTCAACTGTGAAGAGCTAATAAAGGTACAAATGAATAAAATGTTTATATATCACATTTTCAAATATCTATTTTTCTCCATTTTACTCGATCTCCTAACCGGTTAAAGATAGGACATCGGGGTTTTAACCAGTGAATTCAGCACCCCATTTTACATAAAATAAGTCCTAATAGTCCACTCTGAATAGTTGATAAAGGTACAAACGAATAAAATGTTTATACATCACATTTTCAAATAACTATTTTTCTGTATTTTACTCGATCTCCTAAACGGTTAAAGATAGGACATTGCGGTTTTAACCAGTGGATTTAGCACCCCATTTTACATAAAATAAGTCCTATATGTCTACTCTGAAGAATTGATAAAGGTACAAACGAATAAAATGTTTATATATCACATTATCAAATATCTATTATTGTCCAATTTACTCGATCTCGTAAACGGTTAAAGGTAGGACATCGGGGTTTTAAGCAGAGGATTAAGTACCTTATTTTACATATAATAAGTCCTATAAGTCTACTCTGAATAGTTGATAAAGGTACAAACTCAATCTCCTAAACGGTTAAAGATAGGACATCGTGGTTTCAAGCAGTGGATTCAGCACCTTATTTTACATACAATAAATCCTATAAGTCTACTCCGAAGACTTGATAAAGATACAAACGAATAAAATGTTTATATATCACATTTTCAAATATCTATTTTTCTCCATTTTACTCGATCTCCTAAACGGTTAAAGATAGGACATCGGGGTTTTAACCAGTGGATTCAGCACCTCATTTTACATAAAATAAGTCCTATAAGTCAACTGTGAAGAGTTAATAAAGGAACAAATGAATAAAATGTTTATATATCACATTTTCAAATATTTACTTTTCTCCATTATACTCGATCTCCTAAACGGTTAAAGATAGGACATCGCGGTTTTAACCAGTGGATTCAGCACCACATTTTACATAAAATAAGTCCTATTAGTCAACTGTGAAGAGCTAATAAAGGTACAAATGAATAAAATGTTTATATATCACATTTTCAAATATCTATTTTTCTCCATTTTACTCGATCTCCTAACCGGTTAAAGATAGGACATCGGGGTTTTAACCAGTGAATTCAGCACCCCATTTTACATAAAATAAGTCCTAATAGTCCACTCTGAAGAATTGATAACGGTACAAACGAATAAAATGTTTATATATCACATTTTCAAATATGTATTATTCTCCAATTTACTCGATCTCCTAAACGGTTAAAGATAGGACATCGCGGTTTTAACCAGTGAATTCAGCACATCATTTTACATAAAATAAGTCCTATAAGTCTACTCTGAAGTGTTGATAAAGGTACAAACGAATAAAATATTTATATACCACATTTTCAAATATCTATTTTTCTCTATTTTACTCGATCTCCTAAACGGTTAAAGATAGGACATCGCGGTTTTAACCAGTGGATTCAGCACCCCATTTTACATAAAATAAGTCCTATAAGTCTTCTCTGAAGAATTGATAAAGGTACAAACGAATGAAATGTTTATATATCACATTTTCAAATATCTATTTCTCTCTATTTTACTCGATCTCTTAAACGGTTAAAGATAGGGCATCGCGGTTTTAACCAGTGGATTAAGCACCTTATTTTACATAAAATAAGTCCTATAAGTCTTCTCTGAAGAATTGATAAAGGTACAAACGAATGAAATGTTTATATATCACATTTTCAAATATCTAATTTTCTCCATTATACTCGATCTTCTAAATGGTTAAAGATAAGACATCGGGGTTTTAACTAGTGGATTCAGCTCCTTATTTTACATAAAAACAGTTCTATAAGTCAACTCTGAAGAGTTAATAAAGGTACAAACGAATAAATTGTTTATATATCACATTTTCAAATATCTATTTTTCTCCATTTTACTCGATCTCCTAAACGGTTAAAGATAGGACATCGGGGTTTCAAGCAGTGGATTTAGCACCTTATTTTACATAAAATAAGTCCTATAAGTCCACTCTGAATAGTTGATAAAGGTACAAACGAATAAAATGTTTATACATCACATTTTCAAATATCTATTTTTCTGTATTTTACTCGATCTCCTAAACGGTTAAAGATAGGACATTGCGGTTTTCACCAGTGAATTCAGCACCTCAATTTACATCAAATAAGTACTATAAGTCTACTCTCAAGGGTTGATAAAGGTACAAACGATTAAAATGTTTATATATCACATTTTCAAATATCTATTTTTATTCATTTTACTCGATCTCCTAAACGGTTGAAGATAGGACATCGCGGTTTTAATCAGTGAATTCAGCACCTCATTTTACATGACATAAGTCCTATAAGTCTACTCTAAAAAGGATAAATCATTTATATATCACATTTTGAAATATCTATTATTCCCCATTTTACTCGATCTCCTAAACGGTTAAAATAGGACATCGCGGTTTTAACCAGTGGATTCAGCACCTCATTTTACATAAAATAAATCCTATAAGTCAACTGTGAAGAGTTAATGAAGGTACAAATGAATTAAATGTTTATATATCACATTTTCAAATATCTATTTTTCTCCATTTTACTCGATCTCCTAAACGGTTAAAGATAGGACATCGGGGTTTTAAGCAGTGGATTCAGCACCTTATTTTACAAAAAATAAGTCCTATAAGTCTACTCTGAAGTGTTGATAAAGGTACAAACGAATAAAATGTTTATATATCACATTTTCAAATATCGATTTTTCTCCATTTTACTCGATCGCCTAAACGGTTAAAGATAGGACATCGGGGTTTTAAGCAGTGAATTCAGCACCTTATTTTACATAAAATAAGTCCTATAAGTCTACTCTAAAAGGTTAAAGGTAAACTCGAATAAAATGTTTATATATCACATTTTGAAATATCTATTATTCCCCATTTTACTCGATCTCCTAAACGGTTAAAGTAGGACTTCGCGGTTTTAACCAGTGGATTCAGCACCTCATTTTACATGAAATAAGTCTTATAAGTCTACTGTGAAGAGTTGATTAAGGTACAAATTAATAAAATGTTTATATGTCACATTTTCAAAAATCAATTTTTTTTCCAATTTACTCGATCTCCTAAACGGTAAAAGATAGGACATCGGGGTTTTAACCAGTGGATTCAGCACCTCATTTTACATAAAATAAATCCTATAAGTAAACTGTGAAGAGTTAATAAAGGTACAAATGAATAAAATGTTTATATATCACATTTTCAAATATCTATTTTTCTCCATTTTACTCGATCTCCTAAACGGTTAAAGATAGGACATCGGGGTTTTAAGCAGTGGATTCAGCACCTTATTTTACATAAAATAAGTCCTATAAGTCTACCCTGAAGTGTTGATAAAGGTACAAACGAATAAAATGTTTATATATCACATTTTCAAATATCAATTTTTTTCCAATTTACTCGATCTTCTAAACGGTTAAAGATGGGACACTGGGGTTTTAACCAGTGAATTCAGCACCTTGTTTTACATAAAAACAGTCCTATATGTCTACTATGAAAAGTTGATAAAGGTACAAACGAATAAAATGTTTATATATCACATTTTCAAATATCTATTTTTCTCCATTTCACTCGATTTCCTAAACGGTTAGAGATAGGACATCGGGGTTTTAGGCAGTGGATTCAGCACCACATTTTACATAAAATAAGTAATATAAGTCTACTCTGAAGAGTTGATAAAGGTACAAACGAATAAAATGTTTATATATCACATTTTCAAATATCTATTTTTCTCCATTTTACTCGATCTCCTAAACGGTTAAAGATAGGACATCGGGGTTTTAAGCAGTGATTTCAGCACCTTATTTTACATAAAAGAAGTCCTATAAGTCTACTCTGAAGAGTTGATAAAGGTATAAACGAATAAGATGTTTATATATCACATTTTGAAATATCTATTATTCCTCATTTTACTCGATCTCCTAAACGGTTAAAGATAGGACATCGCGGTTTTAACCAGTGGATTCAGCACCACATTTTACATAAAATAAGTCCTATTAGTCAACTGTGAAGAGCTAATAAAGGTACAAATGAATAAAATGTTTATATATCACATTTTCAAATATCTATTTTTCTCCATTTTACTCGATCTCCTAACCGGTTAAAGATAGGACATCGGGGTTTTAACCAGTGAATTCAGCACCCCATTTTACATAAAATAAGTCCTAATAGTCCACTCTGAATAGTTGATAAAGGTACAAACGAATAAAATGTTTATACATCACATTTTCAAATAACTATTTTTCTGTATTTTACTCGATCTCCTAAACGGTTAAAGATAGGACATCGCGGTTTTAACCAGTGAATTCAGCACATCATTTTACATAAAATAAGTCCTATAAGTCTACTCTGAAGTGTTGATATAGGTACAAACGAATAAAATGTTTATATATCACATTTTCAAATATCTATTATTCCCCATTTTACTCGATCTCCTAAACGGTTAAAATAGGACATCGCGGTTTTAACCAGTGGATTCAGCACCACATTTTACATAAAATAAGTTCTATAAGTCTACTCTAAAAAGATAAAGGTACAAACGAATAAAATGTTTATATATCACATTTTGAAATATCTATTATTCCCCATTTTACTCGATCTCCTAAACGCTTAAAATAGGACATCGCGGTTTTAACCAGTGGATTCAGCACCCCATTTTACATAAAATAAGTTCTATAAGTCTACTCTAAAAAAGATAAAGGTACAAACGAATAAAATGTTTATATATCACATTTTGAAATATCTATTATTCCCCATTTTACTCGATCTCCTAAACGGTTAAAATAGGACATCGGGGTTTTAAGCAGTGGATTCAGCACCTTATTTTACATAAAATAAGTCCTATAAGTCTACTCTGAAGTGTTGATAAAGGTACAAACGAATAAAATGTTTATATATCACATTTTCAAATATCTATTTTTCTCCATTTTACTCGATCTCCTAAACGGTTAAAGATAGGACATCGGGGTTTTAAGCAGTGAATTCAGCACCTTATTTTACATAAAATAAGTCCTATAAGTCTACTCTGAAGAATTGATAAAGGTACAAACGAATAAAATGTTTATATAACACATTTTCAAATATCTATTTTTATTCATTTTACTCGATCTCCTAAACGGTTAAAGATAGGACATCGGGGTTTTAAGCAGTGATTTCAGCACCTTATTTTACATAAAATAAGTAATATAAGTCTACTCTGAAGAGTTGATAAAGGTACAAACGAATAAAATGTTTATATATCACATTTTCAAATATCTATTTTTCTCCATTTTACTCGATCTCCTAAACGGTTAAAGATAGGACATCGGGGTTTTAAGCAGTGATTTCAGCACCTTATTTTACATAAAAGAAGTCCTATAAGTCTACCCTGAAGAGTTGATAAAGGTATAAACGAATAAAATGTTTATATATCACATTTTGAAATATCTATTATTCCTTATTTTACTCGATCTCCTAAACGGTTAAAGATAAGACATCGAGGTTTTAAGCAGTGGATTCAGCACCTAATTTTGCATAAAATAAGTCCTATAAGTCTACTCTGAAGAGTTGATAAAGGTACAAACGAATAAAATGTTTATATATCACATTTTGAAATATCTATTATTCCTTATTTTACTCGATCTCCTAAACGGTTAAAGATAGGACATCGGGGTTTTAAGCAGTGGATTTGCATTAAATAAGTCCTATAAGTCTACTCTCAAGGGTTGATAAAGGTACAAACGATTAAAATGTTTATATATCACATTATCAAATATCTATTATTGTCCAATTTACTCGATCTCGTAAACGGTTAAAGGTAGGACATCGGGGTTTTAAGCAGAGGATTAAGTACCTTATTTTACATAAAATAAGTCCTATAAGTCTACTCTGAATAGTTGATAAAGGTACAAACTCAATCTCCTAAACGGTTAAAGATAGGACATCGTGGTTTCAAGCAGTGGATTCAGCACCTTATTTTACATACAATAAATCCTATAAGTCTACTCTGAAGACTTGATAAAGATACAAACGAATAAAATGTTTATATATCACATTTTCAAATATCTATTTTTCTCCATTTTACTCGATCTCCTAAACGGTTAAAGATAGGACATCGGGGTTTTAACCAGTGGATTCAGCACCTCATTTTACATAAAATAAGTCCTATTAGTCAACTGTGAAGAGCTAATAAAGGTACAAATGAATAAAATGTTTATATATCACATTTTCAAATATCTATTTTTCTCCATTTTACTCGATCTCCTAACCGGTTAAAGATAGGACATCGGGGTTTTAACCAGTGAATTCAGCACCCCATTTTACATAAAATAAGTCCTAATAGTCCACTCTGAATAGTTGATAAAGGTACAAACGAATAAAATGTTTATACATCACATTTTCAAATAACTATTTTTCTGTATTTTACTCGATCTCCTAAACGGTTAAAGATAGGACATTGCGGTTTTAACCAGTGGATTTAGCACCCCATTTTACATAAAATAAGTCCTATATGTCTACTCTGAAGAATTGATAAAGGTACAAACGAATAAAATGTTTATATATCACATTATCAAATATCTATTATTGTCCAATTTACTCGATCTCGTAAACGGTTAAAGGTAGGACATCGGGATTTTAAGCAGAGGATTAAGTACCTTATTTTACATATAATAAGTCCTATAAGTCTACTCTGAATAGTTGATAAAGGTACAAACTCAATCTCCTAAACGGTTAAAGATAGGACATCGTGGTTTCAAGCAGTGGATTCAGCACCTTATTTTACATACAATAAATCCTATAAGTCTACTCCGAAGACTTGATAAAGATACAAACGAATAAAATGTTTATATATCACATTTTCAAATATCTATTTTTCTCCATTTTACTCGATCTCCTAAACGGTTAAAGATAGGACATCGGGGTTTTAACCAGTGGATTCAGCACCTCATTTTACATAAAATAAGTCCTATAAGTCAACTGTGAAGAGTTAATAAAGGTACAAATGAATAAAATGTTTATATATCACATTTTCAAATATTTACTTTTCTCCATTATACTCGATCTCCTAAACGGTTAAAGATAGGACATCGCGGTTTTAACCAGTGGATTCAGCACCACATTTTACATAAAATAAGTCCTATTAGTCAACTGTGAAGAGCTAATAAAGGTACAAATGAATAAAATGTTTATATATCACATTTTCAAATATCTATTTTTCTCCATTTTACTCGATCTCCTAACCGGTTAAAGATAGGACATCGGGGTTTTAACCAGTGAATTCAGCACCCCATTTTACATAAAATAAGTCCTAATAGTCCACTCTGAATAGTTGATAAAGGTACAAACGAATAAAATGTTTATACATCACATTTTCAAATAACTATTTTTCTGTATTTTACTCGATCTCCTAAACGGTTAAAGATAGGACATTGCGGTTTTAACCAGTGGATTTAGCACCCCATTTTACATAAAATAAGTCCTATATGTCTACTCTGAAGAATTGATAACGGTACAAACGAATAAAATGTTTATATATCACATTTTCAAATATGTATTATTCTCCAATTTACTCGATCTCCTAAACGGTTAAAGATAGGACATCGCGGTTTTAACCAGTGAATTCAGCACATCATTTTACATAAAATAAGTCCTATAAGTCTACTCTGAAGTGTTGATAAAGGTACAAACGAATAAAATATTTATATACCACATTTTCAAATATCTATTTTTCTCTATTTTACTCGATCTCCTAAACGGTTAAAGATAGGACATCGCGGTTTTAACCAGTGGATTCAGCACCCCATTTTACATAAAATAAGTCCTATAAGTCTTCTCTGAAGAATTGATAAAGGTACAAACGAATGAAATGTTTATATATCACATTTTCAAATATCTATTTCTCTCTATTTTACTCGATCTCTTAAACGGTTAAAGATAGGACATCGCGGTTTTAACCAGTGGATTAAGCACCTTATTTTACATAAAATAAGTCCTATAAGTCTTCTCTGAAGAATTGATAAAGGTACAAACGAATGAAATGTTTATATATCACATTTTCAAATATCTAATTTTCTCCATTATACTCGATCTTCTAAATGGTTAAAGATAAGACATCGGGGTTTTAACTAGTGGATTCAGCTCCTTATTTTACATAAAAACAGTTCTATAAGTCAACTCTGAAGAGTTAATAAAGGTACAAACGAATAAATTGTTTATATATCACATTTTCAAATATCTATTTTTCTCCATTTTACTCGATCTCCTAAACGGTTAAAGATAGGACATCGGGGTTTCAAGCAGTGGATTTAGCACCTTATTTTACATAAAATAAGTCCTATAAGTCCACTCTGAATAGTTGATAAAGGTACAAACGAATAAAATGTTTATACATCACATTTTCAAATATCTATTTTTCTGTATTTTACTCGATCTCCTAAACGGTTAAAGATAGGACATTGCGGTTTTCACCAGTGAATTCAGCACCTCAATTTACATCAAATAAGTACTATAAGTCTACTCTCAAGGGTTGATAAAGGTACAAACGATTAAAATGTTTATATATCACATTTTCAAATATCTATTTTTATTCATTTTACTCGATCTCCTAAACGGTTGAAGATAGGACATCGCGGTTTTAATCAGTGAATTCAGCACCTCATTTTACATGACATAAGTCCTATAAGTCTACTCTAAAAAGGATAAATCATTTATATATCACATTTTGAAATATCTATTATTCCCCATTTTACTCGATCTCCTAAACGGTTAAAATAGGACATCGCGGTTTTAACCAGTGGATTCAGCACCTCATTTTACATAAAATAAATCCTATAAGTCAACTGTGAAGAGTTAATGAAGGTACAAATGAATTAAATGTTTATATATCACATTTTCAAATATCTATTTTTCTCCATTTTACTCGATCTCCTAAACGGTTAAAGATAGGACATCGGGGTTTTAAGCAGTGGATTCAGCACCTTATTTTACAAAAAATAAGTCCTATAAGTCTACTCTGAAGTGTTGATAAAGGTACAAACGAATAAAATGTTTATATATCACATTTTCAAATATCGATTTTTCTCCATTTTACTCGATCGCCTAAACGGTTAAAGATAGGACATCGGGGTTTTAAGCAGTGAATTCAGCACCTTATTTTACGTAAAATAAGTCCTATAAATCTACTATGAAGAATTGATAAAGGTACAAACGAATAAAATGTTTATATAACACATTTTCAAATATCTATTTTTAATCATTTTACTCGATCTCCTAAACGGTTAAAGATCGGACATCGCGGTTTTAATCAGTGAATTCAGCACCTCATTTTACATAAAATAAGTCCTATAAGTCTACTCTAAAAGGATAAAGGTAAACTCGAATAAAATGTTTATATATCACATTTTGAAATATCTATTATTCCCCATTTTACTCGATCTCCTAAACGGTTAAAGTAGGACTTCGCGGTTTTAACCAGTGGATTCAGCACCTCATTTTACATAAAATAAGTCCTATAAGTCAACTGTGAAGAGTTAATAAAGGTACAAATGAATAAAATGTTTATATATCACATTTTTAAATATCAATTTTTTTCCATTTTACTTGATCTCCTAAACGGTAAAAGAAAGGACATCGGGGTTTTAAGCAGTGGATTCTGCACCTAATTTTACATGAAATAAGTCTTATAAGTCTACTGTGAAGAGTTGATTAAGGTACAAATTAATAAAATGTTTATATGTCACATTTTCAAAAATCAATTTTTTTTCCAATTTACTCGATCTCCTAAACGGTAAAAAATAGGACATCGGGGTTTTAACCAGTGGATTCAGCACCTCATTTTACATAAAATAAATCCTATAAGTAAACTGTGAAGAGTTAATAAAGGTACAAATGAATAAAATGTTTATATATCACATTTTCAAATATCTATTTTTCTCCATTTTACTCGATCTCCTAAACGGTTAAAGATAGGACATCGGGGTTTTAAGCAGTGGATTCAGCACCTTATTTTACATAAAATAAGTCCTATAAGTCTACCCTGAAGTGTTGATAAAGGTACAAACGAATAAAATGTTTATATATCACATTTTCAAATATCAATTTTTTTCCAATTTACTCGATCTTCTAAACGGTTAAAGATGGGACACTGGGGTTTTAACCAGTGAATTCAGCACCTTGTTTTACATAAAAACAGTCCTATATGTCTACTATGAAAAGTTGATAAAGGTACAAACGAATAAAATGTTTATATATCACATTTTCAAATATCTATTTTTCTCCATTTCACTCGATTTCCTAAACGGTTAGAGATATTACATCGGGGTTTTAGGCAGTGGATTCAGCACCACATTTTACATAAAATAAGTAATATAAGTCTACTCTGAAGAGTTGATAAAGGTACAAACGAATAAAATGTTTATATATCACATTTTCAAATATCTATTTTTCTCCATTTTACTCGATCTCCTAAACGGTTAAAGATAGGACATCGGGGTTTTAAGCAGTGATTTCAGCACCTTATTTTACATAAAAGAAGTCCTATAAGTCTACTCTGAAGAGTTGATAAAGGTATAAACGAATAAGATGTTTATATATCACATTTTGAAATATCTATTATTCCTCATTTTACTCGATCTCCTAAACGGTTAAAGATAAGACATCGGGGTTTTAAGCAGTGGATTCAGCACCTAATTTTGCATAAAATAAGTCCTATAAGTCTACTCTGAAGAGTTGATAAAGGTACAAACGAATAAAATGTTTATATATCACATTTTGAAATATCTATTATTCCTTAATTTACTCGATCTCCTAAACGGTTAAAGATAGGACATCGGGGTTTTAAGCAGTGGATTTGCATTAAATAAGTCCTATAAGTCTACTCTCAAGGGTTGATAAAGGTACAAACGATTAAAATGTTTATATATCACATTATCAAATATCTATTATTGTCCAATTTACTCGATCTCGTAAACGGTTAAAGATAGGACATCGGGGTTTTAACCAGTGAATTCAGCACCCCATTTTACATAAAATAAGTCCTAATAGTCCACTCTGAATAGTTGATAAAGGTACAAACGGATAAAATGTTTATACATCACATTTTCAAATAACTATTTTTCTGTATTTTACTCGATCTCCTAAACGGTTAAAGATAGGACATTGCGGTTTTAACCAGTGGATTTAGCACCCCATTTTACATAAAATAAGTCCTATATGTCTACTCTGAAGAATTGATAACGGTACAAACGAATAAAATGTTTATATATCACATTTTCAAATATGTATTATTCTCCAATTTACTCGATCTCCTAAACGGTTAAAGATAGGACATCGCGGTTTTAACCAGTGAATTCAGCACATCATTTTACATAAAATAAGTCCTATAAGTCTACTCTGAAGTGTTGATATAGGTACAAACGAATAAAATGTTTATATATCACATTTTCAAATATCTATTATTCCCCATTTTACTCGATCTCCTAAACGGTTAAAATAGGACATCGCGGTTTTAACCAGTGGATTCAGCACCACATTTTACATAAAATAAGTTCTATAAGTCTACTCTAAAAAGATAAAGGTACAAACGAATAAAATGTTTATATATCACATTTTGAAATATCTATTATTCCCCATTTTACTCGATCTCCTAAACGCTTAAAATAGGACATCGCGGTTTTAACCAGTGGATTCAGCACCACATTTTACATAAAATAAGTTCTATAAGTCTACTCTAAAAAAGATAAAGGTACAAACGAATAAAATGTTTATATATCACATTTTGAAATATCTATTATTCCCCATTTTACTCGATCTCCTAAACGGTTAAAATAGGACATCGGGGTTTTAATCAGTGGATTCAGCACCTTATTTTACATAAAATAAGTCCTATAAGTCTACTCTGAAGTGTTGATAAAGGTACAAACGAATAAAATGTTTATATATCACATTTTCAAATATCTATTTTTCTCCATTTTACTCGATCTCCTAAACGGTTAAAGATAGGACATCGGGGTTTTAAGCAGTGAATTCAGCACCTTATTTTACATAAAATAAGTCCTATAAGTCTACTCTGAAGAATTGATAAAGGTACAAACGAATAAAATGTTTATATAACACATTTTCAAATATCTATTTTTATTCATTTTACTCGATCTCCTAAACGGTTAAAGATAGGACATCGGGGTTTTAAGCAGTGATTTCAGCACCTTATTTTACATAAAATAAGTAATATAAGTCTACTCTGAAGAGTTGATAAAGGTACAAACGAATAAAATGTTTATATATCACATTTTCAAATATCTATTTTTCTCCATTTTACTCGATCTCCTAAACGGTTAAAGATAGGACATCGGGGTTTTAAGCAGTGATTTCAGCACCTTATTTTACATAAAAGAAGTCCTATAAGTCTACCCTGAAGAGTTGATAAAGGTATAAACGAATAAGATGTTTATATATCACATTTTGAAATATCTATTATTCCTTATTTTACTCGATCTCCTAAACGGTTAAAGATAAGACATCAGGGTTTTAAGCAGTGGATTCAGCACCTAATTTTGCATAAAATAAGTCCTATAAGTCTACTCTGAAGAGTTGATAAAGGTACAAACGAATAAAATGTTTATATATCACATTTTGAAATATCTATTATTCCTTATTTTACTCGATCTCCTAAACGGTTAAAGATAGGACATCGGGGTTTTAAGCAGTGGATTTGCATTAAATAAGTCCTATAAGTCTACTCTCAAGGGTTGATAAAGGTACAAACGATTAAAATGTTTATATATCACATTATCAAATATCTATTATTGTCCAATTTACTCGATCTCGTAAACGGTTAAAGGTAGGACATCGGGGTTTTAAGCAGAGGATTAAGTACCTTATTTTACATAAAATAAGTCCTATAAGTCTACTCTGAAGTGTTGATAAAGGTACAAACGAATAAAATGTTTATATATCACATTTTCAAATATCTATTTTTCTCCATTTTACTCGATCTCCTAAACGGTTAAAGATAGGACATCGGGGTTTTAAGCAGTGAATTCAGCACCTTATTTTACATAAAATAAGTCCTATAAGTCTACTCTGAAGAATTGATAAAGGTACAAACGAATAAAATGTTTATATAACACATTTTCAAATATCTATTTTTATTCATTTTACTCGATCTCCTAAACGGTTAAAGATAGGACATCGGGGTTTTAAGCAGTGATTTCAGCACCTTATTTTACATAAAATAAGTAATATAAGTCTACTCTGAAGAGTTGATAAAGGTACAAACGAATAAAATGTTTATATATCACATTTTCAAATATCTATTTTTCTCCATTTTACTCGATCTCCTAAACGGTTAAAGATAGGACATCGGGGTTTTAAGCAGTGATTTCAGCACCTTATTTTACATAAAAGAAGTCCTATAAGTCTACCCTGAAGAGTTGATAAAGGTATAAACGAATAAGATGTTTATATATCACATTTTGAAATATCTATTATTCCTTATTTTACTCGATCTCCTAAACGGTTAAAGATAAGACATCAGGGTTTTAAGCAGTGGATTCAGCACCTAATTTTGCATAAAATAAGTCCTATAAGTCTACTCTGAAGAGTTGATAAAGGTACAAACGAATAAAATGTTTATATATCACATTTTGAAATATCTATTATTCCTTATTTTACTCGATCTCCTAAACGGTTAAAGATAGGACATCGGGGTTTTAAGCAGTGGATTTGCATTAAATAAGTCCTATAAGTCTACTCTCAAGGGTTGATAAAGGTACAAACGATTAAAATGTTTATATATCACATTATCAAATATCTATTATTGTCCAATTTACTCGATCTCGTAAACGGTTAAAGGTAGGACATCGGGGTTTTAAGCAGAGGATTAAGTACCTTATTTTACATAAAATAAGTCCTATAAGTCTACTCTGAATAGTTGATAAAGGTACAAACTCAATCTCCTAAACGGTTAAAGATAGGACATCGTGGTTTCAAGCAGTGGATTCAGCACCTTATTTTACATACAATAAATCCTATAAGTCTACTCTGAAGACTTGATAAAGATACAAACGAATAAAATGTTTATATATCACATTTTCAAATATCTATTTTTCTCCATTTTACTCGATCTCCTAAACGGTTAAAGATAGGACATCGGGGTTTTAACCAGTGGATTCAGCACCTCATTTTACATAAAATAAGTCCTATTAGTCAACTGTGAAGAGCTAATAAAGGTACAAATGAATAAAATGTTTATATATCACATTTTCAAATATCTATTTTTCTCCATTTTACTCGATCTCCTAACCGGTTAAAGATAGGACATCGGGGTTTTAACCAGTGAATTCAGCACCCCATTTTACATAAAATAAGTCCTAATAGTCCACTCTGAATAGTTGATAAAGGTACAAACGAATAAAATGTTTATACATCACATTTTCAAATAACTATTTTTCTGTATTTTACTCGATCTCCTAAACGGTTAAAGATAGGACATTGCGGTTTTAACCAGTGGATTTAGCACCCCATTTTACATAAAATAAGTCCTATATGTCTACTCTGAAGAATTGATAAAGGTACAAACGAATAAAATGTTTATATATCACATTATCAAATATCTATTATTGTCCAATTTACTCGATCTCGTAAACGGTTAAAGGTAGGACATCGGGGTTTTAAGCAGAGGATTAAGTACCTTATTTTACATATAATAAGTCCTATAAGTCTACTCTGAATAGTTGATAAAGGTACAAACTCAATCTCCTAAACGGTTAAAGATAGGACATCGTGGTTTCAAGCAGTGGATTCAGCACCTTATTTTACATACAATAAATCCTATAAGTCTACTCCGAAGACTTGATAAAGATACAAACGAATAAAATGTTTATATATCACATTTTCAAATATCTATTTTTCTCCATTTTACTCGATCTCCTAAACGGTTAAAGATAGGACATCGGGGTTTTAACCAGTGGATTCAGCACCTCATTTTACATAAAATAAGTCCTATAAGTCAACTGTGAAGAGTTAATAAAGGTACAAATGAATAAAATGTTTATATATCACATTTTCAAATATTTACTTTTCTCCATTATACTCGATCTCCTAAACGGTTAAAGATAGGACATCGCGGTTTTAACCAGTGGATTCAGCACCACATTTTACATAAAATAAGTCCTATTAGTCAACTGTGAAGAGCTAATAAAGGTACAAATGAATAAAATGTTTATATATCACATTTTCAAATATCTATTTTTCTCCATTTTACTCGATCTCCTAACCGGTTAAAGATAGGACATCGGGGTTTTAACCAGTGAATTCAGCACCCCATTTTACATAAAATAAGTCCTAATAGTCCACTCTGAATAGTTGATAAAGGTACAAACGAATAAAATGTTTATACATCACATTTTCAAATAACTATTTTTCTGTATTTTACTCGATCTCCTAAACGGTTAAAGATAGGACATTGCGGTTTTAACCAGTGGATTTAGCACCCCATTTTACATAAAATAAGTTCTATATGTCTACTCTGAAGAATTGATAACGGTACAAACGAATAAAATGTTTATATATCACATTTTCAAATATGTATTATTCTCCAATTTACTCAATCTCCTAAACGGTTAAAGATAGGACATCGCGGTTTTAACCAGTGAATTCAGCACATCATTTTACATAAAATAAGTCCTATAAGTCTACTCTGAAGTGTTGATAAAGGTACAAACGAATAAAATGTTTATATATCACATTTTCAAATATCTATTATTCCCCATTTTACTCGATCTCCTAAACGGTTAAAATAGGACATCGCGGTTTTAACCAGTGGATTCAGCACCACATTTTACATAAAATAAGTTCTATAAGTCTACTCTAAAAAGATAAAGGTACAAACGAATAAAATGTTTATATATCACATTTTGAAATATCTATTATTCCCCATTTTACTCGATCTCCTAAACGCTTAAAATAGGACATCGCGGTTTTAACCAGTGGATTCAGCACCACATTTTACATAAAATAAGTTCTATAAGTCTACTCTAAAAAAGATAAAGGTACAAACGAATAAAATGTTTATATATCACATTTTGAAATATCTATTATTCCCCATTTTACTCGATCTCCTAAACGGTTAAAATAGGACATCGGGGTTTTAAGCAGTGGATTCAGCACCTTATTTTACATAAAATAAGTCCTATAAGTCTACTCTGAAGTGTTGATAAAGGTACAAACGAATAAAATGTTTATATATCACATTTTCAAATATCTATTTTTCTCCATTTTACTCGATCTCCTAAACGGTTAAAGATAGGACATCGGGGTTTTAAGCAGTGAATTCAGCACCTTATTTTACATAAAATAAGTCCTATAAGTCTACTCTGAAGAATTGATAAAGGTACAAACGAATAAAATGTTTATATAACACATTTTCAAATATCTATTTTTATTCATTTTACTCGATCTCCTAAACGGTTAAAGATAGGACATCGGGGTTTTAAGCAGTGATTTCAGCACCTTATTTTACATAAAATAAGTAATATAAGTCTACTCTGAAGAGTTGATAAAGGTACAAACGAATAAAATGTTTATATATCACATTTTCAAATATCTATTTTTCTCCATTTTACTCGATCTCCTAAACGGTTAAAGATAGGACATCGGGGTTTTAAGCAGTGATTTCAGCACCTTATTTTACATAAAAGAAGTCCTATAAGTCTACTCTGAAGAGTTGATAAAGGTATAAACGAATAAGATGTTTATATATCACATTTTGAAATATCTATTATTCCTTATTTTACTCGATCTCCTAAACGGTTAAAGATAAGACATCGGGGTTTTAAGCAGTGGATTCAGCACCTAATTTTGCATAAAATAAGTCCTATAAGTCTACTCTGAAGAGTTGATAAAGGTACAAACGAATAAAATGTTTATATATCACATTTTGAAATATCTATTATTCCTTATTTTACTCGATCTCCTAAACGGTTAAAGATAGGACATCGGGGTTTTAAGCAGTGGATTTGCATTAAATAAGTCCTATAAGTCTACTCTCAAGGGTTGATAAAGGTACAAACGATTAAAATGTTTATATATCACATTATCAAATATCTATTATTGTCCAATTTACTCGATCTCGTAAACGGTTAAAGGTATCACATCGGGGTTTTAAGCAGAGGATTAAGTACCTTATTTTACATAAAATAAGTCCTATAAGTCTACTCTGAATAGTTGATAAAGATACAAACGAATAAAATGTTTATATATCACATTTTCAAATATCTATTTTTCTCCATTTTACTCGATCTCCTAAACGGTTAAAGATAGGACATCGGGGTTTTAACCAGTGGATTCAGCACCTCATTTTACATAAAATAAGTCCTATTAGTCAACTGTGAAGAGCTAATAAAGGTACAAATGAATAAAATGTTTATATATCACATTTTCAAATATCTATTTTTCTCCATTTTACACGATCTCCTAACCGGTTAAAGATAGGACATCGGGGTTTTAACCAGTGAATTCAGCACCCCATTTTACATAAAATAAGTCCTAATAGTCCACTCTGAATAGTTGATAAAGGTACAAACGAATAAAATGTTTATACATCACATTTTCAAATAACTATTTTTCTGTATTTTACTCGATCTCCTAAACGGTTAAAGATAGGACATTGCGGTTTTAACCAGTGGATTTAGCACCCCATTTTACATAAAATAAGTCCTATATGTCTACTCTGAAGAATTGATAAAGGTACAAACGAATAAAATGTTTATATATCACATTTTCAAATATGTATTATTCTCCAATTTACTCGATCTCCTAAACGGTTAAAGATAGGACATCGCGGTTTTAACCAGTGAATTCAGCACATCATTTTACATAAAATAAGTCCTATAAGTCTACTCTGAAGTGTTGATAAAGGTACAAACGAATAAAATGTTTATATATCACATTTTCAAATATCTATTATTCCCCATTTTACTCGATCTCCTAAACGGTTAAAATAGGACATCGCGGTTTTAACCAGTGGATTCAGCACCACATTTTACATAAAATAAGTTCTATAAGTCTACTCTAAAAACATAAAGGTACAAACGAATAAAATGTTTATATATCACAATTTGAAATATCTATTATTCCCCATTTTACTCGATCTCCTAAACGCTTAAAATAGGACATCGCGGTTTTAACCAGTGGATTCAGCACCACATTTTACATAAAATAAGTTCTATAAGTCTACTCTAAAAAAGATAAAGATACAAACGAATAAAATGTTTATATATCACATTTTGAAATATCTATTATTCCCCATTTTACTCGATCTCCTAAACGGTTAAAATAGGACATCGGGGTTTTAAGCAGTGGATTCAGCACCTTATTTTACATAAAATAAGTCCTATAAGTCTACTCTGAAGTGTTGATAAAGGTACAAACGAATAAAATGTTTATATATCACATTTTCAAATATCTATTTTTCTCCATTTTACTCGATCTCCTAAACGGTTAAAGATAGGACATCGGGGTTTTAAGCAGTGAATTCAGCACCTTATTTTACATAAAATAGGTCCTATAAGTCTACTCTGAAGAATTGATAAAGGTACAAACGAATAAAATGTTTATATAACACATTTTCAAATATCTATTTTTATTCATTTTACTCGATCTCCTAAACGGTTAAAGATAGGACATCGGGGTTTTAAGCAGTGATTTCAGCACCTTATTTTACATAAAATAAGTAATATAAGTCTACTCTGAAGAGTTGATAAAGGTACAAACGAATAAAATGTTTATATATCACATTTTCAAATATCTATTTTTCTCCATTTTACTCGATCTCCTAAACGGTTAAAGATAGGACATCGGGGTTTTAAGCAGTGATTTCAGCACCTTATTTTACATAAAAGAAGTCCTATAAGTCTACCCTGAAGAGTTGATAAAGGTATAAACGAATAAAATGTTTATATATCACATTTTGAAATATCTATTATTCCTTATTTTACTCGATCTCCTAAACGGTTAAAGATAAGACATCGAGGTTTTAAGCAGTGGATTCAGCACCTAATTTTGCATAAAATAAGTCCTATAAGTCTACTCTGAAGAGTTGATAAAGGTACAAACGAATAAAATGTTTATATATCACATTTTGAAATATCTATTATTCCTTATTTTACTCGATCTCCTAAACGGTTAAAGATAGGACATCGGGGTTTTAAGCAGTGGATTTGCATTAAATAAGTCCTATAAGTCTACTCTCAAGGGTTGATAAAGGTACAAACGATTAAAATGTTTATATATCACATTATCAAATATCTATTATTGTCCAATTTACTCGATCTCGTAAACGGTTAAAGGTATCACATCGGGGTTTTAAGCAGAGGATTAAGTACCTTATTTTACATAAAATAAGTCCTATAAGTCTACTCTGAATAGTTGATAAAGATACAAACGAATAAAATGTTTATATATCACATTTTCAAATATCTATTTTTCTCCATTTTACTCGATCTCCTAAACGGTTAAAGATAGGACATCGGGGTTTTAACCAGTGGATTCAGCACCTCATTTTACATAAAATAAGTCCTATTAGTCAACTGTGAAGAGCTAATAAAGGTACAAATGAATAAAATGTTTATATATCACATTTTCAAATATCTATTTTTCTCCATTTTACACGATCTCCTAACCGGTTAAAGATAGGACATCGGGGTTTTAACCAGTGAATTCAGCACCCCATTTTACATAAAATAAGTCCTAATAGTCCACTCTGAATAGTTGATAAAGGTACAAACGAATAAAATGTTTATACATCACATTTTCAAATAACTATTTTTCTGTATTTTACTCGATCTCCTAAACGGTTAAAGATAGGACATTGCGGTTTTAACCAGTGGATTTAGCACCCCATTTTACATAAAATAAGTCCTATATGTCTACTCTGAAGAATTGATAAAGGTACAAACGAATAAAATGTTTATATATCACATTTTCAAATATGTATTATTCTCCAATTTACTCGATCTCCTAAACGGTTAAAGATAGGACATCGCGGTTTTAACCAGTGAATTCAGCACATCATTTTACATAAAATAAGTCCTATAAGTCTACTCTGAAGTGTTGATAAAGGTACAAACGAATAAAATGTTTATATATCACATTTTCAAATATCTATTATTCCCCATTTTACTCGATCTCCTAAACGGTTAAAATAGGACATCGCGGTTTTAACCAGTGGATTCAGCACCACATTTTACATAAAATAAGTTCTATAAGTCTACTCTAAAAACATAAAGGTACAAACGAATAAAATGTTTATATATCACAATTTGAAATATCTATTATTCCCCATTTTACTCGATCTCCTAAACGCTTAAAATAGGACATCGCGGTTTTAACCAGTGGATTCAGCACCACATTTTACATAAAATAAGTTCTATAAGTCTACTCTAAAAAAGATAAAGATACAAACGAATAAAATGTTTATATATCACATTTTGAAATATCTATTATTCCCCATTTTACTCGATCTCCTAAACGGTTAAAATAGGACATCGGGGTTTTAAGCAGTGGATTCAGCACCTTATTTTACATAAAATAAGTCCTATAAGTCTACTCTGAAGTGTTGATAAAGGTACAAACGAATAAAATGTTTATATATCACATTTTCAAATATCTATTTTTCTCCATTTTACTCGATCTCCTAAACGGTTAAAGATAGGACATCGGGGTTTTAAGCAGTGAATTCAGCACCTTATTTTACATAAAATAGGTCCTATAAGTCTACTCTGAAGAATTGATAAAGGTACAAACGAATAAAATGTTTATATAACACATTTTCAAATATCTATTTTTATTCATTTTACTCGATCTCCTAAACGGTTAAAGATAGGACATCGGGGTTTTAAGCAGTGATTTCAGCACCTTATTTTACATAAAATAAGTAATATAAGTCTACTCTGAAGAGTTGATAAAGGTACAAACGAATAAAATGTTTTTATATCACATTTTCAAATATCTATTTTTCTCCATTTTACTCGATCTCCTAAACGGTTAAAGATAGGACATCGGGGTTTTAAGCAGTGATTTCAGCACCTTATTTTACATAAAAGAAGTCCTATAAGTCTACCCTGAAGAGTTGATAAAGGTATAAACGAATAAAATGTTTATATATCACATTTTGAAATATCTATTATTCCTTATTTTACTCGATCTCCTAAACGGTTAAAGATAAGACATCGAGGTTTTAAGCAGTGGATTCAGCACCTAATTTTGCATAAAATAAGTCCTATAAGTCTACTCTGAAGAGTTGATAAAGGTACAAACGAATAAAATGTTTATATATCACATTTTGAAATATCTATTATTCCTTATTTTACTCGATCTCCTAAACGGTTAAAGATAGGACATCGGGGTTTTAAGCAGTGGATTTGCATTAAATAAGTCCTATAAGTCTACTCTCAAGGGTTGATAAAGGTACAAACGATTAAAATGTTTATATATCACATTATCAAATATCTATTATTGTCCAATTTACTCGATCTCGTAAACGGTTAAAGGTAGGACATCGGGGTTTTAAGCAGAGGATTAAGTACCTTATTTTACATAAAATAAGTCCTATAAGTCTACTCTGAATAGTTGATAAAGGTACAAACTCAATCTCCTAAACGGTTAAAGATAGGACATCGTGGTTTCAAGCAGTGGACATCGCGGTTTTAATCAGTGAATTCAGCACCTCATTTTACATGACATAAGTCCTATAAGTCTACTCTAAAAGGATAAAGGTACAATCGAATAAAATGTTTATATATCACATTTTGAAATATCTATTATTCCCCATTTTACTCGATCTCCTAAACGGTTAAAGTAGGACTTCGCGGTTTTAACCAGTGGATTCAGCACCTCATTTTACATAAAATAAGTCCTATAAGTCAACTGTGAAGAGTTAATAAAGGTACAAATGAATAAAATGTTTATATATCACATTTTCAAATATCTATTTTTCTCTATTTTACTCGATCTCCAAAACGGTTAAAGATAGGACATCGCGGTTTTAACCAGTGGATTTAGCACCTCATTTTACATAAAATGAGTATTATTAGTCTACTCTGTAGAGTTGATAAAGATACAAACGAATAAAATGTTTATATATCACATTTTCAAATATCTATTTTTCTCCATTTTACTCGATCTCCTAAACGGTTAAAGATAGGACATCGAGGTTTTAAGCAGTGAATTAAGTATCTTATTTTACATCAAATAAGTTCTATAAGTCTACTCTGAAAAGGATAAAGGTGCAAACGAATAAAATGTTTATACATCACATTTTCAAATATCTATTTTTCTCTATTTTACTCGATCTCCTAAACGGTTAAAGATAGGTCATTGCGGTTTTAACCAGTGAATTCAGAATTTTATTCTACAGAGCGATCATTAATGATTGTGGAAAACCAAATTTTTTTTTGTCAAATTAACCTTGTTATGTTGGCACTACAATATTTCAAAACTTTTGACTGGGCTGGTTAATTTCAAATTTGATGTATCAGAGGCGGAACATTTATTTAGAGTAACGGGAGCAATATTTTTGGTCTTCACCACAATATTGAGTCATGGATAAGAAGGACAAACTTCTTGTTAGCATTTTAGAATTTAAAAAAGGATTTCCAAACCAATCACATTAGAGGATAGTTACAGGATCTGACAAATGAAAAATAATCATGTGTTTTAATTTATACATTATCCTAGACTCACCCAGGTTGATTTTTTGGTGGTATACTCCTTTATGGAAATAATGAGACTTGCACATGACGGACACGGGTCTTCTTTAGCGCATTGCAATTTAGAAAAGAGACTTCCAAGCGATTGACATGACAAAAATGTTACTGGGTCCGAAAAAGAAAGTATTGTTCTTATTTTTACGTTTTCTTATACTTATCGAGACTGATTTCAGGAACGTACTCCTTTTCACGATAATATTGAGTTATGTATAAGAAGGACAAACTTCTTGTCAGCATTTTAAAATTTAAAAAAAGATTTTCAAACCAATTACGTTAGAGGATTGTTACAGGATCTGACAAAAGAAAAATAATCATTCATTTTAATTTTTATATTATCCTAAACTCACCCAAGATTATTTCTTTATAATAAACTCCTTGATGAAAATAATGAGACTTGCACATAGCGGACACAGGTCTTCTTTAGCGCTTTGCAATTTACAAAAGAGACTTCCAAGCGATTGACATGACAGAAATGTTACTGTGTCGCGAAATGAAAGAACATGTTCTTATTTTTACGTTTTCGTATACTCATCGCGACTGATTTCTGGAACGTACACTCTTTTTCACGATAATATTCAGTCATGGATATGAAGGACAAACTTCTTGTCAGCATTTTAAAATTTAAAAAAGGATTTCCAAACCAATCACATTAGAGGATAGTTACAGGATCTGACAAAAGAAAAATAATCATGTGTTTTAATTTTTACATTATCCTATACTCACCCAGGTTGATTTTTTGATGGTAAACTCCTTGATGGAAATAATGAGACTTGCACATAGCGAACACGGGTCTTCTTTAGCGCTTTGCATTTTAAAAAAGAGACTTCCAAGCGATTGACATTACAGAAATTTTACTGGGTCGCAAAATGTAAGAGCATGTTCTTATTTTTACAGAGATTTTCAGAAATTGCTTAGAGTCCTCGGCTTCATAGTGACCGCAATTTTCCCATTCGAGTGACCGGCTCCGGTGCTTCCAAATCCAGACACATTGACGATTGCGGTGCTTCTGGGGAAGGCTAATGTCTGTGCGGCATCTTCCGTAATAAAGGACGTTTGAGATCCGGTGTCTATGAGAACTCGCAAGAATTCCCATCCAGCTTCAAATGTTTTTACCTTGACAACAGCTGTGGCTAATAGGACCCTACATGGATTGTTGATGGTGGATGTGCGCGTGTTAAGTGCAGGCATTAACAATGTCCATCGTCCTTAAGAAAGGAGTGGGTGGATTGTTGATGCGTGCGCCTTGCTCTAATTGGAGTTAGTTTTGATTTGTATTTTTGATAACTAGATAAGTAGAAGCACAGTATCACTTCAACTAACAGCATCAATTATTCTCTACATTTATCCAAAGTTAAATAAAACAAAAAAAACTGTGCACCAGCATTTTTAATTATATGTTACCACCCTGCAAGTGTGCAACATAAAATTTTATGGTCCTTCGAGCCGGATCTTTGGTGCGTTGAAGAAAAATTTGGCCACGTGCCGCAGCAAAAAGGCAGCTCGTGAGTTCGAAATTGTGAAGTCCTGTGGTTTGGTACCGATTAATTGAAAAATAAAAAGACGAGATCAACTCAATAATTGCATCGTGGATGATCCATGGTTTCCTAAAATCCTGTGGGAGAGAAAATTCAGAAGTTAATTGACACTTCCACATCAAGGTCAAGGTCCGTTCGAGGTAGTTGGAAGTCGCTTGGAGTTCAACGAAAACAAGGTCAACCAGAGTCCGAAGTCTTGCAGAAAGAATCTCAAGAACCATTTAACAGCAAAGATAAGTGAAAATATTTCAACTTGCTCAAAAAAAAAACACCAAAAAACTTGATTCTAACGTTTAACATACCACAAATAATTGTGCATTTGACGATTTACACTTATATGTTTTAAAATTTTAAGTGTGCAGAAGTTCACAAAAAATAATTTCAATCATTTGTTTGCAACTCAAACAACATGGCAGAATTAGAGCTAAAAAGATTAAAAAAGAAAAGAGCCGCTTGGAAGGCATCCATGACGCGAATTATTAAATTTATGAAGGAAGTAGAAAAGGTTAAAATTACTGAAAATGTATTAGTTGAATTGGAAGTTCGTAAAAATTTATTGACGACTGTTTATAATGACCTTTGTACTGCTCAAGTTGACATTCAGGTTTTAGATGACACTGATCAAGAAGCTATGGATGACCTTGAGGCCAAATATGTAAAAGTTATGGGTTTCATTAATACTAAGTTAAAAGTAAGCGTTGCTCAAAACCCGGGAGAGGGTACGTCTAGTTCTAAGTCTAATTCAACTCAAAATTCAGGGGCACTCATTTCTAACACAAAATTGCCTCATATTGACATTCCCATCTTTGACGGAAAAAATCTTGGTAAATATAAACCCTTTTATAAAATGCCCAGCTATCTGATGTAGAAAAACTGTTTTATCTAAGAAATTATTTACAAGGAGAGGCCCTGGATTTAATAAATAATTTACCTATTGTTAACGACTCGTATCAAGAAGCTTCGACCATCTTAAAGAACCGATATGACAATCAGTTCATGATTATAACTTCGCAGGTTAATTCAATACTTGAGATTGGGTCGTTAGCAAAAGGTACTGCTTCAGGTATTAGAGAGTTTGTTTGTAAAATTAAACAAGAATTAAGTGCATTAAAAAACTTGAAGCAACCCATTCAACAATGGGATATGGTTTTAATAAGCCTATTATCTAAAAAACTTGACGTATATACAGCTAAATCTTATCAATTTGACAGAGACACCACAGAACTTCCAACTATGGAGGAATTCCTAAAATTTTTGGAGAACCGAGCTATGGCGTTGGAGGCAGCAGGAGGTCCAGAAACTAAGGGTTCAAGGCAGGCAACTTGTCATTTGAGCACTAACGAAAGGCCCAACTATGTAAAGAAGTGCATATTTTGTAATGGACTGGGGCACAAATTATATAATTGTAATAAGTTCAAGGACATACCTCAGGGCGAAAAACAGGCCTTTGTAAGTAGTAAAAGGGTATGTAAAGTATGTTTAAATAGTCATAAAGACAAATGTAAATCAAAAATCACTTGCCAAGTGTGCAAACGAAACCATAATACTTTATTGCATAAAGAAAATGACACAAATGTTGCTCTAAGTTGTTCAAAAGATGTTGCCAGTCAGGTTATTCTTCCCATAATAAATTTTAAAGTTCAAACCACAATCGGGAACTATATCGTCGGCAGGGCGCTGCTCGACTCAGGATCTCAAACGAATCTCTGTACAACAGCTTTTGCTAAAAAGTTATCCTTAAAAACGAACCGTAACAGCGAAAACGTGGTAGGAATATCAGGAAATTCAATATCTATTAAAAAGAGCGTTAATTTGACAGTTGAATCATGTATAACCGAGTCCAACTTATTAGTAACATGTGGCGTTGTAGATAAAATTGCTACCAATCTGCCTCAATTTTCATTTCCAATCACGAACATTCAAATACCATCTCACGTTATTTTATCTGACGATAAATTCAACACATCGGAAACCGTTGATTTACTATTGGGCGCTAACAATGTTTTTGAGATACTAATGCCGGAAACTTTTAACTTGAACAATTTGATATTTACAAACACTCTATTTGGGTACGTGGTCAGTGGGAAAACAATAAACAGTATTATCGTGCACTGTAATATGATAACTGCATCAACATCTAATTCGACAATGCAGCTTGAAAATTTAATGTCAAGGCTATGGGAGACTGAAAAAGTGCCTGAAATCTATCATGAATATTCGAACGAACAAGAGGCCTGTGAAACCCTATTTAAAGACACAACTACTATAAGCAACAAACGATTTGTCGTTCAATTTCCTCTAAAACAAAATCCATTAACGAAAACAAGTTTAGGTTTTTCATACAACATAGCGCTTAAACGCTTTTATAATTTAGAAAGACGATTCAAATAGAATCCCAATTTATTTAAGGATTACAAACAATTCATTGACGAATACGTTCAGTTAGGTCACGCTCGAGTTGTTGATATTAAGGAGTATCAGTTAAATGATGAAGAAGCCAGCTATTTTCTGGCACATCATCCACTAATAAGAAATGACAAAAAGACCACAAAACTAAGGGTTGTTTTTGATGGCAGTATGAAGACAACCAATAAATGCTCGTTAAATGATTTTATGTACAATGGAGCTGTTGTTCAACCTGAGTTATTTGAAATTTTAATACGATTTAGAACATTCAAAATAGTACTGTTGGCGGATGTGAAACAAATGTATAGTCAAATTATGATGGATCCAAAACACAGACAGTTGCAAAACATTTTATGGCGAGAAAGTACAAACTTGCCCATACAATGTCTGCAATTGCAAACTGTTACATACGGATTAAAATCGTTTCCTTTCTTAGCTGCAAGATGCTTAATTGAACTCGCTCAAATGTATGAACAACAGTATCCTGGCGCCTTACAAGCTTTAATAAACAACACATATGTTGATGATATTTTAACTGGCGGATCAACGATTGCGGAAGTTCAACAACTCAAGCGTGAATTAATTGACGTACTGGAAAAGGGATCTTTTCAACTACACAAATGGTGTACTAACGAACCACAAGTCTTAGACGATATTGATATAAAACTCAGACATTTTTATGAAATTGAACTAGATAACGATAAATACGTGGTAAAAACGTTGGGACTAACACTCGACATTCAAACTGATTCCTTTAAAATAATATGTCCAATTCAGGAATTTAGCAGTGTTCAAACTAAAAGACAATTGTTGAGCGTAATTTGTAAAATTTTTGATCCTCTTGGACTGATAAGTCCGGTTTTTGTATATGCCAAGATTTTAATTCAAGAGTTATGGGCAAAAAGGGTCTCTTGGGATGAAAAACTCGATGAACATACGTTAAACAAGTGGTCCGAATTTTCGCAAAATCTAAAGGAAATGGAACAAATCAAAATATCAAGATATTTAGAGTTTGAAAACAAGTCGAAAGTTGACTTAATTGGATTTTGCGATGCGTCCACTGTTGCTTATGGGGCAGTCTTATATGTTAGGTCAAAAGAGAATGACACAGTCCAGTCTCGCATACTATGCTCGAAATCGCGAATCGCACCCCTCAACAAAAAACTAACCATTCCAAGGTTAGAGCTTAACAGCGCTTTACTATTGACTCAACTAACAACGAAAGTGTGTCAAGTTCTTTCCAATAATATAGGTACGGTCCAACTATTCTCGGATTCAATGATTGTTCTCTCATGGATCAAGGCGCAACCGTGCAAACTAAATCCGTACGTGGCAAATAGAATCACGCAAATTCAACGGCTTTCACAGGTCCAGTGGTCATACGTTAATTCAGAGAATAATCCAGCTGATCTTATATCACGAGGATCATTACCGAGCGAAATGATTGGGAATGAAAAGTGGTGGCACGGTCCAGCAGTGTTAAAAAACGAATACATTGAATTTGGGGAAAAAGGTCTCATAATTGAACCTCTACCAGAACAAAAATTAGTGGCTATTGGAGCCAAAGTGGAGTATAATGGGTTATTGAAAAGATAATCATCCATAACGCGGTTAATAAGAGTAATTGCATATATTTTAAGATTCGTAAAAAATGCAAAAACGCAAGTAAATGAACGGTGTAACAACAACCTACAAGTATCTGAACTAGACAACGCGTTAAAAGTAGCCATACGACTAGAACAAGCGTTTCATTTTGCCGCAGAAATCAATGACATTAAAGCCGGTAATCCAATAAAATCTAATTTAAAATCATTAAATCCATTTATTGACGGAAATGGTGTTTTGCGTGTAGGGGGGAGGCTGCAACAAGCAATGATCTCTTACGATCAAAAACATCCAATTATCCTGCCAAAAATCAGCTATATTACAGAATTAATAATCAGAAGGGAACATATCAAATTAATGCACGCAGGCCAGAAACAGGTGTTAAGCAGTTTAAATATGAGATTTTGGCTCATTAATGGGCAAAGACAAGTTAAAAAAGTAACACACAAATGCGTGACTTGTTTCAAACCGAAAGCAGAATGTGCTCAGCAGCTAATGGGATCGTTACCAACTGATCGCGTTACCGTCAATAGACCATTTCACAATGTGGGGGTAGATTTCTGCGGTCCGTTTTATATCAAACAGTCAACGATCAGAAGATCAGTTGTCACTAAATCTTACATAGCTGTGTTCGTGTGTTTCACAATAAAGGCAATTCATTTAGAACTGTTATCAGATATGACGACAGAAAACTTTCTAGCCGCGTTTAAACGGTTCATTTCCAGAAGAGGGAAACCGTCGAAGGTCTATTGCGATAATGGGTCCACCTTTAAGGGAGCTAACAATCAGTTAAAAGAGTTTTATCAGAGCTACCCTAAAGATTTACCAAATACGGTTACAAACTACGCCGCAAACGAAAAAATCAATTTTCACTTCATTCCAGCCTACTCTCCCACATTTGGAGGATTGTGGGAGGCTGGAGTCAAAAGCGCAAAAAGCCACTTAAAAAAGGTAGTTGGTAATGCAGTGTTAACATACGAACAGTTCAATAGTGTGATAATTGAGGTAGAAGGGATTTTAAATTCTCGTCCCGTAACTGCAATCACTAATGATCATACTGACTTAACATACTTAACACCGGGACACTTTCTTATAGGAGCTCCAATAACAAGTTTTCCAGAACCAGATGTAACTGAAACACCGAGCAATCGGTTAAAGCACTGGAAACTGTGCACTCAAATTCAACAAAGGTTCTGGAAGGCTTGGACTACAGACTACTTGACATTGTTACAAAATAGACCTAAATGGCAAAAAGTACAAAACAATATTAAAGTGGGTTCAATGGCATTAGTCAAAGATCTTAATTTACCGTCTTTAAAATGGCCTTTAGGTAGAGTAACAAGGCTGGTTGTTGGTAAGGATAACAAGGTAAGAGTTGTGGAAGTGAGAACCCTGACTGGCAGTCATACACGAGCAATAGCCAAAATTGCTGTTTTACCAGTTGAAAACAAGTCTTATTATCACATAGTTGTGGGGAAAAATGTTCTAATAGTCATAAAGGCATTCCTTGAACTTGAACCCTTAGTTGTTGGCAATCTGTAACATGTCTCTGTAAAAAATGCCCCTAAATTGTCTTTAATAGTTTATAAGTATATAAGAAGATAATCGTATTGTGGGTTGACTTTATAAGTATTAGTTGATTTTATTGTGTTAAATGTAAAAAAAAAACAACGTCATATGTACATATCCTTGTATTTAAATGTAAATTCTTTTAACACTATGTTCAGTTTTTATAGTACCTATTTATTGATTGTTCTGCTTATGTACAAAAGCATCACTGGGGAGTATGTTAAGTGCAGGCATTAACAATGTCCATCGTCCCTAAGAAAGGAGTGGGTGGATTGTTGATGCGTGCGCCTTGCTCTAATTGGAGTTAGTTTTGATTTGTATTTTTGATAACTAGATAAGTAGAAGCACAGTATCACTTCAACTAACAGCATCAATTATTCTCTACATTTATCCAAAGTTAAATAAAACTAAAAATACTGTGCACCAGCATTTTTAATTATATGTTACCACCCTGCAAGTGTGCAACAGCGCGAGATATTCGCTGATACTGCCGCACGATCTTCAGCTTTCCGCTCAAGGTGTATTAACGTGTGATGCCGTTTATTACACTTGCTGCATGTTTTCCTGGTCTTGCAGGGCTGTTGCCGGTTGTGGTTTTGAAGACAATTGTTGTTACAATTGTTTTCCCGGAGAAGGGTGTATTTATCAGGAACTGATAACTCTATGAATTTCTGGATGGAGTCTATGTTTCTCCTTACAGCATACACAGTTTATAGAGTGTGGTGCATTTTGGCGGACCATTGTTCCCGCTTGTAGTTAGGTTTGGTGCTTTCAACTTTCTTAGCGGAATTCTTCATAATTTTTAATGATTGAAATCTTGATTCTAGAAACGTCAGGATCTCTTCTAAGATTGGGACGTCCTTTGGGGTTTTCAGTGATTGTTCGAACAATTTGATGGATTCTTTATCCAGTTTTTCTAGGACTATGTGCCCAACGATGGGTCCCCATGATTTGGTTGAGAAACCCAAATTGTCCCTGGCACGAAGACTCTCCGTAGTTGTGTATTCCATCTGTCTGGTGGACGATTGAGTACTTAGTTGATTTTTTGTTTCTTAGATGTTTCTACTCAACATTGCCATTTTTACCCGTTGCTTCTTGATTAGTTGGGTTACTAGTTGGCTTAGTACTTGAGGTGGCTGCGCTGTAGGTCGATTTCGTGGTGGTGCATTTGGCAACGTGGATTGTTTTTGCACATCTGATTTTGTTGTTGTCTGGAGGCTCTGGCGTCCGCTTGGTGACCATCAAGGTGGTCCGTTTGGTAAGAACATTATGTTGTCTGTCTCACTGTGTAGTAGATCTCGATACTCTTCCATGACTTTCTTGACTTGTTCATGGAATTTGTTTTTTATATATGGATCTTCAGGGTTGATGTATTTGAGAATTTCAGAGTATTGTCGAAAGTTGGCCAGCGTTTAGCTAGGACCTTCCGTCTTTTCTCTAGGTATTCCAACGTCTTCCTGGACGCCGAATCTTTTTTAAAGTTGATGAGAGATTTGTTGATGGCCTCTGCCAACTCATTTTTCGCTTCAGTGGCTTTAATGATGTCCATCTTAAGTTTCTCGAAATGTCTCCTTGACAGTTCCTGGTGTATCTTGTTACTGCTTCTTTTTGGAGAGTCCCTTTGGCTGCTCCTGGGCCGTAGCGTAGCTTCCTTGTTGTCTCTTCACGGAGAGCCCCTGTGGCTGTTCCGGGACTGTAGTGTAGTTTTCTTCTTTGTTCGAAGGAGCCATGTTTAATCAGGCACTTTGTAAGAGTGCGAGATTAATGTAGGTTTATGTTAGGGTGATAACATAAGGGTGAATCAAACTAATTGTTGTAAGAAACTAGTCTAATTGATTTATTCTAATTGAACTTGACAATATACATATACATAAAATTTGTCCTACTTATATGACGTAGGTCACGTAACAACAATGGTAATGAAATGTTGCTGATGTGAACATTATGTAATTGTGTTAAATAGCAATAAGAAAAATCCGCCCGGCGGTGGGCCAGTCCATTATAACGACGTTAGGAGGGAGAGGGCGGTACAGGCAGTTCAGTTCATGGCGGAAGAAGGGCGACACGCATTTTTCTGGGCGATTGAATACTAATAAAACTGTGTTACTAATAATTAGAATAAATTGTTGAGTTGGTGAGATTGAGTTTTACTATATAAATAAAATTACATTTAACATGTCAGAAGTGTGATAAAGGACCTAAAATTGTGAATTTGTGAATTCTTGGCGAAATTCGGCGAAGTGCGTTTTTAAACGTTCTCATTGTTGGCGTTGCGATAGCAACGGCGTGCATTCTTGAGTGTGACGAAAAGTTTTTATGCGGTGTTTAATGTGGTTAAACATTTCAAGTGGTTAAACAAAAAAAAATTCGATACTTTTTCGGCGATAAATTAACAAATAAAAGTGAATTGGATTCAGTGGCGATGTTTGACGCAGAAGACGGTGTTGTGGGTCAAACTGATGACGTACTAATTGTGATGGAAGATGAAAATACGCTGCCAGCTAGTCCTAGACGACTCAGTGCCACGGCAAGGCCTGGAAATAACCCAAAGAGGCGTGATGAGGTGCAAGGAGAGCTAGCTAGCGAACAGATTGTCTACAGAGCACGGGGACAGGTCTAGGTTCTGAGGATACCAATGGGCAGAACGGTGAAATTGGTACGCCTATCGAGGGACTAGGCAGTTCTGTGAGTAGGGCCACTCACTACGCCGAACTGGCAACCTCAGTGACTGAGCCACAGGGTGACGACCTTGATATATTGGCTCACGAGGCGATGGTGAAGCTACCTGCAACTATGGCGAACCGTGCAACGGCGGGGACGGCGGGCTTAGCGAGGCGAATGGCGGCTAAGCAGTTAGATCGCGCTAAGGCGAGCGATAATATCAAGGCGACTGCACAGAAGATGAAACGGCCATACGATAAAGGTCGTAAGATTGTGACTACTTCCTTTAAAATAGGCGATTTAGTGTTGTGGCGGGAGGCTGCAATAAATCGACCGGATGCTCGAGTCAATACGAAACTGGCGAATAAGTTTGACGGTCTATAACGGGTTTTTGAAAACGATCGATATGAAATCCAATCTATAAAAGGCGTTAGGGGTTATAAAAAGTTTAAGTCTGTGGTGGCAGTCGATTCATTGAGGCGATTTCATGGCGTGAATGATGTTGAGTGCGATAGCGAGAATGACGGCGTAAATGATAACGAAGTAGATCGGTGGGATCTAATCGACATCTTGGAGTCTTAATTGACTTCTTGGGCTATTAAATTTTATTAATGAGGACTTAAATGTTGCAGGATGGGAAGAACGACGTCACGCATTTTTCTGGGCGATTGAATACTAAGAAAACTGTGTTACTAATAATTAGTAACAAACCGGAAAAACACAAAATTAAACAAGATCGATGTCTCTGCAACGACTTGTTTTCCAACGGCGAACAAAAATCAATCACCAAAATTCATTACATAGCACTCAAGGTAGCTTGGGCTAGTAGCGGGGCAAACGGTGTAGTTTCAGAGTTCTGATTTTACTTTATTGGACGTAAATATTGAAAATAACGCAATTAAGACTCAAAAATTAACAACTCAAATCGATAACATTTATTGACCAATATTATTCTATTGCATCAATATTTAACTAATTAATTAAATGAAATTAACAAATAATAACAAATATGAAATAAAAGTGTATGTGTTGGATAAGTGTGTGTGATTGAAAGGAAAATGGGCGTAAAAGGATCAATTTCTACGGGTTGTAAACATCCAAATGGGATAATTATGAATACAAAACGCGAGAAATTATTCGCAAATAATCGCTATGAACCTAACACGAAATCTCTTCTTCCATATACGAAACTAAAGCGAAATCAAACTGGAGTGACCCAACACTGTAGGAATACTACTAAGAGGGCCGTACAGAACTGCAAATTGCTTCTTCCAATTACCTCGGACTCCAATGTTTCTTCCACGTGGAGGCCGCAGCGAACTTCTGATCTCTTCAAGAGCCGGAAGAGAAGTCACTTTGATCGGGCAGTGTGGCGACTTTTATACTGCGTCCCCACTCTTTCTTCGACTACTTCTCCCGCTTCTAACAGTGGAATCGGTAGTTCCAACTTTACTAATAAAAATTACCAAAATGTCAAATGACATAACTTCACATTTTTTTTCAACGGTTTCAAATATATTTATCTATTTTGGTGTCCTTAAGTGTTCATTATAGTTCTGCACTGGCTGCCATTACTCTATTATAATAAAATTTATTATGCTATAAAATGTGGTGCATTTTTTAAATTTATTGTTGGCAGATTTGACGTTCGACGTTTTGAAATTCAAAAATTTGGCGATAAAATAACCTAACTGTCACATCATTTATGGTTAGCCAACATAAAAATTTGTGTACTAAAATAACTAAATATATTTATTTAGAAAGCAATAGTTTCACCAAAATAGATAAAATAGAGTAAAAAACTCATTGCGTAAGGCATTTTACTGCAATCGTGGATGTTGCATAGAGTCCCGCTTCGCGGGACAACCAGCACTCGGCACAACCCATTATATGTTTCTTAAGATAATTCTTCATGTTTGCAAACCAAAATTTTTCACGTATCATTTTCACAGTTCGTTCAACACAAAAATGTCCCATCAAATCATGATGTCGTACTACTGTAATTTTCCTGATACTTTTCGGAATAACATACAACAATTTTTTAATTCCATCTTGTGTGTACTTTCGCATTAATCTTGAATCGTTTAACTCATAATCTTGCATAATATGCTTGTCATCATCAGTCAGCTCTTCGTCTTCTTTGTGAAAACATTCGATAATGCTTTTCAATCTCAAATCACTGTACTGTATTAATAACACATAATCATGTTCGTTCATTATCTGGTTAACACAAAATTTAGTACCTGCACGATGTTTAATCTCTACGTCTTACTCTTGTAATATGCCAAACCATCTACTTATTTGCGCATTTTGCGTTTTCATAACATTCAAATACATGATTGCCTGACAATCAGTATAAACAACAAATTTTAAACCAATTAATAAATTTCGTAATCTTTCAACAGTCCAAACAATTGCCATCAACTCCAATTTACTGGAATGATAATTACGTTCCACATCTGTTGTCTTTTTTGACACGTAAAACGGAGGATGTAGAATTCTTTGATCATCTGACTGCAGCATCACTCCGGCCAATCCCAAACAACTCGCATATTTATGGACTTCAGTGACTTCCGCTTTGGGATTATATAACCTTAAAACAGGACTAGAACACAAATTATCACGCAATTCATTAAAAACCTTTACATGATCGTCTTTCCATTCAAAAGCCACATTATTCTTGTAAAATCACTTAATATTCTTGCTCGCTGCGCATAATTCGGAATAAATCTTCGAAAATAACTGGTTAAACCCAAAAATTGCCTCAATTCATGCCCATTTTTCGGTTGTGGAAACTTTTTTATCGCTTCAACTTTCCCATTTCCTGGTTGTGTACCATCTGCTGATATCATCTAACCAACGTACTCCAAACTTCGCATGCCAAAATAACATTTACCCAATTTCAATGTTAATTTTGCATTCCGAAAAGCGTCCAATACCAATTTCAGCTTGTAAAACATGTCCGACTAATCTTTCGCTCCAATCAATACGTCATCAATATAACAAACGCACACTTTGTCTTTCATTAAATGACCCAACACCATATGCATTATCCGACAAAACTCATACGGTCCATTTGTTAACCCAAACATCATTCTTTCGAATTGTCCTGTGTCATCGGGTGTTATAAAAGTAGTTTTCGCTTTTGACTCGTCGTCTAGTTCGATCTGTAAAAATCCATTGGCCATATCCAAAGTCGTGAACAGCGTACTACCGTTCAAGTTCTCAAATTGTTCTTCGATCGTTGGAATCGGAAATGTCACCTTTTCTGTTTGTTTATTCAGTCTTCTGAAATCTTCCACAACTCGGTCTTCTCCTGACTTCTTTTTAAACAAAATTACTGGACTCGCATATTGACTGTTCGTTTCTGTTGCATTTCCATGTCTTTTCCATTCATGTACCACAGTTGCAATTCGTTCACGTTCATCTCTACTGGCTCTATATGGTTTTGATTGAATTGGATTTCCGTTGTCACGAATTTTCATTTTCACTAGATTTGTACTTCCAAGTTCTTGCAAATTGAAAGCAAAACAATCCCTATAATCGGTAAACAGTTCAACCAACTGTCCTTTTACGTCATCAGGTGAGTCCTTATCTACATTTATCATCTCTTCAACAATTTTGATTTTATTTTCTTCATTTAGAACGACAATTTTACTTTGGTCAATCTGCATCACTTTAACTTTATCTAGAATTTCTTTTTCCCCATAGTTCACAATACAGCTCACTTTACAGACACGTCATTAAACTTCGCATTGACAAACATCATTGATCTTGGTTTCACACTTACGTCTTCACATATCGTAATCGGTTGTTTCTTTGTAAAACATTCAACTTCCATATCATTAAATGGAAAACCTTTTTTTCCAACTAAACCATAACTGATTTCCCGCCCGTACGTTCACAATTTTCTCATCTTCTGTGAAAGTTCGGCCAATCATCACATCTAGGATATGGATACTATCGGGTACAACACAAATTTCGACGTTATCAACAAATATAACATCAACTTCAATCTTAGACACTATTTTTCCAATTCCATGAACCGATGACAGATTACCATAGCCCATTAATTTCATTGGCCATCATCTTCATTGTCATGTTCACGAGACAAGATGAGCAAACGCATCAGGCCATTTATGTTGCATCTGCATACTTTCGGTTTCGGTAACCCACCCTTTGGCTTCATAACTTGTGCCGGTACCATCGAACAACAGCACGTTCTTTGTTATATTAGGCATAACCTGAAAATTACTATTAGCAGGTCAATTATTCGATTTACCAGTAAATCTCGCTGGTTATTTCCTTTTATCATCTCTTTCAACAATTTTTGTTGATCCTCATTCATCTCTATTGGCTGTATTTCGACTGTTCTCAAAAATTTTCACCAAACACGTTTTCAATTAACCTCACTTTTCACTTGGATCCTCAAAATAACACTTTTGTCTGAACCCCTCAACACTAATCCTTATCTCACTTTTGATTTCTGTTATCTACTCTTGATTTGTGTTTAATTCAATAATAAACTACGACTTAAAACACATAATTAACAGCATTATTCTTTATCGACTGCAATTTCGTTCCAATTCCCATTACGTTCTCCCCTCTACTCTACTCTTCTCTAGCTAACTTCATTCCCTAATAAACATAAAAATCCCTAACTCGTATTAATTTAAATTCAAATTATAAAACAAATATGCCGAAGATTGATCTGCAATAATTATTGCAAGCATCGTTTTTGGATAAAAGTTATATTAAAACCGAATAATGTCAAGAAATTTTGAAGATATTGTTTCTGAGGTTTTAAGGAGCCCTCAGTTACGATGAACACTGGAGAGTACTGTGAGAAATTTATGTTCACCAGCCTCTGAGCCATCACCATCCCCATCAACATCTCAAAATACTCGAGGGATTTTGAGCATTCCTCAGGAGTTACACAGATTATTCCTTAGTATCCAAAGAACACCATTATCAACAAGAGGAGCACCTCGAACAGAACTAAAAAAAGACGTGTTCAATACACTTATCGAGATGTAATTCTATTGATGGTGTGGCGTACTTTCGCGGACCCGAGCCGTTTTCTCGAGCGCCAGGTAATTTGAGGTGAAATACCAACCGTACCGCGGGTAAAAACTCAGTGAAGAAATAATTAATCCAGGGGTCAAAATAAACGTATTTAATTAAACGTACCGAAATAAAATGAAAACAGAAATAAATTGAATTTCAAGTTGATTTATTTAAACTGATAAATCAAAAAAAAAAGAAATAAAATGAACACTCGTTATGAAATAAAAATAAAATGAAAGAAACTTACAGACAAAATATTTACTATGCGGAGGTACGTTAAACAGAATCACTATGCGGTAGAAATAAAATACAGAAATAAAATGCAGAAAATACACAATGCGGAAATAAAGCGGAGTTACCACAATTTCACAGCACGTAATTAAATAAATTGTGGAAAGAAAATAGTCAAAATAAAATAAACCAAATCACTCAAAATAAAAAAAACCAAAATGAAACTTCTTGAAATCACAACTCAAATTCGCTACAGATGCGCAATGCGCCAGAAACAGACAGACGGATTTCTACAGACAGGTTTTACAGACAGATTTCCAACCAACACGGATTTCGCGTTTGGAAATTTTACAGTCAGAAAATAATGAATTTTTAGGCACTTTGCAGCCGATTTTATATGCGGAAATCAGAGAAGGGATTCTGAGTACGCGCGGAAGAGATAATGACGTCAAAAACACCCCAAAAAACTATAGAATTCAGCGGTGGGGTACTAGAAGTACCAAAAGAGCGGGGGGTAATTCATGTAATTGGAATAATTAGCCTTGGCTAATTATTCAGGATAAAAGAAAAGAAAATAACATAATTCAGAATTGGGAAAGAAAATAAATTGACAGATTCACGTAAAATAAAATGCGGTTGACGACATAACTCACCCCTTCATCTACGGGGTTGATTCATACGAATGAATCAGGACTCAGAAACACACATCAGAAAATATATGCGGATGCGGGGTTTAAATGCAAGAACATTCAGAAAATCAGGGTTGAACTTAGAAGCGGCGTGGTTGACCACATTCCAATGTTCAATATGCAGAAATTACGATTAAATCAGATAAATGTGACTTACTCTGATAAATGCGGACACATAGTAATCACAATGCAGTTGCAGTTAAGTCACAAAACAACAGAACAAATCAGTAAACTGCACTTTTGTGTAAAATGCACATGTTAGTACTTTTTATCACCAAATTCCAATCGTGATATCTGGTTGCGGAAGTACTCTTAATCGATTATCGATTTTTAAATGCGGCACGGGTGGTTGACTATTGTCAACCAATTAATAACTAATTAATTATTCAGAATCAAAACAAACACTTAACCTTAAAATAATGCAGAAGATTAAATGTTATAAAGCGGGAAATAATCAGGTAATTAATCAGAAGGAGCAATTCGTAATAAATTCATATTAACGAATGCATTTTCAGGTGGCCAAAATGCAGGTTCGTTACAATGGGTCCTCAAAACATAAAGCCATTAAGGGGAGCTGCCAAGTCAAATGCGTTTGAAAATGGTTGGTTGTAATTAACAACTTTGAAGCTTCAGGTACATTTTTTATATTTACACCTATGTTTAAGGCTATGGTATTTCCAATGTTGAATTTACGGTCAACTCAACATATGATGAAATTGTTACATATATAAAGCAACGTTTTGATATAGTGGTGCCGGTAGGAGGAAGACTAATCAAGCTAAGTCTAGCCCCTAGCGAACAGCTAGATGGCAACGTGATGAAATCTATATTTTTACAAAAACCGGTGTATATAAGACTTCTGTTCGAAATTCAGTCCAATGTTACTGCCCCAATATGATAAAGAAGTTGATGAAACTTATTTAATGCAACCGATTTCTGTGACTTTGAACAACGGCAATAATGAAAGAACGAATGAAATCGCTGAATATAATGATGTAAGTACACCCCCAAAGCTAATGATAATTTCTAATATGTACATAAATAAATAAATAAATCAATTATCAGACTTTCTTCCGAACATCTAGTGGTAATGGATAGTTGTGCTATAACGCACTAGCCTATTTTTTTTCTATTGGTTCCTGCTCACCTCACTACCACTATTTTGTTTTGTAAAATGTATGTTGATCAATGCTTAAAAAAATTTTTTTAGGCCGATATTGCATTTCAAAATGATATTGCCTTGGCTGTAAAAAACAGTCTTGCTGAAGAAGGGGACTGTTCTCTGAAAGAAATACGAAGCCAGATTAAAGATGACAATTTTTCGCACTTTGATGTATATCGAGATGATATTTTTAACTGCTACGTTAGAGCCGTAAGGAGAAAAAAATTTAATGCGTTTCATAAAATATCTGTGAAATTTAGTGACATTGAAGGACTATCTGAAGAGGCGGTCAAAATAGCAGATTGTTTGTTGGTGAGAAAAAGAAAATTTCTTTAAGTTTCATTATTAAATTTGATATCAATAGGACATAACGGAATTAAAATTTGACATTCTCTACAAAAATGGCCATAGGTGGTAAACCACCCCTTTGTCAAAAAGTGGTGTTGGGGGCAGCCGATTTTGTTTAAATTTTGCAGTAAGATAAGTCATTATGAGATAAGTAAGTGAACCAAACGTGTTTTTTTATTTTTTTTTTCTGTACAGAGATATAAGGAAAATTCGATTTTTTTTCAAGAACTTTGAAGGCCTTTAACTCTGTTATGCGTTTCCGAGCATAAGTGTTAAAGGTTTTCGGAATCAGGGCAGTTAGGAGAATCTACCATTTCTTTTTTGCACACTTTAGCTGAAACACTATTTATTCGATTTTTGAATCTAAATAAAACAATCATGAACATAATCATGAACAATTTTCAATTAGAAAGAAATAAATTTATATGTGTTTAAATGGGAATTAAACTTCTATTCTACCCTGGAGAGTTCCATAAACGAAATTTCTGTCTAGAGGGTGCCAAACTTAGATCACCTATAGTATTTAAAGTTAACAGAAACAGTCTCAATAAAAATTAAACATAGAAAACAGGCAGTTTTAAACTTAAACGTTACTGAAATATAACAACTTATTTCATAGAATATATTTAAAATGTCAACAAAAACAGTCTCAATAAAAAAAATCGTACAGAAAATCTTTTTATTACTTACACACTTAAACTCCTTTTAATCTGTTCATTAAATTAAAAACTTGTTGTTGAGGAGTATAAATATTTAACATTACATTGTACGTAGATAATTTAAGTGCAATTAATATAATTCAAAATGGTGTTATCAATAAGAGAAGTAAACATATTGATGTTCGATATTGTTTAATACATGAAAAAGTAAAAGAGGGTATTATAAATGTTAAACATTGTCCATCAAACATTCAATTGGCAGACATTCTGACAAAACCTGTTCTTGTTAAAGAAAAGTTTGTGAAATTTAAGAAATTAAATGCAAGAACTAATAACGGGATTGGAAGAAAATTTTGAAGTTAAAGTGAACAAAACGCCGAATACTTTCTTGGGAATTGAAATAAATCGAAGAAAAGACAAAATTGAATTGAAACAGAAAGAATATACAAACAAAATTTTGCAAAAATTTAAAATGGATAGTGCAAATTCGACAGATACTCCTACAATGGGAAATAGTGTGAATGAAACTGGAAAAGAAAATAAGAAAATTGTTACTGATTATCCATATCGTGAAATGGTTGGGAGTTTGTTATATCTGGCAAATAAAACACGACCAGATATTTCTTTTGCTGTTGCAAAGCAGAAACTTGAACAATCCAGATAATCAAGATGTGGCAAATGTGAAACGAACAATGCGATACTTAAAAACAAAACTGGACAACCCAATTACATTTAATGGACATAATTCCTTAAATGAATTAATTGTTTATTCAGATTCTGATTTTGCAGGTGATATTGAAACGAGAAAAAGTACTACTGGTTATATCGTTTTCTTTTGTGGTGGACTTATTGCATGGTGTTCAAGAAAACAACCTATCGCAGCCTTGTCAAGTACAGAAGCAGAATTTATAGCTGCAGCAGAGTGCGTGAAAGAACTTTGGTATTTAAAAATGTTAAATGAAGAAAAGAGAATTAATGAAAGTACTGCAGATGAAGTGGTAGCTTTTTCAGTTTAAAAACGACAATCAAATAAAAGGAGTTTCAAATGTCAAAAAGTTGGGCATTTCGCCGCAAATTGTCGCAGTAAAAATGAGAGGAATAATGAAAAATGTAAAATATGTAAAAAATATAATCTTCAAGAAAAAGATTGTTATTTCAGAAAGAACAAAAAAGATGACAAGAAACGAAGTAATGAAGTTTCTTTCCTGGTGGAACAAGAACCCAAAATCGTTCAAAAATCAGAAAAATTTGCCTTTGATTCTGGAACTACAAAACACATGGTAAATAATAAAAATATGTTTGATGTTTTAGTTAAAAAGGACACGGAAGTTGGTGTGACAAAGAAATCATGTTCGTTGAATGCATTGGTACAATAAAAACCGAAGAATGTAAACTAACAAATGTACTTTATGCTCCAGAATTAAGTAAAAATTTATTATTTGTCAGTGTAATAACTGATAATGATGGACAGGTTTTATTTGATAAAGAAAAAGTAAAAATTTTCAAAGATGGTCGTTTGATATTAGAAGGAAAAAAAGAAGAGAATGGTTTATATACAGTATTTTTGACTTAGAAGAACGAAAATTGTACATTCATGATAACAATCATTTAAAATGAAATAGGGCACAAAAGAATGGGGCATATTGGATATGACAATTTAAAAAAATTAACAAACATGGCTGATGGTATGGTTTTGAATAAAGAAGAAGCAAATAAATTGTGTGATATTTGCGTAATATCAAAACAAACTTGACTTCCTTTTATTACACAAAGAACAAGAGCAACAAGATCCTTGGAGATAATTCATACCGATATATGTGGATCAATTTCTCCAGCTACATGGGATGAAAAGAGGTATTTTATTAATTGTTTGGATGATTATACTCATACCATGGTTTTCTTAATTAAAAATAAATATGAGTTGAATGAAATAATGAAACTATATATATATATGAAGTTGAAGCAAAATAGAATTAGAAAACTGAAAAAATTAGATGCGACAATGGTGGAGAGTATGTAAAATATGATTTAAAAAGTTGGTGTAAAAATAGAGGAATTGTTTTGAATTATACTGTACCATATTCACCACAATTAAATGGTAAAGCAGAACGTCTCAATAGAACACTAATGGAGAAAGCACGATCTATGATCAATGATTCCGATTTTGACAAGAATATGTGGGGAGAAGCGGTTCGTGTGGCTGCTTATGTATTTAATCGAAGTCCAACGTCAACACTTGAAATCACTTCTTTTGAAATGTGGAATAAGGAACAACCAGATTTGTCGAAATTACGTATATTTGGTTCTGAAGCGTATGCAAAAATTTTGGGTCAAATAAAAAAATTGGATGATAGAAGTATAAAACTTAAATTAGTGGGATATAGTTTAAATGGCTACAGATTATGGAATGAACAAACACCGAATTTGTTCCACCATTAGAATGGCCGTATTTATAAGTGATCTGGAAAACATTGTTCATAAGATCAAAAATTTCAAATCTGATATTGATGATGCCATGTTAATGTCAAAATATATCTCATCTCTACCTGAGGAGTATAAATATTTTAAAAGTGCATGGGATTCAACAAGTAAAACTGAAAAAACAGTCAGTAATTTAACGTCAAATTTGTTTAAGTGTAGTGTTTAATTTCACATTAAAATCCGTCAGGTTATGGGCCCAGGTTTTCTGGAGCGCCAGTAAAAACTAAAAAAGTGAGGTTAAACGCGTGCACAGTAAAAAACGTAAAAACGAAGTATAAATGTCTCGTCTTTTAATAATATTATCACTTCTTCATCATCAATTGGGGTATCGTCTTTTTCGAGAACTAACGTGGATCCGTCGATGTCCATCTTGTGTGAAGCTGCAATTTAATTTCAGTTAGCTATAAATTCTTCAATAAATTGTTTAACTAAAATTTACCTTTTAAAATAATTTCATTCAAGATATTTTCTTTGGTACAGATCACAACAAAACATTTTTTATTACGTGAAACATTCCGAAATTTTGAAACAGATCTTCTCCATCTTTTGGGATAAATTTGTGGTATATAGTTCTACTTGATATGCACCTAAATAGAATGGAAATAATATAAATTAAGGTATAAATACGTATAATAAA